>CM053581.1:283995793-284010591 GCA_028627135.1 Pseudochirops cupreus
ATAGTGGATTCTTAATACATGTTCATTGATTGACTGATTCTTAACAACTTAATAGTCTCAGAGAGTTGCCTATAGCACTGAGGCTAAGTGACTTGCCCAGGGTCACACAGCCAATATGTGTTAGAGGTAGGACTTGAACCCAGCACTTCTTAGCTCCAGGCTAGCTCAATATTCATTCTGCCACGTAGATTTCACATAGTATAGTGGAAGGGATGCTGGATTTAGAGCCCAATGAGCTGGGTTCAAATCTTGGCTCTACTTACTACCTATGTGACCTTGGATAAGTCATTTAACATCCCTGGGCCTGGATTTCCTCCTATAAAACAAAGGCATTGGACTAAATGGCCTCTAAAGTCCATTTCTGCTCTAGATTTGTGATCCTATGACAGGGTACTTTCTTCTGTACTCCTCTAATCCCCAAATCATGTAATATTGAGTATGGGCGTCACCTGGGTTTGAATCTTGGCCCTGCCATTTATTTGCTGTGTTACCCTGGGCAAGTTATATATAACCTCAGTTTCCTCATCTGTAAAATAAGGAGGTTGGATTAGATGAGCTCTCAGTTCCTTCTAGCTCTGGATCTATGATCCTATAAACAGCCATCAATGTAGAATGCATGAGATAGTCATTTGTGAGACCCAGAATCTGGCCCATTTGTTACCAGTTACCATAGGGACCTAGGATCCTGACTTTCCCCCTTATTATCTATAATCTAATCAATAGTATTATTATTTTTGCTTTTTTTTTTGGATGGGGGAAGGGCAGGGCAATTGGGGTTAAGTGACTTGCCCAAGGTCACACAACTAGTAAGTGTAAAGTGTCTGAGGTCAGATTTGAACTCTTTCTGATTCCAGGGCGGTGCTCTATTCACTTCATCACCTAGCTTCCCCCTTTTTGAAAAAAAAAAAATCAATAGTATTATTGCTTCTGCAAAGGGCATGTCAATAGACTACTCTATATATCAACTCACCATCTCTGTGATTTCCCAGATCAAGTGTCCTAGATCAGTAAGTACTGAAGGTCTTAAGGCAAGATTTGTTTGTCCTTGGTTTTCTAAGAGGACCAATGACATCACAGGGTGCTTTGTTGACTCATGCATAAATTGGATTTAAGTGAGGCAGAGTTGTACAAAGTTGTCAGCCTCACTCCCTCTTCCAGAGCCATCTAAGTCCAGTGGCAGGACAAAAGTCAGGATGAATGGCAATAGCCCTGGATGACCTTGCCATCTTTGATGTCTGACCAAGCTCTAAGAGCTCTACAATGCCTCCTTCAGCCACCTTCTTGGTTATTGGAACAAATTGTCCTCATCCACCCATTCCACTGAGGGATGTCTTCACATGCTTGCAGTAAATGTCCCTCTACCTCACCAACATGTTTGAGACCTGCTGGTTACCTTCAACCTAGTTTAGTCCATCTGTTGAGGCAGTCTACTGGGACCAAGGCAGAGCCTTGGGGACATGCACATGTAGGGGCAGAAGATGATGCTCTAACTAGGGAGACTAGTAAGAAATAGCTAGGTAGAAGAACCAGAGGACAAAAGTGTTATAGAAGCCAAAGGAGGAGAAAGTGGTCGTCAGTATGAAATGCAGCAAAAAAGTTAAAGGCAATGAGGTTAAGAATTTCTAAGTCCAAGGACCTTTAAAGAGGTCCCTGGTGACCTGAGTTGCATGAATCAGGTGGACACCAGAGGTGAATGAGCAGCCTATACTTCCTGAGCTCCCCGTACACCCCAAGGCAAGATTTAGTAGTTGATTGGATGTGATGGGTATAGGAAAGTATGGAGTTGAGAACTATGAGGTTAAAAACCTCAGCCACTAGAAGAATGGTGATTCCTTTGGCAGAAAGAGGGAAGTTCTTTGGGAGGGGTGAGGTTCGAGGGAAAAAGAGCGTGAATAAGTTCTGTTTTGGTGAAGAACAGACAGAGAGTGGGGGATGATGAGCTTTGTCAACAAACAACAGAGCAGACTCACCAAAAGTACCACACACTTTCCCAAATGTGGTCTAGCCTGGTCTTCTCCTCCCATTCACTTTTAGGCTCAGCTCTTTGGCCCATATTTGGTGCCCGTCCAAGACTATTCTCTGGGCTGTCCATCCAACTGGACTATCATGAACTGGATGATCTGCGAGGCAACAGGTTTTGAGACAGAAAGTAGGGGAGAAGATGAAGTTAACAGTGAATGGCCTCAATTTAAATGATAGTTTGTAACTATATCGAGCCCTGGGAAAGCTATAGATGTCCATGATGTCAGTAGACTCCAAAGGAACTGGCCTAGCGAGGCACACAGAAAAAATAAATAGATGAACACTGTGGATCATCCAGTAATGTTAGTATTTTCCTGAAGATGACACATAGCTCTGAATCATAGAACCCTATGGATCCGGGATCCCAATATTTACAATTCAATTCAATGAATATTTATTATGTGGCTACTCAGTGCAAGGCACTATACTTTAAAGATACCGTCAGGATCCCCATTCCAAGACCACCTCCTCTCTTTTCACTCTTTTCTTTTTACTATTGGAAGACACCCTGTTTTCCAGAGTTAAGGCCTATCAAACAAGCTTTGCCCTGAGCTTGGCATAACAACAACCCTTTGCATTCACCCTCTGGATCAGTGGTTCTCAACCTTCCTAATGCCGCAACCCTTTAATACTCCTATGTGGGCATATCTGCATGTGGGCGGACCCGCCTGGAGATGGATAAAGGAGAGGTGTCTTGGTTCCTAAGACCATCAGAAATATGTGTTTTCCAATGGTCTTAGGCGACCCCTGTGAAAGGGTCATTCGACCCCAAAGGGGTTGCAACCCACCAGTTGAGAACCACTGCTCTGGATGAACTCTGCGACAGCAAAATCCCAGAATTATTTCCAGGTGGTCCCTGAGCTCAGACAAGCTCTTGTAGGAACCATGTTGTAGAAGTGAAACCCTGCTTTGAATCAAACTTGTCTCATTGTTGCCGTTACCACTCATTGTCATGGCTAGAACTCACTGTGTAGCCACTGTCATATGTTTCAAGGCTTGGTCCCTCTGTGGTTGGGTCTCCTCCTAAAGGAGGCCCTGTCACATGGGTCTAGTTTCCCTCCTCAACAGAATAAAAAATACTTTGTTCTTATAACCACTCTTAGCTCTTTGGTTTTATTTTAATTTAATTTAATTTTTCAGAGTTAACAGTTGTGATTACTTCTTTGAGCCATATGTTTGGTTTTTTTTCAGAGTTAACAGCAGTTGGTGTATAACCTCTGTGACTCTTTGGTCATTTATTTTCAGGGTTTGAAGGATACAAAAAAACTATGTCTGCTTTCAGGGAGTTTACATTTCCACTGAAGGAATTATACACATAAACAGATAAAAAAAAATACAAGGAAAACTGAAAAGGGAGAAGCCCTGACAAGTAACATTTTACAGAAGATATGGATACTTCTTGGAGCAAGATAATGATTCTGAAAAGTAGGGCTAAGGAGGTAGCTCCCTCAGGGATGCAGGCAGCCTGTGCCAATGTAAAGAAGTATGCAGCAGAACTTTGGAGAGAGACTTAGTAGAATGTAGGGTACATAAAAGGCAGTAATGTGAAATAAGCCAGGAAAGGGCCAGATTGTAGAGAGCTTTTAAATGGCAACTGAAGAGTTTGTATTTTCTCATAAAGCCAACAGGAAGCCACTCAAGGCTTTGGGACAGGGGATGAAATGGTCAGACTGGTGCCTTAGTAAGATGTTGGGGAGGGGAAAGATTGCACAAATTAGGAGTCAATGCAATGATCTAGTCAAGAGGTGGTGAGAGTCTGAGTGAGAATGGCGTCCGTGTGAGTGGGGTCTGTGGGAGTGGAGAAATAGTAGCAGCCACAGGGCAACTTGGGAAGATAGGATTCAAAGGACTTGGCAGTTGATTAGATTTGGGTGGTGACGGAGAAGGAAGAGTCAAGGATTACTTCAAAGTTGGGAACCTGGGTGACTGGAAGGGCAATCCATAACAGAAATACGAAAGTACGGAGGAGGAGCAGACTTATAGAGGAAGACAACTTCCATTTGTGGATATAGGATTATATATTTAGAGTCAGAGGGCAATCCTTAGGTCATCTAGTATAACCATCTCACTTTAGAGAGGAAGAAGCCAAGGCTCAGAGAACTGACTTGCCGAAAGTCACAAGGTGGTTTCAGAAGGAGGACTTGGACCCAAGTCCTCTAACTCCACTGTGACATGCTGTATGTTGAGTTTGAGATGCTGATGCAGCTTTCAGTCAGATAACCATCTGCACTGGTGATGCTGAAGTTCATAGGACTAGATTTGGGAGTCATCTGAACAGAGCAGACAGCTAAACCCAGAACTGATAAGATCACTGAGGGAAGAGAGACAGAGACAGAGACAGAGACAGAGAGAGAGAGAGGGAAAGGGTCAAGGCAGAGCCTTGGGGACACAAACACATAGGGTCAGGAGATGATAATCTAACTAGGGAGACTAAGAAGAAGTAGTTAGGTAGAAGAAGCAGAAGAGAGCTGGGTTATAGAAGCCAAAGGAGGAGAAAGGGGTCATCAGTATGAAATGCAGCAAAAAGGCAATGAGGTTAAGAATTTCTAGGTCCAAAGACCTTTTAAGAAGTCCCTGGTGACCTTTAAAAGAGTAGTTTAGAGATTGAGGATGTGGAGTCAAGCAGGCAGAGTAACAGAAAACTACAGTCCATCTTCCCAGTCCCCACTGTCCCCACCAAACTACTCTAGACAAATCTAGAAAATGCCCTAGACCAAATCCTGATGGGGGGGAAACCAAGGAAAAGTGACAGTAAGTCATTTTTCCAGCCCAGATTAACACAAGGAGACAGACAGAGAGGTCAGTGTACAGGGTCTGGTCAAGAGCACCTCACATGGAGCACTTCAGGGCAGGGAGAGGCAGCGTATGAGGGTAAGATGAGGTCCCAGATCCCTATCGAGGTGCCAGGTACCAGACCTTGTACCATCTGACAGCTTGATCACCCACTACCCAGTTCCAGGTCACCAATCCAGAATGGAATGAGAAAGAGATCTACAGCAGTGTAATGTTCTGGGGTAGGGAATGCTTACAGGTCCAAGGTGGTTTATAGAAAATAGAGTAAGTTCAGAAGCAAGCAGTATGGCTTAGACTCCAGGAGCAGAGCAGGGTCTCAGTTGCAGCTTCTAACTCAGTTCAAAGCCAGCAGAGAAATAACCAGGAAGGGAATCTCAGACCAAAGTGCAGTCTGATGTTCTGTCTCTGATCCAGCAGCATTTCCCCTGACAATGACTGAGGCCAGCAGCAGCCTACAGAAGCTCGGAAGAAAGTAAGCCGCAGGCCCTCTGCTCAGACCTAGAATTCAGACCAGTAGGGCAGCAATCAGACTGGGTCCTATAGCAGATCATTTTGGGAAACCCGAACACTTGCAGGTTCCCCGCATGAGGTTTCCTGAGATCCTGGAATAATACAACATTCAATACCCGAAGAAAGCCACAACAAGGTCAACCCAGATCTTCCCTCCAGAAGTGTGTGGAATCTGGCCCTAACTGAAGTCAGAAAGAAGGTTGAAAGAACAAAAAACAAAAAAGAACCCAGCATAAAACCTATTATGGTGACAGGAATGTTCAAGATACAAACCCAGAAGAAGAGTCATTACTCTAAAATATCTATAAGAAAAACCTAAAGAAAAATACAACTTGGACTGTGTTCAACAAGAATTCGTGGAAGAGATAGAGTTCAAAAATTTTTTTTTTGCTTTTTTTTTGGAGGGCAATTGGGATTAAATGACTTGCCCAAGGTCACCAAATTTTTTTTTAAAATAAATGAAATTTATTTTGATATGATATGATTTTAAATTATATTTATTATTTATTTTAGTACATAAAAATGAAAAAAAAAATGAGATTTGTAGAAGAAATAATTGAAAAGAAAATTAAGAGTTTGTCACAAGGGGTACAAAACCTTATGCAAGAAACAAACTTCCTGGAAATTGATGTTGTTGAGTCGTTTTGGTCATGTCCTACTCTCTGTGACCCCATTTGGGGTTTTCTTGGCAAAAACTGTAGAGTGGTTTGCCATTTCCCTCTTCAGTTCATTTTATAGATGAGGAGCTGAGGCAAACAGGGTCAAGTGACTTGCCCAGGTCACGCAGCTAATAAGTGTCTGAGGTCAAATTTGAACTCAGGTCTCCTGACTCCAGGGGTGTTGCTCTGTTCTCTGTACCACCTAGCTGAAAATTAGAGGGGACCAAATAGAAGCCAATAACTCCATGAAACATCAACAAATACTAAAGATAAGTCAAAAGACTGAGAAAAGAGAAGAAAATTTAAAGCATCTCATAGTGAGAACAACTAAACTAGAAAACAGAACAAGTAGAAAAACATTTAAGAATGATTGTACTATCCAAAAGCCATAACCAAAATAAAAACTTAAATGTCATATTTCCAAGAAATTTTCAAAGAAAACTGTACAGACTCCTTAGAACCAGAGGGCAAAGTGGAAAGAGAAAGAATTCACCAGTCACCTTCTGAAAGAGACCTTCAAATGGAAACTCCTAGGAACATTGTAGCCCAAATCTAGAGCTTCTAGGTAAAAGAAAAGGGGCTTCAAGCAGCTAGAAAGCAAAAATTTAAGCACCAAGGAGCCACAGTAAGTATCGTACCCTATTTAGCAGCCATCACTATGAAGGATCAGAGAACTTTGAATATATTCCAAAAGGCAAAGGACAAAAGCTTGCAGCCAAGAATAAATTACCCAGCCAAACTGAGTATAATCCTATGGGGGAAAATAAACCTTTAATGAAATAGAGGACTTCCAAGCATTCCTGGTGAAAAGAACAGAGCTTCATAGAAACTCTGAAGTCCCAATACAGGATTTGAGAGAAATATAGAAAGGTAAACATGAATGAATAATCATAAAAGACTAAACTAGGATAAATTTTTTTTTGTCTTTTTTTTTTTTGGAGGAGGGAAGGTAGGGCAGTTGGAGTTAAGTGACTTGCCCAAGGTCACACAGCTAGTTTTTTGTGTTAAGTGTCTGAGGCCAGATTTGAACTCAGGTCCTCCTGACTCCAGGGCCAGTGCTCTATTCACTGCACCACCTAGCCACCCCCATAAACAAGGATAAATTGCTTGCATTTAAATACAGTGAGATGATATATGTGCCTCCTCTAAACCATATTATCCTGAAGGCCAAAGAGAGAGTCTAATTAAAAAGAAGATCTGGAAGTAGTTGTGCTAAATCTTAATGATCTTAAGAGAAGAATGGAAAGTGAGAAGAAATGGAATACATTGGAGGTGGGAGAAGAGAAGGAAAGGAAGGTTAGGGAAAATTTTCTCATATGGTTGAGGTGTACAGACAGAAATCTATACAAACAAAGAGGTCTATAAAACAGAGAGGGAGAGGCTGATACTTCAGGTCAAAGGAGGGAAGAATACATATATACACAGTTGGGTACAGATATACATTTTACTTAATGGGGAACTAAGGAAAAGAGGAGAAAGGGGAACTAGACAAATACTAGTCCTAAGCAAAACAAACTCCAAGGATGTACAAAAATATTTATAGCTCCCTTTGAGGTGAACAAAATGGGAGACTGAAGGGATACACATGAATTAGAAAGTGGCTGAACAAGTTATGGTATATAACTGTGATGGAATATTATTATGCTGTAAGAAATGAAATGAAGAAGGAATGGTTTCAGAGAAACGTGAGAAGACTTGTATGAACTGGTGCAGAATGAAGTTAACAAAGCCAGGAGAACAATTTATACAATGATACAATTTATATAATGATAACTATACGGTAAAGACACAAAACTTTGAAAGACTGAACACTGCAATGACCAACCATGGTTCCCAAGGCCCAATGATGAAACATGCTATCTACCTCCTGTACTCAGTATAGAATAAAAAATGTATAAACTCAGTATAGAAAAAAAATGTATATGTGTATACACATATTGTGCATTTATAGCTATATCTACATGTAGATATAGATACATATACTACATATATTTATAGTCTTTCAGACCAGTGGTTCTCAACCTTCCTAATGCCACAACCCTTTAATCCAGTTCCTCATGTTGTGGTGACCCCCAACCATAAAATTATTTTTGTTGCTACTTCATAACTGTAATTTTGCTACTGTTATGAATCATAATGTAAATATCTGAAATGCAGGATGTATTTTCATTGTTACAAATTGAACATAACCCACAGGTTGAGAACCACTGTTTTAGACACAGTTAATGAGGAAAATTTTTGCTTCACAACACATATTTGTAATAAGGATTTGGGTTTGTTTTTTTTTTCATTCTCAATTGGTAGAAGGAGGGAGAGAAGGTAGATTTTTGCCTATTGAAAAAAAATAAATTTAATTTTAAAAAAAGAGTAGTTTAAGAAGAGTGTGGTGGAACAACTATATAGAAGCCTGGTAGCTACTAGCATCAAAGCAACTCAGCTCCATTAAAGTTAAGAAAGTGCTTTGAACCCACAAATACTGTATGCCCTTTACAATTTAGAGAATAGAAGGAAGAATGGAAATCTGGAGGTATTGACTACAGGGGAAAGACTGAAAGGGTTGCATATGCTTTGTGATATACATATATATGTATATATGTATACACACACACACACACACACACACACACATACTGGTGTGTGTGTATTCTTTTTTAGTGCTTCTGATTTCTGATTTTGTATTTGGAATGCAAGAACAATTCATCTACCTTATTTATAAAAGGGGACCCAATGTAGTTGATTTATAAGAGGTTTTGGTCCTCAAAAAGTAAAAGGGAATCTCTATGGGGGGGGAAATGAATACTGGAATCAAAGCCAGACTGCAAGGGGTTGAAAAGTGAATAGACAGTAAGAAAACACAGTCAGTGAGTGTAGGTGATTCTGGGAATTTGAAAATGAAAGAGAGGAGAAATATAGAGCATTAGCTTGAGGGCATGGTATGATCAAGTGAAGATTATTTTTAGTATAAAAGGCACACAGACACACACAAAGGAACAAATACTTTATTTTGGTATTTAAGGAGAGTGGTAGGGAAACTACTCAGGGTGCAATGCCGATGCCTGCCACCAGGTGGCAATTCAATCTCGTGCTGTTTTGCACCACCTTCATTGAGCAGGGATGAGCACACTCTCTGGATTCTAGTTTTCAGCCATCTGCTCAAGGCAACTCAACATACATGGGTAAGCCCTGCTTGATCCATGCATTTCCCCAGGTTTACCCTTTGCAGAGAAACCCTGTGTTGAAATTGTATCTTGTTATAGTCCCCATGACCACCCTACCAGTATTATAATAAGTATTTAAGTAACCAGTAAGGTAAAAATAAATAGGAAATAGGAAATAGGAAATAGGAACTAAGAATATAAGGAGAAACATAAAAGCTGTTTGCCAAAACGATCTCCTAAATTAATTACAGACACATCTCACGACTAAGAGTGCTAAATTAAGAGAAGCCAGCTAAGCCCCAACAAAATGGCCCTTGGCCAGCAAGATGCAGGTAAGCACCAGACGTGCCTAGTAAAACTAGAAAAGCATTATGTTAATAAAACTTAGTCGATTTCCTCCCACACTAGAACCCATAAGAATAAGACCTTGAGCACTCCTCCAACTGCTACCTGTCCATGTTGCCAAGGTGCTCCCAACTCCAATCAACAATTTTATAAGTGACTCTACAAGTCACTTCACCCTGTTTGTCTCAGTTTCCTCATCTGTCAAATGAGCTGGAGAAGGAAATGGCAAACCACTCCAGTATCTTTGCCAAGAAAACCCCAAATGGGATCACGAAGAGTCTGACATGACTGAAATGACTGAATAACAACAACAAATGTACCCTTCTCCTTCCCCTGTCTATGTCTCTAACTATGTGCCTCCTTCTCCTGCCCTATTCCCAGAGCTGTCCTTAAACCTTCTGCCTCTGCACTCTGTACCTTAGTAAAGGGTGACTGTGTATTATTTCTCACTTACTACCAGTATGATCTTTCCGGCACCTAAAGAACCAGCACTGTTCACCCCGACCCAACTGAGACCTCTTTATGAGCCTCTTCCTGAAAGTATAAACCAGTCGCCTAGGCTAAGACTTAATTTGTCAGCAGCCAGACATCATATTTCTTATAGGAACTCGTAGAAAGCCTGGCACTTATGAATCCCCTAGAAGAAAGCAATGACTGATGAATGCCCATCTAGATAGAGATCTCCCCTCATGCTCGTGTCCCAAATTTCTGTCACTTCTGATAGCATGATGAATTCTCACCAATAATCGAGTTTGTCTTAGCAAATACAGGACCAGACCAGACCTGGTTTCAAGTTCTAGTGTGACCCAGGGCAATTCATTTAACCTGTCAGTGCCTCAGACAACTGTGCAAGACTATAAGCTTCAGAGAAGGTACAGATCTGCATTGGTAGAAAGAGTTTCCTCATTCTGGAGTTCTTTTTGCCCATTAAATGACAGATTCTAACCAAAAGAGAAAAAAAAACCCATAACTTAAAATATCTTTAGCCCCTATTCTCAAAGGATCTTAATCTTTCTCTACTTTGGGTGACCTACCAAAAAAAAAAGATTACTCACACGCATAGTATGTGTGTATACAAAAAAAGTATATTTACTAAAGCAGAATCAGTTATACAAAGTGCTATTTCTAAAGGAGCTCTGAAGCAGCAGAGACTCTCTATGTGGCATGTTTTGTTGCTCTCTTGGGAAAGGGGGAAATATCATAACCAGAGATTTGATAGAGGGAATGCTTGCAAATTATCCCCCTATATTTGAATGCCAAGAGAAGGAGGAATCACCTCAATACCAGTGGCTCTCACAGATCTGCCCTCAGATCCTAGCCACCTCCTAGGAGAGATGCCATCAGATACCTCCTCCAGTTGCCCCGGAGGAACTTGGGCAGCCTTTTTCTCTGCATCATCATCATCATCATCTCACAAGGTATTGTAGCTACCACCTAAGGAACCCCAGTTATTGAGCTCAGATAGCCAAAGGGTGAATGCTTTCATGGGTCAGTCACCCTTCCTTCTCTTCATCTTTTAGAGTCATAGGCAGCCAGCACTAAAGAAAGACCACTGGTTAAGCCTTAACTAGCAGGAGGATCAAGAGACAGAGTTCTGGAGAAAGAAAGAGTCAGACAGACAGAGAGAGACAGAGAGCTGCACAAAACACTGCTTCTGTCCTCTTTTTAAAGCCCTTCTGTCACAGTACATCTTGTGCCAGCTCTCACTCAAGTGTACTGTCACTTCCTGAGGCCATATAGCCCCACACTTCCCATCTCTTTGTCACCTTCAATATGCAGGAGGAGCATGGATTGGCTGTAGCTCAAGAAGCTGTTGCAGAGAGTGTTACATTAGGCCTGAGCATGTTCTTAGGCAGTGGGGAAGGAGCCAATAGATAGGGAGAGATGAAAGATGAGGAAAAAAAGAAGTGGGAGGAGATGGACCAAAGGGCATGGTAGAACACTTGGCCTTGGCTGAGAGAAGGGATACTTCTTCCTCAAAAGCAAGAACAAAGGAACGGAGGATGGGTGGAGATATGGAGGGAGTTTGAGGCATAGATTAGGAGAGCTGACAGAACTCACAAGTGGCCGTGATTCTCCCAGAAGTGTAGTCATCAAGGTCATCTGCTAAAAGACAAGGGGTTGAGAAGCTTTGGAGCAGCTGCTTTAGTGAGTAAAATAGTCTTTCAGGGAAGAATGAAAAGATCGCCATGTAGTCATGAAGAAAATATTGGTATTATATAATGTGAATTATCAGGGTGTTCACTTAGCCTGGTTATATGACCAGCAGCTTAATTAATTAATTAAAAATTAATTCTGCAGCTTAATCAGTCAATTAACAAACACATTATTGTCATGAACAGCTCACATTTGGACAGCGCTTTAACGTTTGCAAAGCATTTTCCATGTTATCTCACTTGATTCTCACAACCAGTGGGGTCAAACGCAAATAGAGATTGGACCATTAAGTCATAGGTAAGCATCCCTATGGATGGCATATTGACTTAGAAAACCAAATCTTAACATTATCTGTGTTCTATTGTATCTTTATTAATTTCATTAAGTATCTATCAATTTCATTTTAATCTGGTTCTGGCATCCCTCCTGAGTGTCATAGCCACTAGCCTGCCATCCCATTTTTTATACCTCTGCTCAGAATGACCCTATGAGGTAGGTGCTATTATTATCTCTATCTTATTTATTTTGCCATTTGGAGGGGGGAAAGGCAGGGCAATTGGGGTTAAGTGACTTGCCTAAGGTCACCTGGCTAGTTTTGTGTTAGGTGACTGAGGTTGGATTTGAACTCAGGTCCTCCTGACTCCAGGGCCAGTGCTCTATTCACCCCTATTATCTCCATTTTACGAATGAGAGAAGTGAGGCTGAGAGGTTAGGTAACTTGCATAGGGTCACAGAGCTAGTAAACATCTGGTCAAGATTCAAACTCAGGGCCTTCTGCCTCTACGTTTAGTCACTATCCACGGAGCCACCTAGCATTCAGATTTAAGAGCCTCTCATAGGGGAGTGAAGAATGAGCCGAGGACAAAGAAGTTTAGGAGTTAGGCAATGAGAGAAGAAATTGAAAGGTCAGGGAATTATGGTCACAGAGATTTTCAGAGTTCAGGATGATAGAGGTGACTCTTCCCCTCTCTCCCTCTTCCCTCATATCTAACCAGTCGCAAAGTTACCCACTCTACCTCTACAAATTCTCTCAAATCTGTCCCTTACTCTCTCCTCATATGGCCATCTTCCTAGCTCAGACTCTCATTACTTCCTTCTCCCATGAAATGCCACAATAGCCTTCTGACCAGTCTCCCCACTTCCAGTGTCTCCCCTCTCTAATCCACCCTCCACCGAGGTACCAAGATCATCTTTTCCTGATCTCTCTTATGAGCTACCCAATTACTAATAAGAATCCTAGACATACATTTTGCATTTTACATATATAAAAAGTAAACAGTCTGTCCTTACTGAATCCATTGTACTCAGTCTTTGGTTATGTACTCTATGTTTCTCTTGGCTCCTGTATGTCAAATCTTCTATTAAATTCGGTATTTTTTTGTAACAAAGTCTTGAAAGTCTGACAGTTGATCAAATGTCCATTTTTTTTCACAGGATTATGCTTCACTTTGCTCGGTATATTTTCAGATCATCTTTCTATGGTATGACCATCCCAAAGTTAAGGAATGTGAAGGGGTCCTCTGAACTTGTCTTTTTAAGTTGCCATATTTTCCAGAAACCCTGGACCCAGAGTATGCAGGAGACCCTGAATGTGTCATGGACAAAACCCCTCCTGAGCTGACATAATCCATCATTTGCACTCCAAGTTGGACTCCTTGTGTGTCACTACTCAAAACCATGGAGTGTTTTCCTATTGCCTCCAGGGTAAATTATAAACTCGTCACCTGGACATTTAAACGCCTGTCTATCTATATTTCCAGACATTTCAAACTGCTTCCCTTCACACATTCTATATTCCAATCAAACTGGTTTGCTTACTGCACCTCCAATCTGTTACTCCATCTTCTACTGTCTCAGAATCTTTGTATAAGCTGTCTGTCACCCATGTGGAATGAAGCCCTCCCTCCTGCCTCCTGCCTCCTGATGCTAACTTCTCTCAAGGCTCAGCTCAGGGACTCCCTGCTTCAGGAAGTCTTCACTCAATTATTAGTTCTCACTCCCTCCTCTAATTATCTTGTATCTGCTTATCTGTTTATATGTTATATTCCCTAGTAGGATGTAATCTTCTTGAAGAGAAGAATGTTTTTCATTTTTGTCTTTGTATCGCTAGCGTTCAGCACCTTAAAAATATCTGTGGGGAGAGAAATGAAGATCTGTGATTTTTTAAGTGTAGAGAATTCTCACCTAGGAAATCCCCCCACCCCATGCATATCAGCAGCTGTCTGAAGTTGTGGTTGTTCAGTAGGTTTTCAATTGTGCTGATCTCTTTGTGACCCCATTGGGGGTTTTCTTGGCAAAGATGCTGGAGCAGTTTGCCATTTCCTTCTCTGGCTCATTTTAGAGATGAGGAAACTGAGGAAAAGAGGGTTGAGTGACTTGCCCAGGGTCACACAGCTTAGGAAGTGTCTGAGGTCAGATTTGAACTCAGGAAGATGAGCCTTCCTGAGTTCAGGCCCAGAATTCTATCCACTGAGTCACCTAACTACCCCTGTTCTGAAGTACAGAGTCATGTATAGTTGCCTGGGGGACACTGAGAGAAAGATCTGGGTCCAAACCTGGACTCAGATACTTACTTTGAAATGTCTGGACATGATATGTCTGGAAAAACATAACCAGGGTCACTCAGTCAGTATGTGTCAAAGGTGGAAGTCGAAGCCTGGTCTTCCTGACTGAAGCTGGCTCTCTCTGTTCGCTGTTAGTTAGTCAGTCAGTAATGATTTCTTAAGCATGTATTATATGCCAGGCATTGTGCTGGCAATCCAAAAAGAAGCAAAAGGCAGTCCCTCACCCTCCCAAGGACCTTACAGTCTAACGGGGGAGACAACAAGAAAAAAAATCTACAATCCCTCTCTCTCTCCCCTTCCCCTCTCCCTATCTCTTCTCTCTCTCCCTCTCTCTTTCTCTCTCTCTTTTCCTGTCTCTCTCTCTTCCCCTCCCCCTCCAGCAAATGATGACTATAGGGAAGGCACTAGAATTAAGAGGGGTTGGCAAAGACTTCCTGGAAAAGATGGGGTTTTAGCTGAGATTTTAAGGAAACCAGGGAAGCCAGTTGGCAGAGATGAGGAGAGAGAGAGAAAGAGAGAGAGGGAGGGAGGGAGGGAGAGAGAGGAAGAGAGGGAGAGAGAGAGAGAGAGGGAGAGAGAGAGAGAGAGAG
>CM053581.1:284011091-284042831 GCA_028627135.1 Pseudochirops cupreus
AGGGAGAGAGAGAGAGAGAGGGAGAGAGGGAGGGAGGGAGAGGGAGAGGGAGAGAGGGAGGGAGAGGGGGAGAGAGGGAGGGAGGGAGAGGGAGAGGGAGAGAGGGAGGGAGAGGGAGAGGGAGAGGGAGAGAGCATTCCAAGCATGGGAGACAGCCAGAGTATCTTGGAATAGTAGGGAGACCAATGTCAGTGCATTGAAGAATGCTTGGCTGGGAGTAAGCAGAAGACTGGAAAGGGGCTGGATTATGAAGGAATTTGAACAGCAGAGAATTTTGCTTCCAGCTACAGGGAGCTGCTGGAGTGTATTGATATTATATCACATTGCTTCTTAATAAATATCAGTTGAATTTAGTTGAATGGTAAAATCTGGTGTGTCCACTACTGTGAATGACTAAGATAGGATAGAAATAAAGGTTGTGGAGTAAGGGAGGCTTCTGAACAAGGAGATCAGAGATTCAAAGGGCTATCAACATATTGAAGTCCCCAAAGGCAGCTATTGGGTAAATGAATGAATAATTAAAAAACATTTGCTTAGTATTTACTATGTACCAAGCTCTAGGCTAAGTTCTGAGGATATGAATACAAAATTAAGATGGTCCCTGACCTTAAAGAACTCACATTCTACTAGAGGCAGGGTGGGAAAGGGTGCTTGGGTAGGGAAGATAGGAAAACAGCAGGGTAGTGAGGAAGACTGTGCCTCTCCCTGAATTCCTTGAGGAAAGAAGAAGAGAGGAGCAAAATAATATTACAGATGGAGCTAGCCTGTGAGTCGTGAACACCTGGGTTCAATTCCTGCTTCAGAAACATACTGGCTGTGAGACCTTGGGCAAGTCACTTAACCTCTGAGTACCTCCAGGTATTTCTCTAAACATTTCAAAGAAAGCACAGATCTGAATTGGTAGAGAGAGTTTCCTAACTAAGAGGTCCAATGAAATCACAGGTCTGAATACATTTCAGAGAGAGACAGAGAGACGGATAGAGAAACAGAGAGAGAGAGAGGGAGGGAGAGTGATCTAGGGGCTAGCAAGGCTCTGTTCAGAATGAAAGAGGTGAAAGGTGGGGAGAAGGTGGGGAATATGGATCTTCCTTCTAACCTAATATATGGATAGGGGTGTGGAGGAGGAGGTGCTTTGAAAGAGCCATCAGAATTGGAAAGGGTGCAAAGGGATGAGGTATCTTCTGGAAAAAAAGCCAAGTTTCCTTAAGCACAAGAAAAAATGTGAGAAGAAAAGGTGTGAGAAAAATAATTGTAAGATGAAAAGGAGCCTATTATTAACAAAGGGGTTTCCAGCAGGCACAGTGGAAGGATAGGGCCTGCAGAGGGCTGAGCAGGAAAGGACAGGGGAAGGGGTTTTCAAGGAGAATCTGAATCATGGAATTAGGGAAACAGGAAATGGCAATATGCTAACAAAGGTAGAGGGGGGAGACATCAAGGGGAGGGGGTGGGGGGTACTAGTAGGTTGGGGGATATTTGGTTGACCATAGAAGGTATCATAGAATCAGAGTCTTGGAGCTAGAAGAGACCTTAGACATCACTGAATTCAACCCCTTGTTTTACAGATGAGGAAATAGGCTAGTATGTATCTGAGAGATGAGTTGAATCCAGATCTTCTTAACTCCAGATCCAGGACTCTTATCCACCCATCACCTAGCTGTGCCTGCCTGGGAATATCAAAGGTAATGGCAGCTAGAGACATTGTATGACAAAGGAAGACAGTCCTGTAACACGTTTCCCAATCTTCTGTCCTTTTCTGTCATAATACCTGAAGGGGCTGCTGGTACAGAAGTAGAGGAATGGGGGCTCCTGGAGGTCATGTGATGGAGGAGGCCCTGAGACCTGGGCAGCACATATGGCCACTTCATTATTTAAAGCAGGTGCAAGGTCTGAGGCGGCAGGGTAGTCCCAGTCCTAGAGGCGCCTCCCTTTCTCCGTTGCAGCAGCACCCCCTCCCCCCACCTACCTGGGTCTGCACTGGTGATGAAAGGACTGAGCCAATGCTGATTTCACAGCTTTCAGTGGAGGTTAGCATGAGGTGAGAGAACTCACAGTGAGTGTTGCCTTCACACATGGCAATAGCAGCCAGGTCGGTAGATTCTCTTTACAAGAGAGAAGAGATTCTACACATTCACAAGTGAAATAGCAGGAACATATTGTTAGGAAAACATATTTTTAAAAATCTGCTTAGTTTCAAGCTAGGTGACCCTCAGTCTCCTGGGGCCTCTGAAGTTCCTAGGCTCCTAGTAATACAAAATTGCCTGTCTAAGTAGAAGGATAACTAATAGCCTTGATTACTCTTTGGCTTGGAGTGGGCCCCAGGTGAAGTATTTCTTTCAGAACATATCCTAGTTGAATTTGGGGTTATCTACTTGGGCTCTTTAAAATAAATCCTGTTAGCCCATCCTTATAATCACAGGTTCAGTCTCAGCCAATCAGGAAGCTTAGATGACATTACGGTTTTACTTATTTCTTTTGGACTGTATCTGTAATTTCTTATATTTTATGAAACTCCTGGTGAATAAACTCTCTCTGCTAATGTAGATCAGCACCTGCTCTACAGTTTATACAGCCTCAGAGAGTTGCCTGAAGCATTGAGAAGTCAAGTGACTCCACCAGGGTCATGCTGTCATGCCTTCAGTATGTGTCAGAAGCAGGAATTAAATCCTTAATTACTTCCTGACTCTGAGGCCTGTGGTCTATTCACTATGCTGGACTGAAGGACTTTGCTGGGTAGTAGACAGAGAGTAGGACTGGGAATCCTGCCATATGGAGTGACAGAGGTATAAATCCTATTTCTGGTACTGTAGAGAAGGGAAAAAAGCTAAGAAGAAAAAGTAAACCTCCAAAAGATAATCAGCCATAGTACTAAAGAATCACTCACCTAACTCCAGCTTTCCTCCCTCCCTCTCCCCTGATGACTCTCCTTCAGGAAGGGAAGCATCATGGGAAACAGCAGCCACACTGAGAACTAGGAACCCCAGCTTCAAGTCTGGGCTCTCCCATTTATCAGCCATGTGACCTTGGGTTCTATTTTGGGGTGCCACTAGCCTCCTGTGTGATATTGGATAACTCCTTTCCCCTCTCTTGGTCACAATTACCTGTTCTGTAAAATGAAACGATTAGACTAGATGGCCTCTAAGGGCCCTTCCAGCTCTGAAACGTCTTCATCTCTGCCTCCTGCTTTCCCTGGTGTCCTTCAAGTCTGAGCAAGAGTCCTGCCTTCTGCCAGAAGCCTTTTCTGGTCCTCCTTAATGCCTTGCCTCTGAGATGACCTCCAGTTACACACATGTGCATGCACACACATATGTGTGTATGTATATATGCACACATATATGTATGTCTATTATGTTCATATACACATCTGTATGTGCATTATATACACAATATATGTGTATGTATGTACACATATGTGTATATGTGTGCATATACATATACATATCTGTACATAGTCATTTATATGTTATCTCCCCCAGTTAGACTGTAAGCTCCTTTAGAATAGGAACTGGATTTTTGTTTTTTGTTTTTTTGTTTCGTTTGCTTGTTCTGGTGATGGTTTACCTTTCTTTTCTGTCCCCCATTCTTAGCACAATGCCTGAAACGTGGCAGGCACTAAATAAATCCTCGTTGACTTGGTTCCTTATAGCTATAATTTTAACCTGATTCTATCTAAATACAGTTGTTAAATGGGAGTAGTGGGACACAACATGATTTGTATTTCGTAGGGGAGCTAAGCTAAACACTTCCTAAATTCCCTGTCTTATCCGTAATCATTCCTCTTTATAGGAATTGGAAACAGTATTGACCTAGGAGTCAAAAGAGCTACCAATTACTGACAGTAGGCATGCCTAGATAATAATTCATCTGAAAAAGATCTGTAGGTTCTAGTAGACTGCAAGTTCAATATAGGTCAACAAAGTGTTATGTGGGCAGAGCCAAGGTGGTGGAGTAAAAGTAAAAAAACATGTTTTTCCAAAAAAGCTAAAGAAGCCTAAGGATGCATTAAGAAAGTCATAGTATACAAGTCTAGGAAAGTTCAAAATATATTTGCAAATGTGTTCTGTTCTGATCAGCCCCCTTCTAAAAATACTGTTCTGGGAACATTTTTGGAAGGGTATTGATAAGCGGAAAGTATCCGGAGGAGGAAAATCAATTTTGTGAAAGGCCTCAATATCATTTAATTCAATTCAACAAGCATTTATTAAGCCCCTACTACATGCCAGGCACTCGGGATACAAATACAAAAATGAAAGAATCCTTGTCTTTTAGGAGTTCACATTCTACTGAGGTGACCAAGACGAACATAGACAAGTGAAGGGGAGGCCAGTAGAGGTGTCAGAGTAAAAGGAGGCAGTATAGCTCAGCTACCTCCACCACTCCAACCACTCCAAAGGGGACCTAGGAAAGGCCAGATCCAGTCTCAATCTGGAAATCCAAGTAAAAACAGTGAGTCATTTTTCTTGCCCAGGTCAGCAAAGGGAAGAAGACAGAGAGGTCTGTGGACAGACAGAATGAGGAATAGGGTGAGCCAGTAGTACACTCCATGGAGCCTTCTGGTATGACTGAACTGGGAACTGAGCCTAGGCACTAGGACAAGAAGAGGTGATGGACCTAGGGCAGAAAGGCCTGATGCTATGTAGGGAGGAGGAACAGGGTGCCATCTGCAACTCTCTTGCTTGTATCCAAGAGCCAGGTTCCAGCTCCATTACACTTTGAAGAGGGACTGGCCCAAGGAATGCAAGGAGCAGAAAGATGCTTGTGCTTTGGCAATACCTAATCTATGGTGAGTACCTATACTATGGTTTGCTCAATTGCTGTACCTTATGTGACCCATACATTTTAATGGGAGGAGTGGTCTGCAGAGAAGAGTCCAGTCAGCCTTAGAGAAGACTGTTTTGTCTGAGAGGAGTAAGGAAAGACATTCAAGCTCAAGAGAGAATCTTTCTTCATGCCCTGGACTGTCTGAGTTGTTTTTATTTTCTTATACTTTCAGTCTATACAGTAGACTAAACAACAAAATCCATTTTAAAATGAACACAATCTGGGTTTTGTGCCTGATGTCATGGACCCAAGTAAGGAGTAGTCATAGACTTCAGCCTGTGTGCTAGATAAAGAGGAAGAACAGAAATGGGCAGCAGGTGTATGATTCTGACCCTGGAGCAGAGTCTCTTCTATCCCCTACCCCACCTGAAACCTGCAGCTAAATAACCAGGGCAGAGAACTTAAACCAAGCAGGGAACCAGCAATTCTGTCATCCCAAACCTATGAAGCCTTTGAATTGGCTGATGTGACTAGAATCAGTAACAGTCTCCTGGAGCTCCAATCAGGGGCAAGCCCTCAGTTGTATTGCCTAGACCCAAACCCAAGTCAGGAGCTTGCAAAGCTCAGACCAGAAGAATAGTGATCAGACTTCACCCTCAGTCAGATAGCTTTGAGTAAACTGAAAGTTCACAGGTCCTCATCTTGAGGCACTGCTGTGATCCCTGAAGAGCACAGCTAGGAATCACAGTATTCAAGACCAAGAGAAAGCAGCAGTAGTACCCAAAAGAGTACAAAATAGAATCGAGAAAGGCCCAAACATTTCTTCCAGCGGTGTAAAGAGACTGGCCCTAATACAAAGTCCCATTTTGAGAGTAAGAATGGAAGAATGAGTAAACAAAAAAAGAATTCTACCAAAGAGAGCTATTATGGTGACGAGGACACTAAAGATACAAACCCAGAAGAAAAGGATGACTCTAAAACATCTATAAGCAAAACTTCAAAGAAAAACACAGCTTGTATACAAATTCAGCTTGAATTTCTGGGAGAAATGAAGCAAGAATTTTTGAAGTATTTTATAAATGAAACAACCTAAAGAATTGGAAAAGAAATGAAAGCTATAAAGGAAAGATGACATAAGAATTAACAGCTTAACACAACAGTTACAAAACCGTGCCCAAGGTACATATTCCTTGAAAATTAGAATGAACCAAACAGAAATTAATGACCCCATGAGTCAGTAAGAAATATTAAAACAAAGTTTAAAAAACTTAAAAAAAATTTAAAATTCAAAATAGCTCATATTTTTAAAAAGCCTGACCCAGAAAACAGATTCAAGAGAAATAACTTAAGAATAATTGAATTGCCTAAAAACCATGACCAAAAAAAGGGATTGGACATCATATCTCAAGAAGTTATGAAAGAAAACTCCCCAGATTTCTTAAAACCAGAGAGCAAAGTGAAAATAGAGCAAATCTACGTGTCAATTCCTGAAAGAAATTCTATGAAGAAACTTCTAAGAATATCATAGAAAAAACTCAGAGCTTCCAGATCAAAGAAAAAAAATTGCTATAAGCAGAAAGAAAGAAAGAATTTAAGTACTAGGGAACACAGCCAGTATCACACAAAATTTAGCAGCCACCACTATAGAGAAGCATTACTATAAAGAACTTGGAATATGATATTCCAAAAGTCAAAAGATATTGGTTTACAACCAAAAAATAACTTACCTAGTAAATAACCAGTATAATTCTATAGGGGGAAAAGTTTATTTTTAATGAAATAAAGAACTTCCAAGCATTCTTAATGAAAAGACCAGAGCTAAATAAAAACTTTGAAATACAAACACAGGAGTCAAAAGTAACATAAAAAGATAAACATACACTATCAATTGGAAAAGACTAAATAAGGATGAAGCATCATCAGGGGAAGAATTTAAATAGTCAGAGGCTATAGTAGAGAGAGGGAAGAGGAAGGAATATTATCTCATAATCAAAGTACATAAGTAGAGGACTATAAAATAAAGAGAAAAGGGTGCAGGGAGAGAGTGATACTTGAACCTAACTTTCATCTGAACTGGTGAAAAGACGTAGCTAAAGCAGTCCATAAGGAAAAAAAATCCATATATTTAAAAAATAAGTGAACATAAAATAAATTCTATATGCCATATGAGGACTAGATGAGGACTAGAAATATTAAGGCTATAGAAGAAAAAATTTAGGGGGGACATGGAAGTTGAATGGTAGATAGAGCACTGGACCTGAATTCAAATCCAGCCTCAGACTCTTAGTAGTTCTGTGACACTGGGTAAGTCACTCAATTTTTCTCATCCTCAGTTTCCCTCAGCTGTAGAATGTGGATAATTATACCTACCTCACAGGGTTGTTGGAAGAATCACAATATTAAGTGAGTTAATATGTGTAAGGTGCCTTGCACTACATGTTAGCTATTACAATTATGATGCAAGCATTTAAAGGGTGTTCCTGAAGAGATATTGACTTGTTCTGGTTGGCTTTGGAAGGTGGAACTAGGAATAATAGGTAGGTGTTAAAGAGAAGCAAATTTAGACTTGATTTAAAGAAAGCTTCCTAAAAATTAGAGCTATCTGCAAATAAGAAGAGGCTTCCTTGGGAAGCAGTGAGCTGCCCTTCACTGGAGACGTTCAAGCAATGCTGCATAACCCTTTGTCAGTACATTGCAACGGGCATTTGTGTTCAGATCTGAGTTGGAATAAATCCCTTTTAAAGTGTCTTCTTACTCCGAGTTTATGTGAAGACCCTTGTTCTCTCTGAGCTTTACTCTCTTCATCTATAAAAATGAGGATAAGTATATTTGCATTACCTATCTCAGGGGTCTCATTGATTCATGCACTGCCAGAATTTAAAGGGCTGGCCCTTAAAAATCATTCAGTCCAACCTCTTCACTTCCATAGTAAAGTAGTGACAGAGTAGGGATTTAAACACAGGTTTCAGGTTCATTGTCCTGCACCATCCAGTCTCATTGCAAGGAAAGTGCTTCCTGGTAACTCATGAATAGAGTGAAGGACTGAAAATCAGGAAGATCAGAGTTTGAATCCTGCTTCAGACACTTACTAGCTATGTGATTCTGGGCAAATCACTTAACATCTATGCACCTTGGTTTCCTCATCTATAAAATGGGAATAATAATAGCATCTTCCTCACAAGGTCATTGTGAGGATCAGATAAGAATGGATAAGTATGACATACAAAGTCCTTTGCAAACCTTAAAGCATTAAAAAAAAATAGTAATTATTAGTATTGTTGTTACTTCATAAAACATAGAGGTCTCAAGAAATGGGAGCTATGATTGTTTTTCTTAATCTTAGTCTTACCAACAAAAGTACTTTCACTGATGACAAATCTCCAACTGAGTCAGAATTCTGACTCCAACAAAAGGCCTTATTCAAGTGTCAGATCTATTGCACACAACAGCCCTCAGTATGTAGAAGGTCATCTTGATAGCTGATTTGCCTTTTAGTCCCTATCTTTCTAACTATCCATCTCCGTTAAGGCTCAGGGCAGGTGGAGGCTACCTAGTAGAGAGATGCCCCTTCCATGTCCAGTGGTCCCCAAATAAATGGGTTTTCTTCCTCTCATTTAAATTCATTTATGTAATAGTCTTTATTAAAGAAATGTAAAGTTCTTTGCAAAAATTAACTTATGTATTCTTAGAACATCTGCTTCTGAATACTAGATAAGGTAAAAATGTACAGTGGGAAAAGCACCAGATTATCAGCCTCCACTCTGCTATTGACCCATTGGGTAACCTTGGGCAAATCACCTCTCATCTCTGAGTCTCAACTTCCTCACCTCATGAAAAATAGGATTTGGAGTCGGGGACCTGGGTTAAATCCTGGCTGCACTGCCTACGTAACTTAGAGCAGTGTCCAAGTTATCCAGCCTCTCTGGGCATATTCTTTATCTGCAAAATGAGGACCTTAGATGCTCTCCAACTCCCTTCTTGCTCTGAATGCTGTGATCCCCTTTGATTAGGTCCTGGCCAATTCTGACACTTGATTCTATACTCTTTGTGAGGCTACCATGCAACTAGGAAATGGGCAGAAGAAAAAAACTCAAATCTTCTAACTTCCACTACAAGGGATTTCCCACTTCCTGTCCTCATCCTCTCCCTTTTTGGTGCAATCTTTGCTTCAAGGTTCTGTTGAGGATAGCTATGGAGCTGATTTTGTAGGGCTTCTGCAGTTAGAATCATAGCACTTTCCCTTCAATCCTCTAACCCATGCTTGGTGAGGCGTATTTAGAAAGACAGATATTTTGGTATGTCCAGATAAAGCCAGCTTAGATTGCTTGGCCTGGCATGAAGCCTTCTCTGTTTATTCTTACCCCTCTTTAGTCCAACTTGTTAGGTTTTAACCCATCCATCCTTAGAAACATCATATAGGGCTGGCAGACCCTGGAAAATCAGAGTTAGTAAGGACATTCCTTAGAATGCAGGATATCACGATTGAATGTATCTATAAATTCTAGAACATGGAAGGTTAACACTTAGCATCTAATTGAATCCCTCCATTTTACAGATGAGGAAACCCAAAGGATTGTGTTACATGCTGGGTCTGCAATTTTCAGAAAGACTTTAGAGTCAAGGGACCCGGGTTTGCATGACATACTAGAATATTTTCAGAAGTGGGCAACCAGGATGGTGAGGAACCTGGAAATCATTGTGGAAGGCCAAGTACTCTTTATGTGTTACAAAAACTAAGAAATAATGTTGTGACAGTGTCCTTGGTCTACTTTCCTGAGTTCTCATGAATATAGGACCTAATAAAAATAGGGAGTATTAAACAAAGACAGTGAGTTCTTTTCCTTTATCTATGACTAAGTCAATAGAAAATGTATCCTCTGCTTATTGTTGATCAAACCAAGTGGAAGAAGGAGGGAGGGGTGAATTGTACATCCTCAATTTACTTAAAATCTCTTGGATGAATATTTTATTCATGTATAAGCCACTTGAATAAAGATAAATTCTAACAGTTTCTCCTCTAATCAGAAAAAAAATCAGTTCTCACTCATGCTAAACCATTTCTAAATCACATTTATAGCAATATTGAAAAAAAAAGATGAAAAAAAACTCCATAGTAAAAACAAAAACAAAAAGTACAGGATTTTCAGTTAAAGTTTTTGTATTATTGATCCAAGATTATGAGTCTGTCCTTGGGGAAGATTGGTCTTCTCAGAAAAAGATACATCTTCTCTTAGTTTAGTCAACAAAGAGCCTTAGTCAAGAATCCACTAAGGGGCTCACTCTTTCTATAACTAGCTATTAGTTTTGACTTCCCAGATAATTAAGAACAATTGCTATTTTGAGTATATCCTTTAATCAAGAAAGTCCAGGAAATTAGATGAAAGACACTGTTAGAACATTAATTCTTAATTTTTGTAACGTAACAAAGCTTTAGACTTAGGAGCAGAGCCAAGTTGGCAGAGAAGTGGGAAGAAGTATATCTGAACTCCCCCAAACAAGTCCTGAACAAAAATCTAAAAAAGGCACCAGACTGAATCTTGATCAACAAATACAAAAAAAAAAGTTGGAACTGGTCATATTTCTAACCCAGTCAGCATAGGAAGATAGGCAAGAAGGGACAGTGTTTAGCTACCACCATACCTTACACAGCATGCCAGTGCACAGGAATGGAAAAAAGACTTGAAAATATGTACCAGGGCAGATTTACACAGAGAGGCCCAGTCTTGGCCAAGTTGCACAAATACCTGCCAACTGGCAGTTCTGTCATTCATTATCCAGTGCGGGTTCATAGATCCAAGATAGACAAGAAAGTGGTCTTAGCCTAGGGGTAATGCTCCAGGGTGAGGAGCTGTTGCTGGTCCTAGGTAGTTTAAAGTCATAGGAGTGAGTTGAGAAGCAAAAAATAATGTTATGATTCTGAGCACAGGAGTGGGGCAGGGTCTCAGGTCTAGCTTCTAGGCCTGTTTGCAGTGGAATTATTGGGCAAGAAATCCCATTTTTTTCATTCTGAATCTGCAGTGCTTTCCTGATAATGGTTGTGCTCAGCAGAAGTCTACTGGAACTCCAACCAAGTGGAAGCCCATGGGTGTGTTGCTTTCTAGGAGAACATAACCTTCTTGAAGGCAGGGACAGCCTCATTTTTTTCTGTGTCCCCCAGAGCCTATAACAGTGCCTGGAGCATAATGGGAACTTAAGGAATATTGGTCGTATTGTATAATGAGATTAAAAGACATAATTGGCACCTTCATATGTCTGAAAGGTCTGTCATGGGAAAGAAACAAACTCTGACTTTATTCCTGTTCCTAACCTTAACCCTTAACTATAACCCCATCTCAGTACTGAACTTTACCCCTGACCCTGATCACAGTATTCAGGAAGGTTGGGGTTTGTTTTTTGCTAGAAGAAGTAGAATGATATGAGAGAGCATCTCAGACTGGCTCATTTAAAACACTGGATTCTAGGCCAGGCCCCATCACTCAATTTTCCTTCTTCAGTTTTGGTCTCTTCATTCTTAAAGTCAGGAGGTTAGACTAGATGATTTCTAAGCACCCTTAGAACCCAAGATTCAAATATAGGGATCAGTGTAATTCTTTTTTTTTAAATTAAATTTTATGTTTGTTTTTAGTTTACAACATTCATTTCCACAA
Organism: Pseudochirops cupreus; assembly: GCA_028627135.1. Taxonomy (NCBI): domain Eukaryota; kingdom Metazoa; phylum Chordata; class Mammalia; order Diprotodontia; family Pseudocheiridae; genus Pseudochirops; species Pseudochirops cupreus. The sequence goes on from CM053581.1 coordinate 284,022,497, forward strand.
GATTTTGAGTTACAAATTTTCTCCCCATCTTTCCCCTACCCACCACCCCAAAACAGGGATCCCATTGAATACTCCCTCCCCCAATCTGCTGTCTCCGATGTCCTCCCCCATCACCCCTCTGACTAGTGTAATTCTAACAATATAGAAACCAATGACATGATTCGTTCTCCCTTATTTCTAAATCTGTTCCCAATTTTGTCCCCGTCCCCTGCCTTAACCTGACTTTGACCTGTTCTGGATCTCAGATCCTGACCTTGTCCATCAGTTCAATAGCCTAAGAGGACAGGAGAGAAGTGTAAGGACTGGGCCTCTCTCTTCTTTCTGACACTCTTAGGACAATGTTGGTTTACAAAGTGCTTTCCTTATAACAGGTTTGTGGTACGGATAAAATGTCTTAATGGGGAGAGTCCCTGTGAGGAAACTTACTCTATAAAAGCAGTTTAGCAACTCTTCTACAATTTATAGCCATAAAGAGTTCCCCAGGGCACTGAGAAATCAAGTACTTTGCTCCCAGTAACACAGTCTATATGTGTCAGACACCTGAACACAAGTCATCCTGACTCTAAAGTTGGCTATCTACTATTTCACACAATGTAGGCAGACTGTGAAATGCAATGGAAAGAATGCTAAATTTGGAATCAGAAGACCTGAGTTCAAATCCTAGCTCTGCTCTGTACTTACTACCTATGTGACCCTGTACAAATTATTTTACCTCTCTGGGCCTCAGTTGCCTCACCTGTAAAATTAAGGACTGAAATAGATGGTCCTCAGGATCCCCTCCAAGGTGAAGTCTATAATTCTAGAAGTATCATTTCAAACTGGGAAGCTAAGGCTCAGAAAGATGAAGTGACTTGCTGAAGGCTACACTACTAATGTCATAACTTGAATACAAATCTTCTTACTTTAAGTCAAGGCTAGAAGAAAAATAGCTTCCATTTAATTTTCTTTACAACACTCCTGTAACAGGAATAATGCAGATATTATTATGAAGAGGAAACTAAGCCTCAGAAAGGTAGGAGGACTTGGCCAAGTTTACACAATCAAGTCAATAAGCGTTTTCTTTCTTTTTCTTTTTTTTATAGCATTTTCTTTTTCTGATTTCATGAAAAGATAATTTTCAACATTCATTTTTTGAAAGATTTTGAGTTCCAAATTTTTCTCCCTCTCTTCTCCCCTCCCCAAGACTGCAAGCAATCTGATATAGGTTATATATGTGCAATAATGTAAAATACATTTCCGCATTAGTCATGTTGTAAAAGAAGAAACAGAACAAGAGGGAAAACCACAAAAAAAAGTGAAAATAGTATGCTTTGATCTGCATTCAGACTCCATCAGTTCTTTCTTTGGATGTGGATGGCATTTTCCATCATGAGTCTTTTGGAGTTGTCTTGGATCATTGTATTACTCAGAAGAGCTAAATCTATCTTAGTTGGTCATTGAACAATGTTTGTCTTACTGTGTACAATGTTCTCCTGGTTCTGCTCATTTCACTCAGCATCAGTTCATGTAAGTCTCTCCATGTTTTTCTGAAATCTACCTGCTCATTATTTCTTATAGCACAATCATATTCCATTACATTCATATACCACTACTTGTTCAGCCATTCCCCAATTGATTGGCATCCCCTCAATTTCCAGTTCTTTATCACCACAAAAAGAGCTGCCATAAATATTTTTGTACACGTGGATCCTTTTCCCTCTTTTATGATCTCTTTGAGAAACAGATCTAGGAGTGGTTCAATATGAATTTTTTTTGCCCTTTTTTTTTGGAGGGTGATTGGGGTTAAGTGACTTGCCCAAGGTCACAAGGCTAGTTTTTTTATTAAGTGTCTGAGGCCACATTTGAACTCAGGTCCTCCTGACTCCAGGTCCCATGCTCTATTCACTGCGTCACCTAGCCGACCCTCAATAAGAATTTTTTAAGCACTTACTCTGTGCCAGGCATTGTGCCAAATGCTGAGGATACAAAGAAAGGCAAAAGCCAATCCTTCCCCTCAAGGAACTCTCAGTCTAATTGGGGAGACATTCAAGAGTGTAAACAACCATACAGACAAGACATATACACGAGATAAATTGAAGCTAATTAACAAAGTAACTAATATTAAGAGGGACCTGGAAAGATTTTTTTGAAGGAGGTGGGATTTTAGCTGGGACCTGAAACAAGTCAGAAGGCAGAAATGAGGAGGAGAGAATTCCAGACATGGGGGACAGCCAGAAAATATGTCAGAAGAGGGACCAAAACCCATGTCTTTGAACTCTGGACAGTGTTTTCCCTCCTATATCATGGTGTCTAAGGAAGAGAGGGAGAGGAGAGGATGATGTCTCTAATTCCAAATCCATGAGATCATACCCAGCACTAGGCAGGAAAGTAGGACTAAGAGGGAATCCCATCCTGAGGATCATCTACACCAGGGGTGGGGAACCTGGGGCCTCCAGGCCACATGTGACCCTCTAGGTCTTCAAGCGCAGATCAGTCAATGGGTGGCACTTGAGGACCTAGAGGGCCACATGTGGCCTCGAGGCCCCAGGTTACCTACCCCTGGTCTGCACTCTGAGTGGTAGAAAGCATACCTTATTTGGCATCAGAGGATCTCAGTTTAAGTCCTGTCTCTACAGTAGGACCTTAGGCAAGATTCCTTTTTTTGCTTTTTGGAGGGGGGAAGGCAGGGCAATATTGGGGTTAAGTGACTTGCCCAAGGTCATATGGCTAATAAGTATTGGGTATCTGAGGTCGCATTTGAACTCAGGTCTTCCTGACTCCAGGGCGGGTGCTCTATTTACTTTGCCACCTAGCTGCTCCATAAATTAAATAATTTGATGTGTTGGGGTTTGTTTGTTTGTTTGTTTTGCTAATACTCTCATGAATGCATGCGTCTTTCTTTTTTTTTTTACTTTTCTTAGGCAAGATTCTTAAACCACTCAGTAACCTCATTTGTAAAATAAGGAAATTCAAATATGTGATTCCTCCCAGGAGTAAGTCCTATGATCTCTACTATGAAATCAGCGGGGGTGGGGGTGGGGGTGGGGGTGGGGGTGGGTGGGTGGGGGAAGCTTTACTTTTAAGTGGTAAGGTATGGCTTTGCATGCTGATTTTACAGCTTTGACGCCTGTATGACCTTGGGCAAATCCTTTCACCTTTATGGGCCTCAGTTTCTTCCTTCTGAAGAATAAAGAAGTTGGACTGGCTTCTCTTTAAGACCTCTTCCAGTTTCCAGGTCTACGATCCCAGCTTTTCCTCTAACCTCCCTTCCAGCTCTAGTAATCCATGGAGAAACTCATATTTTGACTCTGAAGTGGGAGCACAGGCCCTCTGACCTGGCCCCGCCCTGGGCAAGCTGTCACGAAGAGGAGCCGCGCCGCGCCCCGCCCCTCTCACCACCCCTCCGAAGCAGTGCTCGCTCGGGCCGCCAGGGGGGAGCCGAGAGCTCATAGCTGCCGCAGCGGCCGAGAGAGAAGCTGGGAACTGGGAGCAGACACTGGGGAGGAAGAATCGGGAGACAAACAGAACCAGAGAGAGCGCACGGAAGGCCGGGGACAAGCCGTCACCTCCGAATCGGGCCGCGCTACGCTCCATGGCTCAGCCCTCCTGCCAGTCCAGGGAGATCTGAGCGCCCCCTACACCCCCGCTCCGGCTCCGGCCCTTCCCGCAGAGACATCGCCGCCCCTCCATCCACCAACCTCCGCCGCATCCCTCCCTCTCTCTCTCCATCCATCCATCCATCCACCCATCCATCCCCAGCCCGGTCGGCCGGGCCCAGGTGAGGCAGCCTTGCGCCCAGAGAAGGGCTAGAGAAAAAGCTACGGGAGGAGTGTGGGGGGGGGGGGGGAATGTTTGCCAGGGCTGCTTAGGAGCTGGAGAGGGTTGGGGGAGAAAAGGTGCCCTGGGGCTTGGGAGGAGAGAGAACACTGGGCAGGGGGGAGGGGGGGAAGAAGGGGGAGAGAGTCTGTTGTAAAAGGAAGGGATTTGGGGATAGATCAGAGGACAGAGTGCTGGGGCTGGGGGTGGGGTGGGGAGAGAAGCATAGGTCACCCTGGGGTTGGGGGAAGGAGACACACAGGGCTCCAGGCTGCAGGTCGGGATGAGGACAAGATAACTCGGGGTGCAAGGGAATTGGGGAGTGAGGGGAAGGTATTGGAGAAAACAGGGCCTGGGGTCTGGAGATGGAAGAAGGGGCACAGGGCCCTAGATCTGGGGGCGGGATTGAACTCTCTAGGGGAAGTGGAGAGGAGGGAGCATAGAGTACAGGGGCTTTGGAGAAAAGTGGGAAACAGGGGAAGCTTGAAAGGCATCTCAGTAGAAGCAAGCCTACAGCCCCCAACCTCATTTCTCTTCTCTGATTTTCTAACCCCCCACTTCATGGCATGGGTGCATGTGTGCCTGCGCGTGTGACTTCGTGTGTCTCTATGTGACTGAGCATGCGTCAGTACATGTCTGTGGGTCAATGTGTGTGGCCCCCCAGTTGGTGTGGTGGCTCTGACTCCACTAAAGCCCCCATAAAGGAGTCTTCAGCCCCTCCCAATTTCCTGGGCTTCAAGGACACTGAGACTTTGGCCCACTGTTAATGTGAAGGGATAGGGGCCTCCCCAGGGAACTGGATTGAAGAAAGTAGGGTCCTCAGAGGGGAGGCATTGTGAAGGGAGGCAAAGGGGAAAGGGAATGGCTTCCCTTCCTCCACTTTTGGGATTTTCCCCCACGATTCCTCATTCTGGGGTCAACAGGTCATCTTTGTCCTGCCCTCACAGATTCCAGCAAGATGGACATGTTCATGAAGGGCCTGTCCATGGCCAAGGAGGGCGTGGTAGCTGCTGCAGAGAAGACCAAACAGGGGGTCACAGAGGCGGCAGAAAAGACCAAGGAGGGTGTCCTCTATGTTGGTGAGAGCAGCCCCCTTGTACCCAGGCAGACCTGGTATGACCTAGGCAGACTAGCCAGGCTTTACCCAGGAGACCATCTCAATAGAGCGGCAGGGACTGGAGTATGAAAGTCATGGGTGAAAGATGGGTCAGTGAGAGGGGTCAAGAGGGAGTGAGATGAAGAGGCAAGAGGGAGTGAACAAGAGTCAACGGGTTAACATTAGAAATCAGAACAATGAGTCAACAGAAGGAATCACTATGGGAGGGATCAGGGTTCAGGTGTTGGAGTGGAGAGAGTGTTAGAAGCAGTCAACGGTGGTGTGGAATTGTGGAATGAGTTCTGGGCATGGAGACAGAATTTAGCTGTGTGCCTTTAAATCACATTCTAGGATTTTCAGGAATTGTCTCTGAGATTCATTTTCCTTATCTTTAAAATAGGAGTAATAATATGTGCATTACCTACCTCACAGAGGTGTTGTAGGGAAGTATTTTGTAAATCTTTTAGAAATATGCCTCATCATGATGATGATGATGAGTTGGTGGTGGTAGCCAAGGATTCAGTAAGTGATACTCGGTATTTTTGTCTTCCCCATCTCCTGGTCACTTCTCCATCTATTCCTTCATTCTGCTCTCTGGTTGCTGAGGATCTTCCCATTTCATCTCATCATCATGTTCCTTAGTCAGCGTGATATTGGTACCAGATCTAAGACTCTGAAAAAGGCTACTTGGATTTCTTGGTTTAAGAGGAATCCCTAATGGGGGCGGGGGGAATGAAAAGAGTGTCAGTCAAGAAAATGGGGGTCTGGGAAGCTTGGACTTGGGGGGGCTGAGTTTGAAGCTTAATTCTTCTATTTTGTAGCTGTGTGACCTTGAGCAAGTCATTTTTCCTTCTCTGCACCTCAGTTCCTCATTTGTAAAATGAAGGGATTGGACTAGATAATCTTTAAGGTCCCTTATAAGACTAATTCAGCAAATCTAAAGCCCTGCTCTCAGAGTCTAGCACAGTGCCTAGCATATAACAGACACTTCATAAAGGCTTGTTGATTCATGCCTGGGTGAGCAATGTTCCTTCTATCATTCCTCTTCCAGCCCTTAAGCTAAAACCTAAAACCTCCCTTTTTGTCTCTGAGGATACAGAATCTTCTCCTGCTTGGTACCCAACTCCCCCCTTGTTGTCTAGTGAAAACTGCTATCTTTTATAATTCTCTGTCAAACTGGGGAACAGCTCACATATTTCTTCTGTATTCATTATGTATCTTTTTCTTAGGCCTTCTTCAAAGGCTGGTTTTCTGGCCTTTGTACAGTTTACATTACCTTGTTTTTGTCTTGTTCCTGCCTGCCCTTATCTCTTTCTAACTCTCTCTGAAGTACTCTCTGCCCACCTCTCTTGAGTTAAGGACCCCTTTCCCCCGAAGTCTGGACCATGATATTCCTTTGGTAAGATCTCCTTTTCAAGAGCTGTGATAGATGTGTTCCTATGAACAAAAACCCCCTTAAAACTCCAAAATACTTAATACACTAATGACTCTTGCCCAGAGTCTCAGGTCTTATTCACTTGTGGGAGGGGAAATTTTGTCACAGGATAGAATCAGTGAGTGAAATGGGGGTCCAGGGGAGTTGTTGTTGGCTAGAGAGACCTTCTCTATCCCAGAGCCACTGGTGACAACAGCAGGGAGAACAAGAACCAAAGTGGTCTTATCCAGGGCTGTGGCTGCCTGCGCCTAGTCCATCTAGTTGCTCTCTCCTCAAGAAAGGACCACCTGGATTCCCTTGGCATCTGGGGCAAGAACCCCAGACTCGACTCTCCTCTCCTCTCCTCTCTTCTCCTCCTCTCCTCTCCTCTTCTCTCTCTCTCTCTCTCTCCTCCTCTCCCCCTTCTCTCTCTCTCCCTCTTCTCTCTTTCTCTCTCTCTCTCTCTCTCTCTCTCTCTCTCTCTCTCTCTCTCTCTCACACACACACACACACACACACACACACACACACACACACACACACACCCCTCTGAAGGCGAGGACTCCCTGTGACTTGGGCAGATTTGGGGGCCAGATTGGTCTGCTGGATAGGGGGTAGGGTTAGTTACTGTTTGAATTTTCCATTGCCCCCCCCATCATAAGATGAGATACAGACCTTAGAAATCAAATAGTTCACGCCCTTTACGGTACAAAGGGACAACATGAGACCAGAGAAAAGAAGCGACTCTAAGGGACTGCACTTGAACTCAGGTTTTCTGACTCTAGGACCAGTATGCATTTTTTCAGTCCATTGTACTAGGGGGCACTCTCTGACCCCAGACTTTTCTTTTTCTCCAGGAAACAAGACCCGGGAGGGGGTGGTACAAGGCGTCACATCAGGTACCAGCCCCCTCCTCCTTTCCCCTGCCTTTCCCCTGGGTGGTGCCCGGAGAAGCCTGGAGTGTTCCCTAGGATAGTACGATATCCCCGGTCACTGAATGCTCAGTCTTGCGGGAGAGGGAGTCCTGGGTCCGCTGTCTGAGTGGGAGTGGGGAGGGACCTGCGCTCCCGACCCTGGCCACGGGGGGGCGATGCACTGATCCCCTTGCGGCCACCTTCCAGTGGCCGAGAAGACCAAGGAGCAAGCATCCCAGCTAGGAGGCGCGGTGTTCTCTGGGGCTGGCAACATCGCGGCTGCCACGGGCCTGGTGAAGAAAGAGGAGTTCCCCACCGACCTGAAGGTGAGCGCCCCCTGCAGGTGGGCCGAGGCTCTGTAAGGGATTTGGGAAAACCCAGGCCCACCCGGCCCTACCCCACTTCAGACACATCCTGGCAGCATCTAGTGGCCTCCGCGTTTGCATGAAAGCATGTCTGTACTTTTGCATGTTTGTATGCAAGCATGAATCTCCATATCATTGTGGCTTGTGTTTGTACGCCTGTGTTTGCAGAGATCTGACTTTAGGTGAGTGGAGTCAAGGTCTGATCCTGTGGGTCTCTTAAGCTCTCTGCCAAAAGGGTACACTTCACATGTAATTGGAGAAAATATTATTCACCAGTCTGATGCATGTGCTACATGTATGCGTGGCCCTTGGGTCTCCCTCTGTGCATTCCACAGGTGTCCCCTTGGGTGTATACAGGTACCCTTAAAAGCACATAAGCAAGCCACATGTGCCTACAATTGAGCTGTATCCATAAAATTTGTCATCTAGTTATGTAAAGTATAAGTGTGCTTGCCATACGTGTGACTACATACATGCCTGTGTGCCATAGGTATTAACCTTGTCTGGTCAGGTTGCATTATGTACTCCCATGATATCTACGGACCTGTCTGTGCATCTTCATGCACTTGAGCCACATATGTGCCCTGTGGGGAAGCAATGGTCAGCAGACCCACTTTTGTTTGTTGGTATTTGCCTGGGTCTGGGTGGCAGCTGGGAAGGGGGAGGGGGGAGAGTCTTGGATCTCACCATTCAGCGGCTGCCTCCCAGCTTATCCCAGAATAGCAGCAGCTGAAGGAACCAGGCCACAGGGGGGTGGGTGGGGGGAGCAGTGTAAAGCAGGGGGCTCATGGCAGGGCAGATGAAGGGACAGTCTCTAGGAGGAGTTGCCCCCAACTCCACAGCCATCCCTTTTCTCCCCCTTATGGGTTTGAGTTAGGAGAGAAAGAGTTGTACAAGGGAAGAAGTGAGAGAAATACCCAGTCTGGTCCTTGTTTTTCTTATATTTCCTACCCTCTTTCCTGGGTCAGTCTGTCTGTCTTGAGAGGGTACTGAGGACTGAGTACCCTCCCTCACTGCTCCCCTGTTTTTTCTTCTAGCCAGAAGAAGTGGGCCAGGAGGTTGGGGAAGAACCAATGGCTGAGCCACTTCTGGACACCGAAGGAGAGAGTTATGAAGAGCCCCCCCAGGTAAGCTCAGCCCTAGAAGTAGGCACTGAAGTCAATCCAGGAGAATAACAAGCCTTTGGACTGTCAGGGCCAGGCCTCCTAGACTCAGACCTCCCTCTCTTGCCCTACACTTGGAAACCCAGGCTAAAGAGGAGAATGGAGTTCCTGGTGGAACTGAGGCCTCCAGAGCTTTCTCCTCTTCCAGGAAAGGACAGGGGGGTTTTGGAATCTCACTGACCCTAGTTTGTGCCCCAGCTTTCTGCTTATTGGGAGGGATCATAGACTCACAGAAAGTCAGACCTGGAAGGGGGTGAAGAACACAGAACCCAAGATGCTAGAAGCAAAAGGGACTTTAGATGTCATCTAGCCCAAGGGTTCCTGACCTGGGGTTCATGAACTTTTAAAAAAAAGATCATTGTTTATCAGTATACTTGTTTTCCTTTGTAATCCTATATATTTTATTCTATGCATTTAAAAACATTATTGTGAGAAGGGATTTCCGGGCTTCACCAGACTGCCAAAGACAGAGAAAGTTAAGAAACCCTGATCTAGTTTGAGCTCCTTCTTTTACAGAAGAGAATATTAAAAAGCCCTAGAAGGGCTTGGTCCCAGAAGTGACAGTGCTAAGACTAAAACTCAGCTTTCTTGACTCCCCTATGGGGAGGGGAGGGAGGTTTCCTGGGGGAGAGAAGCCCTGAACAGGGGGCAAAGGATGGGGATCTTCGTGCTATGGCTCTGGGTCTAAAATGTATTTTGGTTCCTTTCCATGTCTTTTCCCACCCCAACGTCCCCCACAGGAGGAGTACCAGGAATATGAACCAGAAGCATAATGGGCCGGGCTCCAGCCCTCCCACCAGCAGCACAATTACCGGCCCCCTAACCCCCAGAGCCAGGGCTAACCCCTACTTCCATTCCCCTCAACATAAGATCTTCCTGACCCAAGCTCCTCTCCCCTTCCCAGAAGTCTGTGTTTGGTGTCTGTCCCTCCCTCCCATCTGGGGGCAGTGGGCAGGGAGAGCCTGGGAGCCTCCCAGTTCTCCTCCCCCAGCCATCCCCTCTCCCAGGGTGGGATACAGCATGGCCCACATGTTTTTAAACAAAGTTAGGCAAAATCAATCCTGGCCTAGGCTAAGACTGAAGTACTTTCTGCCTGGCTGGGGGCTCCCTGGGTGAGCCTGGGTCCCCTATACTTCCTCCCTACAATTGGGCCCCTGAGGCTCCTCAGGGTAGCCTAGACCCCCTCCAGGACCTAAGAACTTGTGTTTTTAACCCAAAGCAGGAGCCAGGCCATGTATTTCCATCCCCTACCTCCAGTTCCTCTGTCCCTTGCCCTCCCTTTGAAAATTTCACTGGAGTCACCCCCAACCTGACCCTGCCCGGGCGGTGTGTGTTGTGACTGTGGCATGGAGACATCCTTCCCCTCCTGTGTGTGTGTCATGGGGCTGCCCCCATCCTGGGACTCCCCAGTGTGTCCATGAATAAAGCCAATTGTCTGTATCCACCCCTGTCCTGGCCTCAGCCCCTTCCAGAACGCTGGCAGCCCCTCTGTGGTCAAATCTGGGTTCTTGGCTCTTGACCTGTGCCCCTGGATATAACTCTGGGACCTGATCTTCGTCCTAGTCCTAGTCCCTGGTACTTGTTTGGGATTCTGTTTCTGGCCTGGTAAGCTGTTCTTGGTCTCAGTCCACGTTCCTTGAACTCTGGATACACATGCGACTCCTCTGGAGCCCTGAGACACGACTCTGGGTGACTTCCTTTCTACACTTAGACTGAGAGTTTCTTTCGCCTCTCTACTTCTCCCCACACTCACACACACCCTGTCCCAGCAATGGAATCCTTTTCCCCGGTGGCTCAGGAACCCCCTACTCCTGGCTTTGTTTCCTCTCTTTTCTAAGGCTCTCTGACGATCCCTGCTACCTCAAGGGGCCCTAAATCTTGTCTTCCCAGAACTAGCTCCTGTGATTCCTGGGGTCCTAGATATGTGCTTCGATTTCCACTATGTTCTGGTCAGAGCAAGGTTTTAGGGGATCGAGACACTCCTGCCCCGTCTCCCCTCAGGCATCAGGCAAATGACCTATTTTTCTATGTAGTATGCCCCCCCAAAAGCTGCATTGGAGGGATCATGGAAGGCATCATACTGAGTTGGTAGGAGGGGGTTTGGTGGAGAGGCATGCGCTGTTCTAAGATTCCAGATGCCACCTGCTGGTGAGCAGTGCTTAGGGCCTGATGGGAACCGCAGCTGGGCGGCGGGGAACCCACACCGCCCCTTCTCTCCTCTTCAGAAGATCTCAGAGCCATTATCCAACCGTCTGGGGCCAAGGCCCTACATCCTCCCTCTCCGCCTCCGCTGGTCGAATCTGATAAATCTGGAGAGGCTGAGATCGCCGGAAGAGAAGAGGCAGCCGGGGATGGGGGGTGGGATGTGAGGGCGCGCTATGGGAGGCTGGGGAGTGGGAGTGACGCTGGCGGGATCCTGCTGCATTGGAGGCGCAAACAGACGCAGAGTGCACCTTCGCCTCTGGTATACACAGACACCCTGCTCCCCCCGTATTCACACTCAGACACACAACACTTCCCCCCCACATTCCTGCACGAGCACACCATACCCTCCTCCCCACACACACACTCACAAACTCTCCTCCACAAAAAACACTGTACGCTTCCGCCCCCACTGCACAACAGATTTGCTCCCCGCATCTTTTCACACACAGATCCCCACACAATACAATTCGTGCATGACTACTTCGCACGTCCCCCGTCCCCACTTCAACTCCCCAAACACACACAGAGGACATTCACTCATGTATGCAGCCCCTGACCTCACGTCCCCCAATTCACACACAGAGACACACAAGAGTCACCCGCTCTGTGCACACACAAACACCCATTCCTCAGAAACACGCGAAAGCAGACCCAGACATGCCGCACATGCACACCCCACCCCCACACTCATGCTCTGTCCAAAGATTCTGTGAAACGCCGCCCTGCTTAGATGTAGTTGTCTTGGTAACCGAGGCAGGGGCGGGAGCGGGTGCCCCTCCACCTTCTCTGAAGCTCCCGAGAGTACACACACACACACACACACACACACACACACACACACACACACACACACACACACGCGCGCGCGCGCGCGCGCGCGCTCTCTCTCTCTCTCTCTCTCTCTCTCTCTCTCTCTCTCTCTCTCTCTCTAAATGATGCCAACGAACACCCGACTGGACTTGGGTTCTGAGCTGAGCTGTTCCCAGATTCAAAAAGAATGGGGGCAGGGAGCAAAGGGATGGAGCAGACACCTCATCCTTTGAGAACACACCCGACGGTCTCCTGGCACTCACAGTGGAAGAAAGAGCTGGGTCCATAGAGTATCCTTTTGGCTAGAAGCCTCACACTGCCAGCGGATGCTTATGGGAGCTTTAAGACCAATATTCACAAAAATGGACTAAGATCTCTGACAGCCAAGAGGAATGAGGGCAGAATTTCAGATATTTCCTGCCATACCCCATTCCAAAGGGGAAGTACTTCAGTGTCCAAGAAGGGGTATTTCTGTATGGATGTGCTGATGGAAGCTGGGCCTTTATTATGGAAGCTCAGGATCTGACTCCAACAACACCTAAACAATTTCGTTTCTCAAATGAAGAAAGGAAGTCTCAGAAGGGTAGTAACTTTCCCAATGTCACACATAAGCTTCTTGAGGGTAGAGATTGTTTTCATTTTTGTCTTTGAATGCTCACCCTCTAGCACAATGCCTGACATAGAACAGGTGCTTAATAAATGTTTGTTAATGGGACTGATTGATCTGGAGATCTAAGTCTCCTGACTTCTATTACTCATTTTACTATACCATAATGCATCATTCCCTTGCCTAATGCACCTATGAGCCTTATGGTTGCTACCTTCAGGTAGGGATAAGTATTTATATGGTGTGTGTTATGTGACCAGAAACTCCGGGTTATCTGGTCTATGAGTTGTTTGTTAATTTTGAAAAATAACAGTTCACACTTATAAAGTATTTTACTGATACCAAAGTACCTTCATCACACCAACATTCAAGTACTATAAGTATTATTATTATTATCATTCCATTTTACAAAGTGGAAACCAAGGCTCGTAGAAATTAATTCATTTGCCCAAGTTCACACAGCTACTTAATGTCAGAGCTAGGACTTGAACCCACATCTCTAGGTACATGGGATTTGGAGCTGGAAGGGATAGTTTTATCTCTACTGCAACTCAAAACTCCCCAGCTCAAGTGATTTGCCAGCCTCAGCTTCCCCAGTAGCAGAGATTACAGGCATTCAGTCAACCAGCCACTCCTGTTCCTTTGCTAGATTTCTCACCAATGTTTCACTTCCTTACTATGAACCCCCAAGATTCTGTCCTAGTCCTCTTCTCTCTTTATGCCTTTTCTCTAGGTGATATCATCCACTCTCCATGGGCTCAATTATCATTGCTAATCAGAGGACTCCCAGATTTGTGTATCCAGACTCAATCTCTCTCATGAGCTCCAGTATCACTTCATCAGCTACCTACTAGACACTTCAAACTGGGTGTTTCATAGGTGTCTTCAACTCAACATATCCAAAACAGAATTTGTTTTCCTTTCTTCAAAAGCCAACACCCTTGTTAAATTCCTTGTTTCTTTCCAGTCACCTAAGTTCACAACCCCCTTGCTTCTGACTCTTCATTTTCCCTCAGTGTATGCCTGCTATGTTTTCCCTCCTTCCCTCTGTCTCTTAAAAATCCTTATCCTTAATCAAAGCTCAGTTCAAGGGCCATCATCTCTACAAAGACTTTCCTCATCTACCCATGTTTTTAATAGAATTCCTACCAATTACTTCGCATATATCTTGTATTTACTTATATGTGTATATATTGGTTACCTGCAAAAGACTGCTAATCCCTTGAGGGCAAGGAATATTTCATTTTTGTCTCTATGTTCCCAGTGCCTAGCACAGTGACTGACATGTGGTAGGCATTTAATAAATGCTTGTTGAATGAGTGAGTAAATGAATGAATGGATAGATGGATGGACAGATGAATGGATGGATGAATGGATGGATGGATGGATGGATGGATGGATGGATGGATGAATCTGAATCTCCCAGTAAAATGTAAAGGTTTTGGAATTTGGATCGTCTGTAGCTGATTGGGGTTGAGGGGGCTCAGTCTGAGTTTGAGGTTAGGGTTAAGTGTTAGGGCCTTTCTGGAAAAGTGTTTTTCTTCATGTGGAACCAACTTAGCTCAACACCTTTGGCCCTGTCCTGTTCTCACTTATTGGGCTGTCTAGGCTATGTCTACGCTTGGGGCAGAGTGGTGTTGAAGAAGATTTTTTTAAAAGGGTACAGAGGTTCCTGTAGTGACTGGAGGCAGATGGAACTAATATAGGAAGGATCCCTTATAGAAGTCAGGAGTTGGACATTTTGGAAGGTAGGAATGATGTATATTCAGCAGCTGCCCTTCAGCATAAAGGTCTCCCAATGTTCACAGGTGAGGAAGAGCACAGAAGCTAGTGCAGCCCATGGTAAGGGTTGTGTCAGTACCTTCAGTTTCCTGACCATTGCAGCCTCCATCTTCAACCCTGCTTGTTCTCATGGAGCATGTGCAGGAACCTATAGGATTTAGAGCTAGAAAGGACTTTAAAGATTATCACTTTCTCTCTTTCATTTTACTTTTTCACTTCATTTTACAAAGAAGGAAACGGAGGTCCAAGGAGAAGTAACTTGGCTGAGGTCATAAATGGTAGTAAGTAGCAGATGGGATTCAAACACATCTTTTGACTATAAAACTAGTCCACAGCACCAACTGCATCTCAACCCTCCTCTGGGGCTTGTTGGATGAGGAATGAGAAAACCTTCCCAGTCTCCAATCCCCCACCCCCACTAATCAAGCTGTCCTGAGTCACCAACCCCAGAAGAGCTGAAGGCTAGCCCAGAGACCAGCTGCAGCCGATCTGTAACCATGACTTTATTTTTGTTTTCTCCCTCCCTATTTATAGCTTCTTCCCCTCCCCAACTTTGCAGAAAGAAACCATCTCCTACATCCCAGTTGCTTAGGAACAGGAGCTGGGCAAGTGGGGCTGAGTGAGGGGAGGGGGGAACTTGTGCCTGAATCAAGCACGAATGCCATGCACATATACATTTTACATTTTTACTGGGACCAAAGGAGACAGAAGGTAGGATATTCCTTCCTCTTCACCCCACCCCCTTGGAACTCTACATCAGGTCCCCAAGCCCCTGACTCCCAACTAGTCCAGCCAGGGCTTTCTCCAGGTAAACTTCAGCCTGGCCTGAAAGCAAAAGAATAGGAAGTATGGTGTACTGGAAAGAGTGTGACTCTAATACATTATTGGCAAAGATGTGAATTGGCACAACATTCTGGGATTTTTTTTTATCCTTAAAAAAAAAATAAAGTGTTTAGAATGTCTATATCCTTTGACCAGAGATCCTAAGCCTATATCCCAGGGGTGGGAGTACTTGGGGGGGGGGGGAGAGTGGGAGAGGAGCAGTGTTAAAGAGAGAAAGAAAAGTCCCATATACATCAAAATATTCATAGCAGCACTTTTTGTGGTAGCCAAGAACTGGAAACAAAATAAACAGCCATCGACTGTGGAATGACTAAACAAACTGTGGTACATGAATGCAAAGGGATAGTACCACACTATAAGAAATAGTAACTATGAGGAATTCAGAAAAAATATGGGAAGACATATAAACTGATGCAGAGAGAAACAAGCAGGACCAGAAAAACAATATGAACAGTGACAACACAATCTTAAACAAAAAGAACAATAAAATAATACCGAAAGTTGTCTAATTACAGTAACTACATTTGGCATCAGAGAAGACATGAAAAATTGCACCTGCCCCCCTCCACTGAAAGGCAGTAGAATATGGTTGTGGATTATTGCATATGCTTCCACATGCAATCATTATGTTGGTTGTGTTTGCTAAATAGTCTTTTATTCTTTTTAAATTTTTGTATAAGAGAAAACTTGCTAAGTAGGTGATGATGGAGGGAGATGCTTATACATTAAACTGATGTGAAAATATTCAGTCCTCTAAAAATAAGAAACAGGGCTGAAGACTGGAGAGATCTAAGTTCAATTCCTGACTCTAACCATTATCAAATCATCTGACATCTCTGAGCTTTACTTTATTCCTTTGATAAAATAGGTATAATAATAGCACCTACTGCAAAGAGTTGTGAGGATCAAATAAGATAATGAATGTTGTAAAGTGCTTTGTAAAGCCCTAAAGAACTGTATAAAAATAAGCTCTAATTATATCTGACCCTACCCAGGGCTGACACCAGTCAGATCTCAGTTCATTGTATTACAGAACAACAAACTGGAAAAGTAGGTTAGAAAGCATCTAGTCCAACTATCATATTGTTGTTTTATTTTATTTTATTTTTGCAGGGGAAGTAGGGCAATTGGGGTTAAGTGACTTGCCCAAGGTCACAAGCTAGTTTTTGTGTTAAGTGTCTGAGGCTGAATTTGAACTCAGGTCCTCCTGACTCCAGGGCTGGTGCTCTATTCACTGTGCCACCTAGCCACCCCATGTGGTTGTTTTAAAAAAGAAAAGAAACTGAAGCTTAAGGGAAGGAAGATGGTATGATCAAGGTCATACTGATAGAGTCAGAGCCAGGACCTGAATTAAGGTTTTCTCACCCCAAATCCAGTGATCTTTCCACCCTTCCATGCCATCAAGTGGAACTAAAGGATGAGGAAAACTGAACACACATCCTGTATGTCCAAGATGACCCATTTTAGTGTTTCAGTCTTATCTGTAAAGTCCTGTGCCATGCAAATTCATCTAAACTTGTGTCTTTGCTAAGTGAACTAATGAGACCAAGCATCCACTCCCCCACTCAGCATTTATTTATTTACACATTTCCTCCTCCTCCCAAAATGGCTCTTTGGTGTCTACAAAGAATGATCACAGATGTGTTCACTTGATCCCCACGACAACCTTTGGAGGGAATCAAGACAAGTGTTGTTATCTCTTTTTTGAGTGAGGAGCAGGCTGGGTCCTGACCAGGAAAAGGAAGAAAGGTCATGGAGCTGCTCAGGGAGCAGAAATAGGACCTAAATCTAGGTCACCTGACTCCCATTCCAGGGTACTTCCTTGTCCCTACTGTGTGCCCAGTCCTGAGAAAGAGTCATAGGATGACATTTTTAGAACTGAACAGGACCTTGCAAGAACATTTAGTTCAACCTCTTAATTTTACAAATGGGAAAAGTGAGACTCAGAGTGAAGTAACTTGTCCTTTGTCAGGCAGATAAGGCACAGAGTAGAGATTTAAACTCAGGTCTTCTAATTCTAAATCCATTGACATTTCCTCTGCAGCAGGGTTCCACCAACAACCAGTCCTGGAAGTTTTAATGCACAACTCATAAATAATAGAATGTAAAGCTGAAGTGGACCTTAGAAATAATCTAACCCAACTCCCTAGGTTGAGAGATTTACCTAGTAAATGAGAGAACTAGGATCTGAACCCAAGCCTTCTGACTTCAAATACCACATTCGTTGCAGTGTACAATGTTGCTTCTCCTCTTAGGTAACAGATTTTATTCCAGAAGTGTGGATAATAAAGACACTATGGAGTTAAGAGTGCAGTGAAAGAGGTCTCCTTTCTCCATTTTTTGGTAGAGATGAGAGATCATAGGAAGGAAAACACTCTGGGGAGACATTAGTTATCTTAGCTGTCTTCAAATATCTGAAGGACTCTTATGTGGAAGAGGGATTAAGCTTGCACTATTTGACCCCAGAAGGCAAAAAGAAGCAATTAGGGGAAGTTGCACAGCAGCAGAGTTTGGCTCCATAGAAGGAAAATGTTTCTAACAACTGTAGTTTTCCAAAAGCTAAATGGGCACTCTCGTAAGTTAGTTTGCTCCCCAGCAATGAAGGTTGCTAAGCAAAAGCTTGATGATTCCCTGTGAGAGATACTGTGGAAAGAGTCATAAGCAAGAGTTGGGAACCCTCTACTCCCTTCTAGTTTTGAGATGATATAATTCTAACATTCGCTGGGGGCTGTCCATAGTGCTGAACCTAAGAGATGATTGTTGCTTGAATTTCTGGAAGCAAATTGCCTGCACCACATTCCCTTTCACAGGTATGATACTTCCACCCAACCAAAATCATAGAATTTAGTGCTGAAAAGGATAGAGAACATTAAGCCCAGTCCCTTAATTTTTAAAGATAAGGGATCTCAAGATAATAGACTTAAAAATAATTTGTTCAACATCAAACAGATGTTAAGCAGGAGAGCTGAGATTTAGATCCAGATCTTTTGACACCAAATCCAGTGCACTCAGGGTCTCCCCTATGAACTCTTGAAAAAGCACCTAAGTGTGATGTAGTAGAAAGACACTGGATCTGGCATTAGGCTACCTGGGTTTTTCCATTTGCTACATCCCTGATCTGAGTAGTTTCTTCATCTCTTGGAGCCTCAGTTTCCTGATTTGATAAATAAAAATTGTAACATATGCACCTCAACCTCACAGTGTTGCTGTGAGGAAAGAACTTTTTAAACCTTAAGGTGCTATAGAAAAGGGAGCTATTATTATCTGAACACCAGCTGCTTGTCATACACACTGGTGAGTTTTCTTCCTAATGATGACTCTGGGCATGTGCAAGATGAATAACTTCTTAGTGGAGCCTCAGACCTTGTCCCCAAAGTGCCTGAGACCAGCCCTTCACTTCCCAGTTTTTCTCCCAGTTGGGCACCTGGTTTCAGATTCAGGGGAGATGTGTCTTTTCCACTCTGTCCCCAGGAGAGTGTCACTCCCCTGTGGGGCCCCACTGTCTATGTTTATGTGTGGGACCAGAGGGATTTTGAGGTCAGTGATGAGAAATGGTCTAAGACTAGTCATGATCTGTGGCCCCTGTGTCCAATAACAGTGAGATCCACCTAGTAGAGAACAAAATAGAATGGGGACCCCTATCTTAGGCCACTAGAATTCCATTCTCTCTCTTTCTCTCTCTCTCTCTCTCTCTCTCTCTCTCTCTCTCTCTCTCTCTCCCTCTCTTTCTCTCTCTCTCTGTCTCTCACACACACAGAGGCATCACTTTGCATAAATCTGTATTTATTTGCATGAAATTAGTGCCAAATGTGTAAAATGAAATCGTTTTCTTCCATTGGATGCAGCCAGAATTCAGAGAAAAGAGCTCTAGGCTGGGAATCAGAAGGTCTATGTTAGGTCTTGACTCTTTACTGACTCACTATGTGAAATATAGAGTGTAAGTGTCTTGAGAACAGGGACTTTTTTCTTGTAATTTATTTTTATCTCTCCAAATGCCAAGCACAGTGTCTTACACACAGTAGGGCTTAGTAAATGTCTTTTAGATTGGATTGAATTGAAAATAACTTATCCGAGCTTGTGTCATCTATATAAGAAAGCTAATATAGACACACAGACACCAAAGAGACACATGAGTATAAACGAGTTCATACAGAGACAGAGACAAAGGCACAGATGCACAAGCTCTTCCTTTGGGTTAACTATGAAATAAACAGCCTGTCAAACCACCACCACTCCCACTCCCATCACCAATGCCCTGTGGGGAGCTGCCTAACCATCTGATCAGGAGCTATGCTGGTTAAGGGTAGAGAGGAATTGGAAAAAGCCCTTCTCAACCTGAACCTCCTTTCCTACAGTAAGAGTTCGGGCCTGGGGAAGGTCCTCCCATCCTCCCATATTCCTGTCTCTTTTTTGTGTCTTTCTTACCCTCACCCCCAACGAAGTTCTCCTCACTCTTGACAACCCTGTGCCCCAGCAGCTGGAAGGAGGTGGAACCACTCTTCAGAGGAATCAAAGGTGGCCAGATTAACAACTGCTCAGAGATATGATTCATGTGTGAGTCATAGCCTAAACTTACTCACCGAGGCCTGGCCCACCCCATCCCACTCCATCCAGGGGCCAGTTTAAGGCTGCCTGCTAGGCTCCTCTTATGTCTGTGTGTCTGTATGTATGTTTGCCTGTGTACATTAATAGCCACAAGGGAATTAAGGAGCTGTCAGAGCTGACAGTGCTCAGTGCTCTTATATGCCTTATCCCTTATCTTTGTCCTGCTTTCTATGCCATGAGCTACTCCCTCTTCCATTAGTTCTCTAACTGTGCCTGTCTTTGCGTATGTCTCTTTCTAGATCTGTATATATTATTTATGTACTTATATGTCTTTGTGTGTTCATTTACCTCCATGTGTATCTCCATTTCTAGATGTCTGTGTGTGTATTTTTGTGCATCAGTATGCATGATTGTATATATCTACTCATGTGTCTATGTGTGTCTGTATTTTTTCTGAATTTATGCATCTGTATGCTATCTATGTGAGAATGTATTTATGTGTGTGCATAAGTATATTATTCATAGGAGTGTTATCTGTATGTGCACTTGTCATATATGTGCATGTTTACTTTTGCCTATTCACACTAAGGAAGAACAAATGAATGGGCTCCACTGGGGGCCCTGCTCTATCTCAGCCAACAGACTATAGCCCCTCTCATGTGTGTTATGTACTGGTATGAGTCAAAAGAAGGAGGGTTTATGTGAGAGAAAAAGAAGAGAGAATCAGTTAGTCAGAGGAGAGAATGAGAAAAGGAGAGGCAGAAACTGAATGTATCTGTGTGTGTGTGTGTGTGTG
>CM053581.1:284043331-284064409 GCA_028627135.1 Pseudochirops cupreus
ATTGGAAAAACAACTGACCTGGAAAATAGATCCAGGAGAGATAATTTAAGAATTATTGGACTACCTGAAAGTCATAATAAAAAAAAAAGCCTAGACATCATCTTTCAAAAATTATTGAAGAAAACTGCTGTGATATCCTAGAATCAGAGAGTAAAATAGAAATTGAAAGAATCCACCAATCACCTCCTGAAAGAGATCCCAAAATGAAAACTTCCAGGAATATTATAGCCAAATTCCAGATCTCCCAGATTAAGGAGAGCTCTCTATCTCTCTTACACACCATACACACATATATACACATGCACACACATGCACATACACACTTGCCTACATACACTTAGTTATATGAGCTCATGAGCCCTTGTGTGTTTTGGGAGGATATTTATTTACAGGTTTTGTTGGGGTTTTTTTAAAGTAGAAAGTAGGAAGGGATAGGGATAAGAAAAGGAGGGGGAGCTGATAGAAGGAAGGAAAGCCTGGGGGTGGTAAAAGTCAGAAGCAAAACACTTTTGAGAGCAGGGTTAAAGGAGAGAAAAGGTAGGATAAACAGGGGAAAAATAAGATGGAGGGAAATACATAGTTAGTAATCATTACTCTGAAAAAATTTTTTACAGTGAGTTTCTCTGATAAAGATTTCATTTCTCAAACATAAAGAAAACAGAGTCTAAGTTATAGAAACGAGTCATTCCTCAATTGATAAATAGTCAAAGGTTATGAACAGGCAGTTTTCAGACAAAGTAATCAAAGCTATCTATAGTCACATAAAAATACTCTAAAGCACTATTGATGAGAGAAGTGCAAATTAAAACAACTCTGAGCTACTACTTCATGCCTGTCAAATTGGCTACTATGACAGAAAAGGAAAAGATGGATGCTTCAAGGAGATGTGGTAGGATTAAAATACTAATGTACTATTGGTGAAGTTGTAGACTGATGCATACATTCTGGAGAGCAATTTAGAACTGTGCCCAAAGGGCTATAAAACTTTGCATACACTTTGACCAAGCAATACCACTACTAGGTCTGTATCCCAAAGAGATAAAATACAAAAAGGAAAAGGACCTAGTATACAAAATATTTATAGCAGCTCTTTTAGTGGTAGCAAAGAACTGGAAATTGAGGGGATGTCCATCAATTGGGGAATGACTGAACAAGTTGTTGTATGTGATTGTGATGAACTACTATTGTGCTTTAAGAAATGAAGAGCACGATGTTCTCAGGAAAAACCTGGAAAGACTTACATGAACTGATACAAAGTGAAATGAGCAGAACCAGGAGAACATTGTACACAGTAACAGCAATATTGTATGATGATCTACTATGAATAACTTAGCTATTCTCAGCAGTACAATGATCCAAAACAGTTCTGTAGAATTTATGAGGAAAGGTGCTGTCCCTCTCCAGAGAAAGGACTTGTAGATCTTGAATGGATCAAAAATATTTTTTCTTTATTTTCCCTATTTTTCTTGGAGTTTTTTGTGTCTTCTTTCACAGAGTGACTTACATGGATGATACTTGCATGACTACACATGTACAATCTATGTCAAATTGCTTGCCTCCTGGTAGGGTGAAGGGGAGGAAAGAAAAGAGGAAAATGAGGCAAGTTACTTGCCCAGGGACACACAGCCAGTAAGTATCTGAAGTCAGATTTGAATTCATAAAGATGAGTCTTCCTGATTCTAAGCCCACTGTTCTATCCACTGTGCCACCTAGCTGCCTCACCATTGCTTTATAGTCAAGAGACATATTAAGTGATGTAGAACTGAGCTAGGTGGGATGTCAGAAAAGGAACATATCTGTGTGGTCAGGAGGATGGGAAGCCTTGATAGGATTTGGATAATTCACTACTCAGGGTTCTCAGTCTGAATAGACTCCTCTGCCCTTTGTTTCAGAACCATTGGACTGCCGTTGGATAGACTATGGCCAAAGGCTTATGGGAAGATGGGCAGCACTAAAGAAACAGCCAGCCTGCAGTTGTTGCATCAAGAACCTGGGCCCCACCTACCACAGGTAGCTCAGTCTGCCTCTCTGTGTGATCAAGTTAGGA
This sequence comes from Pseudochirops cupreus, assembly GCA_028627135.1. Classification (NCBI taxonomy): domain Eukaryota; kingdom Metazoa; phylum Chordata; class Mammalia; order Diprotodontia; family Pseudocheiridae; genus Pseudochirops; species Pseudochirops cupreus. Next base: position 284,045,379 of record CM053581.1, read on the forward strand.
GCTGCCAGACAGAGGACCTGGCCATGAGGAACTGCTGTGCGAGTGAGCTGGGCCTCCCCAGTGAAGCAGCCAGCTCTGAGCCCCAAAGTCAGCCTAAGAAGGAGCCCTCAGAGGTGAGTCTGGGACCTGGCCACCCATCTGGGCCTGCAGAATTAGCATCTGGATCAGAGAAACAATTACCACCAAGTCCAAAAGAACTGGGTCCTAGCGGGAGTTCCTTGGTTTGCTCCTCTGATTCCAAGTGCTCCAGCCCCTCTCCAACTTGGGCCACCACGGAAAAGGAAGAGTCAGAGAAAGAGGCCACTTTGGGGAAGAAGAGTCCCCCCATGAAGCCTCCCCAAGAAGAGGCTATAATAGAGACTTTAGGCCTACTGCCAACTTCAACCTCAGGGAAGCCAGATCCTATGTCCTGTGAGAAAAAGGATCCTACACCCTTGGGAAAAATAAATTCTGTGATCTTGGAGAACATGGATCCCATGTCCTCGGGAAAAAATGATTCCATTTCCATGGAGATGAAGGACCCATTGTCCTCAGAAAGATCAGACTCTGTATCACTGAGGAAGGATGGTCCTGTGTCATTGGAGAAGGTAGATCCTGTACCCTCAGGGATAATGGATCTTTTGACCCAGGGGAAAGCAAATCCTGTGTCCATGGGAAGGATGAATCCCATTTCCTTAGGGGAAGCAGATCTTTCATGCTCAGAGAAGGCAAACTCTATACCTTCTGGGAAGACAGATACCATTTTCTTAGGGAAAGTGGATTCTCTGTCCTTGGGGAAGGAAGTTGTCATTACCTCAGAAAAGACAGAGTCTTTGTCTTCAGGCAAAGTAGATTCTGTGGCCTCCGGGAAGGCAAATTCCAAGTCACTGGGGAAAGTGGACCCTGGGTCTGTGGGGAAGGAAGATGTCATTGCCTTAAGAAAGGCAGATCCCATGTCTGCAGTAAAAGTAAATCTTGTTTCCTTAGGGAAGGCAGATTCCACATCTCTGGGGAAAGCAGATCCTATGCCTTTGGAGAAGGCAGCTCCCATGTCCTCTGTGGAGGTTGATCTCACATCCTTAGGAAAAGTAGATCTAGCACCTTTGGTAAAGGCAGCTTCCATTTCTCCAGAGAAAGTGGATTCTGTGCCCATGAGAAACATGGATCCCATCTCTTCAGGGAAGGTAGATCCCATTTCCTCAGAGAAAGCAAAACCTATTCCCTTGGGAAAGATAGAACCTATGCTTTCAGGAAAGACAGATCTCATCCCTTTGAGGAAGACAGATCCCATGTCCTTGAGGAAGGAAGATCCCATGTCTTTAGGGAATGCAAATTCTGTCCCCTTGGGGAAATTGGATCATGTTTCCTTGGACAAGGTGGAGCCCATGTCCTTGGGGAAGACAGATTCTGTCTCCTTAGAGAAAGCAGATCTTGTTCCCTCAGACAAGGTAGAGTCAATGTTCTTAGGGAATATAGATCCAGTATCCTCAGGGAAAACAGGTTCTAGACCCTTGGAAAAGGTTGATCCTATACCCTTTGAGAAGGCAGAACTCACACCTTCAAGGAAGGGAGACTCTGTGTCTTTAGAGAAGTTGGATCCCCTACCCTTGAAGAAGGTAGATCCCAAATCTTTGGGGAAGGTAAATCCCATATCTATGGAGGAATTGGATGCTATGTCTTTGGGAAAAGCAGACCCTGTGTCCTCTAAGAAGTCTCCAGCCTCAAAAGAAAATCTCCCAGAAAACTTGAGTCAGAGCTCAGCCTGTCCTAAACCAGAGACAATGCCTTCCTCTGACTCCCAGACATTGAACAAAGAAATGGCTATTTCTGGAGTACCCAAGGGTACCCAACCTGATTTCAGTCATAAGGCAGCAGCAGCTCTCCTTGCCACTGGACCTGGAACCCCCTCAGTGCAGGTCCCTGGGATCCAAGCAACCACAGAGGAACTTCAAAAAACTATGTCTGCATCCCCAAGCCAAGGATGGTCATCAGGGTGCTCTCCAAAATCAGCCCTACAGAAGATGAACCCAGTTGACCCTGCCAGGGCTGGAGCAGAGGAAATCCCACTGACCCCAGAGGGGATCCAGGAGCTTCCTGGAGCCCCACAGAAAGGAGCAGACCCAACTCCAGTGAGGGCAGTCAGGACTAGGGATAATTTCACCAAGGTACCATCCTGGGATGTGAGCACTCCACAGCAGGATGCTGGCACCCAGGCAGACACACGTTCTATCTGTGTATCTGTGGCAGTGAGTCCCATGACACCTCAGGATGGCTCAGGCCCCACAACCTTTAGCTTCCAACCTACTGCTCAGAATGCTCCAGCTTCCCGGAGTCCTGGCCTATTGCTCTCCAAGAAGGATGTGGAGATGCAGGTGTCCATGAGTGTAGAGACCCGGTCAGTAGCTACTGGCCCCATGACCCCAGTGACAACATCACCCCAGGCCTCGTATCCAGAAGTACAGGTTCGAGCAGCTGAGGAAGCCCCTGAGCCTGTGCGGGAGGTCAGCTGGGATGAGAAGGGCATGACATGGGAGGTGTATGGGGCTTCCATGGAGGTAGAGGTACTAGGCATGGCCATCCAGAAGCATCTGGAAAAGCAGATTGAGGAGCATGGGAGGCAAGGGGGACCGTCTGGGCCACAGTTACCTGGCACTCGGGCTGGCTCTCTCAGAGGTGGCCCCCGACCCGGGGAAGCCAAACGCCCCCCCAGCTTGTTCAGGGCCTTGTTGCAGAGTATGCGGCGGCCCCGGTGCTGCTCCCGGGCCGGCCCCACAGCTGAGTGAGCCACCCTTCATCCTACCCTGGTCTGGATCCTCCCCACTCCTTTTTATAAATCTACACCAGTGTCTTGTGGTTTCTCAGGCAACACCTCACCTCCCACATCCTCCTCCCTGGTTCTCACCTCCTGCTGTAGCCTCTGAAGAGTGAATCACTCACTTTCACAGCAACACCCTGGGGGTCAGAGGCAGACTGGTCCCAAAGCACCCAGGCTAGGTCCTCTGGATAGCCTATAGTCATCCCTGCCCACTGTGCCTGGGTTTCTCCCTTTCACCTCCCTCAGTCCTGGAGGAATGGTTTCATCAAGGAACTCAACATCAAGTTCCCAGGAACTCCACTGGGAACCTGCTTAACCCTACCCCACTGCCTGGGCCCCACTGCCCTTTTGAAGGCAAAAGCCCTAGCACCTGTACCTGGTGTGTCTCTGATCCCAAGGCCCAGATAGCCCTCCCCATTTCACCCCAACCCCAGGCCTTGGAGGTGGCTTTGGATACAGTCAGTCCTCTGAATCCCTGGGTTGCCCCCTCCCCAAACCTCCTTAACTGAGCCCTGGAGGTCAGGAGGGGAGAGGAGAGGCTGTGGTTGCTACCTTGGGACCACAAAACCCTGATAATAGCTGACATTCATACTTTTGTGCTCTAAAGTTGTCAAAATATTTTACATCTGTTTTCTCCCTTGGCCCTCACAATGACCCCATGAGGTAAGAGGGACCACAGGCATTATCATCTCTGTTTTACACAGGAGGGAACAAGCTCAGAGAGCTAAGTAACTTGCTCTCAGTCTCACAGCTAGGAAGTGTCTGAGGCAGGATTTGAATTCAGGTCTCTTCTGATCCCAAGCCCAGTACCATACTGCCTCTCCCACAGGGTCCTAGATTTGGCAATGCATGAGAAATATGGACAATTTAGCAGCAAAGTCTGTATGCATGTGGAGCCCTAAGGCAAGGCCTCAAGTGATTATGTAAGGTTTCAAGTGTGTGAGGCTCTAAGTGTGCAAGCCCCAAATGCACTGCCTCAAAGCTACCAGTATTTCTCGAATGGCCAATATGTCCCCATTTCTGAGTCACTCAGCAGCCAGGCCATGTCTGGCTTATTCAGGGAATGGGATGTAGAAGCGGATGGCAGGACTCCTGAAGGGGCAGGTAGGGCCTAAAATGACCCCTTTCTTCTTCGTTTATGTTACAAAGGTTGGGCTGGGGGGTACCAGATGTTTCATCTGGCCTCCATTTCCTCCTGGTTCGAGAGACAAGGAGACTCCTCAAGCCTCCTCCTGGTTTCTCCAATTAAAATTTATTTCTAAATGCCTAGGACATCTAAAGGGAGCTGCTATAAAGACAACCTGATTACCCCCCTGGCTGCTATACCCAAGGCAACTGAGGAGGAGTCTCACAGACCATGTCAGGGCTCATAGATAGTCAGAGATTTACAGATAGGTGCCAGGGGTTATAAACTGGATAAGGTGTCACAAGCCAGAGGTCACAGATGGTGAGATGAGTATGTCAAGTATGTTACAAACTTGTAAAGGGTCATAGATGAATTATGAGCTTTTAGACACTCTAGAGCTACAAACAGGTTGGGGTTTACAGACAGAAAAGTGTTCATAGATCAGGAAATGAGATCAGGGGTTAGAGTAAGATAACAAATTAGTCAGGGAATAAACAGGTCAGGATTCAAATCCTGATGGGCTAGGGGAGATTACAGATAAAACCCCTAAGCCCTGAGCCAAGGCAGCTATCCCTTTAAAGCCATCCCACCCACCCCCCTCAATAAAACCACTCCCTGTCCTGGGTTCTCCTAGTTTCTCTCCTTTCTGCTGCTTGTATCTCCTGTCTCCTGGATCTGGTGTGAGTTCGCCCTACAATCTGTAGTGACCAAACTGTAACTCCTCATTCCAGTGCCTGACAACTGTCCTACCCCAGCTCCCCCTGCCCATTGTTTTGGGGGTACAATTTGTCAACCTGTACATTGGTAATAAAACATTTCCCCAAACCTGAAGCCTGATTGATTGAGTTGGGGGTGGGGGTTGAGGGGAAGAGGAAGGAAGAGAAACTATACGAAGAGAAACTATACTATGCATACAAGATAATTAATTTATTATAGACATAGGCTGAGGTCAGCCACCAGGTCTGAGACACATGCAAGTGAGATGAATGAGAGACACAGCTGTGAAGCACCAAAAGCAGATGGGTCAAGACTCAGATTGCCATGTAGGTCATCAACAGGCCAGGGCTCATGATATATGTTCTGGGAGGAGGAGGAGTGAGAGAGGGGGTGGCATGTGGTGTAGTCAGGATCAGATGTCAGTAGTAGTCAGAGCCATGTTGACTTCACCCAATTTCAGCATCGTCTTGTCCTTATCTTGATTTTTGCCCTCTTCCTTCAGCACCGCGGTCAGCAGCTCATCCACAGTCGACTCTGGTTTCTCCTAGAAAGGCAGAAGCCAGTTGCCAATGAAGGGTGAGGAAAGGTTGCCAATGAAGGGTGAGGAAAGGTTCCCACTGAGGGCATAGACTGGAATCTCTGTGATGGTAGCAGGATTGGGGGTGGGGTGGAAGTGAAGGAAGACATTCAGACCCACAAAACCTAGTCCCTTGTTTAGGCAGTTCCTCAGGACCAGGAAGGACAGATCTGAGGATTCCAGTGACGGCTGGGAATGGTGCACACGAAAAGGGATAGGGGACCCCCTGGAAACCAAGAAATGGGTCCTAATGAATTGCCACACCCTGGTCCACCCCCAAGGACCAAGGCTTGTGAGAATGGCTTTTTCCACCATTATTTCTGGTCTGAATGCACTGTACCCTTCTCCCATCACACCTACCCCTAGCCCAGGGTGCTCAGTCAGGAACTCAATCAGCAAATGATTCTTGTATCAGATTATGCACAAGACCCTGTGCTCTATGCTAAGTAGAAGCCAAGAGGAGATGAGGGTGAGGAAGATGAAGAATAATGAATAATGAAGATAATAAAAAAGAGAATGATGCCTTCCCTTAGAGAGCTCATGTTCTAGTAGAGGGGATATGTCATGGAGTACAAGTAGCTATGTTACAGGGTAGGAAGGAATAAATATATAAAGAAGTGTAAGGTCAGAGGTACGCAGGGCTATCAAGGAAAGCTTACTGAAGCAGGAAGCATTTAAGCTACACCTTGGAGGATAAGAAGAATAAGATTTCAGCAGACCCAAATGGGGCACTGTAGGCAGGAAGTAAAGGCAGGAAGGGATGGGGAAGAATATGTGCGGGCACACCTTGCTGTAAGCAAAAAATACAGTATTTACTTATGTGCATCAAGTGTTTGTAACTCAAATCCCATTTTAAATGTACAAATGGAACTTTCTACTTAAAGGAAGATTGTGGTGAGCTCTTCTGAGAGAGCTCTGTTTGACCCTCTGTTTTGTCAATTCTCTGTTTTGAGAATAAAAATATTCTTAAAATGAAGCTTGTATGTGTCCATGGTTATCTCACCTGAAAATTTCGGAACTACCCTTGAGGTGTTGGGGGTGACCTGAGGTACGGCCACCGTGCTTGGGGGTGGTTCAGTCCCTTTCCTGGATCTTTTCAATGTGTCAGGGCCCCTGGCCTTCCAGGAAAGACACCTTACTTGCACACGTTCTCTCTCTTTCTCTCCTTTCTTTCTCTCTCTCTCTCTCTCTGTCCCCTTCATCCACCCTCCCTTCTTCTCCCTCTTTGTCTCCCCAGACTACGGCTGGACTCTTTCCTGAGACTTTTCCATTCCCTGATAAACAGTGGAACATTTGAAGCCCCATGAGGAACCCATAGGCTAAAACCTTGCACAGAATTCCCTTGGCTTCTCCCCAGCTGCAACCCTCCCCACCCTGAACATAAATTGTCAGAGCTAGATGAAACTTTAGAGACCACCCAAACCATCATTCAACAGAGGAGTAAACTGAGGCCCAGATCAGGTAAGAGACTTGCTCAAGGGATTCTCCACCTCCGATGCCACAGAGATCCTGAGGGGTCCCCTCCCTAGCCAACCCAGTCCAGCTCTCTGGAGGAGGAGCTCTGGGCCTGAGGAAAAAGGTCCATAGGGAGATGCTAGGGAGTCTGGTGAAGTACAATGGAAAGAGCCCTGGCCTGGGACTAGAGTTTCCATGGGGATCGTAAAATTCAGAATAGGAGGAGACCTTAAGAAAGCTCCTTTTTTATTTTATAGATCAGGAAACTGAGGCCCAGAGAAGACTGGTGATTTGGTACGAGCCATACAGCTGGACTAAGCAGCAGAGTCAGAATTTCACCTCAGGTCATTTGATTTCAAATCCAGTATATCAAGCCTGAGAATTTAAGCTGGAAAGCCCATTGCCCAGGCCAAACCCACTTGGGAGCAGAAACTTGGGCTGTAGAAACATCTTTGAAAATTTTTTCCCCTTCCTTTGTTTCCTAATCAAAGATCTCTTTTAAAAATATCACTTTTGTCTCACCTACTCTAAAGGACTTAAAGTTAAAAGATCTGGGTTCCAATCCATTTCCCAATGGTTCCCAATCCATTGTAAAGCAGGGGAGGGGATACTGATTTTTAGTTTATTCTAACTACACCTCTTAGGAATCTTTGGTACAAGTTCTTTCCAGGTACGAAAATTCTACATAAATGTGAGTTATTAAGGATGATGGTAGAGAAAGGGTTTGCCTGCATCTAGGCCAAATAGGTGGGAAAATGGGTGTAGAGGATGGGCTGACTACGTGCTGATCTCTATGTTAACAAGTATGGTGTAGTTGTGAATACAAAAGTTATTGTGAAGGACTAAGAAGTTGGACCTGTAACAGGCTCACAGAATATCAAGAACTTAAAGAGTCCTTAGACTGTAAATGATCAAGGTAGGAAAACTTTGGAATAGATTGTTACAGCTGAAAGAGTCTTTCCATAGAACAGAGAATATAGATTCCAGGGACAATTATGGCAGAGAACATAAGCCAGAATGTCAAAGTTGGAAGGGACCTCAGAGTTCATTTAGTCCAAACTTTCACTTGACAGATGAGAAAATGGAGACACTATGGGCTTAACCCTTTAATGGATCACAAGTTCCCCCATAAGAAGAACTGTGAGTCATTCCCCTCTTTTTATTTTCCCCAGGGATAAGTACAGGGTCTTCCTCATAGCAGGCATTTAAGAAATGTTGAATTGAATTGAATAATGATGGTGATGGTGATAATTGAGGGTGATGATGGTGAAGAAGGTTTTGACCATGATAGTTTTAATGACTGGCTGTAAAAGTGCCAGCTGGACCCCTGAAGAATTAGTCACTGGGCCAGTCCTGAGTAAAGAAACCCTTTGTGACTTTCCTCCCTGAGCTCCTAGCAGACCATGGCTATGTGGAATCCCAAAGACTAGGAATGTTCTCACCTCCCTCCCTTTTTCTCACCTTGTGCTTCTTCCCTAGGTCCATGTCTTCGATGGAGTCCAAATCTGTATCCACCTTGTTCTCATCCAGGGAGTTAATGCTGGAAGAGAAGGCTCAGTTTGAGGGGAGGCAGATCAAGACCCTCAGCCTAGTGTAATGAACAGGATCCCAGGGATCTCCCAGGGCTGACATCTCCTTAAGCCCAGTCCTTTACAGAGGCCGATTAGCTCTATAGATCACTCAAGAGTCCCTCAGGAGGATTGGGTCAGACACAAAGTATCTGTTTAGGCAAGAAGGACAAGAGGAGGGGCTGCTCACCTTGCAACATCATCTCCGTCATGGGAGGAATGAGATTCAAAGCCCAGATCCATCAAAGAGAGATTGAGCATGGGGTTGGCTCTGTAGGAATCAGAGAATATGAGAGCTTGGAAGAACCCTGGGGTTAACTACCCCTAAGGTCCTTTCCAGTGTTAAATCTATGATCTTACTACAGCATCCCCCTAGTACAAGAATCTCCTTGACAGATAGCTATCCAGCCTCTCTGCTTAAGCATTTCCTATAACAAGCAACTTACTACCTTGTAAGAGAATTCCTTACATCACAATGGTCATAGAACCATTGAATATTAGAGTTGGAAATAAATTATCTAATATATTTCTCCATCACCATTTTGCAGCACAGAACTGTGGAAAAAACACCTGGCTCTGGAGTCAAAGGATTTAGGTTCAAATCCAGGTTGGATTAGATGGCATTAAGGTCCCTTCCAGCTTAAAACTCCATAATTTTATGATTCCATTTGAACCCAGGACTAAAGCTCAGGGTCTCCAATTCAAAGATAGGGGATCCTTCCACTTGTTGCCCAATGAATAACATGCTGGATTTGGAGCAAGGAAGTGATGGATTGGAATCCTGCTGTCTTTGACTATTCCTAGCCGTGTGTCTGTGGATAAATCATTTGGTTTTTCTGACCTTCAGTGTCTTCATCTGTAAAGTATGGATAATAATAGCACCTGCCTCTCAGGGTTGTAGTGAGGATGGAGATAATGTTTGTAAAGCACTTTGCTATACAAATGTCTGTTTTTATTATTCCCCAGGATATTGGCTCCCAAAACTGAACTTTGAGAATAGGCTCTTTGCCTACTCTCAATGCTCATAAAAATAACACTAATCATAATAACAATGAGCGTCATTTATATATCCACATAATTTTTTGAAAAGCACTTTACATGCCATCTCCTTTGATCCTCACTATAATCCACAAAGAGAGAGAGAGAGAGAAGGGGGGGGAGGAGAGAAGGGGGAAAGAGAGGGACAAAGACAGAGACAGAGAAAGACAGAGAGAGAGAGAGAATCATTATCTCCATTTTGTAGATAAGGAAACTGAGATTGAAGAGGTTGTGATCGCCCTCTAGGTCCACAAGTGCAGCCCTTTGACTGAATCCAAACTTTACAGAACAAATCCTTTTATTAATAGGTTTAATTTTTTTTAATGGGATTTGTTCTGTGGAGTTTGGATTCAGTGAAAGGGCTGCACTTGTGAATCTAGAGAGCCACATGTGGCCTTGAGGTTGCAGGTTCCCTACTCCTGCTTTGAGCAATCTCCACCCCTATCCTCAATCCTATCCCCACTATCACCCAATCGGTCCAAGGATGCTGCTCACCTCTCCGAATTAAACAAGTTTGTCCCAGGGATTATGTGGCTCTGCAGGTTAGATCCAGGGCTTGTCTTCTTGGCCTCTTTAGCGGCCTTCACAGCTCTCAGTTTCCTTTTGTAGCTGAGGAGCAGGAGAGAAGAGAGTCAGGTCACAAGAGGAGTTGTGGTAGTGGGGAAAGGGAGAAGGGTATCTGTTTTCAGAGATGGGAAACAGGAGCAACTTGGGGCTCACAAGGCTGCTGGCCCCAGGATACCTCTTCCTGGTGCACACCAATGATGTGGCCATAATGATGATAAGAAGTACCACAACACCCCCCAGCCCAGCAATGATGCTGAGGAACTCCTTGTCCTTGTCCTGCTCTGTCTCCTCCCCAGAGCCCTGCAAGGTCAGAAGGACTTTGTTATTATCCCCATCCCCCATTCCTTTTTCCCTCCAACTCTCATCCTGTCCACTATATCTTCTCTCCCACTAGCTCCAGTCCCTGACAACCCCCCTGTACTCCCCAGGTCCCATCCCTTCCCCCCTTGCTTTCCCTCCAGCTCCTCTTTCCAACCCCTCCCTCCTCTCTCCCTGACTAAAGGTACTCACAATCACCACCAGCCCAAGTTGTAGCAGTGTGGCTAATGCATCCTCATCTTCCCGAATGTATCTAGCCAGGAGAAGACCATTTAGGCTCCTGCTCAAGGGACTGGAGACTCTGCTTGTCCCTAATGCAGGAAGCTGGATCTCATCCTAGAAGCCTGTTGCCTCTCCCCTCCACAAATACACCATCACCCATAGCCCTCAGTCACCCATGAAACTCACAGGTTGACATCATTGAGGTCCAAGGCTGTTCCATTGGGGTACACAAAGTAGGCATCCATATAAGATAAGCCTTTAGCCCTGAGAGAACTAGACAGAAGGAGGTTAAAACACAGAGAGGGTGTCAGAGGGTTCTAGAATCTAAAGGTGGGAAGGGTCCTCAGAGGTCATAGGTCTCTGCTAAAAAAATTCCAATGAAAAAAAGCTCACTACCTTCCAAGTCAGCCCATTCCTATCTTCTTTGTGAGGAAGTTGTTCCTTCCCGCTAGCTTTAAACCACTCTCTTCTACCCATTGTTCCTGGCTCTGGGCTGAGAGGCCACACAGGATTAACTGAATCTTTTCCCCTCGCCGCTGCTCTTCACAGCTGTCACAACTCACCCCCATCCCAGTCTTCTGGGATTTAACCTCTCCAGCTCCTTCAACCAGAACTTGCCTGGTCTCTATACCTGTCACCATTCTGATTGTGCATGCTCCAATTTGTCAATGTCCTTCCTAAGATGAAGAGCTCAGAAATGAAGACAATTCAGATGTTTTCTGGCCAAGGCAGAGCACATCAGGACTATAGCCTCTCTCATTCTGGACAGGACACCTGTCTTAATCTCGCCTAAAATCGAATTCTTTTTTTTTTCCTTTTGCATATCATATTATACTGTAGACTCATGGAACTTAGAATCCAGTAAGACTCTTCTCCCAACCAGGTCTTTTTTATATAGACAGTTACCTCAAATCACGCCTCCTTGTTCTGCCTTATGCTAATTATTTATGCCTATGCTTTATCTCTACTATTGGACTATGAACATCCTGAGGGCAGGGACTGTTTAACAATATTGGTAGTAAGACCTGTAAGGAACTGACTCTTGGCACCAAGGCTAGATTAGGACCCTAGCAAGGCATCTAAAGACTCTTGAGGGTCTTCAGGGAACAGAGCATCTGATTAATTGCCTAAGATATGTATTGGAATCACAGGGGATCCAGGAGGTAGCATGTGAGATCTAGGAATTCTCTCCTTCAGGTAGAAGAATTGGGTTCAGGAAGGTAAACTGTCTCTTTGGGGGACTCTTCAAGCAGGGTCCTATGATACCCATGGCCTGTGAGAAAGGAAGAAGAGCTGATGCTGGATGGGAGGAGGGGCTCGTTTAGCCCATAGTTCATGGGAAAAGGAATTCAGGGTTTTAGTGTTCAAGGGGAGTCACTAGTGTGAAGTGGTAGCCAAGAAACCTTTTTTTCCTCACGTTTTCTCGGACAACTATGCTTGGGTCTCTCCTTTGCCCCCTAGAGGCAGCCACGTTGATGCAGTGGACAGCATATTGGGTCTGGAATCAGTATCAATCTGAGCCAAATCAGACCTCAGACACTTACTGGCTGTGTGACCCTTGGCAAGTCACTTAACCTTTGTCTGCCCAATTTTCTTCATATGCAAAATGGAAATAATATTCCTTCCCTAAACTGTTCTGAGGATCAAATGAGAAATCTGTAACACACTTAGCCCAGTGCCTAGCACATAGAAGGTGGTACCTTGTTTAAATGCTTTAACTGCTTGTGCCCTTTCTTCCTTTCTTCCCTACCCTACCCTACCTTCTATCATATTCATCTTTGTACATGGCATATCCCATCTAGGGGAATGTAAGTTTCTGGAGCTCATTCAATCAGTAGTTTGTTCAACAAATGTTTGCTGAATAGATGTGTTTTGCACTACTTTAATAAAGAAATCTTGCCCAACAGGTGGGAAGTGAGAGCCTTGCTGGTCTCTGACCTTCATCAGGCTATTTCTGGAGCATTCTAGCTAAAGTTCTGAGCATCACACTTGAGGAATGCCATTGACAAGTTGGAAGGGGTGCAGAAGATGGCCAACAGCATGGGGATGGGGCTAGAAACCATCCCATACATATGGATTAGCTGAAGGAACTAGAAATACTGAGTTTATAGAAGAGGAGACTTGGGGCAGCTAGGTACAGTAGTGAATAAAGCACCAGCCCTGGAGTCAGGAAGACCTGAGTTCAAATCCAGCCTCTGACACTTAACACTTACTAGCCATGTGACCTTGGGCAAGTCACTTAACCTTATTGCCCTGCCTCCCCCCTCCCAAAAAAAATAAAAGAAGAGGAGACTTCAAGGGAACCTGGGAGTGGGTAATATAGAATGGTTGAAGGGAATGCCCACATAAGTGAGGTCACAGTTCCACTGGAGAACTGGACATCAAAAAACTGTCTTCAAATGGTATTTGAATGGCTGACATAGGAAAGATAAAATCTGGTCAGCTGCTAAGCCAGTGGGGGCAGGGGTCAAACAGCGTAGGGAAGTGGCCCAGCAGCTGATATCAGCTCCATTTTCGGTAAAACTTCCTTATGATTAGGACTAAGACAAGAACAGGTGATCTGCAGATCTTCAGCCAGACTTGTCAGGAACATAGACAGGATTCCTCTTGAGGTGTGGGTTGGACTAAATAGACTCCCAGTTCTAAGGTGCTGTGACACTTTGGTGACACAATCAATAGAGTGTCGAGCCTGCAGTCAGGAGTACCTGAGTCCAAATCCAGCCTCAGATACTTACTAGCTGGATTACCATGTGTAAATCACTTAACCCTGTTTGCCTCAGTTTCCTCATCTGTTAAATGGGCTGAAAAAAGAAATGGCAGATCACTCCGGTGTCTTTGCCAAGAAAACTCCAAAAAGGGTCACAAAGAGTCAGATAGGACTGAAAAGCAACTGAACAACAACAAACATGATGCTTTGAAATAAAAGACCATGGGATTGCTAGCTGGCATCATGGAAAGCTCACCTGATAAGGAATCAGGAAGACTTGAGGTCAAAACTAGCCCCTGGTGGCGGCTAGGTGGTGCAGTGAATAGAGCACTGGCCCTGGAGTCAGGAGGACCTGAGTTCAAATTTGGCCTCAGACACTTAACACTTACTAGCTGTGTGACCTTGGGCAAGTCACTTAACCCCAATTGCCCAGCCTTCTCCCCTCCAAAAAGCAAAACAAACAAACAAAAAAAAACCTAGCCGCTGACACTTACTACTTGTATGGTCCTGAGCAAGCCACTTAACCTCTGTTTGCCTCAGTTTCCTCAATTGTAAAACGTGGATAGTAATAGAACCTATCTTGCAGAGTTGTCATAAGGATCAAATGAGATAATAATTGTAATAATTGTAAAGTGCCTGACACCTAGTAAGTGCTACATAAAGGTTAGCTCTTGTTACCATAGCTATTAGTGGGATTTAGAGGTGGAAGGGACCTTGAAGGCTAGCTTCAAATCTACGATCCCGTCATTCTAGTACAATTCCTTCATTGTATCAGAAAAGAAATGGAGGCTCAGAGATAGGAAACAATTTAACCAAGGTCACTCACAGGTAGTAAGTAATAGAGCTGTGATTCGTTTCTAGCTAGACCTCCTGACTCCTAATCTAGTGTCTTACATGTTGGGAGTTATAGGGAGAGACATTTAGGCTTCATACAAGAAAGAACTTTCTAACCATGAAAATCATAAAAGGAAGTGAGTTCTCCATCCCTGGAAATCTCTAAGCAGAGGGTGGCTGATCACTTTTCTGGAATGCTGCAGAGGGGAATTTTTGCTCAAGTCCTGGTTGGCCAAGGTACCCTTCTAGGGTGCCTCCAGTGATGAGAAGTTGTGACTCTGCATCCCCTATGTCTACAGAAAAGGGTTCCTGGAGCTAAAGCTACAGTGGCTGGCCCAGACCATGATGGCCAGCTTGGAAGCAAGCGGGAACCCAATTACCGGGAATGAATCCTGCCCTCCCAATGAATTACTGAAAAGTGGGAACAGTCAAACTTTCCCATGGACTGAAACCTTGAGGAAGCTCTAGAAGAAGGGAAGCAGTGGTTGGCATTGCTACTGAATATCCCATCTTAGGCTGAGGATCATTGTCTGCTCCTCCCCACCCTGTCTCCAGTCTCTGTCCATCACCTGTGACCTCCAGTGCTCCCTTCCTTGTATGCCCTTCCCATACTCTACCTCATATGAAGCACTGTTATGTGCTTGAAGCACCCACCTGGTCTTTGAGGTCTCCATGTCCTGAATGCTCATGATGTAGACTGTGGTCTTTGTTGCTATCATCAGGGCACTACAAGCCAAGCAGAGACCAATGGAGAGACAAAAGCAGCTTGTGCCCCCTCTATCCCTCCAGGGCTAGCGCTGGTCCCAGCTCACAGCCTGGGAGCCACCTTAACTGTGAGTCACCTCCTAATCCTGGAAGTGCCAGGCTCAGTGACAGGACAGAGACACAGACAGAGCCAAGATTGGGAATGGACACTGATGCAAGGGCAGGACTGAGATAGGTCATCAGCAGAGATTGGGCAAGGAAGGGGCCACAAAAGCAAAGGGAAGAGCAGGAGTACAGTTTGGCTTTGAGGCATGTTTGGGTTGGACACACAGAGGCAAGGTCCCATTTCCCTCCCTGGTGCCCTCTCCTCCCAAGGGGCCTGAAGATTGAAGGCTGTCCCCAGACCATACGCTCTGATCAAATTGGCATTGCTTCCCACTTCTGATGCTGCTGTTGAGAACTGAAGCCGCACACGATAGTTCTTGTCCACAGTGAAGAGCTAACAGGGGTCAGGAAAGAGAAGACCGTGGGACTGAAGGCTTGTGGGGGCTGCCCACTTAGAGGGACAGTGCCTGGGGTGGACTAAAGAGCTAGCAGGTAAAAGGTGTTGGGAGGGAAGTAAGACCAGGGACACTGAGGGTTCATATACTCACATTCAGGGAGGTGTTGGCTGTCAGAGGAGAGTCCTTACTAGGGTTGTCTTGGACCCTGATTATTAGCTTGTAGGTCCCCTGAAGGGAACTGTCAAGGGAAGTCACCACCCTGGAGAAAGTCCCAGCTCAGGATTAGGGCCAAGGGTTCCCCTTCACCACGCTCAGAAAATCCCCCCTTCACAACTAGTCCCTTCCTCATCCCCTGACCTCTGCCCACGTAAAATGATAGTCTCTTAAAGCTATAGGGGACCTCTGAAGTGGCCTAGTCCAGTGTCCTACCCCATGCAGGAAAACTCTCTATGGCAGTGGTTCTCAACCTTCCTAATGCTGCGACCCTTTAATACAGTTCCTCATGTTGTGGTGACCCCCGCCTCAACCATAAAATTATTTTCGTTGCTACTTCATAACTGTAATTTTGCTACTGTTATGAATCGTAATGTAAATATCTGATATGCAGGATGTATTTTCATTGTTACAAATTGAACAGAACCCACAGGTTGAGAACCGCTGCTGTATGGCATCCTCAGTGCCTGGCTTCTGTTTGGATGTTTGCAGGGATCTCACTACCCACCAAAGCAACACAGAACTAAAGAAGAGACCACAGGGGCAATCCAGGCCAAGTCATATCTATATGGGAACCCCCTCTAAAATATTCCCCTAAAAGCGATCACCCAGTTTTCACCTGAAGACCTCTTCAGTGACCAATTACCAGTCCTTCCTTCCACCGTTGGAAAGCTCTGATTATCCCTCCCCCACAACAAGGCCACTTGCTCCTCTTCAGTTCCCAGTTCTGAAACCCTCTGCCCCAAGTTACTCTATGCTGCCTGTGTATATGTCATCCTCAGATGAAGTCTTGATCCGGAACAGGCCTTCAAAGAGGTTGCTGGAACCATCCTTGGAGATGAATTCTACCCGGTCAATAAAGAAGGAGAGGACTGCATTGACCCCATCATCCTCATCTGTGGCCTATGAAAAAGAGTAACACAGGCTAGCCTAGACGGGGGTCTTCTAGTCTGAGACCTGGAAACATGGGATTTGGAGGACAGTGGCCAGATAATCAGTTTCATGGTTCCCCCATAACTGAAGGAGAACCCAAAGATCATCAAATCTAATATTTTTTTTTTTTACAATGGAAATGACATGTCTAAGATCACACAGAGAATCAATGGAAGAGGAGAGCTAGAACCCAGGTCTTTTGACTCATAGGCCAAAATTCTTTCCAACGCATCCATCATGTTATTTCCTAGAGAATCAAATGGCTGAGCCCCAAGGTCCCAAGGAGTGGCCTCTTACCTTCACAGAAGCCACCTGCTGATTTGGAGAAATAATTTCTGGTATGACCACTACAGAGAAAAGACAGGATGAACAGACTCAGCACATGCCAGGTCTTGGGGGCAAGATGCAAGGCGCATCCTATTAGGAGAGCAAGGGGATGGTGGTGGGAAGATAGTGATATGGAGAGAGACTGGACTTGTGATTTCATTAATATGGGCAACTCTAAATTCCCTCTATTTATGTAGGTCCCAACCTTCTCTATAATTTGGAGAGTTACCCAGAGAACTGAGAGATTAAGTATCTTCTCCAGCGTCACACAGTCAGAGAGAGGTCTTAAATACAGGTTATCCTGATTTACAAGCTGGGCCAAGGGGGAAGGAAGGTCCTCAAATCTGCCTACTTATCACAGTTCCTTGGTCTTGGACTAATGGGGTTGAGGTCACTCCAGAGAGCAGCAAAAGGACCCAGATATGGAGAGATCCACAGCACAAAGAGAAAGTGGGTATTTCTCACCAAATGTCTCATCCAGAGGCAGGAATTGGGGTGGATGGTCATTTACATCCAAGATGGTGATGGACAGAGTCTCTGCAAAAGCAGAAAACCGAGACTCAGTCCTATAGAAACAGGCGAGAACTGGTGTCTCCCAAGCTCTCCTCTCCCCATGCCAGCCCGAGCAGAGCCCTTACCAGTGGGGCTGCTGGCAGTAAAACCCTCAGCTGTGTAGAGATCCCAGGCCTGGAGGAGAAGTCTGACGAGGTCACAGACTTCATAATCGATGGCCACGCTGTCATTGATATAGACACTACCATTGGGGACCAGCCTAAACCAGTCTTGACACACAGTACCCACGTCAACCCCGCTCTTGAAGCAGCCTGTGTCCTGAAGATGGATTTCCAGTGAGGTGTTTGTGTCAGGATCTTGGGCCTGCACATGAGCCACGGGCTCATCCTCATTGCCTTGGTGTTCAAACACTTTGACTTCCTCCAAAGAGGATGCCACAATGCTCGGGGCCTCGTCATTCACATCATCTGTGATCACCAGCACCGTGGCAGACCCTGTCCCTTCAGACTCAACTGCGTTCTGTGCCAACACAGTCAATGTGAAGTTGCTGGGTGGCTTTTCATAATCTAGGCTCACATCAGAGACCAAGGACAAATCCCCCTGATTCCAGCCTGAGCCCAGGAACGTGGAGTGGATCCCAAAGTTGCTGGCTCCATCCCCAGTCAGAGTGAAAGCGACGCGGTTGTTGACATCTGTCTGATCGGCATCCCAGGCCTCCACGAAACCCAAATATGCACCTGCCAGACCCAAGAAGGAAACTGAGCTTCTGTCTCTTTCCAAAGACCTTCAGCCATCTGCTTGGTCATTGGGACACCCACCCTGATTTGGAGTCTGGTCCTTTGGGATAGATTTTATTGAGAGCCACTGGAAGATATTTCCTGAACCCAAACATGAGGTACTGGGAGATGATCCCTGGCCCAAGAATTAAGTCATTCTTTACCCCCACTCAATTCTTGGGGATTTCAAGGCAATTCAACTCTTCAAGTAATGAGCCCAGATGTGCTGGACTGGGGATGTTGGCAAGATGGAAGATATCTGAGCTCCCAGGGACTTAGAAAGCCAAGACTTGATTTTTCTTGTTTATTATATTGACTAAGGATAGGGACTGGCCCTGTGACTTCAGTGCTATAGGTAAAGGAAGCTTCTTCTACCAATACAGGCCAGCACCTTCTTTGCAACTTAGTTACTTAGAGCACAGAAAGATTAAGTGATTTGCCCAGGGTCACTTAGTCAGGGTGTGTCAGAGGCAGGACTTGAACACAGAACTTCCTGACTTCTAGGCTGGTTCTTTAGCCATTATCCCACAGTGTCTCTATGATTATATTACATAATAATATTAACATACATCATTATGTCTCTCAGCCAGGTGGCACAGTGGATAGAATGCCAAGCCTGGAGTCAGGAAGGCTCATTTTTCTGAATTCAAATGTGACCTCAGACATTTACTAGCTGTGTGACCCTGGGTAAATCACTTAACCTTGTTTGCCTCAGTTTCCTCATCTGTCAATTGAGCTGGAAAAGGAAATAGCAAATTCCTCCAGTATCTTTGCCAAGAAAACCCCAAATGGGGGACAGAGTCAGACACAAGTGAAATGACTAAACAACAAGAATGTCTCTCACGTCTAGAGACATTTAAGGTTTAAAAAGTTAATTGCCTACTACCCCCTACTGAGATACGTAATGCAATTGTTACCATCCTAACTTCACAGATAAGGGAACCTAAGCTCAGACAGAGTAACTTCCTCAAGATACACAGCTTATACATAGCAGAAAAGGTACTTAAACCCTGTCCTGCCTCTGACACATGCTGGCTGTGACTCTGGACAAATCACTTCTGGATCCAAAGCACAAAGACTGTAAATCCAGAGGCTCTTGCCACTACACCACACTGCCTATGCCATCCCTCCCCTCTCC
>CM053581.1:284074063-284126210 GCA_028627135.1 Pseudochirops cupreus
ATGCTGGGAGTCTTCCTACTTACTTCCGGCTGACTGGATAATGAAGACTCCAAGACTGAGGCCCAAGATGGCGATCCGCCTCCAGGCGGAGGCGGGTGCAAAACCTCTGCCTTTCTCTTTTCCACTCTGGAGGCCTTTCGGCCAGATTGCTTAACTCTCCTAGATTCGCAATCTCCACTGAGCTAGTTCTGAATGCTGCTCGCAGCTGCTGCTAATCTGCTCACCTGAGGCTCCTCCACTCCTCCCGTCCAGCCGCTCTGGGGCACAGCCAGGGCTTCAGGCCAGGCTGGTTTTGGTTCGCAGTGCTGATATGGTTCCTTTTTGCCAAGCTGACTTTAGTGGGAAGTATCTTTGTGTGTGTTTTAGAGTTCTAGGATTGGTTTAGAGTCCTATTTCATGGGTATTTTGGGGTGGCTATGTGAGAGCTGCGATATGTTGCTGCTGCAACGCTGCCATCTTGGCTCCGCCCCCGAGCCAGGGAATTTTTAAAGTCTTTTGAGACATACGAGTCTACTGTTTGGTATCTAAGGAGTGGGCACAATCTGAAGTCATCAGCTCAGGCACAAGCGGACATAGGCCTGTAGGCCTGTCCCTTCTCTCTTGAGATAATTTCAGTCCCTCATTGGAGGCCTGCACCCTGGGCCAAGCCACCCACCTTGACACAAATATAGGGTACTCACCTTCAGGCATGTCCTCAGACAAACGAACTACCGTCATGTTCTGGGCAAATTTTGGAGCTGAGTTCCCGTGCACTGCAAAGTCAATACTGAGAGCTGAGACCTGAGACTTGCTTCCTGAGACCCAATCTCCAAACCTGAGCCCTGAGTCCTAGCTCTGAGCTCTAAGCCTAAATCTAAAATGTCCACATCCAAGTCCCCTGCCCTGACCCTTATCCTGGTATCTTATGTGCCTTGAATTCTGGACCCTGGCCGGCCCAAGTCCCAGCCCCTCATCCTTATCCCCAACTTCCACAAATCCCAAACTTCAGTCCTGATCATAATATTGACCTTTCATCAGCCTTGCTCCCTGAGTGTCAGCTTCCTCTAACTCATGACTCTTAAATCCCACCCCCCAGTTCTAATCCTAATCCTGATTTGATTCCCATCTTCCCCTGACCCACAACTCCCCAAGCACCAGCTCCCAGCCTTGATCCTCCCAGCCCTAACTCTGACCCACTTCCTTCCTGTTGGCACAGATATCACCTTCTATAAGTGCCACAGTATGGGCATAGGACTGGGCCTACAGACACTATTCGAATGTGAAAGCTTTAGTATGAAGCCCAAAATGTAGAGGGGAACTCTCGAGACCAGGCTGATGTCAGTGCCCCTCCCGGAAGCCATAGAGGGTTGGGCATTAGTGTTTCCACATATCTCAGCTAAACTTTCCCAGTCTGGCCACTGACACTCAGGGGCTCCACTGGACCACAGATAGAACACCAGTGGGAGAACAATGTCTTTAGACATCAGTAGGCCACCAGCCACAAAAGATGAGGGAGAAGAGGGAGATAGGAGGGAAATTCCTACCAGAGACCAAGAGACAGGGCAGAAGAACCAGCAGGCTCCAGGCCATCCTGTCCCAGGGCTACCTGTAGAAAAGAAAGGGCTTCTATGAAGTCACCCAGATAGAATTTCTTCTTCTGATCCCAATTTGACCACTGGGAACAAAATGTCCTAGTTTTTATAGGCTCACCCCATCCCTCCAAGACACATTCATTCAATTTTGACCATAATGTCTCCCACATCCCAAAAACCTCATTACTTCCAGGAGGGAGGGGATTTGCACCCAATTGAAATAACACTGTATCTCTGCTTTATCTTTTCCATGATATTGTTAAATAAGTTTCCTTTGTTAAATGAGTTCCACTACAAAGTCCAGAGGATATCCTTGCTCATCTCTTGAATTCAATTAAACATCAATTTAGCATATCCTGAAAATAGGGTGGAGTGAAGATGGCAGAATGAAACCAGCATTCTTGCCAAGTTCTCTCAACACATTCCTCTATAACTACTTTGTAAAATGCATTTAATTGAATTCTTAGCAGAAAAAAAATGATAAAAAGTCACAGTAAGACATTTTCCCAGTCTGGGGCAGCTTAGAAACACAGAAAGAGAGGTCTGTATGGTGAGGGCTGGATAGGAGTGTGCCATTCAGTGGAAGCAGCACTAGCTATGGGCTTTGGAGGTGGCAGCAGCAATGGGGGAACACCTAAAGCTCCATGGGATGGTAGGGGGATTGAATACCTAGCCAGAAGGGGATTCCAGGGGATCCTTGTGCTAGCACTGGGTGTAGGATCAGGCATCATTTGGCAGCCCTGTTGCCTATTGCCCAGTTCTAGGTTAACAGTTCCAGGATGGAGAAGAGTGGTTGCCATTTTAAAGGAATAGAGGCCCTGTCTTGGTAAGGACCAGAATGTAGAACAGGAGGGTAGTGATAAGACCTCTCCTTGGATCATGTCGCTATGAAAGCACCAAAAACTTACAGGTCCCTAGACGTAGCTGCAGAGATAGCAGAAGGACATAATAGATCAGGCCAGTCATCCTCCCCACCACCACCACTAAAGGTAAACAAAGTCCATAAGATAAAGTACAAAGTCAAAAAACAGTTTGGAAAAATAGACATCCTCTCCCCCCAAAAAAGAACTTGGCCATAAAAAGCTAATATGGCGATAGGGAAGCTCAAGACACAAGCTCAGAAGAAAACAATGACTTGAAAACATCTACCAACAAAACCTCAAAGAAAAATGAAAATTGGACACAAGCCCAACAAGGATTCCTAGAAGAGCTTTTTTTAAAGGCGGGGCAGGGGGGAAGAATTTTTAAAATCAAATAAGAATGGTAGAAGAAAAAATGGGAAAGAAATGAAAGCTATGCAAGAAAACTATGAAACAAACATTAACAGCCTGGGAAAAGCACAAAAATATTGAAGAAAATAGCTCCTTAAAAATTAGAATCATTCAAGTGGAAGCTAATGTCTCCATGAGACATCAAGAAACAGTATTTTGGACCATAATGCAATAAAATTACATGCACTGACATACCAGATTTTAAACTGTATTATAAAGCAGCAGTCATCAAAACTACTTGGTACTGGCTGAGGAATAGAGTGGTGGATCAGTGGAATAGATTAGGTACATGAGACTCAGCAGTCAACGACTATAGAAATCTACTGTTTGATAAACTCAAAGACCCCAGTTTTTGGGATAAGAACTCACTGCTTGACCAAAACTGCTGGGAAAACTGGAAAATAGTATGGCAGAAACTGGGCATAGACCAATATCTTACACCATATACCAAAATAAAGTCTAAATGGATACATGATCTAGATAAAAAGTCTGAGAATGTAAACAATCTACCAGAGCAAGGAATAGTTTACCTGTCAGATTTATGCAGAAGGGAAGAATTTGTGACCAAACAAGAAATAGAGAGCATTATGAAATGCAAAATGGATAATTTTGATTACATTAAATTGAAAAGTTTTTGTACAAATAAAGCCAACAAAACCAGATTAGAAGGGAAGTAGAAAATTGGGAAAGAATTTTTACAACCAGTGTCTCTGATAAAGGCCTCATTTCTAAAATATATAGAAAATTTAATCAAATCTAGAAAAATATAAACCATTCCCTAATTGACAAATGGTCAAAGGATATAAACAAGTAGTTTTCAGAGGAAGAAATTAGCATATAAAAAAATGCTCTAAATCATTATTGATTAAAGAAATGCAAATCAAAACAACTCTGAGGTTCTACATCTCACCAGTCAGATTGGCTAAGATGACAAAACAGGAAAATGATAAATGCTAGAGAGGGTGTGGAAAAATTGGAACACTAATGCGTTGTTGGTGGAGTTGTGAACTGATCCAACCGTTCTGGAGAGCTATCTGGACCCATGCCCAAAGGGCTGTTAAATTGCTTTGACCCAGCAATAACACTTCTAGGGCTGTATCCCAAAGAGATCTTAGAAGTGGGAAAAGAAGTAGAGCTGTGAACTAGTCCAACCATTCTGGAGAACAATTTGGGACTGTGCTCAAAGGGCTATAAAACTGTGTATAAACTTTGATCCAGGAATACCACTACTAGGTATATACCATAAGGAGATCAAAGGAAAAGGACTTCTATGAACAAAAATATTCATAGCAGCTCTTTTTGTGGTGGCAAAGAATTGGAAACTGAGAGGATGCCCATCAACTGGGGAATGGCTGAACAAGTTATGGTATATGATTGTGATGGAATACTATTGTGCTATAAGAAACGATGAAGGAAATAGTTTCAGAAAAACCTGGGAAGACTTATATGAACTGATGCAAAGTGAAATGAGCAGAATCAGGAGAACAATCTTCACAGTAACAGTCATATTATAAAGATAAACAACTGTGAAAGACTTAATAACTTTGATCAATGTAATGAGCCACCAGAACTCCAAAAAACTCATGATGAAGATATGATCTACCTCCAGATAGAGAACTGATGAACTTAGAATGTAGATTGAAACATATTTTTCCTTTCTTTATTTTTCTTACTTTTGGGGGGGAACATAGATAATACAGAAATATTTTTGCTTGACTTCATAGGTATAGTGGGTATCACATGTCTTACCA
Organism: Pseudochirops cupreus; assembly: GCA_028627135.1. NCBI lineage: Eukaryota > Metazoa > Chordata > Mammalia > Diprotodontia > Pseudocheiridae > Pseudochirops > Pseudochirops cupreus. The sequence goes on from CM053581.1 coordinate 284,078,657, forward strand.
TCTCAATGGGTTGGGATGGATGTGGATGGAGGGAGATAATTTGTAACTAAAAATAAAAATAAATTTTTAAAAAAATTAGCGCTTATGTGCCAAGTGCCCAACTAGGCACTGGGAATGCAAAGACAAAAAAAAATGAAACAATCTCTCCCTTCAAGGAGGATTTTCGTGGCACAATGGATAGAACACTAGACTCAGGAAGACCTAAGTTCAAACCTAGTCTCATATGCTTAGTAGCTGTGTGACTCTGGATAATCACTTACACTATACCATACTCTGATTGCCTTGGTTTCTTCAGCTGTAAGGTGGAGATAAAAACAGTATCTACCTCTCATGGTTGTTGTGAGAATTAAATGAAATAATATTTGTAAAGCACTTAGCAATGTTCCTGGAACATAAAAAGTACTTAATAAATGTTTGTTTCCTTTCCTTCGTATAAATGTATATACACACATATACATATACACATACGTCTATATAAATATGTATTACATGTATTGTGTTTGCATATGTAACATATACACGGAAGAAGAAGAAGAAGAAGAGGAGAAGAAGAAGAAGAAGAAGAAGAAGAAGAAGAAGGGAAGGAAGGAAAGAAAGAATAAAGGAAGGAAGGAAGGAGGAGGAGGAGGATGAGAAGAAATAAAAGATCATCAAAAACATATTTTTAATATACACAGAAGAGAACAGAAGGAATAACAGGAGACACACAAGCAGGACAATGCTAGTACTGTTGTGTTAAACTGAATATAGTGTTAGGGTTAGGACCCAAACCTGAGATTCATTGGTATAGAGAACTCTCAGATGAGGAAACTCCCTCTAACAATTTAGGTCAGCACATTTTCTGCAACTTATAATATCAGAGAATTCTAGAGCACTAAGAGGTTAAAATGATTTGCCCTGGATCACATAGCCAGTATGTGTCAGAGATGATTTGAACACAGATCTTCTTGGTTATTAGACCAGCTCTCTATTCACTCATTATACCATGCTACCTTTAAAGTACATTAAATGTAATGTACATTATTAAAATATATTTAAGTAATATATTTTAAACAAAATATATATTTATTGATTCACAGTTTTATAATATTCTAATTTTCTAGCCTTTTATGTGGAAGTATTGATATTCATAGATACTTTTCTAGTTCATAATACAAAATAAAAATTTTTTTGTTTAATATTACATGGTCTAAGAGTGTTTCATAGGGTGGCTAGGTGGCACAGTGAATACAGCACCGGCCCTGGAGTCAGGAGGATCTGAGTTCAAATCCAACCTCAGAAACATAACACTTACTAGCCATATGACTTTGGGCAAGTCATTTAACCCCAATTACCTTGCCTTCTCCCATCCAAAAAAAAAAAGGGTGTTTCATTTTGTTCCAGTCCCAAACCTGGACCACTGGACAAACTTGAATTGGACCTGGCTCATAAAACCCAGCGAGAGGTAATGAGGCCCTCAACTAGGATGGTGGTTATATCATTAGAGAGAAGAAAATGGATTCAAGATATCGTAGAGGACAAATATACAGGACTTGACTGATGATTGAATAAGGGAGAGAGAAGAATCAAAGGTGATTCTGAGGTTAGGTCCATGGTGGCTAGAGGGACAGTAGCACTCTCAATAGAAACAGGGAAATTTGGAAAAGATGAGTCGAGAGGGGAAGATAACGAGTTACACTGTGGACATGTTGAGATAAAACACCAAGGTGGAGGTGTCCAACAGTCAAAGATGCAGGACTGAAGCCATGGAAGCAGATGAAATTCATTCATTCATTAATTTATCCAACAAGCATTTGTTAACCACTCTGCTGACTTCCAATCTCATATCTTCAACTGCCTTTGAAAGATCTCAGACTGGATGTCCAACAGACATATTAAACTCAACATATCTAGCGGCAGCAAGGTGGTGCAGTGGATAGAACACCAGCCCTGGAGTCAGGAGGGCCTGAGTTCAAATCTGGCCTGAGACACTTGACATTTACTAGCTATATAACCCTGGGCAAGTCACTTAACCCCAATTGCCTGGCCAAAAAAACAAAAACAAAAATTCAACGTATCAAAAATAAAACTCATTATCTTCCCCTCTAAACCCTCCCCTCTTGAAAAAACTTCACTATTACTGTCAAGTACACCACCACCACCCCCCTAGTCCTCCAGGCTTATCACCTCCTCCCTATCTCTTCCCCTCATACCCAATCTGTTGTTAAGGCCTATTGATTGGGCCTTTGCAGCATCTCTTGAATATACACTCTTCTCTCCTCTGATATTGCCACCACTCCAGCGCAGGCCCTCATCACCTTATACCTGGACTACTGCAATAGTTTGCTAGTTGGCATGCCTACCACAAGTCTCTTCCCACTCCAATCCAACCTTTATTCAGCCACCAAAGTGATTTTCCTAAAATGTGTGTGCAAACATGTCACTCCTATACTCAGTAAACTCCAGTGGCTCCCTATCAGCATCAGGATCAAATACAAAATGCCCCGTTTGCTATTCAAAGCCCTTCATAACGTAGTTCCTGCTACACACACACACCTGTTCAGTCTTCCTCCATCTCACACCCTTCCATGTACTCTTTGATGTAGGGCCACTGGCTTCCTTGCTGCTCCACAAATAGGACACTCCATCTCTTAGTTCCAGGCGTTTTCTTTTTCGTTTTTTCTCTTTTTTTTTTTCTTTTTGGAGGGGCAATTAGGGTTAAGTGACTTGCTCAAAGTCACACAGCTAGTTTTGTGTTAAGTGTCTGAGGCAGAATTTGAACTCAGGCCCTTCTGACTCCAGGTTGTGACTGCACCACCTAGCCACCCCCAGGTCCAGGCATTTTCTCTAACTATTCTACACGCCTGGAATTCTCTCCCTCCTTATCTCCATTTCCTGGCTTCCCTGGTTTCCTTTGAGTTCCACCTTCTACAGGAAGCCTTTGCCAGTCCCTCTTAATTCTAGTTCCTTCCTTCTGCGAATTATTTCCTATTTATCCTAATTAATTGTACATATTTATTTGCTTATTGTCTCTAACATTAAATAGTGAGTTCTTCGAGAACAGGGACTGTCTTTTAACTTTCTATACACCCAAAGGACTTAGCACAATACCTGGCCCATAGTAAGCACTTAATAAATGCTTATTGAGTGACTATTAAGTACCTATTATGCACTTTTTTAGGCACTGTGGATACAAAGACAAAACAAAAAAAAGTCTATCTTCAGAGACTGAAGTGGAAATGGTGCTCTCAAGTTTTCAAAACACTTGGCTTACATCTTATTTGATCCTTACTATAATCCTGTGAGATAATTACTACAGATTTTATCTCCATTTCACTGATGAGGAAACTGAGACTCAGAGAAAAAAGTGTAAGATGAAATTTGAACTCAAGTCTTCTCCACTCCAAGTCCAGAAGTGAATTTATGACATCACAATGCTCTCCCCACCCCCTCTCACCCCCAAGGAAGAGCCTATGGATAAAAGAGATGACCCACCACAGAGCATAGGGCACCCATGTTAAAGAGGCAGGAGACAAATGATGATCCAAAAAAGGAGACTGAGAAGCAGTGATCAGTTGGGTATTAAGACAACCAAGAAAGACAAATCAAGTCATGAAAGCTAAGGGAGGTGTTCAGCAATGAGATGCTTTCTCAGGTGTCTCAAACAGAACACATGATTCCTTCCAACGGATTACAAAGAATTCCAAGAAAGACTTCCTAGCTCTATTGAAGGTGTCACTAACTTTTTTTCAGTGTCAAAGGATGACACTTTCCTTCTCTGAACCAAAGCTAACCCTTCCAATTATGCCCCTGGATCCTATATCTTCTTACCTCTACCTGGACCTTAACCTATTCATCATCTGTCTCTATCACACCTTCAATCTCTCCCTTTATGTTGGATCTTTCCCTTTTGCCTACAGATATAGTCAGATCTCCCTAATTCCTCCCCAAAAAACTTTTATTAGGCCCTCCTTCACCTTCACTACCAAAATTCTGAAGAGTTATATAGCAAAGCAAAGATGCCTCTCCTCACCAAGATTTGACTTAATTCCAGAAATACTAGTGGTAAAAGTGAAAGAAATTAAAGACAAATATTGGCAAAAAGGAGATAACATTATCCCTATTTGCACATATATATGATGGTTTACTTAGAAACCCTAGAGAATCAGCAAAAATATTGAGGTAATAGTATCAATAATATATCAGGATAAAAAATAAACCTGCAAAACCATTGGCATTTCTAAATAGCAATGACAAAAATCAGGAGGAAATAATAAAGGAAATTCTATTAAAAACATCTATGAATGGATAACATATCTACATGTCAATCTATCAAGTCATACCCAAAACCCATATAAATTAAATTATCATCAATTAATCAATAAGCATTTATTAAGTACCTACTATGTGTCAGGCACTGTGCTAAGTGCTGAGAATACAAAAAGAAGCATAAGGCAGTCTCTGCCCGGAGTTTACAAGACAATATACAAACATATACAAAGCAAGTTGAATACAGGATAAATAGGAAATAATTAACAAAGGGAAGGCATTAGAATTAAGAGGAGCTGTGGAAGACTTCTAATAAAAGAAGAGATCTTGGTTGGGATTTAAAGGAAGCTAGAAAGGTCAGTAGACAGGAGGGAGAATGTTCTAGGCATGGGAAACATTCAATGAAAAAATGCCAAGAGATGGAGTATCTTGTTTGTGGAACAGCCAATGTGATAGGATCAAAGAGTAACAGGTGAAGGAGTAAGGTGTAAGAAGCCTGAAAAGGTGGGAGGATACTAGGTTGTGACGGGCTTTGAATGCCAAACAGAGCATTTTGTATTTGATCCCGGAGGCAATAGGGAGCCACTTATTTTATTTTTATTTAGAGTTTTTTGAATAGGTGAATGATATAGTTGGACCTATGCTTAAGGAAAATTACTTTAGTGGCTGAATAGAGGATGGATTGGGTCAGGAAGAGACCTGAGGCAGGCAGACCTACCAGCAGGTTATTACAATAGTCTAAGTGTGAGATTATGAGGGCCTGCACTAGAGTGGTGGCAGCGTCAGAGGAGAGAATATTGTGAAGGGGAGGGTGGTATTGAAGAAATGTTGCAAAGGTAAAATCAACAGGCTTTGGCAACAGCTTGGATATGGGGTGGGGGAATATGAGACATGAGAAACAATGAAGAGTTCAGGATGGCTCCTAGGTTTTGAGCCTGAGAAATTGTGAGGACGTGATGATGTTGCTTTCTAACAGTAATAGGGAAAGTAGGAGAGGGAGAGGATTTGGGGGAGAGATAACGAGTTTGGTTTGGAACATATTGTGTTTAAGATGTCTACTGGACATCCAGTTTGAGATCTCTGAAAAGCAGTTGGAGAAAAGAAGTGTTTGGAACATAAGGATAAGTAGATCTGAAAATCATCAGCATAGAGATGATAATTAAATCCATGGGAGCTGATGAGATCACCAAGTGAAGTAGTATAAAGGTAGAAGAAAAAGAAGACCCAAAACAGAACTCTGGAGTTAAAGGGCATGATTTGGCAGAGGATCCAGCAAGAGACAGAGAAGGAGCAGTCAAAGAGGTAGGAGGAGAACCAGGAGATCGTAGAAGAGGGTGTCCAGGGAGAGAGAGTGATCAACTGTGTCAAAGGTAATAGAGACAGGTCAAGGAGAATAAGGATGGAGAAAAAGACACTGGATTTGATAACTAAGTTTGATAACTATTTGATAACTAAGATAACTAATTGGTAATTTTATAGAGACAAGTTTCAGTGGAATAAGTTTGAAGTCCAGTCGTAAGAGGTTAAGAAGAGACCAGGAAGAGAAAAAGTGGAGACACTTGCTGTAGAGGGACTTTTAGAGGAGTTTATCTACAAAGGGGAAGACAATAGGGCAACAGTTAGTGGGGATAAAAAGATCAAGTGAGGGTTTTTTCAGGATAGGGGAGATATGGACATGTTTGTAGGTAGCAGGAAATGAACCAGTAGAGAGATAGACTGAAAATCAATGAAAGAGTGGGGGTGATCTGTTGGAAGAGATGGGATGGAATGGGATCTCTTGAACAAGTAGAAGGGTTAGCCTTGGTAATGAGTAAGACCATTTCATCACATGAGGCAGGGGTAAAGGAGGAAGTAGTGGCAGTAGGCATCTGCGTACTAACAGATGAAGAAGAGGTGAGACGACCAAGATGGCACAGTGAATAGAGCTCCAGAATGGGAGTCAGGAAGACTTGAGTTCAAATGTAGCTAAACGCTTCCCATCTACATGACCCTGGGCAAGTCAATTCACCTCTATTTGTCTCAGTTTCTTCATCTGCAAAATAGCAACTATTTCCCAGTGCTATTGTGAGAATCAAATGAGACGTTACTCATAAAGCACCTAGCACAGTGACCGGCAAATAGTAAGTGCTATATAAATGTTAGCTCTTATTATCATTAGTATTAAGAGGGGAGAAGAGGAAGCTCACAGCAAATGATCTTGATCTTTTTCATAAAATATGAGCAAGAGTGGAGGGATGGGAAGCCATGAGAGGTTAGGAGCGATGAAAAGGTTTGGAAAAGTCACTGAGGAAAGTGCAATAGTGAGTCAGTAAGGGAGGTTTAGCAGAATTGTCTAGCAGCAATGAGAGCCAAGTTCAAGTTGAGAACCTCTATAGAAATAAAAGAAGATAAATAATTGTAGGGATAGTCATTGTTCATGGATGGGTCATGCCAATATAATTAAAACGCCAATACCACCAAAATTAGTTTAAAGATTTAGTGTTTAACTATCAAACTACCAAGATTTTACTTTATAGAATTAGCAAAATAACAGCAAAACGTATTGGGAATAACAAAAGGTCTAAATCTACCCAAATCAGTATGAAGTTTGGATTCAGTCAAAGGGTTGCAATTGAGAATGTAGAGAGCCATATGTGGCCTCAAGGCCACATGTTACCTACCCTTGGTCTAGAATCTCAAGAGAAATAATTAGGGGGAGAAGGCAATATCAAAGAAAAAAAATAATATACTTTACTCTTCACCTGGGCACCAATCTGCCAGAAATAGTTTTATTTAACGTACATTAGTCTCTATCTTTTACACAGGACAATTCTAGATAATATTTTTAGGGATCTTGAACAACAAAAGGATATCCTAACTACACTCTTGAGTTAATGTCACATAATTGAGCAATGAAGTCACAATCCCATTCCTCCCAGACATCTTAATCCTTTCTCAGTGGACAAGAGAGAGTTCTTGTCAATCAGCTCAGGTGAGCGGTAAAGGGGCAACTGCCCTTAAATGGGTAAATTACCAATTCACTTCAGGGGTAGGAAAGAAAAGAAACACACAAGACAACAGAAATAGATAAATTTAGTTATATAATCTATTTTCCTAAGAAAATGTTTTTTATTCTTTTATCCTTTTGTCTGGAGCTATCACCAATATTCCTTTCCTATGGGCTTTTCCAAGGATTTTGGAGTCTTAAAGAAATATTACTTCTTAATATTTCTAGAGAAAGTAAAAATAAGGTTTTAAAAAATATATACTTCCACAGCAGGAATGAAAAGAGAATAGCACTTTAGGCTTCAAACTGTATTATAAAGCAGGAATTATTAAGCCACTTTGTGCTGCTTAAAAAAAGAAAAAAGTAGATATATTGAACAGACTAGATAAACCATAATCAGAGAGAATCATAATCGATAGTTTACCATTTGATAAACCCTTGCATAATCTACTTGCAGGTAGAAAGTTGACAAAAACTGGTGGGAAAACTGGGAAGCAGTTGCAGGGAGGGCTCTAAACTAGCATCTTACATGATGTGCCACAATAAATTCCAAATATACATGCTCAACTTAAATAAAAAAGGTCTCATAGTCTTTTAAACATCAAATGAAGAAAAATAGAAGAAGGTATCTTTTACAGTTATCAGTAGGTGGAAAATTCTAAACTAAACAACAGATAAAGCTAATGAAAAAAGATAAAAAAGACAAGTTCTATTACATAAAACTAAAGAGATTTTGCAGTAACAAAATTAATGTAGCTATGATAAGATGAGAAATTATCATTCAGAAAAAATCCTCACATCAAATATCTCCGATAAAAGTCTGATGTTCAAAATATGTAGATACTGGGATAATTTAAGACAAAGCCATTGCTAACAGATAAGCAGCAAAAAGAAAAAATTGCAAAAGATGGACTTTAGAAAAACCTGGAAAGATTCATATGAATTAATGCTGAGTGAAATGAGCAAAACCAGGAGAACATTATACACAGTAACCTCCATATTGTGTGATGACTTCTTAGCAATGCAAGGATCCAAGTGTAATGAGAATGGGAATTTGAAGATCTTCCCTGCCCCTTAATAAACCTGGGTGGGGGGAGTTCGAAGATCTCCCCTGCTTTGAAAGTAAACTCTGCCCCCTAATAGGCTGAATGTAGTCACATGGAGTCTGTGATGGAGGGAATTTGCTGAAGGTGCAGCAGAGCCTACAGGAAGCTTCCCTGCTGTGAAGATAAACTCTGCTCCCTAATAGGCTAAATATAGTCACATGGAGCCTATGGTGGGAGGAGTTTGCTGAAGGGAAGCAGAGCCCACAGGAAGCTGGTCAGAGCTAGCCAGAGGCGGGAGAGAGAGAAGGTTGAGGCAAGGAACTAGAGAGGTTTGTGAGTAAATATTGATCTTGTATTGGTTTGTGGGAAGGTTGAAGGATGCTGTGGCTCTCAGCATTATTATGGCTTCTGAATATCTTTGGTACTATGATGGAATCAGCTTACTGGTTTTGGGATTTGATTTTCTGGTGTCTGACTAAATGCTTCAGTTCTACCCTCTCTCTGGAGAATCTGGTATATTTTGCAATCCAATGTTATGGGATACTTATAGTCATGGTCTTTATCATGATTGTGGGTGCTGTAAATATTCCATTGGTGCTACACCAAGACAACTCCAAAAGGCTCATGATAGAAAATGCTATCCATATCCAGAGAAAGAACTTTGGACTCTGAATGCAGATGGAAGCATACTATTTGCTCTCTTTATCTATTTTGGTTTCTTCCTCCTCCTTCTCCCCCCTCCCCAAGATGGAATGCAATCTGATGTAGGCTTTCTCTATATATTCATATTAAACATATTTTCCATTAGTCATGATGTAAAGAAGAATCAGAACCAATGAGAGGAACCACGAGAAGGAGGAAACAAAACAAAACAAAAAATTTAAGTGCCCATGATCACAATAAAGAACGTGACTATAAGTATCGCATTTTTCATGTGGTTGTGAATATTTCAAAGTTTGTCTTTTGAGAACTATTTGTTCATATCCCATCACTATTTATATATTAGGGAATGGCTATTAGTCTTAAATTTATTTATTAATTGCTAATGTATCTTGGATATCAAATCCTCATCAGAGAAATTTGATTCAAAGAGTTTTTTTCCCCATTCAACCACTTTTCTTCTTATCCTAGATGCATGCATGTTATAAGTATAAAAGCTTTTCAGTTTTAAGTAATCAAATCATTTTTCTTTTTTATAATTGCCTCTATCTCTTGTTTCATTCAGAATACATCTCTTCCTCATAACTGTGAGAGGTACCTGATCTGTTTCTCTTCTAATTTTTTTACAGCATGATTTTTAACATTAAGGCTGCATACCCATTTAGAATGTATTATGAAGTATGGTATGAGACGCTGGTTTAAACTTAATTTCTGCCAGACTGCCTTCCAGTTTTCCCAATAGCTTGTATCAAATAAGGAGTTCTTCCCTGGGTAACTCATGTTTTCCACTTTATAAAAACTAGGTCATTGAGTGCTGCATTTCTGAATCTCTCTTGTCTAATCTATTCCACCGATTTCTCTCTCTATCTTTTTAACCAGCACAGATGTTTTTTTATGATCACGGCTTTAAATATGGTCTGAGGTCTGGAAGTGGTCGTCTTCCCTCCTTCTTATTTTCATTCTTTCTTTTGATGTTCTAGATGTCTTGTTTTTCCAAATCAATTTTGTTAATTTATCAAGTTTTGTAAATTACCTTCCTGGTGATTTGATTGGTATAGCATTAAAAGTCCAGAAACTGGGAATGTTTAATCTAGAAAAGGAAAGACTTTGGGGAACATGGTAGCTGCATTCAAGTATCACAAGAGCTGTTGTGTGAAAAAAGGATTCTACTTGATCCCAGAAGGTAAAGCAAAGAACAGTTGCTGAGAGTTGTAAAGAAGCAGGTTTTAGCTTAGTATCAAGGAGACTGTTCTCACAATCAGTGGTATAAAAAGTGGAATGAGCTTCGTTAAAAGGTCAGTGAGTCTCCATGACTAGAGCTCTTCAAGAAGAAGCTATATGACCACTTGTTGGAGATATAGCAGAGGGGGTTCTCACTAAGCTATGATGAGTTAGACTAGAACTCTGAGGTCCTTTCTAGGACTTAGATTCTGTGAACTTTATTCTCTCTCTATTGATTATACTACCATCTCCTACCTAGACTTAAAATCTCTGGGTCATTTTCTACCCTCTTTGACCCAGTGACATTGGCCTCCTTGCCATGCCACAAACAAGACGTTCATCTCTCAGCTCTGAATATTTTCTCTGACTATTCCACATGACTGAAATTCTCTCCCTCCTCATTTCCTTCTCCTGGTTTCCCTGACTTCCTTCAAATCCCATCTAAAATTCTACCTTCTACAAGAAGCCTTTCCTGATTCCTTTTAATTCTAATGCCTTTCTTCCATTAACAATTTCCTTATCATCTTGTACATAGCTTGTTTGTACATATTTGTCTGCATTTTATCTCCCCTATTAGATTGTGAGCTCCTCGGGGGCAGGCACTATCTTTTACCTTTCTTTGTATCGCCAGAACTTAGCAGTGTCTGGCACATCGTAAGTATTTAATAACTACTTAGACTGACCTCCCTTTCCTTCCCTCCAATATCCTATTAGTTGCTAAGCACTGTTGACTTTACCTTCATATTTGTTACATCTGTCCCCTCCTCTCAGACTCTGTGTCTTTACCCTATCCTGGCCCTTCAATATACCACATCTGGACCATGAGAACAGCCTCCAGATTGGTGTCTCTGTATTATTCCATCCTGAATTTGTTGCCAGAGAAATTTTCCTAATGGACAGGTCTATTTTATATTCATTCATTTACTTCTTTTATTCATACATTCATTTAACAAACTATTGTGTGAAATGCATTATGCCGAGCATTATGAAGGAAACAATGATGAATAAGACAATATCCCCAGCCAAAACAGTCTTAGAGAAAATTTATATTACTAAACACTTTGATCAACAAAAGAGAAAAAGAATAGATCAATTAATTCATCATGGAACTAAAAAAGCAACTAAACACAAAAATAGAAATTCTAAAAAAAAATAGCAAAATTAAAAGCAAAAAAAAAGAACTGGTAAGTAAAAATGGTAATTAGCATTTCTTTTTAAACTAATAAACTAGTAGATAATCTGATTAAAAAGAGAAAAAACATATTATCAATATCAAAAATAAAAAAATTCACAATAAATAAAAGGAAATAAAGGCAATTATTAGAAACTATTCTGCCCAGCCATATGCCAACAAAAATGATAACTTAAATTAAATGAATGAATGTTTGAAAAAATATAAAATACCCAGATCATCAAAACAAGGAAGAGAATTTAAATAACTTTATCACAGAAAAAGAAGTTGAACAAGCTACAAATGAAATCTCAAAGAAAAAAAATCAACTTAAAGTGAATGTTATTAAAGATTCAATGAATAATTAATTGTATTATATAAATTATTTTTTAAAAAGAAAAAGAAGTAATCCTACCAAATTCCTTCTGTGATACAAATATGGTTTTTATATGTTCTAAACCAGTGAGAGACAAAGCAGAGGAAGAAAATTATAGACCAATGACCGTAATGAAGATTGACACCAAAATACTAAATGAAATATTAGCAAAGAGGCTATAGCAACATATTAAAAAGATGATTCATTACTACCAGGCTGTATTTATATCAGGAATGCAAAGTTGCTTAAAATTAAGAAAATTATAATCATAATATCCCATATTAATAGTAAAAGCAATAAATCATAATGAAACCAATAGATATAGAAAAAGCTTTTGACAAAATATAACACTCATTTCAATTTTAAGAAAACATTAAAAAGCATAAGGATACATGGACCTTTCTTTAATTTGTCTTGGGGGTTTTTTGTTCAGTCATTTTTTTAGTCACGCCCAATTATTTGTGACCCCATAGGGGGTTTACTTGGCAGAAATACTAGTTTGTCATTTTCTTCCCTAGCTCATTTTATAGAGGAGGAAATAGAGGCAAACTGGGTTACATGACTTGTGCCTAGAGTCACACAACTAATATATATGAGTGTCTGAGGCCATATCTGAACTCAGGAAACTCAGGAAGATGAGTCTTTCTGGCTCCAGGCCCAGCACTCTATCCACTGTGCCAATATTATATGTAATGGAAAAATACTAGAGGACTTTGAAATAAAATCAGTGGTAAAACAAGAATGCCCATTATTATCACTACCATGTGATAGAGTTTTCAAAATACTTGCTATAGTATTAAGATAAGAAAAAGGAAATCAAGAGGATTCTGGGAAGATGGTAGAGTAGGTCAGAAAATTCCAACCTCTCCAGATTTTGTCAAACAAACAAGACAAAATAGTGCCTCCAGGAGAACCTAGAATTCTAAAAATAAACAAGGATTGGGGCAGAACAGTAGTCCTCTGTAGCGCCAATGCAATATTTACAGCACACACGATCACAAGATCACAACAGAGACCATGACTATAAATATCCCATGACATTGGATCTCAAAATATATCAGATTCTCCAGGTAGTGGACAGAACTGAAGTATTTATTTAGACATCAGAAAATTGAATCCCAAAGCCAGTAAGCTGATTCCATCATAGTACCAAAGATATTCAGAAGCCACAATAATGCTGAGAGCCACAGCATCCTCCAGCCTTCCCACAAACCAACACAAGATCAATATTTACTCACAAACCTCTCTAGCTCCTTGCCTCCTCCTAGCCTCAACCTTCTCTCTCCCCCACTATCTGGCTAGCTCTGACCAGCTTCCTGTGGGCTCTGCTTCCCTTCAGCAAACTCCTCCCACCACAGGTTCCATGTGACTAAATTTAGCCCATTAGGGGACAGAGTTTATTTTCACAGTAGGGAAGCTTCCTGTGGGCTCTGCTGCTCCCTTCAGTAAATTCCCTCCATCATAGGCCCCATGTAATTACATTCAGCCTATTAGGGGACAGAGTTTACTTTCAAAACTAGGGGAGGGCTTCAAACTCCCCCCTAGGTCTATTAAGGGGCAGGGAAGATCTTCAAATTCCCATTCCCATTAGATCGTCCTGGGACAATCTGAGAAGATGAAGAAAAATCCCAGGACTGAGGTTTGGTCCCTATGAAGTGTAAACACCTCCAGGCTACTTCTGCTAAAACAGCAAGCCACAAGCCCTGGGGCTAGCTGGGTGGAGAGGCAGCCTCTTCCCCAACTACAGGAATTCTCACCTCCCAGACAGTGTGGAGAGTCAGGCATCTGAGCAGAGGAAGATTGAGGGAACCTATGCCGATAAGTGACCTAACCACCAGCTGTGTTGCTGAGACTTGGTTCTGGACAAGAAGGAACCAGAACACCCTGTGAGTGCAGAAATAGTGGGTCAGGATGCCCTGGCCATAAGCACTTACAGGAAGGTGGAGTTCTTGGTTTCATTTCCAGGTCGGAGTAGAGCACTGAAAAAGGATCTGAGTCCAGAGGCACCATTCCCCCAAACCCAAGACTAGAGGTGATTACAATAATAAACTGCTGCAAATAAAAAAATGAGCAGGTAAAGGAGAAAGAACTATTGAGAGTTACTATGGGAATAGATAAGATCAGAGATCATCTTCAGAGGACGGTATTGAAGCAAAAAAAAGGCTCTCCTACCCCAAAGAGTAATATCAAATGGTCACCTGCCCAAAAAGAATTCATAGAAAAACTTTAAAAAGATGTTAAGGGGAAGCTAGGTCGCTCAGTGAATAGAGCACTGGCACTATGGGTTCAAATCCAGCCTCAGACACTTAACATTTACTAGCTGTGTGACCTTGGGCAAGTCACTTAACTCCCATTGCCCCTCCAAAAAAAAAAGCCAAAAAAAAGTTTATAAAAAGACTGAAAATCAAATGAGAAAGATTGAGGAAAAATTAAAAAAAAAAATAGGAACCATCCAAGAAAAACAAGAAGATTACAAAAAGGAAGTCAACCAACTGGAAAAGGAAATCCAGAAGCTTAAGGAAGAAAATGACTCCTTGAAAATTAGAATTGGACAAGGTGAAGCCAGTGAAGATATAAAAGACCAAAAAATAATAAAAAAAAAAATACAAAGAATAAAAAAATAGAAGAAAATGTGAAAGATCTCGTAAAAAAAGCAACTGATTTGGAGAACAGATCAAGAAGAGAAAACATAAGAATAATAGGACTACCTGAAAGCCATAATCAAAAAAAGAATCTTGATACATTAATACAAGAAATAATTAAAGAAAATTGTCATGACACGTTAGAACAAGAAGGGAAAGTATAAATAGGAAAAATACACTGATCACCACCTTTAAGAGATCCTTGGAGGAAAACTACAGGAAAACTATGATTATAGATATCTATGTATATGTATGTGTGTATTTGTGTGTATATATGTATATGTATGTTTGTTTGCTTGGCTTTACACTTACTGTTCCAGGAACAAGACACTCCATCACAGCTCTCCATCACACCTGTAATTCTCTCTCTCCTCACCTTTGTTTTCCTGGCTACCCTGGTTTCCTTCAAGTCTCACCTCAAATCCTACCTTCTACAAGAAGCCTCCCCCAGTACTCCTCAATGCTAGTTCTTTCCCCTTTAAAATGAACTACAATTTATCTTGTGTCTTTTGGTTCTGCACAGTTGTTTGTATGTTACCTCCCCCATTAGGTTGTAAACTCATTGAGGTCAGGGACTGTTTTTGCCTTTATTTGTATTCCCAACACTTAGGATACTGTCTAGCACATAGTAGGTGCTTAACAAATGTCTGTTGATTTGATTTGACTTGACATACTACATACAGTGTAATAATCATCAAGACTATCAAATGTTAAAAAATAGAAAAGCTGGTTGGTAGGACAGATTAGGAGCGCAAGATCCAGGGAAAATAAAGCACCGTAGTGTTGTGTTTGAAAAATTCAAAGATCCCAAATACCAGGTGGAAAAACTTAAGGGAAAACTAGAAAGAAGTCTACCAAATTTGGTATTAGACTAATCTCTAACATCATATTCTACAACCAGTTCCAAATGGATAGATACACAATTTAAATACCTTTCACAATTACAGATAAAAGAAGACTTCTTAACCACTTAATTTAGTGAATCATAGAAAATGGTATGGACAATTTTGCTATACAAAAAATTGAAATGCCTTTTGCATAAACCAGATCAGTGTAGGTAAAAGTAAAAGGGAACCAGTTAGAAGAAAAAAGAACTTTACAACAAATTTGTCTGACAAAACTGATATCCAAGCTATACAGGGAATGGATTAAACTATAAAAACAAAAGTTACTCCCCAGTAGATAAATGGCCAAAGGATATGAATGGGCATTTCTCAGAAGAAAAGCAAACTATGAACAACTATATAAAAATGATCTAAATCACTAACAATAAGAGGACTTCAAAATATGTACGGATACTCCCTCAAATCCCTAACTAATCCCCTCAGTTCTCCAGCTCAGCTAAATCAAGAAATAGGTACAGCCTTGATCTTGATCTTGCCATCACTATAAGTGTTCTACTCCCTTATTCACAGATCCTGAAATTCCTTTACAAAATAATCTTGCATCATTGCATCTTTTCCTAACCTATCCTTTGTCTTCACCTTGACCTCCATTCTCTCTGCCCCTCAATTCTTTCCCAGGTCATCACTTCTGCACATGCTACATTCTTTCCTTCCCTATCTGAACCCTTTGATAAACCAGCTCTGTTTTATACTAATCTCCATTCTTTAATCCCTTGTCTTTTATTCCTATTGATCACACTTTACCAAACCCCACCTCTGGATTATTCCCACTATCCACCTTCTTTGCTTCTCTTCATGTGCTACTGAACAAAACTGGAAAAAATCACAAAACGGTGCTGACTTGTTCCACTACAAATTTATGCTATCTAATCTCAGTCAGGCCCTCGCTACTGCAGGGCAAACATTTTAACAATAAGATTGTGTGCACTTTAAAATACATTTTGCTCTTGATCCACTGTATATACTGAAAGCTTGAGAAAATAAAAGCAACTCAATTAGTTTTTCCATTCACTATAGCAACTTTTCTAAACCTTCTCATTTTTCCTCAAACCTTCCTTGGCATTCACTCTCTCCAGCCGCTTAGCCTAGAACCTTACCTGAAACTTCACTAGAAAAAACTAAGGTCATTCACTCATTGAGAGCTCCCTCTTCTCTGCTCCTCTGCATCTCACATCATTCAGACAGTTTTCTACACTGTCCTGTACATCAGTCTAGTCTCAGATAGCAAGGCATATCATCATTACATCTTTTCTTAACCTATCCTTTGTCTTCACCTTGATGTCCATTCTCTCTACTCCTCAATTCTTTCCCAGGTCATCACTTGTACCCTTGATCCTATCCCATTCCAACTTCTCCAGAAGACGGTTCCCCCTACCACCCCACTCTCTTATCTTCAAGTTTTCCCTAAGTACTGGCTCCTCCCCTGGTGCCTTTAAACACACCTAGATCTCTCCATTCTTAGAAAAAAATCTTCACTTTATCCTACCATTCCTGCTGGTTCTCATTCTATGTCACAACTCCTCTTTGTAGCTAAACTCCTTGGGAAAACCATCTACATTAAGTGCCTCTGCTTCTAAACCTTTTGCAGTCTGGCCTCTAACCCCATACTTCAACTGAAACTTCCCTCTCCAAAGTTACCAATGAACCCTTTTGGTTTGTTTTGTTTTAAAATAAATGTTATTGATATCTTTTGGTTTGTTTGGTTTTTTTTTTAACATCAATATCTCTCCCTTTGACCCTAATCCAAGTCATCTCATAACACACATATCTTTTTTTCACACATGGAATCATGTAAAACATTTCCATATTAGTCATTTTGTACAAGAAGACTCAAATTTCAAAAAAGAATAAAGAAAGTGAAAAATACTATGCTTCAATCTGTATTCAGACAGTATCAGTTCTTTCTCTAAAAGTGGATAGTATTCATCATATGTCCTTAGGGATCATCTTGGATCATTGTCTTCTGAGAACAGTTAGGTCATTCACAATGCTTCTTCAAACTGTGTACAACCTTCTCCTGGTTCTGCTCACTTCACTTTGCATCTGTTTATGTAAGTCCAGGTTTTTATGAAATTGTCCTGTTTGTCATTTCTTATAGCACAATAGTATTCCATCACAATCACATACCACAACTTGCTAAGCCATTCCCCAATTGATGGGCATCCCTACAATTTCTAATTCTTTTTTTTTATTTCTAATTCTTGGCCACCACAAAGAGTTGCTATAAATATTTTTCTACAAATAGGTCCTTTTCCCTTTTTTATGTCTTTGAGATATAGACCTAGTAGTGGCAATATAATACACATATTTTTAAAGAAAAAAAGTAAAGGGGTTGGGGGGAGGAGGAAAAAAGAACAAAGTAGAAAAGTGCACAGAAGAGAACAAAAGAAAACTCACAAGGAAGCAAGGATGGACTCTTCTCACCACAATGAGCATTATTATATAGATTTTCTTGAAATAAAAATTTATTGTTACTTATTCTGAACCCTCTCATGTTCTGCTATGCATGTGACATGCTTTTATTTCTTTCTAACTTTGTATTTAAGTTCCAATATTTAAGTTTATGATATGTTTTTGTTTCTTTTTTCCATTCTCTATTTGTGTTCTAACATTTGAGTCTCAAATAAAATTTTGGAAAAAAGAAAAAGAAAAAAGTAAGAAGAGAAAAAATCAATCACTACATAGAAAGAAAAAAAATCCGACAATATGTGTAGTGTACACTGTGGGCCTCCCACCTCTGCAAAGGAGCGGGAGGTGGGGAGGGAAGGTGTTTTCTGATATGTCTTCTTTGGAGCCCTGCTTATTTTTTGTAGTTTTTAACTTTCATTTTTGATCATTTTATAGTTGTCTTTGCACTTAGATTGTTTTAGCCACTATGTATATATGCTCCTCTATATTCATCACATTCATCATTTCTTACAACACAGTAATATTTCGTTACATTCTTGTATCACAAATTGGTTCGGCCATTTCCCAATCAGTGGGTATCTACTTTGTTTCCAATTCTTCAGGATTACAAAAAATGCTACCATGAATATTTTGGAATGTATAGGGATTTTCTCCTTATCAATCACCTCCTTGGATTCTCTGAGTGAAAGAGTATGGACATTTTAGTCATTTTATTTGCATTTTTCTAAGTTATTTTTAAAAATAATTGTGCTGATTCACATGAGCACCAGTAGTGTGCCTATTTCTTCACAATCCCTCCAACTTTGACCATTCTCACCTTTTATTATCTTTTTTTGTTTGTTTTTTGGAGGGGGGAAGGCAGGGCAATTGGGGTTAAGTGACTTGCCCAAGGTCACAAGGCTAGTAAGTGTTAAGTGTCTGAGGTCAAATTTGAACTCAGGTCCCCTTGACTCCAGGGCCAGTGCTCTATTCACTGCACCACCTAGCTGCCCCAACCTTTTGTCATCTTTACCAATTTTCAGGATGTTCAGTGAAATGTGAGGGTTGTTTGGATTAGTAATTCTCTTATTATTGGTAACTTGGTGCATTCTTTCATATGGTTATCAATATTTTATAATTCTTTTGAGAAGTGTTTGTCCTTTGATCACCTATCCGGGGAAAGTTTGGGGTTATATATACGGAGTATCTACGACTTTGGGGACACCTTGCATATATAAACCAAAGAGTGGTTTTAATGTTCACTTTTCTTATGTCAAGTGAAATCAAGTGGACAAGCACTTACTATGTGTCAGGCACCATACATACTGAACACTGAGGATACATGAAAAACACAATTCGTTACATATGTATATATACATGTGTATAAAACCAAAAGACAAACATATATCTTAGATGCCAAACCCTTATCTTAAAAATTTGATACAAAGTTTTTTTCCCCAATTCAGCTGTTTCCCTTCTTATCTTAGGTGTATTGATTTTGCTTTTATGGAATCAAGTGTTATATATTAATGTGATCAAAGTTATCTTTTCTATTTTTCTTCATCTCTTGTTTGGTTAAGAATATATCTTCTACCCACAACTCTGTATATACTGTGTATATGATCTGTTTCTCTTCCAATTTTTTTTGAAATTTTGCAGTTTATTAGTAGATTTGTGATTTATTGTATCTTCAACACTAAGTTTATATGTCCATTTAGAATGTATTATAGAATATGGTCTAAGCCTAATTTCTGCCAGACTCTATTCCAGTTTTCTCAGTAGTTTTTTATCAAGTAAGAAATTTTTTCGTAAGTAATTTATGTTTTCTACTTTATCAAGCACGAGGTTATTGAGTTCTATTATATCTGTGTAATAGTAATGGAATTTGAAGATCCCCTTGTATTGGAAAGCTAACAGGTACTTTGCACTTAGTTCCAATCTCATGACTGTGTCAAGTATTAAGACCCAGAATTGTGAATCTCACAGTGGGATAGACTTCCTGATGTAACAGACTTCCTGATGGAACAGGGAGGAGCTAATACCTTATATAAGGAAAAGCACAAGCTAGAGAGACAGAACTTCTTGGAGCAAGCAGTATGGAGGCTGAGGAGGAGAGGCCAAGGCTGAAGAAAGTGATTTTGATTTTGAGAAAGGAGCTTATAGTGGCAGAGCTTCTTCTGAGAACTAGCTAGAGCTTCTGCTAAGACTTTTCTTCTGGTAACTTCTGCTAAGACTTTTCTTATGGGAACTTCTGCTGAGAGCTTCCGAGAACCAGGCTGAGCAGAGAACTTCTGAGAGCTTCCAAGAACCAGACAGAGCTGCTGAAGACTTCCTAAGGCCAGCCAGAGCTGCCAGAGGAAGCATGACTGTGGTATTGGTACTTTGTCTGTCTGTTTTGGGTCTATTTTGATTTCATAGGCAGAAAGTGAATTGATGAGGATGCCTGAAATGTGTATGAAACTGTCAAGGACTTAAGGTGGACTGGATACTGTGAGCTTCAATATGGAATAAGAACTACATGGAAAGCTGGACAAGAAACTGGGAGCTGCCTGCCTTTGAACCCAGGTGACAGTTTGGTGGATTCAGGAGCTGGGATCATGGAGGAGAACCCTGGAAGCTGAGAGACTGCCTCCAGTCAAGATGAAAACACCTTTCCATGGGTACTTAATGCTGACTGATGAGACTGTAATTTACTTGTGACCTAGGGGTGGATTGTCTTTGCACTTTGTGATTGACTAAATGAATGTACTTTGTTTAAGAAGAAAGACTTTGTGATTGAAGAGATTAAGATGGTGTGACCTACAGGTGGACTTTGTGATTGACTAAATGAATGCACCTTGTTTAAAAGAGAATTTTGTGATTGAATTAGGGATTTACTAAATTAAGAACTTACTAAATGAATGTTATCTTTTTCTTAAAACTATGTGACCACTTTGGTGAAAACTATGTGGCCATTTTAGTGATAAGTTGTGATGTTATAACATTCTGAATGCTGTACTTTATTGTGAATGTTTTTTCTTAGTTTGTTACTTAATAAATAGAGAGTTCACTATACTGTGTAATCGGAACCTTGAAAAGGTATTCACAGTAGCAGTCCTCTAGAGAGTTGCTCATGCTTGGCTTTACAATCTGTCCAGTCTTTTTCACTGATCACTGTTCCACTTTTTAAAACAATACCAGATTTTTTTTATGACTGCTGCTTTATAATATAGTTTAAGGTCTGAAAGTATTCTTCATTTCCATCTTTTTTCATTATTTCCTTTGATATTTTAGATCTTTTGTTTCTCCTACCACAAATCCCTTAATTGCGAAATCAATGACTTCTCAGTCCTCATTCTTGGTCCCTCTGCAGGACATTTCACATTGTTGCTCATCTTCTCCTTCTGGATACTCTCTCTCTACTGGGTTTTTGTGATATTTGTCTCTCCTAGTCCTGCTCCAGTCTGTAAACTGATCTTTCTCAGTCTCCTTTACTGGTTCTTCATCCATGTCACTTCCAATAACCCCCCATAACTGTCCTAGGTCCTCTCCTTTTCTCTCTCTATACTATGTCAATTGTTGACCTCATCATCTGCCATGGATTCAGTTATCATCTCTATACAAATCTGTATATTCAGCTCCAATCTCTCTTCTGACCTTGGGGCCCACCTTATCAACTGCCTTTTGGACATCTCAAATTAGATATCCCATAGCTATCTCAAATTCAATATGTCTAAAATAGAACTCATTCCCTTTCCCCTGAAATACTACCCTTCTGTCAAGAGCATTACCTTCCCACTCACCTAGGCTTGCCACCGCAGCATTATCTTTGCCTCCTAACTCTCATTCATCTCACATATCTAATCCATTGCCAAATCTTGATATTTCTAGATCACAACATTTTTTATGTTCTCTTCTCTCCACTCACAGAGTCACAGCCCTACTTTAGGATTTTATCACCTCGCATCTAGACTATTAATTATAATAAGCCTTTGAACTATTCTCCTTGCCTTAAATCTCTCTCCACTCCAATCTATGTTCAACTTGGGTGAAGCATAATCCCTTCCAATCTTTCCAGTCTTCTTACACTTTATTTATTTTCCTCTATGGGCTCAGAAACATTAGCCTACTTACATTTCCCCAGACAGGATAATCTATCTCCCTTTTCCAAGTCTTTGAACCTGTTGTCCCCCATGTCTAGAATGCTCTACTCCCTCACCTCTAGCTTCCTGACTTCCTTCAAAACTTAGGTTCAAATTCTACCTTCTCCGAAAAGCCATTCATTCCCAGTTTCCCAATGATATACACTCTGAATATATCATATATCTACCTAATTGTTTGCTTGTTGTCTCCCCTCTCATAGTATAAGCTCCTTGAGAGAATAAACTACGGTGATGGTGGTGATGGTTATGGTAATGGTGTTGATGGTGGTGATAGTGGTAATAGTGGTGGCGATGGTGCTAATGGTGTTAATGATACTGATGGTAGTAGTGGTGCTGCTGGTGATAATGGTGATGGTGCTGATGATGAAAGTGCTGATGGTGGTGGGATGGGGATGATGGGGATATGATGGTGGTGCTGATGGTAGTAATAGTGATGGTATTAGTGGTGACAGCAGTGATGGTGATGATAGCAATGACAGTTACAATCATGGTCATAGTGATGATGCAATTTAACTTCTAATCCCACCACCTTCCTGAAACCTCTCTCTCCAACATTACCAATCATCATGGCACTGTGGAAAGAGTTCTGGCTCTGGGTTCAAATCTTGCCCTGGGCAAGTCACTTAACCACTATATGCCTTAGTTTCCTCAATTGTAAAATGAGCATCATAATAGTACCTAGTTCCCAGGGTTGTTATGAGGATGAAACAAAATAATATTGGTAAAGCACTTAGCACAGCTCTTGATATACAATAGGTACTTAATAAATCTTTGTTACCTTCATTAGCTTCCCTTGAGGTAGTTACTTAACCTCCGTGGGCATCACTTTCCTCATCTGTAAAATGTTGGGGTTAGAGTAGAGATCTCTCCCGGATCCAGATCCATGATCTTGTGCTCTCTTAACCACCACTGGACATTTCTGTTTTCAATCCGCTTGACTGCTTGGTGGTTTGGATGATTATTAACCAGGACCCTCCTCCTCTTGGATGCTTTTTCTTCCTTGGCTTTCATGACAATTATCTCCTAGATTTCCTCTTACCTATCTATCTCTTCTAAGGCTCTTTTATGAGATTACTGTTTATCTCTTACCCTCCTCAACATGACTGTCAGTCAGTCAGTCAACAGACATTTATTAGGCACCTCTTCTTTGCTAGACACTGTGTTAAGCCCTGAGCATATAAAGAAAAGCAGAAGTCAGCCCCTGCCATCAAGGTGCTCATAGTCTAATAGGGGAGACAGAGTGCAAACAATCATGTGCAAAAAAGATACAAGATAAATTAGAAATGCCACCATCCTTCTGGTTTGTAACCCAGGTTCATAACCTTCCCTCATATATAAATGGTTGCTAAATCTTGCTGACTCCACAACATCTCTTGCTTAACTCTCCTTTCTGCTCACTTGCCCATCACCCTAATTCAGGTCCTCAGCACTCAGAGTGTAAAATAGCTTCCAATTAGTCTTTTTGCTTCCAGTCTTTCCCTTTCAGTCTCTCCCCTCCCTAACCTACCTTCCATGACTTCCAAAATGATCTCCCTAGGGGCGGCTAGGTGGCCCAGCGAATAGAGCACTGGCCCTGGAGTCAGGAGGACCTGGCTTCAAATCTGGCCTCAGACACTTAACACTTACTAGCTGTGAGACCTTGAGCTCTACATTGCAACCAAACTAGACTTCTGCGTGTTCCCTAAACTGGACATTCCCACTTCAAGCCTCTGTGCTTTCTCATATGCTGTCCCTCATGCTTGGAATGTGCTCTTTTCTCATCTCTGGCTCTCAGAATTCTGATCTTCCTTCAACATTCAACTCAGGTGCCTCCCCTTCCATGAAGCCTTTCTTCATCCACTAGTCCTTAGTATTCTCTGCCTCCTGTTCTTTGTGCACGTGGCCTCGCTAGGTGAATGAATGTCAGTTCTTCCAGAGGGGGATTGATGGGTCTGCTTGTTTATTTTTTTGTCTTTGCATCCCCATCATTCAGTACACTACCTCATAGCACTTAATAAATGTTAATTAAATTGAAATGGTCAATAATAATCTTATTATTGGATGACTGAATGAATCAATGAAAGAATGAATGGAAAGGATCATAGCTTTGGAAAGGAAATTAGCTCCCTCAGATCTCAGCTTACTCTCCAAGCCATGGCTCAGTGCTGAGAGAAACTAAAGCCCAGAGCCTTGCATCTAATAACTTATCACTCACCAATGGGGGCTGCTTTAGTCACAAATAATGGGCCTACTGGGACCTTGAGAGCTTCCAACTCAGGGCATGGCTAATGAGGACAGCTGCACATACCATCACCTACAAGTCACCCTGAATAATGTTGCTTTTCCCTTTGATTAGGGTGATGTCAGTAATTTATAGCCCTCAGTGCAATAAACAAACAGCTCTCAACAAGGAAGCTGCCATTCCCCTAGCCAGGGGCCTCCAACCATTCAAGCTCCAAAGCCCCTCTACCACCACCCTCAAAGTCCAGAAAGTCCAGGCCTAGATTCTCCTGGAATAATGAGGGGCCCAGGGAGACCTAGCCCGGATAGTTCTAAATGACCATTAGCTCAGGAGGACCATGCCTGCCTTGCTGTCAGTTAGTCAAACAACTAGCATTTAATTAAGCACAATTACATGCTAGGCACTATGCTAAATTCGAGGGAAGCAAAGAAAGGTAAAAAACAGTCTCTGCTCTAAAGAAGCTCATGGTCTAATGGTCTAACATGCAAACAGTTGTGTACAGACAAGAGGTAGACAGGATAAATTGGGGGTGATCTCAAAGAGAAGGCACTAGGATTTAAGGGAGGACTAAGAAAGTCTTCTTACAGAAGATGGGAACTGGATTTCCTGGCCAACCTTACCGAAGAACAGGGAGAGTCAAAGACCAGGAAAGAGGCTCGGCCTTTAGGGATGGGATCTATTCAAGCAAACCAAGATGAGATATCAATGCTCTAGTGAAGAAACCTAACAATTTCTAGTACCAGGCCTCAGGCACCCTCTATAGCCCCCAACCCCATTTTACCACCATCCTTATTCATCTTCTCCCTCCCTCCCTATTTCCTGTGTCTAGTCCTTGAACTTCAAACTCCCAGGGGATCATAAAGATTTTAAAATTAAAAGAAATCAGGGCGGCTAGGTAGCACAGTGAATAGAGCACCACTCCTAGAGTCAAGAGGACCTGAGTTCAAATCCAGCTTCCGACACTTAACACTTACTAGCCATTGGGCAAGTCACTTAACTTCAATTGTCCTGCCCTCTCCCCTCCAAAAAAAGGCAAAAAAAAAGATTTTTTTTTTGAAGTCTGCCCTTTGAAATTGTCCAATCAACACCACCCTCTGCTCCCATTTTACAGTTGAGGAAAATGGAAGAGCAGAGAAGGGGAAATGACCTGCCTAACGTCATTCAGCCAGGTTGTAGGATCCAAACACAGGTCTAACCTGCCTTCTGGTGACAAGCCCAGTTTTCTTCCTACTATGCTTTATTACATATTCCAAACTGGAAGTCTCAGAAATGGAGAGACAGCTGTGATGAACTAGAAAGAATCTTCACCAAGGAATTAGAAGGACCCAAATTCAAAGCCTTACTCTATTAAATTGCTGTATGACCTTGAACAGTTATTTCTTCTGGGCCTTTGTCTCCTACTTTGTGTAAATGAAAGCATAAACCTAAATCAAAAAACATTTGGAGGGTTCATAAATACTGGTCTGCAACTGCTCACTGGGGATAAAAGGGAACTCAGAAATTTTAGAATAAAATAGAAGAAATAGGGCCAGGTTTTTTTCCCCTGAAAACTATGCTTAATGAATATTTCGGATTCAGATTGGATTTAATATTTGACACATTTGCAGGGGAAATATTACTAGCAACACAGGTTGTTGTTTGTCATTTGTTCTCCAAGAAGACCATGACATCAGGGAGGTGGCCTCATGACATGCAAGTGAATTGGATTTAAGTGAGGCAAGGCTGTGCAAAGTCACCAGCCTCACTTTCACCTCCAGAGCTATCTGGGTCCACTCACCAGATATGGATCAGGATGACTGGAGATGGCCCCCAATGACATAACAGTTCTCTTATGGCACCTGTAGTCACATCCCATAGAACATCAGGCTTTTGTAAAACTCATCTCCAGAATTATATGATTCTCTTACCATCAAGCCCACAGTGAAGAACAGGACCAAATGGCTGCTGTCACTGGGGCCTCTCTAAGTGGTTGCTGCCCACTTCCTGATGTCATAGTTTGGTAGACAGGACAATGTGTTAGTCTGAATCTTGCGTGTGAGGGTGGCTGAGGAAGTCTCTATCCCTCTCTGACCATTAGTTTCCTCATTTACAAAGTGGGATGATGGTCACAGTTACTCCATTTACTTTGCAGAGTGGTTGTGAGGAAAGCATTTTGTAATCCCTAAAATATTACAGAAATGGGAGCTTTTACTGCATTCTCCCCTGACCCCTTCTACCTCTCCGAGGCGAAATTCGTCATCATTCACAGGAAGAATGCTCTAGTCCAGTGGTTCTCAAACTTTTTGGTCTCAGGACCCCTTTATCCTATATATTCATACAAAAATTATTACAGATCCCACCACACAGCTTTTGTTTATGTGTGTTGTATCTATTGATATTAACCATATTTGAAATTTAAATGTCTTAATATTATTATAAGAAGACTTTTGACCCAGCAGACTCCTTAAAAGATCTCAGGGACTCCCAGGCATCCCCAGACCACATTTTGAGAATCACTGATGGAACCCCCTCATTTTACAGATGAATAAACTGAAGCCTGGAAAAATAAAGTGATTTGCTTAACAGGTAAGTTACAAAGACAGCACCTAGTTCTCTATCTCCATATCTACTGTCATTCCCATTGCTCTACTCTGCTCTTTATACACTCTGGGGTTCCCAGACAAAGGAAGAAACTGAGAAGGAACAGAGAGGGCAAAGGTAGAAAAGACTGATTACTGGAGAATAAATCCATAAGACACTGGTGGAATCATCAAAGTTCACTATGGGAGGGGGCTATCTCCCAAACACCCAGAAGCAGCAGTCTATGGCCCTGTGGCATCATCCTTGTAAGTCTAAAGCCAGAATCAGCCTCTGTCCAGATATCACCCAGGCGGCTCACCCTGCCCTCAGGCCACCTAGCACATTCTCTACCATCACTGCCCAGGTGCCCCCTCAAAGTGCAGGCCATGGGGAGACAGTTCCCATGAACTCCCCATGGCCTTCTTGGCCAGACAAGAAGCTGACCATCAGTCCCCCCTGCATGTCCATGCCATACCTGAAGCACAGGCCCAGCTCTGGTGGATGTGGGTCCTGACTTGCACTGCAGAACTCTGAGCTGTACAGACTTTGGTTCCTTGTCTCCACTTCTCTCCTTGGTAATCATTAACAGTGCCTCTTCCTGCCTGGCCCTCCTCAGCCCTCTGTCCATGTTCTCAGCAGCATGGAGGGAGTATTTGTGGGAGAGACTCTCATTATAGTGAGAACCATCCAGAGGACCAACAGCAGGCCCTAGAGAAAAGGATCTCTGGGAAGGGTAGGGATGGGATACTAAGGATGGATTTGGAGAGGAGGGGCCTAACAAGAAATGGTGGAGGGGTACAGACCTTAAAAAAAAGCCCTGACACTACACTGGGGGCTTTGCCTCCCACATCGCTCATGGCTAGCCCTAAGCATGCTTCTCTCCCTGGCCCTGGTTCAGGCTCTTCCTGGAGAGAGAACACCTGGAGGAGGATCTGCCTTCAAACCTGCCTTTACCCCACACTCCCTGAAAAAGAGCCAGAATCCTACCCCAAAAGATACCCCAGACTGTGATTGTTTCTCTGTCTTGGGTCCCAATGGGCCAGTAGTGCCATTGCTAAAGCCAAGAGGGACAAAATAAGGAAGGAGAATGACAGGTGGCCAGAACTTGGTGACTTTCACCTCCCAGTGTGAAGAATGAGGAGAGTGTAGCAAAAGCTCTGGACTTAGAGTCAGAAGACCTAAGTTCTAGGTCTGGCACTGATGTGACCTTTAGGCATGTCTGGTGAGGAAGCATGGTCTTGTGAGTTGAGTTCAAATCCTGCCTCTGACACTCCAGCTGTGACCTGTGACCCCTAAGAAATCATTTAACCTCTCTAAACCTCAGTTTCTTTGTCTGTTCAAGGAAGGTGTTGGCCCAGATATCCTCTAAGATCTCTTCCAGCCCTAAATCAGTGATCCTATTATCCCTTTCTGGGCCTCAGTTTCCTCCAGTTTAAATTTAAAAAGTGGGGGGAAGGGGTACATCTAGGTGGTGAAGCTGATAGAGCACTGGCCCTGGTGTCAGGAAGACTTGAAGACCTGGTTTCAAATGCAGCCTCAGACACTTCCTAGCTGCGTGACTCCGGGCAAGTCACTTGACCCTGACTGCCTCAAAATAAAAAAAAAAAATGAAAAAATGAAAAGGCTGAACTAAATTAGGGGTTTTTAATCTGAACTTAGAAAAAGAAATTACTTCATTATTTTCATTAGCCTCTAACTGAAATTCCTTTCAGTTATAAATGTAGGCAACAAATCACAGTAGTGTTAGATTGGACCAGCCTGCCATGGGGGTTCAGTGCACAAAAAGGGTTAAGAAGACCCTGAATCCCTAAGGTTTCTTCCAGCCCTGCTAGTCTGGGTTCTGTGTTCTTAGCTCCCTCTAACTCTGGACCTGCAAAAAAAATCCAAGGATCCTGGTTTCAATTCTTTCATTCAACAACCATTTGTGGAATATCTATGATGTATAAATACCTATTTGGGGCACATTTATGTTTCAGAAAACAAGAGCACAGGATTGAAGAAGAGGAGGACCAAGGTAGGGTGTGGAAGAGCTAGAAAGGGGGCTTACCTCAAGACTCCTTAGTTTTTTCTGTGGTCAACTGTGGTGGTAGACAGAGGATCCAGCCTCTTCCCCCTGCCTAGGCCCCATCCTGGCTGAGCTTCCTAGGGTCCAGAAATGGCAGTGTGGGGCCCAGCCCTTTAGAACCTCTTGTAGACAGACTGGGCATTGTGCTGGGGGCATCCAGGCAGAAATAGGCAGGCTGAGGGTCTGAGGGCAGACTGAAGGCCAGAGAAGGGTACATGGGCCCCAGGCTCTGGGCTGGGGATGCCCCCCTTCAGGAGGCCTGAGTAGTTTGTTTCCCTGATAAAGTGGGAAGAGACTGGTGCTGAGGGGCAGGAGACAGGGTTCTACTTACATATCTACCACTAATTTTCCATTACTTTGGACTAACGACTCCCCCCTCTCTGTCTTCAGTTTCCCTGTCTGTGAAATTAAGGAATTAGACTAGTGGAATCTAAATCTAACATTAATATACGACAAAGAGAAGAGCCCTGGTTTTTAAGCCAAAGGATTTGGGTTCAAATTCTGCTTACCACCTGTGTGACTTTGAGCAAGTCACTTGAACTTCCCTCTGACTCAGATTCAGTTTCTTTCTCTGAAAAATGAGAGAATTGCTGAGAAATAAGTTGACTTTGAGGAACAAAAAGGAAGTAAATTATGTAAACTCTTCAAGGTCAGGTTCATTTTAGATTTTTTGTTTATGAAAAAATCTTATACATAGGAACTTAATAAATGTTATTGAATCATAAAAAAATAAGATGAAGGAAATGGCATAGATGCCTTTTAAAGTCCTTTCCAGTGCCAACATTATATAGTTCTATATATCTAAAGGAGAAACAATGTTACTGTTATCATTCTCAGGTAACAGATGAGTCACAGGGAAAGTAACTTCCCAACATCTCCTGGCAATTTAATGAGAGTTGAGACAAGAATTCTGGTTTCCTGACTCTCAACCCTGGACTCTTTCCACCCTTTTCTCTTTGTAGGGGAAAGAGAAAGGCCCTCAAGGGACAAGTACAAATTGTATGCAAATCATATGCTAATTTAAACTGCCTTTAAACTTCTTCCCCTGATGAAGGCCCTTGAAAATGTCCTGTGGTCTAGGAACTCTACAACATAGGCTCAAAAATATAGTGCTCATCTAAGGTCATTTTACAGATGAAGAAACTGAAGTCCAGAGAGGTTAAGTGACCTGTCTAAAATTACACAGGTAATAAGCTTAAGGACTGGGATTCAAACCCAGGTCCTCTGACTTCAGATCCAGCCCCTTTCCATCTCATCCATGGCCTGGGAGGGGAAGGAAGAGGGGTGATATCTCCCTGGGGTTGTAGGGAAGAAGGAAGTGCCAGGGGGCAGTTATTAGTAAAGGTTTTGAAGTTGGAGATAGGGTAAAAGTCCCCATGTTACAAGAAGAGAAACTAGAACCCAAACAGAAGTGACTGGTCTAGGGTTGCCTAGCTAGTAAATGGCACAAAGTGGAATCCAAGCCAGTGTCCTGACTAGGTCTTGTTCCACTACTGTGATCCCAGGTCCACTGAGGACACACTTCTGCCTCTGACAGTTGGAATTCAAGCCTCCTTCTGAGAGGTCTTAGGGAGCTGGAGGAGTGGAGCTGGGACAGCAATGACCAATCCAAATGATCTTCTTTTACCTCTCGGCCAACTCTGTGGTGAGCAGAGAGAGACTGGAGCAGGCCTAGGAGCATGGAACAGGATGAATGCCCTGAGAGGTCACTAATCACTGGGAAACAGTGTGGAAGAGGAAGGGACAGAATAAGATGTGAACAGGGGAAAGGCACTAATACCCCAAATAATGGAGAGTCTCCCTGGATCACCTAAGCAAAGGTAGACAGAGCTATGCCCATTTGGAAAATGAGGTCTTGGGATGTCCTAGATCAGCAGTTCTCAACCTGTAGATCACGACCCCTTTGGGGGTTGAACGACCCTTTCACAGGGGTTACAGGGGTTGCCTAAGACCATCAGAAAACACATATTTCCTATGGTCTTAGGAACCAAGACACTGCTCCTCTATTTGTCTCCAGGCGAGTCCACCCACATGCAGATATGACCACATATCAGTATTAAAGGGTCATGGTATTAGAAAGGTTGAGAACCACTGCCTTAGAGGCACTCAGGTGGCACAGTGAATAGAGCCCTGAAATCTAAGTTCAAATGCCAGCCACAAACACTTACTAGCTGTGTGACCTTTGGAAAGCCATTTTGAACTGTGCCTGCCTCAGTTTCCTCATCTGTAAAGTGGTGTTAGTAATAGCACCTACTCCAAAGGGTTGTTATGAGGATCAGGTGAGATGACATTTATGAAGTGCTTGGCACATTGTTGTTGTTCAGTGGTGCCCCACTCTGTAGTTCTGTGGACCATAGCACACCAATACTGTCCGTGGGGTTTTCTTGGCAAAGATGCTGGAGTGGTTTGCTATTTCCTCTTCTAGAGGATTAAGGCAAACAGAGGTTAAGTGATTTGCCCAGGGTCACACAGCTAGTGAGTGTCTGCGGTTGGATTTGAACTCAAGATTTCCTGACTCCAGGCCCAGAGCCCTATCTACTGAGCCATCTTAGCTGCCTGGGATATGATAAGTACTTAATAAATGCTTGTTTCCTTCCTTCCTCTTTTCCAATGGTCACCCTCTAGCTCTGCTATTCTGCCTCCTATGATTTGTCTTCTCTGCTATGCCATGATTAATCTATTCAAAATTAGGGTGATGAGGTGGTACAGTGAGGAGTCAGGAGGACTGGAGTCAGGAGGACCCAAGTTCAAATCCAGCCCCAGACACTTAACACACACACACACACAAAAAAAAAACTAGCCATGTGACCTTGGGCAAGTCACTTAACCCCAATTGCCCTCCAAAAAGCAAAAAAAAAAAAAAAAAATTAAGGAGATAGAATTATCCTCTTTTTCCCTATTCCCTTAACAATCCCAATATTCTTTCTCCATGAACAGTACTGGGAAGAATGCTGGAGCAGAAAATGTCCTAATCTTAGCATCAGAATATCTGAATGCCCACTCCCCATTCTGATACTTAACAATTGTATGATGCTGAATGACTTGCTTTGCCTTCCCAAGCCACACAATGGAGATAATCATATTGGTATAATACTGTTGAACATTGTGACCATTTAAACCTTGGCCAACAGGGATTTATCTCTACATAAATGAGCTATGGGACCCGGAAAGCCCTATTCCATGTCCCCAATGGATACTGGGATTTTTCACCTTGCAACGGAACAAGAGAAGGGGTGAGGCCAGGCATTCAACCCTCCATTCTTCTGTCTTCAAAAGGAATATTAGACTAGAATTATGTCTATCCTCTATACATCAAATAGTGGTTAGGTAGGACCACTTTGCTCCTTGGAAGTTCAGAATCAGAGCCCTTTTCCCTGGTCATCATGGGTAAGAAGTAGTCCTGTCCCAGACCAAGAAAATAATAGTAATATCTTACTCTCAGTTTGGCACTCTCCCACCAAGTGCTTGTTACACAAAAAACAACAATAAACATTTTTTTTAACAATAAACATATTTATCCATATAATAGAAATTGAAGTGCACTGACTGGGATAGATACAAGGGTGGATAACCTGCAGCCTCAAGGCCACATGTGGCTTTCTAGGTCCTTGGGTGCTACCTTTTGACTGAATTCAAGTTTTATAGAACAAACGCTTTTATTAAGGGGATTTGTTCTGTGAAGTTTGGATTCTGGCATAGGGCCAAACTTGAAGACCTAGAGGGGCACATGTGGCCTTGAGGCAGAAGGTTCCCCCACCCCTGTGATAAAAGATAGAATACAAAAGAGTAAATGGACTCAAGTCTAGATCAAGGTCAGATCTCAGCTAAAGGAGAGAAGGACCTCTCCAGAGAAGCCCATTCTTTGCAGTCTTTTCGGTTGCAGGTGTTGGGAACAAAGAGGTTGGTGAGGGACTAGCTTTTCCCACATGTCTGCAATTCCAAGGATTCCCCTTAGCCGTCCTTCAGCGAACCTCCAAACCTCTTTGGGCACAGAAGGGGGTCTGTATTTGCATTCATCACCTCATAGAGTTATTGTAAAGGAAGTACTCCACAAACCTTAGCTGAGTATAGGAATGAAAACTAAGATTATGATCCCCTCTGTTGCCCAGACTCAAAATTGCCCAGTTCTCTTGTACTCCTTCCTCACCCTCACCTCTCACGTCCATGACCTAGTCATTCTTTATCTGCCCCTCTTCTTCATTTCCATGAACAATAGACTAGTTGAGATGCTATTCTCTTATCAGCTAAATAACCAGCTAGCTCTTAATTCATTTCACTGCTTCCCTTTTCTCCTCAATTTTGTCCATCTTGACAGTCATAAGACCCTAAATTTAGGACTGGAAGGGACTTAAACTCTCACTAGTCCAATCACCACAATTTAACCCCAATCTATCCTTACAGCTGTTCTTCCTGTTACTTCCCTTCCTACAGTCTAGAATTCAAACTGGACAACTTGCTGTCTTCCCCAAACACTGTATTTTCTTGCCTCCAAGCCTTTATTCACATAGCACCCTCCACCTATAATGCCCTCCTTTTCTTTAATGCCCACCTCAGATGTCATCTTTTCTAAGAAGTTTTCTTCAATCTACATCACCTGTTCCAGAGTAAGAAAAAAAAAAAGCCCTTTCTACTGTAGCACAGACACCAAAGTG
This sequence comes from Pseudochirops cupreus, assembly GCA_028627135.1. Classification (NCBI taxonomy): domain Eukaryota; kingdom Metazoa; phylum Chordata; class Mammalia; order Diprotodontia; family Pseudocheiridae; genus Pseudochirops; species Pseudochirops cupreus. Next base: position 284,111,939 of record CM053581.1, read on the forward strand.
GGCAAGGGCTGAATGCTATAGTTTTTGATCTCCTGTTTTTCTTTAATGCCCTGACCTTCTGGACTCATATTCCTGTTTTCGAAAGACCCTAACCTCTTGGCCAATTTGCCACACCCAGACCTTTGGAGCCAGCCTCAATTAACCTGACTAACATGAGCATGACTATTCCAACCCATTACCCGTCATTTTCCTCACCTTAGAACTGTCCCATTTCTATAGCCCTTTCTATCTTCTTCATCCTTATCTCTATTTTTCAGAATGAGAGGAAGGAGACACCCAGGCCCAGTCCTCTCTGGGTAACAAATAGTGCCACAAAAAACAAAGTCATCAAGGAGTAGTGGAAAGAATCAGGAAGCTTGAACTCTGTTTAGCCTAGTCCCGCCAAGAGATGAGTCTGGGCATTCTCTTTCTCTCTCTGAGCCTCAGTTTTTCCATCTGTAAAACCACAGATTGTATTTAATGTGTACTCTAAGGTTATTTTCTAGTTCTTACAGCGTGTGTTTTAAAGTCCCTTTTTGCGCTCTGGTTAGAGGCTCTCAGCAGCCTCCACTCTGCCTCTCAGAATCCTGAGCTTCCTTAATGACTCAGCACCAGAGCTATCTCGCCCACCAGCCACCAACTGCCCTCATCCCCCTAGCTTAGGGTGTATCTGTTTTATATACCTTATTCCCACTTAATGTGAATTTCCTATCATCATTAGAATTTAAGTTCCTTGAGAACAGGAACTGTTTTACCTTCGGTTTTGTGGCTTCTGCCCCTTTCATTATGGCTGACACAAAACTGGTTCTTAATAATGCTTGTTGATTGGTTGACTGGTGGTTTGACTTGGGCTCCCAGCCCTATTCCCTCAGAGCTGGGAATAGGTAAGTCAAGTGAGTTTAGTGTTCTGGCCCTCTTCAATGTCATCTCCCCACCCCACCCCCAAATCCCCAGTGTAGCCCTGCCTTTCTCCATTCCTCCAGCAAAGACCAGCCCAAGCCTGTTAGTTCCTCTATGGCCCCCCATCTCTCAGGTCCTCCCCACCCCCTACTTTCTCAGTAGAGCCCAGTCCAGCCCTGCCAATTTGAGCCGTGCCTTTCCTTGACCCAACTCATCATAGCATAATCTGGCCAAGGCCAAGGGCTCCCAGAACATCTAGATCCCACTCTAAGATCAAAGATCTAGAGTAGGAAGGAACCTCAGAGTCCAACTTTTTCATTTAACAGATAAAGAAAATGCAAGCCAAGATTACATAGGTAGTAAATTCCAGAGAAATGAGTCAGACTCAGGCATTTTACTTAAAATGCCGCATTCTTTTCCCTACACCCCCTAACTCCCAGTTCCCCTCATTCCCCCAGGTCAGAGGAAGACACTCCTCTCTCATCTATCACCCCCTTTTTACATTCCCCTCCCTCCCCAGAACCCAGCCCAGAGCTACAGTCCTCCCCTCTCCCTCTCCTGGGTACTCTCCAGTGCCTTTATCTTTGAACCAGCAGCCATCAACTCCATTAAAGCATAACTACTAGAAGTTAGCTCTTGTCTCTCGCCTTCCTTCTGTCTCCCTTCAAATTTTCCTAGAGCACCTTGTGCTCTCTCCTTTGTCCTCCATACCGTACCTTATTTCATATTTCTGTCTATATACTATCCTCTTATACTAACATAAGCCCTTTTGATAAAGAATAGATGCCACCTCTCCAAGCTCCAGCCCCGAAACTGGTAACACGGGCTAAACATACCAAGAAGGTCAGAATCGTTGGTAAATATGGACCACGTTATGATGCATCCCTCAGAAAAATGGTGAAGAAAATTGAAATTAGCCAGCATGCCAAGAATACTTGCTCCTTCTGTGGCAAGACCAAAATGAAGAGACAGCTGTGGGTATCTGTTATTGTGGATCCTGTATGAAAACAGTAGCTGGTGGTGCATGGACCTACAATACCACCTCTGCAGTCACAGCCAAATCTGCCATCAGAAGACTGAAGGAACTGAAAGAACAGGAAAATCTTCTTATCAAGTATCTGTAGTCCATAGTCCAACAATAAATGGGTTAATTTATGGAATAAAAATCACTTTGGTTCTTAGTAGTAAAAAAAAAAAAAAAGAATAGATGCCCCCAGAACAGTGAAGAATAGATTCAGAGAGGGAGCTAGGTGGCACGGTGAATAGAGCACCAGCCCTGGAGTCAGGAGGACCTGAGTTCAAATTCGACCTCAGACACTTAACACTCACTTAACACTTACTAGTAGTGTGACCTTGGGCAAGTCACTTGACCCTAATTGCCTTGCCTTTCCCTCTCAAAAAAAAACTGACCCCAAAACAAACAAACAAAAAAAGAATCGAGCTTTTGGGGCGGCTAGGTGGCACAGTGAATAGAGCACTGGCCCTGGAGTCAGGAGGAGCTGAGTTCAAATATGACCTCTAACACTTAACACTTACTAGCCGTGTGACCTTGGGCAAATCACTTAACCCCAATTGCCCTGCCCCCCAAAAAAATAAAAGTAAAAAGAATAAATGCAGGGATGGTGTCTTTTTTCAAATTCTTACATATCCAGCATAGAGGGTAGTCATATCTTTGCACATAGTATATAATTAATAAAATTACATAATTGAATGAAATATTCCCATTCTAGTATGACCTGGGGCTGTGATCCCCCCCCATCTTTCCCCTCTCTGAGAATTCAATCTATGACTTTAAACCCTTCACCTTATCATCCCTGACACCCCCAACCCAAGTCTCTTCAGGACTAGGAGATTCCCCCACCTCCAGAGTCTTCCAGACAAAAATCAGAAGAGAACCCTAGGATTATCTATTTCCTCTCCTCTGAAAAGTCCAGGCAAGGACTATGAGATCTCCCAGGCTCCCGCCAGCTTGGTCATAAAGCCTGGAGCAGCCCCAGATGGGGGCTTAAGTGATTCTCCCTCCCTCCCTGTTCCTAGATACAAAAAAGGGTGTGATATGATCTGGACTTTCCAAATCTATTTGCTAGACCATCCTTCTTCAGTCAAGGTCATCCTTCCTGACCTGACAGGGAACAGCAACACCCTGTAATTAATGCTTGAACCCATATATCATCAACTCCATTAAAAGCTAACTTATAGGAAGTGACACATTGAACACAGACGATGCCTTCAAAAGTTGTGCTTTCTGTCTCCATTTTAAAGGTGGAAAAACTTGTTGCTGTTGTTGTCATTGTTGTTGTTATGGGGGAAACTGAGGAGGAGATATGGTGAATGGAAAGTTTTGGAGTCAGGAGGCCTTGATAAAATGAAGTAGTTGTGCTGAGAGGATCATTAAACTTTCTTCTAGCCAAACCTAACAGCCTATCATTCTCTAGATAGGGAAACTGAGGCCTAGAGAATAGCAACTCCTTCAAAGTCACCCCGTGAACCAGAGGAAGATTCTAGAGCAGGGGTCAAACATGAGGCCCTCTTGCTGCCCACAACTCTTCGGAAGTAGGGCCTGAACCAGATTAAAATACAATGGGGAAGAATTTAACAAAATAAATAAAGATGCTGTAAAACATAGATAACATTACGTCTTAAAACTACGTCAACATGTGACCTGCAGGGATCCTTCTGTATGATGTAATGACCCCATTTCTATTTGAGTTTAATACCACTGTTCTGAACTAAAACACAGGTCTCCTGATTCCCAAGGCCAAGTTCACTGCCCCAGGCTGTCTTCCCTCTCGGCCTCGGACTTCAGCCCTGAGACACAGTTCTGTAGCCTCGGTCAAAGAAGGGCATGCCAGGGAGAAGGAGCCCTTAAGCTCAGACTCTAGGACATCCGCCTAAGGGGATTCCTTGGAGTCAAACACTGACAATGTTTGACAACAAACACTGCTTACTCTGGCGATGTAACAATGCCACCAGGATCTCCCAGAGCAAGACACTGGATTTGGAGTCAGACGACCTAGAAGAGTGCCTGGGATGCGGAAGAAACTGGAGACCACGCTACTCTAGGATACTTTGAACAAACTGAGGATTCTGGGGAAGCTTTGGGTTGGGAGGTGGAGAGAAACATGGTCTCCCCCTGCTACCTTCTCACCAGTTATCTCACCCTGATTACGCCCTCTGCTCTTTTCCCTTCCGACTCCTTTCCAGTTCTGGAAGCACCATAAAAAGGACCAAGTCATCTTGATTAGTGACTGATTCTCCTGCATTTCAGGAAAGTCATGCTTCATTTTATTCCCTCCCCTCCCCTGAGCCAGGATCCCTCCTTGTCTAAAGAAGTTCTGGAACCTGGATGGTGTGTGTCAATCCACTCCTTATGACCCATCTCTATAACTTTCTGAGGACCAATTGCCTTTCTCTGGCCACCATTTTCCTATACTGTATATACGGTCTCCCCCATTAGAATGTAAGGTTTAGTGGGGCGGCTAGGTGGCGCTGTGAATATAGAGCACTGGCCCTGGAGGACCCAAGTTCAAATCCAGCCTCAGACACTTGAGACACGTTCTAGCCTTGTGACCTTGGGCAAGTCACTTAACCCCAATTTGCCCTGCCCTCCCCCCTCCAAAAAGCCAAAAAAAAAATGTAAGGTTTCTTGGTACATATAATAAGCATTTATAAATGCTTTTTCACTTATTTATTCATTGTTACTGGAAATATCATGTAAATCTTTCCCCCTATAGTTCCATTAACCATCCTTATAACTTTCCAAACAAAAATACTACTCTCCGTCCACCACTCTCCATGTTTGTTGTCTCCCCATATTATAATGTAATCTATGTAGTTACCTGCATTACCTACTTCACAAGTTTGTTGCAAAAAAAGTTTCATAAACTTCAAAGCATTATTATAAAGCAAGTTATAAATTTTTTAAGTTTTTTTTAAAGCTATGTGGAGTCTTGGTGAACCTTCTTCTGAATTTTAATTTTTTCAATTAATAAAAAAATGTTTTAAATCTCTTTTATCTCTTCCTCCAACTGAAAAAGAAAACTCTCATAACAAATATTCATAGTCAAGCAAAACAAATTCTAAATATTGGCCATGTCCAAAAAACCCCCATTTGTCCCATTTTGTACCCCAAGTCCATCTCTGTCAGCAGGTGGGTAGCATGATTACTTCATTATGAATCTTCCGAAGTCATGGTTGGTCATCACATTGATCAAAGTGTTTAGTCTTTACAATGCTGTCGTCATTGTAGATTGTTCTTCTGACTTGGCTCACTTCGTTCTGCATCAATTAATATGTCTTCCCAGGTTTTTCTGAAACCATCCCTTTTATAGTTTCTTAAGGTATTCCATTATATTCATATGACATAATTTGTATTATTCCCAATGTATGAGCACCCTCAAAGGATAACTTGAGTGTATTTTCCTAATATCCTGACTGAGCAACTATTAATCTTGACCCCAGGACTGACTCCCTTGCTCCCTGTTCCCTTTGGTGCTGTAGCCTTTACAATACCAGGTTAGGCCTCCGGGGGCATGATGGGAAGTACTTATTTTCTTTCTTGGTGCCCCAATCCTATAGCAATTCAACCCATTGCCTCTCTACGATCTTTGCTCATCTTTGTTATAATCTCTGCCTTCACTTGCAGTCAGAATAATCAATTAGAACCCAGCCAACCTGAAGATGGTGGGAACTGGGGAGAAACAAGTCAAGCTTATGGAATAAGTCTCTGGATTCTTGGGAATTCTATGTCTTTCTTAAGAGGAACACAATTATGAGGATGGAGGAGGAAAAGGACTGACCCTTTGCCAAAGAAAGGTAGTGATGGGAGATCAGGGAAGCCAGCTCCCATGTGAATCACAGTATCCCCATTTGGGTCTTGTATCTACTCTATCTGTACTGAGTTCTGAGACAGAATCCCTCCTCACATATAGCTTTAAACTCTTCTACTCTGTAGCAAAAGTACAGTAACTTCCTTGTCCCTAGCAAAGCCTATGGGCTTTCATGCTTAGGAGTCACGTATGGCTCCATTTCTTTGATTTAGCTGCTATGTATTCTTTTGGGGGGGGAGGGGTTCTATGTTCAGTTTTGTTTAATGACTGGCACCTCCCTGCAGAGGAGGAAGCAGGCAGCTAGGTGGTAGCAGGGGAGGACGTTCACTTGAAGATCTTGCCCTGATTGAAGGGTTTGCCCACATGCTGGAAGGCCCCCTCCCAGGAGAAGTACTCTCGGACCATGGTCTGGGTCTCCTCACTGCCAGGATCCAGCTTACACCATGTGTAGGACTCGTAGTCCACCTACCAGTCTGGACTTGGTGGGAAGGCGAGTTCCTGGCCCGGGAAAACCCACACTCCAGAAATGGCGCTGCTATTGTTGGTGCCTGGGCCTTCGGTTTCTCTTCTCGCTGTCCCTTCTCATTTCTTGGGACCTCCTTCTTGGGCTGACTCTCAGCAAAATTTTTAAAATCAAATTGCGCCATCTTCTCACAGCATTTTACCTCTCTCAACACTGTCTGGAACTGGGGCTGGTGGATGCAGGTGAGGAACCAGTGATTGGCGTTGGGGAAGGCCTGCCGGAACGATGGCTCTAGGACCTGCTCACAGAGCCACAAGAGGGTGCACACAACTGTGATGTCAGCCAGAGTCACGCACTCCCCCACCAGGAACGTCTGAGTCTTCAGGTGGGCATCAAGCAGCCCCAGAACCCGCCTCACCTCCTCTTTCATGTTCTCTGTAGCCTGTTTGTTGTGGTGCATGACCCCGAGAGTGGGGAACACCCAGGTACTGGCTGGAGGAATGATGTCACTGTCAGCAAAGCTCACCCACTGGATCACCTGGGCAGCTGCCTCTGGGGTTGAGCCTCGAAGGTCATCATTGCTCACATAGTGTGCAATGGCATTGCTTTCAAACACACAGAACCCATCATCACCCTCAAACGCTGGAAATTTCCAGAGGAATTCTGGGGTGCGGTTGGTCTGATCAAAGTGGAAATGGGGAGGTGCGGACAGCACGGGGATCTGGGCCCCACTGTACTGTACAGCAATAAGGGCTTTGAAGGCCCGCCAGTTTTCAGGGTATGTGTACAGGGTCCCAGCCACCCTGGTGATTCCCGCTACTATGTATTCTTGAACCACAGGGCAGCTAGATGGCTCAGTGGATAGAGCACTAGGCTTGGAATCAGAAAGGCTCATATTCATGAGTTTACATTCAGCCTCAGATAATTACAGGCTGTCTGACCCTGGGCAAGTCAATTCTGTTTGCTTTGGTTCCTCATCTGTAAAATAAAATGGCAAGCCACTTCAGGATCTTCGACACAAAAATCCCAAGTAGTGTCAGGAAGAGACAACTGAACAGAAACAAATTTTTTTCTGAGGGGGGAAGGTAGGGCAGTTGGGGTTAAGTGACTTGCCCAAGGTCATACGGCTAGGGGTGTGTGTGTGTGTGTGTGTGTGTGTGTGTGTGTGTGTGTGTGTGTGTGTGTTAAGTGTCTGAGACGGGATCACCTAGCCATACTAACAAAATATTTTTTTAACCAGTATACATGAAAAGTGCTACTGATGAGGGTGCCTGCTTAGAAACCCATCTTTTAAGCTTTATACTGAGGCACTCTAGATGACTGAAGTAGCAGCTTGCTTTCTAACAACCTGCTAAAGATAGAATTTAAAACATATATTGAGTGTTGTTTTATTATAAATGTTTAGTAATTTTATTCAATGTCTAAGGGTTTTCTATCTTAAACCAGATACAACCACATGGATGTGCTTGTCTCGCTACAAGATTGCAAGCTCTGCACTTTTTTTTAAGCAAATGATCACTTTGATTCTTCTTTGCGATTGGTTTTCTGAACTTTCAATAGCAGTTATTTTAAAATGACCAAAATAATAAAATATTCCGAAATTTGTCATTTCTTGAATATGATCAAAAATATGGGAAATATGTGTGAATAATCACTTCAAACAACTGCTTATTTGCTGATGATTTAAAACTGAAGTTCAAGAACTGTTTGCTTGCTTTCTTGAAAACAGCTTAAATTTCTTAACTTGAAAAATGACTAAGGTCAGGGATCATCTTCCTTTTTGTTCCCGCTCCCTCCCCCACTCAGGATGGTGTTTTACACATAGTAAGCACTTATTAAATGCATATTCATTCATTCATTCATCACCCATTCATTCACGACTGTTGGCTTCAAACATCTGAGGAATTGTAATGGGAAGGTATTGAACCTGTTCTGCTTGGCTCCATAAGGCAGAAAAAAATCTATTTAAATACTTTCAGTGGCCTCCTATGATGCAAACTCCTCAACCTGGCTTTTAAACTCCTCCACAATTCTGCCCTAATCTACCTTTCCAGTCTTATTTCACATTGTTCCCCTTCACACATTCTTCATTCCTGCCGAATGGGATACCTGCGGCACTTTGTGCCCCACATTCCAATTTCCGTCCCCTGTACTTTCTTTCCAAGTCGTCCTGCATACTGGAATTGTCTTCAGCTCTCTGCAGACTTGTCTTCCTTGAAGTTTCAAATGCTAGCTCTTCCAAGAAGCTTTCCCAGATCCGTACCCCCATTCCGAATTGTTAGCACTCTCTCCAGTGTCAAATTACCTGGTATTTATGTGTACAGGTAGTATCTCCACAGTAAAATAAACACAAACACAGAGGACCGGGGACTGCTTCGTTTTTGTCTTACACGGTGTTTGTAAATAACGTTTGTTAAATTGAATTGAACTAGGAACAACTGGCGAGAAGTTTTTCAGAAAGTTAGATTTGAGCTCCACATAAGGAAAAGCCTCCTACGATTAGAACCCACCAAAAGTGGAATGGGCTGCCTCTGGAGACAGTGGGTTGCGGAAGTTGGAGGACCTGTCAGGGCTAGTTGGACAACTCGCCAGCTTCAACCTCTGCGATTCTGTAATTCTGTCATCGTGAACATATCACGTCCCCTTTCCCAAGGATTTCAATATGCTCACCTATAAAATAAGGGAGTTTTACTAAATCATCTGTAAGATCCCTGGAAGCGTTAAATCCGAGGCACGGTCTGCGCGCACTACATCTCCCGGTTTGCAATGGGCCTGGCGGTGGCGGGGTTGGGGGTGGCGAAGTGGAGAGAAGAGCCCAATGCACGCTAGAAGTTGTAGTTTTTCTGGCCCGCAGAGGTTCTTGGGGGCGGGTGACTCTCTAGGCCGTCGTTCTCCCTACCCCACCCCCCTGCGAGATACTGCTGAAAGGGAAGGGCCACACCCTCTCTTGGTTATCCACTGCCTGGGTGCCACCCGAGGACTCTCCGGCCCAATATAGGAATTTGTCTGGTTTCTCGGATAAGAGGCTTGACTAGAGGGCCTCTAAGAGGAGTTTGCCCTTGAAAAGGGCGGAAGGAAGGTGGGATCTGAGTGCTGGGACTGCGGAAGGGCCAGCCCTTAAAGTGGAAACAAGGAGGGCTGTGGAAGGGGAAACTGTTTAGAGCCCTTGTAGTGCTTACCTAGAGGAGTGGCTGGGGTCTGTGCTGGGCTCTGGAGAAAGTAAAAGATGTTGTTCTAGGAGTTTCCTCAAAACGGCCTTGGATTTGAGGTCAGAAAGACTTTGATCCAAATCCAAACTCTTCCACTAACTTGCTGTATGACTCTCAGCAACTAACTCACAGTACCTCTCTGAGCCCGTTTTCTCATCTTTAAAGTGATCAGTTACATAATTTCTAAGACTACGGTCGTGTAATGTCTTCCCCTACCGATTACTGCTCTTGATCCACACTTGCTTCTCTATCCCCAATGCCTGGCCACACCGGCCAGCCTTCACCCGATCTCTAAGGTGTTGAAGAGGTCAGTGCTAGCCCTAAAATGTAAAATGTACCCCTGAGTGCGCCGGGCCACTTCTGCTTTTAAAACAGGTTCCTAATGCCCCTGTCTCGTCCTGCCCAGCCCCCATCGCTGGCACTACATCGATGCCCTTGGCACTTGCCCTCTCCCCAGCCCAGCCCTCTTGGGGTGGACCTCTGCAGTTGGACCTAGGCAGGGTCGAGGCTGAGGGAGTGGGAGTGGGGAGAGCCTTGCAGGAGACTAGAAGCAACATCTTTTTGACCTCCTCTGCCCCCCCTCCTTCTCCCAGGGGACGCAGATGGTGAGGCCCGCAGACCGTTCCACTCTGTAGGGAGCACGGGGTGGGATTGAGGGGGCTGCGCAGCAGGAGCCGGGGCCCCGCGCTTCTAGGAGCAAATGGTGAGGTCCGCGGACCGTTCCACTAGGCGGCGGCCGGAGGGGGGGAGGGAGGCAGGTAGCGGGCTGCTGGGGGAGGGGGGCGGGGGGGGCGGCTGGCAACAGGGCTGCCGAGGCAACATGACTAGAGGCTGAGCGCGCGGTGGCGCGCGGGCCAGAGAGGAACCGGGACTCGGGGGCGCTGCTACCGCGAGCACACAGCCCGAGGGACGCACAGGGGGCCGGAAGATCCGTGCAGCTAGAGCCACAGCCGAGGCAGGTAAGGCGCCCGAGCCTGGCCTCCGTGTTCCAGGAGGAGGGGGGGCGGGGAGCTCTGCGCCCGGACCCTGCCCCGTGCGCTTCGAGAGCTGCAGCTCCGGGAACCCGGTGCACCCGTGCTGCAGGACCGGCTGCCTCTCCTCCTGGCCCTGGGGAGAAGAGAAGGTGGCCGTACCTCTGTCTCTCCCTCCAGCAGCTGGGTTTCTCGCAAGCGCCCTCACCCACCCAGACCCCGGGACCATGCAGGAGAGGGGGTTGAGCCCCGGGGTGCTGCAGGAGGTGAAGAGCTGGGGACGGAAGGCTAAGTCCCGGGGTCCTGGACACACGAAGTCGGCGGGTCAGCGGGGAGGGGGAGTGGCCGCTTGGTCTTGGGGCCCCAGGCTGGGAAGGCGTGGAGGCAGAGGGAGCTGCTGGGGAATGAGGGTGGGGGATGGGGATCAGAGCTGCTCTGTTCTGGGGGAGCCAGCCGCTGAGGGGGTTCATTGTGGGGGAGGGGGGAAGGACGGAAGAGAAGTTAGCTAAAAGGAGGGCCCGCTGTGAGGCTCCGGGGACTACCAGACAGACAGGATGGATGGTTACGTAAGGAGCAAGGAGAGGGTGCGCGCTGTATCTCCGTGCCCCCGGGCATGGAGAAGGGATGCTGGGCCCTTCCAGGGCTCTGGTGCCGTTGTCCCAGTAGGACATCTCCAGTGAGCCTGTGGGTGCGGTTCCCTCCGATCGGTGGCTGGGGGAAGACTCCGGCTCTGGCTGGGAGCTTCGCCTTGGGGGCAGGAAGACAGCTGGGTCTCCCTTTCTCCGGTCGGGGGAGGGGATCGTCCTCCCATTCGTTGGGGTAGCGCCGCCCCCTTCGCCGTACTCCCGCACCTGAGCCCCAACGCCGGGCTACGGACTCTGGGATTTTAAAGGGCTCTTAGGAATTATGTAGTTCCATGCCCTCATTTTATAGATAAACAAACTGAGACATAGTTAAATGACTTGCCCAAGGTCACACAAAGTAAGTAGCAGAGCTAGGATTCGAACTATGGTCTTCTGACTGCCAATCCTGAGCCCTTCCCAGTACTGAGCGCTACCTAAGTTGAGTGCGGGACGGGTTGCGTTGTTCGGGCACTCAGGCCGGATGCGAACTTCCCTAGTTGAGCAGAGCGAGGAAGCTCCGTAGGGAGCTCGGATTTCCGAGTCTGCCCCTCCTCCCCCTTCCTGACTCAGGATGCTTTTCCTTACCCGCAGACTCACAGCCTCTGGCCTCTCTGCGAGACCACTTGCTGCAGCCTGCTCTGGGACAACAGAGCTTGGGAAAGGAGGCGTGCCTCCCACCAACTCCTCCTTCCATCGGACTACAAGTCCCAGCATGCACCGCTCCTAGCAGCCCGCTCCACTACCGAGAAACTCGGGCTATGCCGAGAGCGGAGGCTGCCTGGCGGTAGCGGGCTGAGTGCGGTCCTGAGTAACTGGCCTTCTGCCCCGCCCCCAAACTCTCCAAGCTATTGCGGAAAGAGACTTGAACTCCGAGATCAAAGACTCAGCTGAGTTGGAGTCCCAGGTCTGCCCCTAACCATCTCAGAGTCCCTAGTCCTCAGATTTCCACTTCTGCAAAATCGAGATAATAATGCTTGGGGGCAACTACGTAAACACTGAGACAGGGGTGGGTTGGGGAAGGGATCTGTTTTATTCTTGCTCTTTTTTAAGGTTCCCTCCGATCTTCCCTGGGAGGACTGGGAACAATGGGAGAAATCCCAAAGGGGTGGATTTCAGCTCCATAGGAGGAAGAATTTTCTTAGAGCGATGTCCAAAGGGGGTGACTGAGAGACCGTTCAGCCACCTCCCGAAGAGGCCAAATGTTCTCCTTCGAAATGCTGTGCAGAAAGGGTCTGCATGGGGTGAAGGGTGGGAGAAATTACTGAACAGCATTAGGCTCTTCCAGATCAGTTCTAACGCCGAGGTCCTTCCTGAATGTCAGAGCCCTGAGAGGTTTTGAGCTGAGGGAACAAGTCCCCCATGAATTTATAGAGAGGTTGCTTGGTATGTGGATTGGGGAGTCAGAGGATCTGGGTACAAATTCTAACTGTGCTACACACTACCCTTCTCAGTCCTCCCCTTTGTTAAAACGAGGGGTTTGGATTAACTAATCTCACCTGAGACTCCTTCCAGCTCTAAATTCTATGATTGAGATTGCATGGTGGCTTCAGCCCCACACTCCACATGTCAAATAAGGGCTCCGTTGCACTCCTGGGAGCAGAGTGGTTATTCGTAATGGCCCATTATTTTATTCTCCTGTAGCAGGTAGATCTGAAGAAGTTCTTTACCCTCTTTGGGACAGATGGTCCCTGAGGACCCACTCTTCCTCTCCTCAGAGAGATACTTCCTAATAGTTCACTGCAGTCCTCTTCCTTGAACAGAGTCTGTCAGAAATTTTCTCCTGGGATAGATAATCCCCAGAGCCACCATCTTTCCACTCCTGGGATAAATGATCCATAAGGATTCATTGTATCCTTTTCCCTGGAGCAGACAGTTCCCAAGGTCTCACTCTTTCCCTCAGAGATAAAATCAAACCTGACAGATACCTATCAAGCACCAGCTGTTCTGGTAGGCAAAAGCTATACTGTGAAGCCAGTGCAAATTTGACTTCAGGCAGAAATGGGACAAGGACAAAGAAACAGTACCAGAGAAATACAAAGACTTACCTAAAATCATATGGCTAATAAGTAGCTGAGCCAGGGCTTGAACCCCTATCATCTGGTTTAAAATTAAGGACTTTTTCTAATATACATTTCTATTCCTCATTTTTCTTCCCATAAATGGAGCTATACTTCCTTCACATTCCATATAAACACTGAAGGGAGGGGAAAAAAAGATAGTTTCACCAGAAATGTCACCAAGGAGGGATCTACAAGGAAGACTTACATCTCAGGACCAATAGGAGTAAGAAAGAACTTCCCAGCAATCTGAGCTGTTCAGTAATGGAATGGACTGCCTTGAAAAGTAATGAGTCTTCTGCCACTCAGGATTTTCAATTAAAGATTGGAACAGACAACTTCTAAAATCCCTTCCAGCCCTAAAACCTATGATCCTATAAGTATGACTATGGAATAAATAGGTCCCAGAAAAAGCCATTTGGAAGGAATACCGAAGATCTGAACTCCCTAGTTTCAGGAGAGCCTAATCTATAGCACAGACACAATCAATTGATAAACATTTATTAAGCTCCTTCTTTGGTCTGGGCACCTGCTTTGTGCACAGAGGATACAAAAACAAGAGACTGCACTCAGAGTTTACATTCTAATGGGCAGATACAACATGTTCACAGAGAAATAAAATATAAAGTGATTTGGGAGGATGGCACTAACAACCGAGGGAATCAGAATAGTTTTTGAAGGAGGTGACCCTTGAGCTACAGGGTATGATATGTTGTGGAAGGTGTGCTGTGAGCCCCTTGGTTTGACTAGAGTCTAGCATGAGATAAGGCTGCAAAGGTAGGGTGGCATCAGCCAGCGAAGGGCTTCAAAGGCCAGCTGGTCAGTGGAACCACTGGCTCCCTTCAAAACCCAGCTCAGACATCACCTCCTTTGAGAAGTCTCTTCTGATTTCCCCCAGGCTTTGGTGCCCTTCTCAAAAACCACTTTTTATTCGTGTTGGGTAGATTGTGTCTGTTCCCATGTTTGTGATGGTATCTGCATATATGTTCTACTAGCTGTTGTCCCTTCAGGACATTCCATCTCCTGCCTTCTGCCTTTGCAGAGGCAGTCCCTGTACCTGGAATGCTGTGTGCTCACCTCCCTCCACCTCTTGGAACCTCTACTTACCTTTCCAGTGGAAATTCAAATGTCTCTTCCTTTAAGAAGGCAGGCAGTAAGAACGTTAGACACAAACACAGACATTACATATATATATATATATATATATATATATATATATATATATATATATATATATATAT
>CM053581.1:284126310-284151435 GCA_028627135.1 Pseudochirops cupreus
CTCTCCAAGTTATTGTCACTGGAGGGGAGTTGGGGGATAGGGATTGGATGCTTGGAAAAGAAGGTCCTAGATTTTAGGGAAGTGTTTCCCCAGCCACCCTTCTGCTGTCACCACCCAGCAAGTGCACACTATTTTCCACTGAATGTCACAAAATCTGAACTGGAAAGACCTTCAGAGATCCAACCCATAGCTAAAGAGAAACCCATTCTACAATATTCCTTTGAAGTGGTCATCCAGCTTCCTGTTTTAAGAAACTCATTACCTCTTCAGACAACCCATTCCTTATACAGCTCTGTTAGGACGCTGTTCCTTATTTTGAGCCAAAATAAGTCAAGACAACTTTTTTTTTTTCTATTTGTTGCTCCTAGTTCTGTCCTTCAAGACCTAGTGGAACAAGCTTAATTTCTCTTCCCAGTGACAGCCCTTCAAATTCCTGAAGAAAGTAATCACATCTTTCCCCAGTCTTCTCTTCCCCAGGCTAACCTAGATCTCTCAAAGGATACTCATAAGACATCCTTTCCTATCCTGTCCTTTAAGGCTAATCTGAGCTCCCCAGCAGATGATAGCTAGCATTTACATAGCACTTTAAGGTTTGGAGAGTGCTTTATATATATACCAGGACTTCTCCTGGCCAGGGTGTGCTATGTGGATTCTGCCAATTACTTAACCTCTTTGGGTAGCAGCTCCCCACGTGAGAAAATGGAGGAGATATTGCCCATGTGGAGGGAGTGGTATGAGGGGCCCAGGATGAAAGATATTTTGTGAATTCAGTTCCACTGAATTCAGTGCTGCTAGGGAGGTGGCCTCCCCCCAGTCCCCACCCTGGCTGTGAGCAGCCTTTTGGAGGCAAGGCAGCTAAGCAGATGTGATTCAAAAGCAGGAAATTGAGCTTGCTGCTGGCCTCTGCAAGCTCCTAGACTTCCTGTCCTTGCACAGAGGTGCACTTGCTAAAGGCTAGCTCCTTCCAACACCAGGCTGGCCTCTTGCTGTTCCTCCCCTGCACCCTTCCTTCCTTTACCCCACCTCTTACCCCCCCCCAAAAATTTAAACATATACTGAATAGTGGCAATATTCTCTCCAGAACATCTGGCTTTCCCTGAATATCAGGTAACACAGGAGGTTTCTCTTTGTATTTAATGTGGGTGATGATGCACACTGCTAATAAAATGAGCTCAGATGAGACCCTAGATTGTGGCTAGTGAAACTGGTCTGAGGTCGGAGTTGGGGAAGTAAGTACCAAATCATAACTTATGGGATGTTAGAGCTGGCAAAGACTTTAGAACATAGAATGTGGAATGTCAGAGCTGGAAGAAGCCTTAAAATACAGTGTAAAATATCAAACCTGGAAGAGACTTTAGCATATAAAAACGTACTGAAGGTGCTCCTGGAACTTTCTAAACTCCCTGCCTGGCACCACGGATAATCTAGTAGAGGGCAAATCACTTCTCTCCCTTCTCAATACCTGCCTCACTAACCTCATCTATAAAGTGAATGCTGGTACTAGTAACTGGATAGTCCTTGTATTTAAATCCCAATCAGATTCTCTCTGTGGTGCTGAGTTCCCCATCTTCTAAAATGAGGGAATCATACTGAATAATGTCCATGGTGCCTCCTGACTGCAGATCTTTCATGCCTACGTGCCACAGAGCAAAGTTCCCTCCATAGCTCTCATCCCTGCAGGAGTATTTAGGGAGGGAATTGATGGATTGTGATGGTCCACAAGGGCATTTAGGTTACCAGGAAGTGGGTAATATACCCACAAGATGGCTTGGGATGGCCCAGTCTTGTTATGGAGAGTTTTAGAACATATATACATTAGGAGTGTACCAGGCCCTATGATTTGGCATGACTGCAGGAGAGAATAGAAAGAATTGGGAGGCTCAGTAGGGTGATCTCCCTTTCCTTGGGCTACTCTGGGTATGATATTATCAGGTGGCTATTCATTGTTATCTGTCCTCATTAGGACTCATTTTGGCTGTTCAGAGACTTCCACACAGCATATACCAGAGTGGAAGCAAGCAGTAGTGATGGCTGTGAAGTCAGATCCAGTCTTGTATCATTTCTCTGAATCCTGTCAGCAGAGCTACCTTCCAGTTCCTCCAGTGTTGGGTTGGAAGGGCCCTTAGAGTATACTGAGCCCAGGGCCTCACTTCCAGCCACTGGAGTATACAATATAATTTAAAAGAGAAGCAAACTTGAGGCTGGCTAGGTAGGGAAGGGGCAGGTTGTGGAGACCTGAATGGCAGAGTTATAGGAAAACTAAGATTGAAGCATGCATCTTAAATATAAATATGGATAATGAACAGGTCTTGAGCCAAGGAAGACCTTCCGTTCAAGTCCCAACCCTGACACATCCTGGCTGTATGACCTTGGGCAAAGTCACCTGATTTCTCAGTGTTCTAACTCTAAGACTAAGACTAGACTGGGGTGCTGGACCTGCATTAGTAAAGGGAGTTTGACATTCAAATGAAACTCCTGGGCTAGGCCCTGACCTTTAGGTTTGCAGAAGCAACAAATCAGTGATCCAAGTTGGTCTTGAGTGGGACATAGAAGGTCAGAGCTAGACAGAACAAGAAAAGACTTCAGATCATGGAACACAGAAAAGTGGGACTTGGAAGGGACATCAGAACATAGAACACAGAAAGTCAGAGGTCAGAGAAGCCTCTGAATGTAGAATATCAAAAGTGGGAGGGACCTTAAGACATAAAATATCCGAAGGTAGGGGATGATGATCCTCCAATCCCTCTCATTTGTTGTGCCAAGGTCACTTATCAGGTCGATCTGCTGCTACGGGTTAGTGAGATTCAGGACTCAGAATCCATTATCCCTAAAGGGAGGATGGAGAAGGCTGGGCTGGGCAGCAGCACGATTAGGACCGGTTTCTTTCACCAATTATGGCCTGGGAAGCCATGAGTAGGGCTGGCAGGTGCAGAGGGGGGTTGCTCTGAAAGCTTCATGTTCCTTCATATGCTCTGGGAACTGGGGGCAAGGCCAAGGCTGATGGCCACAAGCCAGCTTTACTCCCCAGAGAAGGCCCCTGGATAGGGCGGATGGGCTTTAGGACCGCTGGGTTGCGGTTGGGGGTCTGACACCCACCCGCTCGGTGACTCTGAGCGAAACGCTTTCTCTCTGGATCTCGGCTTCTTTTCTTTGTGAAAATTAGTGCCTTGGACTAGACAGTCTCTAAGCTTCCTACCACGAGTGACCGCACCAGGTGCACGGAAGCTCCGCCCGGAGTCTGAGAGGAGAGGAGGGGAGCGAGCACGCTTCTCCTCGCAGAGCTGGGCGCAGTCCCCCCGCGCTTTTGCCTGGGGCATCCGCACACAAAGTTTTCTCGGCTCCTCCTCTTCGCAGTTGGGTTCGCCCACTATAAACCTGGGGTAGGGGGAGGAGGGAAAGGAGAGGGAAGATGGTATTGTGACCTAATCCTTGGGTACAGCCTATCCGCACTAGGTAGTCTTTAACTAATTTGCATCCGGAGCCTCTCATTGGCTGCGCACCAGGTTCTTTTTCTTAAAGAGGCCCCGCTGTAAACACTAAGCAGTGGAGGAGTAACTCTGGTTGGAGAGCCTGACGTCATCGCGGTGCAGCGAAGCCCACAGTGACGTCATTGCTAAGCCTGATCCTTCCAGGCCACTTGGCTTTTAGAGTTTCCACTCCCCACTGGGCAACACCTGGGTCCTACCGAGGTCTGGTGTCTGGCTGACCTAAGAGAAAATCCTGCCCCTTCTTTGGTTACAGACACATACTGTGACCGCTGGGCAAGTTCTCTCATGTGCCTGTTTCCTCTGATATTACGTGCCACGGGCCTTTTGTGTAGCAAAAACGTGTAAACCTTAAAGGACTATAGGTTGTTATAGCTGTTAGGAACTCTAGAAATTACACGATAGAACCAGTGACTTGACCTTTTTATAGCTTGAAAGAGCCTCAGAAATCACATAATCTATAGAGCTAATTTTACGAACAAAGATGGACCCAGAGTGGCATACCCAGGTAATAAGTAATCAGGATTTTTTCCAAAGCACTTCCAAGGTCAATGAAGCATGTAAAGTGGAAAGAGTCAGAGGAGGTGGGTTCATATCATCGATCTCATGGACAAGTAAATTGAAGTCACCTAAATTCTCTGGGCCTCAGTTTCTTCGTTTGTAAAGCAAAGGAGTTGGACTAGATGGCCTCTGAGGTCCCTTCCAACTCTCTATTAACTAGAGCTATTGAAATTTGTTCAATGTCCCTCCTTTTAAGCACTGAGGCAGTGAAAGAACCTTTGCTCTGGTCACCAGGGCTTGCAAGAAAAGGGCGCCACAATTTAATCTCCCACCCCTATGACTTCCCCATTCCAAAACGGTTGTTCCCCTCTCCCCCTCACTTGACCCTTCAGGAAAAGCTTAGATTTTTATTGGAATGAACCCCAAATTACATGCAGTAGGTGCTTTAAATTTCATACCAGAGCTCCCATTGACTTGTGTGACCTCGAGCAATTTATTTCCTTATCTTTGTTCTCCAGGCCTCAGTTTCCCCACTCTGTAAAATAAATTAGATTTGATGGTTCCTAAATGTAGTTCCACCTTTTCCAGCGCTAGATCCAAGAGTTGCTCAATGCATACCGAATAATCAGTCCCGCATAGTTCACTTATGGACAGGGAAAATAAAGGGGGAGAGGGAAGAGACTGAGGGGGGTAAAAAAAAAAAAACCTCCCCTGCCCAAAATGGCGGGCCCAGGAATCACGTGCTCCGTGGGGGAGAGGGGTCCTGAGCCCTCCCACACACAGTGGGAGGGGCGGAGCAGGAGGGGGAAGTCTTAGAGCCTGGCTCGCTCCCGCGTCCTTCCCTTCTCCCCTCCCCCGCGAGCCCTGGCGCGCGCTCCCGCCGCTGCGCTCGCGGCCCCCGAATGTTGTGAATCAAATGTTTGGTTCGTTCCATCCCCCTGCTGCCGCCGCCGCCGCGGACAGTTCTTAAAGGGCCAGTTACCCCGGAACAGGCATCAGGAGGCGGCGGTGGCGGCGGCCCCGGCTGGGGATCGGCCCGCGGCCCGCTCCCCCCCAGCCCCAGCCCCGGGCTAGCTCGGGGTGGGGGGGTAGAGGGGGAGCTACGCGATCGTCGGCGAAAACAAAGAGTCGCCGGAAGAAGCCCGGCGGGGGGGCGGGGGTGAGGGGTGAGGGGAGGGCGGTAGACATTGTTCCGCAGGGCGGGGGTTCTTAAAGGGGCCGAGCTGCGCCCCCAGCCTCGCTCCGCTCTCGGGCCGGATCCCGCCGTCCAGGCTCGGGAACAAAGGGAAGCGGCCCCGGGGCTGCAGCCGGGAGGCTGAACTGCCACTTCGCCTCGCCTCGCCTCTCTTGGCATCTGCGCTCCGCAGGTGAGTGAGTTCGCCCACTCCTCCACCTCCACCTACTGCCCAATTCCCCCAAGCCCTGGGGCCCCCCAGCTCCCTAGAGCCCTTGCCCTGGGGCAGAAGGGGGCACAGTGGCTTGGCCTTTTAGGGGTTAATTCCAGATGCGCTGTGGGTCGCGGGCGGGGGGGGGAGGTAAGGCTGGAGAGTCAAAGTTGGTCCCATCCGGGGTGGGGGGTAGGGAGGGAATCCCCGCTTCATCCTCTCCCTTACTCTCTTCCCCAACAACTCAGGCAGAATCCAGGATAGTTAGAAAAACCGTGGTGACCTTGGCCCCTGGAGCTGGGTACTGAGGGGGTGTGGAGGGCGCTCTCCCCCTCCCTTTTTAGCCCCCTCCCCCGTGGTCTGTGAGGAAATGTAACTGTCCGGAGCGCAGCCGCCGCCGCCTCCCGCTCCTTTGTTTGTTGCTTTTGTTTGACGCCGAGCACATGGTCTTCGAGCCGCTGCTCTTAAAGCCACAGCTCCCTCCGCCGCGGCCCCGACCCGCTGGGCACCTTGGCCGCCGTTGCTCCTCCTCCTCCCCGCCCTGGGGCGCCGAGCTCTGCCTGGTCTTTTGCACAAAGGCTTGGGCTCCGGGTGGCCTAGGTGTGGGCTAGAGAGAGTTGCCTCCCCCGGGAAGGTGGTTTGGATTGCCAATCCTGCCCCGCCGACTTCATCTATGCCTCTGAAGCCCAGGGGGTTGGGGTAGAAGTCAATATAAGAGAATTAGGCCTGAGTTTGAGAAGAGAAAGTAGGGACCCCCAAGCGCCCCGACTCCTTCCCTCTCCTACTCGGATCCCGAGTCCAATTTCCGATTCGGTAGAAAGGAGCATGGGACTGGGGGAGTCGAGAGACCAGGGTTCCAGTGCTGACCCTGGCCACTAACTTTCAGTGTGACTTTAGGCAAGTCTCTTTCCCTCTCTTGATCTTAGTTTTCTCATTTGAAAATGGGAGTAGTGCTTGCATTACCTACTCGGTTCTGCTAATCTAAAAGAAAAACCTTGTGTGAGCCTTGAAAAGCTGTATAAATAGGCTTTCATTCCTCCCCAACTTTGGCAGAGTTGGTGTTTGAATTCACTGTCATATCAAAAAAAAAAAAACAAACCCATAGAGAGATATTCCTGGCTGAACTGGAAGAACTCCTGGCTGGGTTATAAATAATTCCCTACTATAGACCTCACTTAGTGGCCTCCAGCTTAATAGCTGTCTTTGAATATTTGGCTCCATGGGTCAGAATCGGGATCAACTTGGAAGGAGGCTACTGGAAGGCAGGTTTACAGTGAATTAAAAGAACTTGGAATGGGGCTTCCTTCCCATCCTTGGAAGTGTTGATTTAAAGGCTATATGACCCCTAGGGGATGTTGGAGAAATTTCTGGCTCGCCAGCGTTAGGACTACATGCTCCAAAATTCTTCCAGATCTGAAATTCTGTGAGTCAGTAATTGGGATACATAGCTTCTTTTTTCTTGAATCCACAGAAATGTCAGAGGTGGGAGGGATTTCAAAACTCTTCCATAGTCCAGCCCCCTGGTTTTAGTGTTAAGGAAGCTGAGGTCCAGGGAAGGAAGGGTCTCTTCTGAAGTCTCAACTAGTCAGGGTGACATGCAGAGCTGGAAGTTCAGTCCATGTCCATTAATTCCCATCAGCAATTCATGGTGCCTAAAAGCCTAGTTAGAAGAGGTCCATTATTATGAGGTCCATTTTAGAGAGGAGGAAACTGAGGTTTGGATGATGTTTGAATGCCCAGGGTAAAATAAATGAGTCAGTGCCAGAACTTTGGCTGAAACACAGGTGATTAGACTCAGACTGTCATGCCAGTGACTGACCCTCATTAGTCCTAATTCCCCAGCAGAGGAGCCAGAGGGTTCTGGGGAATAAGTGGCTCCCATAGTTCTTCCAGAGGGCCCAAACTGTTGTTCAGCCACTTCAGGAAATTATATGGACTGGGTTCTCTTGTCCTGCTCTGTATGTAAACACCGACAAGTCTCCATTTGCTTTCGTTTCAGGAAGAGTACTGGGGGTCACTGGCCCCAGCTCTGCCACTCATCAACTATGTAATAATGGTACTTAAGCAAATCATTTCCCCAGTCTGAGCTTTAGGTTCCTCATCTTCAAAAAGATGATTTCCCACTTTTTTCATTATCTGTGAAATAGAGAAGTCAGGAAACCTGGCATCTAGACTCTGTTACCATTCCCTTCTGTGACTTTGGCCCCAGTTCCTGCACCTATATAATGGGAAGAGCACATTTCCCCATCTTTCCCAAGTTTGTTGTAAGAAAGTAGAAAATGAAAATTGCCAGTATTATTTCTGTTACCCATAAAGAGGACCAGGCAGGGTCTTCACAGAACTGGATGGCAGGTCATCAGTCTAGAGCAGAAAAGGACCTCAAAGGCTCCCCATTTCATAGATGAGGAAACTGAGGCCAGAGAGGCCAGGTAACTTGCCCCAGGGCTCACATGTAGTAAGCACCAGAACTGGGAATTAAACCCAGGTCCACTGACCCTCAGAGCTAGTCAGTGCTCTTTCCACTCACCACTCCTTGCTTGAGTCTTTCAGAATTGTCTTCTAGGATGCTTAAACACTCAGTCAGACAAGCCCAGAGCTTGACCCTCTTCTTCCTTCTCCATTAATTTTTAGGGTAGGACTCTGAAAGAATAACTCTGTCTTTGCTCTCTTGTTTCTCTTGAGAGTGGCTTTTGTCTTTGAGTTCTCAAGACTTTTGGTTTCTTAAAGACTCTGTTGCACTCCCTTGACTTTCAAAGAGGGAGGAGACTTAGGCTCCAAAAGGAGAAGTGGTTCCTTGTTCCTGGAATGAGACACTCCTGTCTCCTGACTCCAAGCATTTTTGCATCTGTTCCCCATTCCTAGAACACTCTCCTCGTCTTCACTTCCTGGTTTCCTTCAAATCTCAACTGAAGTTCTAGCTTCTGCAAAAGTCTTTGCTAGACTCCCTCCCAGCCCCAGTTATCCTATCTGATGTTTGTATCTCGTTTGTACATAATTGTTTTCATGGCCTTTCCCCCCACACATGAAATTGTAAGCTTCCTGAGGGAAGAAACTTTTTTTTTCTCTTCTTTGTGTCCTCCACGATTAACAGGGTACCTGTGCTCTGGTAGGCACTTAATAAATGTTTAGTGATTGATAGACTGATTTTCCCAGTGTCACCCAGTGAGGCAGCAGTTTGGCAAAGAAAGCTTTGGACTTGGAGTCAGAAGGCCTCCATTTGCCACTGTGTGACCTTGGACAGTTCCCTTCTATACTTGGGCTTTTAGCTTCCTCCGCAAAATGAGAGCTTTGGATTTCCTGATCTTTGAAAGTCTATCCACCTCTGATAATCTGTGAGTCCCAGGCAGAGCCAGGACTGCTAGCTTAGGTGTCTTTCTCCTAGGCCAGGGCCTTTCCCATCAAGGCCAGAAGGAGAAGTGTGGGAGAAGGAGGAAGAAAATTCATTGGCTAAAATAGCATTCTCTTATTATCTGTGGATTTCTTTTCTCTGAGCTTTCTTTTCCCTCCCCCAGCCTGGTTGCCATGGGGTGAAGGTTGGTTGAGTGCAAATAAAAAGCAGAGAGGATTTAGAAATAGACATATTAGTCCTGGCTCCCTTTTCTGGGGCATTTTTTTACTGTTTTCATCACAGCAATGCTGTGAGTTTGGTGGTATCAATAGGATTAGCCCCATTTGACAGATGAGGAAGGTGAGGTTCAGAGAAGAGCCAGTCAGTCAGCATTTATTAAACACCTAGTACGTGTCAGACATTGTGCTAATCACTGAGGATATAAGAAAGGCAAAAAACCCAGCTCCTGTCAGTCTCAAAGAGCTCACAGACAACATGCAACAGCTTTGTGCACATAAAATAGAGATAGGCTGAATTAGAGGTAGTCTTGGTAAGGTCAGGTTTCTTAGCCATTGACATACGCTAAGAAATAAGTTAGGATTCTGGTGAAAGTTTTTTTCCTTCAGGTGACTTTCTCCACTAAATTTAGTGCTGGCTCCCTACTGTGAGTCATTTGCCCTCTTGGCTTCTTGCCTTTCCAGCCCTGCCAGTCCCCCAACGCTATGTCCCCCCAAGGCTCCATCTTTTTGTTCCCTAATCCTGAGCTGCTCACGACTGGAGTTAATCCCAGCTCTGCCACCTGAACCCACAAGAAATCGGTGTTGTCTAATCTCCAGATTAGACAGCTGCTATATAGCTTTCTTTTTATTCCCTGGTTGACTTTTTTTTTTCTTTTTGGAAGGGGGAAGGCTGGGTAATTGGGGTTAAGTGACTTGCCCAAGGTCACATGGCTAGTTTTTTTGTGTGTGTTAAGTATCTGAGACTGTATTTGAACTCAGGTCCTCCTGACTCCAGAGCCGGTGCTCTATTCAGTGCCCCCACGTAGCCGACCCCTCCCTGGTTGACTTTTGTATTCCCTGCTGTGGGGATGCTAGATCTTTTCCTCCCTTCTCAAGGCCACCTTCACAGCAACCAATTTCAGAAGATTACCTTACTTCCTGTTTGACTGAGAAAATCAAAGCCATTCATACTTACTAATTTCCCCTCCTAGATTCCCTGCCTCAGAGTAGTAATCGCTGACTTTTATGTAGTACTTACTGTGCCCCAGGCGCTGTGCTGAGCACTCTAGTCTCATTTGATGCTCACTCCCGCTCTGGGAGGTAGGAGCTGTTATTACAACCTTATTTTAGAGTTGAGGAAAAAGGCAGACTTTTAATGACTTACCTAGGATTAATCAGGTAGGAAGTGTTTGAGGTCATATTTGAACTCTGGTCTTCCTGACTCCTGGTGCTCTGTCCACGGTGCCACCTATCCACTCCTAAAACCTCCTACATCTTCAACTGACCCTTCATTTTTTGCTTTAGGCTCTGAGAAAGTGTTAATTAGATAGTAATATCTACTTTCTAAACTAATGCCTCTACTTTGTGCCCTCGGTCTCAGTCCTTCAAGTCCCTGGGATCTGCCCCTCTGTCATTCCTTCCAGTTCTTGAATTTCTCCTTTTCTCCTGGCTGTGGGAACTACCTACCAACCTGCCACTTCTACTAGTTTATCTTCTCTCTCTTAGTCCCATAAACAGTGATGGTTGAATGAATGACTGAACCCAAGCACCTGGTAGAGTCTTGCCTTCAGGAGCTCACAGTAGGTAGATTGAGGCCATACCTTGGAGTCAGGAGACCTGGGTTCTGCCACTGACTTACAGAACTAAAGGTACCTCTGTGATCACTGAGCCCCAACAGTCATGTTCAATTAGATTCAACAATCATTTATTTTATAGACAACACAGCTGAGACCCAGAGAAAAGCCGCTTGCACGAGTCTCACAGCTCCTAAGTGCTAGAGCTGGGACATGAACCTAGCTAGGTCTTCTAAATCCCAAAGTCTAGCACATTTTCCACTACTGGTTCATGGCCAATTTGTAGGTCTTCAGTTTGGGGGGCAAAGACAGCACTTGAAGGAGCAATGTCCTGAGGGACATTGGGATTCAGGTTTCATTTGACGTTGGCAAGACATTGGCACTGGGAGCCCCTGGTCCAAACATGCTGTCAATTCACTTTTAACCAGTGGCTTAGAAAACCATCCCCTTCTTTCCACTTACATGACCTGTACTCATAGTCAAACTCTCATCACCTCTCACCTGGACTGTTGCAATAATTAATTGGTTTCAATGCCTGCAGTTTCCTCCCCTCTCCAATTAATCTTTCACACAGCTGACAATTTTGTCATTCTTAAAGCAAAGATCTGACCATCTTCTGCCCCTGCTCAAGAAACTTCTCTTATTTCCCTTCTTACTTACTCCCTCAAATATAAACTCATCCATTTGGCAGTTCAGACCCTGGAGCCTATTTTTCCATGCTCATGTCTCATGTGCTCTACTGTCTAGCCAGAATGTCTTTTTTTTTTTTCAGTTCTTTTTGTCCAGTATTGAATCTTCCATCATTGTCTCCTCATACCCTGAAACCACTCCCTCCTCATCTCTGCCTCTTAAAACCAGTTGGTTCCTTCCAGGCTCACCTTTTGAGGCTTTTCTTGATCTTCCCAATTACTAGTTCCTCCTCCTCTACCTCCCCCCTCAGCCCCCCAAAAAAGTATTTTGTATTTACCTTTTTTAAAAATTATATTTACTCATTTGTCTTTGATCCCCAGAAACCGTAAGTGCTGAGGACAAGGGTTTGTGTGTCCCTGGCACATAGCATAGGACCTGGCATATGAAATATTTAATAGATGCCTGTTGATTCTTAAATGAATAGAAGACAGGGTCCTGTTCCTGGGAGGAAGTGCTGCCCTGTGGGGAACTGTCCAGGGAGTTGGAAGAACAGGGTTCAGGTCCTCCCATCAGATCAGCAGGGGATTGCATCAGATGATTCCTAAGAACCCTTACAGCCCTGACAGTCACCCCCACCATAGGTCTGAGGTAGAGAGCAAAGAGGAGTGACTCCTTCACCTCCCCAACCCAGTGGGAACATTCTGCCTTAGGTCTTAAAGAGCAATATCTTCCCAAGCTGATTTCTCTGGGATCTCATTAAAGGCCTAATAACTCAGTGGCCGTCTTCTGCCCATTTTATAGTCCAGCCAGCTTTTCATTCAGGACAGGTAGCTGCCTCCCAAGTCAGCCTTCCACTTTGGGGGTACCTCTGAAGATCAGAATAGGTTATATGATCCCCAGAGATTCCCTCACAGAAACACTTAGAAACTGCTCTCCTGGGTCACACTGACAACCTCTCTTGCCCAGGAGCCTAAGATTCCTGTTGCTGATGGGGAGGCTGCTGGGGTGGACATATTTCTTCAGGTGTCCCCAGATGACTTAGGGCTTCCTCTGCTACCTTCTCCCTCCCTCTGCCATAGTTGGATTGAAGCCTAGCATGAATTCATTTGTATTTCTAGCCCAGGGCACTTGTATTGTAGAGAGGAGAGAGGGAATAGTTGAATGAAGTATGCCAAAGTCTGAGTTTGCCACTGCTACTTAAGGCAAAGCAATATTGCCATTAATTTGCCCTAAATTTACAGGGGGGAGGTGGGTGGAGCATGAAAAAAGCAATGAATTTAGTGTAGGTCTGCCCTCACCTTTCTGGCTTCAGTCTTCATCTGCAAAATGAGAGCGTTGGTCCAGATTAGAGATGGGGCCTGCACTCAAACCAAATTAAACTATAATTGGGAAATATTTAACAAAATAAAAATACAATAACACATAGGACTGCATTTTAAAACTAAGTCATGTGAAGACACTGGGGATCCTAATGTACAGTTAGTGGCTCTTTTCTGTTTGAGTTTGACAGGAACTGCCCCAGACCAGAACAGGCAAGTAAGCTTCAGCTTTGGAAAAAAAGCCTTGGAAGCTATTGCTCTTTAAGACCTAAGACTAAGGGACTAAGGTAGACTATCCCTCCTCTTTCCTCCTCACCTCAGACCGTAGGTGTGTATTTATGTATGTGTTTGGGGGATGATTGTGATTCCCACTGGCTTCATTATGTTGTATTGCATTTATATATTTTTTATTTACATGTATATGTATTTTGGTTTTTTTTGCTCTTTGGAGGGGAGAGGGCAGGGCAATTGGTGTTAAGTGACTTGCCCAAGGTCACATGGCTAGTTTGTGAAGTTGTGTTAAGTGTCTGAGGCTGGATTTGAACTCAGGTTCTCCTGACTCCAGGGCTGTTGCTCTATTCACTGCGTCACCTAGCCACCCCATATGTATTTACTTACATTTTATATATCATATTATATATTATATTAATATTGTATATATTTTACATTTATTTATACATATTTTAATTTATTTTGCTAAACACTTCCCAATGACATTTTCATCTGGTTTTGCTGGTATAGATGATCTCTAAGTATCTTCCAGCCTTCAGATCCTCTATCCTAGAGCTGGGTAGACTGACTTCTGTCTCATGCCCTCTTTCCCCATTCCCACAATACCCAGCCCCCATCTATCCTGACAGTCAGCTGGTTCTTAAGTTAAGCTCTCCCATCCATGGTGGGCCTGTATGACAGGGAGGGGAAGTGTGGCTGCTCACTCTGCTCTGCTCCTGAACTCAGCAGTCTCTTCTGTCTAGTCATAGCATCTACGCTTTAGCATTTTAAGGTTTACAAAGGGCTTTTCTTCCAGTGACCCTTTTGAAGCTACGTAGTTCAGGGATTACTAGCCTTACTTTGCAGTTTAGCCAAATTGAGGCGAGGAAATATAAAATCTGGGCCTCAAACTCAGATCTCCTGACTCTTAAGACTAAGGCACAAAACTCAGAAATATCATGGCTTGGCAAGACTATCCAGTAAAACCCCTTCATTTGACGGAGGAAACGGGCTCTGGGAAAGTGACTTGTAAGTCAGGGTCACACAGTTCCAGGATTGAGCCTATAACTTGACTCTAGGCCTTTGATTGTTAATGCCGCTGCTTCTGCTTCTCCTTCTCTCCCATTCTGCTCACTCATGCAGTGACCCCTGGGAAGGCAGCAGGTGAATTCTCTGTATGGTCAATGGGACACAGCCTTCTGCCCAGAGCAGACTTTCAGGAGGGAGGATAGATAGCACTGAGAGAGAACTGGTCACTGAACAGAAGACTCAGGAGCTCATTAAGCCCAGCCCTTCCTTCTACAAAGCAAACTTGGCATCCGAGTAACTTGCCCAAGTCTATACAGAAGGCAGGGAAAGAGCCAGGATTCAACCCCAGGTCACCCACTTCTCAGCCCAGGGGGGGCTCGCTGGTTGACTTGTAGGCCTGTGGATAGGCAAAGGCTCTTATTCCGGCGTAACATCTGTGTCTGCCAAGCCAGGCCCATTGCCCCAGGAATGACAGTGCCTCTCTTTTTTCCCCATCTCAGTCCATAATTCATACCATCTCCAGTTCTCAAAATCCCTTCCCATTCCCATCTTCTTTGGCCCTCCTAGTAGTTCTATCCCCATTTGATGAAGGAGGAGACTGGAGGTCTAAGATAATAGTTTGTGTTTTAGAATGAGAGAGAGTGAGAACTGGAAGGGCCCTCCTTTTACAATGAGGAAATCCTGCAAAGAGATAGTGAAGTCAGTCAGGAGCGGGGTCTAGAGTATCGTGGGACTGAGGCCCTCCCCAGCTGGGGAGAGGGGAAGGGTTCCAGAAACGAAGCTTAGGTTAGCCAGGACATAACCGGGCAGGACTTGAACCTATGTTTTCCTGATTCCCAGGCAGCCCCGCTACCACTTCTCTGTACTGTGGATTCAGTTAAAATGACTGATTTTTTTAAACTATGGTTTCAACTAACATTTATTAAGCATCCCACTCTGTGCAAGGCAGGTACAGAATGCTGTGCTGGAGTTAGGAGGAAAAGTAGAGCTGATCCTGCTCTGAAGCTGCTGCTAGTGGCAAACAGCACATACAGAAACAAATCGAAGAAACAGGGACCAAACAAGTGGGAAGTCAGTCAGCTGGGCTAGGAGACCTTGTTTGAACAGGAGAGGCTATGCCATCTTGGGGGAACGAAACAAGCTGAGTTCTGTGGCCTTCTGTATGATCTTGCTAGTGTCTGTGAACTTGCACAGATCTTCTTCCCTCCCATCAGTGTCCATTTCCCCAGTGGAACACTCACAGGGCTGTTAGGAGGATCTCAGAAGATGTGCTCTGCTACTTAGGAGTTTCAAGACTTTGGGCAGGTCCATCCCTTCTCTGGACCTTGACTTCCTCCCAAAAAAGAAGGGGTTACCACTTAGAGGATCCTCAAGGTCTCTTTTGGCTCTGAAGCACTTTGTAGATCAACTAGGGGGACTTGGTGAATGTGCTAATGAGAATGAAATAGCCCTCTGGCTAAGTTTCCTTGTGAAAAGATGGTCATGGCAACCCATTTCCATAATGCCTTATGATTTCCAAAGACCTAAGCCCTGTAAGTGTAATCTGCAGTTTACAAAGAAAGAAATGAAGGTATAGAGAGGGCAGTGAGTTACCCAAGGTCATACAGTTAGATAGTACTGGATCGAGGATTTGAAACTAGGCCTCCTTGTGAGCCATTAAGATTTCTAACTCAGAAGCTTTCCAGGAAGACTCTTCCCTGTCTGTGTGCCCTGTGCCCAGAGCACCAAAGGGAGCTGGGGCAGCCTCTTCTTGTGGCCCCAGCAGCCAGGGCTGGGCTCCACCCAGTCTCTCTTCTTCCTTCCTGCAGATCTGGCCCTTCTCTCTGCCCTACCACTGAGGTCCAGCTCTTTTACCCACCTTCCCGACATCACCAATGCGACCATGGGAACTGGTAGTCAATAGGCGGCCACCCTCAGCCCCCTTCAACCAGCGCCGATTCTCCGGGGGACCTTGCAGTACCCCAGCACACCTCAGGCGAAGGTAAGAGCCCTGATCCTTCTCACCACAGAGGGAGGAGAGGGAGGCCTTCCCAGTGTCTCTAGCACTGGTAACCCAGAGGGGACCCAGGGTAGTGATTAGATCACTGAATTTGGAGTCAGAAGACCTAGCTTCAAATCCTGGCTCTTCTACTTCTGGGACCTGGGGCAAGTCACCATTTTGGGGGGGCCTTAGAGGTCATGGCTGAAGCATATGTCTGCTCCAGTTGGCCTATGTGCTAGGAGGCAAGGCGTTCAGGCTTTACTCCTAGCTGTGCCTTTGACTCACTTTGTGGCCTTAAGAGAAGTCAGTGCCCTGCTCTGGGTTTGCTTTCAAATGAATCTGCAAGTTTCCTTCCAGCTCTAAATCCTGTGATTCTGTAATATCCCCGCAGTGGATCAGTGACCTCAGCACTCTTTCTTGCCCTGAGTTTGCTGAAAATAAGGGTGGAATCTCTGAGATTTCAAAAGGTACCAGCCCCCCACTCTCCATAGGTGGGGGGCCCAGGGAGCCTTAGGAGTCTAAGGGAAGAAAGAAAGCAGCCTCCCAGCTCACCTCCACTACCCACCGCCATCCCCTTGTCCTGGGCATCCCCCCTGGAGATGAGGTGGTCCTAGCCGGGGCCTCGTCTCTGTGGTGCAGCCCCCCTGCCCGGCGCCAGTGGGGACGACGTGATCGCCCTTTGCCCAGCTTCCTCACCCAGGATGAACGCTTCCTGTCGACGGCATTCCCCCCCCAGCTGCAGCCCCAGCATCTCCCCTTAGAGGAGCCTCGAGCCTTTGCCCTCGCCGGCACATCACCCCGAATGCTCCACCCGGCTGCCCAGCAGACCCCATTCATGGTTGATCTCCACGAGCAGGTAGGCTGGGACAAGTGGTGGAGTGGAGGGTCCCCATTATCCCCATCCCATCCCCTAAGAGGACCTCACCCCCTGGCCATCTCCAGAGAAGACAGTCCCAAGAAAAAGGAGAGGTTAACAGTGCAGTGGAAGAGCCCTAAACCAGGAGTTAGCTGACTTGAGTCCCGATCCTTTCTTCCTGTGGGCAAGACACTGAAACCTGCCTGGGCTCGGGTTCCTCTACTCAAAAATGAAGGGGCCAGCTTGGGGAAGTATGTCCTGACAGATACCTCTTGTTGTCTTTCTTTCTCAGGTGCACCAGGGGGCCGTCCCTCTGTCCTACACAGTCACCACGGTAACAACCCAAGGCTTCCCCCTCCACACGGGCCAGCATATCCCTGGGTGTAACACGCAGCAGCTCCCAGCATGCTCCGTGATGTTCAGCGGGCAGCATTACCCCCTCTGCTGCCTCCCACCCCCAGTGAGTGAACATGAAAATGATTCTAGCCTGAGGGCCTGGGACAGGATTGGGGTGTGCGGGTACCGGGCTGCGTCTTCATGGGGTTTGATCTCTGCTCTGATCCCAGGCCATTTCACCAAGACTGTCAGACCTTGATTGAGGCAGAGAGTAGTGGGGGGAGAGGACAGATGAACTTTACATCTGGCAGCACTGTTCTATGAGGAAGAATCCAGACCAAGTGAGACTCTTCACTCTTGACACTAATTATCTGAATGAACTTGGGCAAGAGAATTTCTCTATTTTACCAAAGTGAAAACTAAAGCCCATCCCTCAAGGCATTATTGGGAAGGTGCTCTGATGGAACCTACCTTGGCGAGAGTCAGGGAGGGGAGCAGGAGTCAGAGGCAGAAGCTACCAGCACTTTAGTGCCAGAGGCTGCCACTGTCCTCAGCAGCTGTTGACTGCTGGTCCATTGGAATAGTGCTTTGCCCCTACTAAGGTTGGAGGCCCATGGTGTAGGACATGGGGCCTGTGCCCAGTACCAGGTTCAGGACAGGTAAGGGCAGCAGTGCTTGGTAAGAATAGCAGAGATGTCAGCCTGGAGTGGGGTCCTTAGTTGCTTACTCACTTAAATCAGTGAGGAGGATGAATATCAGATTTGCAGAGGAGACAGAGTTAAGAGGGCCAGCTAGCTAACACATTAGATGACGGTGAGGGCAGGCTAGATTGGCAGGCTGAAATCAGTACAATGGATGATGAAACTTAATAGGGATTTAGCTTCACACCTGGGTTTTAGAAAACTCCCCATACAAGTATGAGTTGGGGGAAGTATGGCTAAATGGTAGTTGGGGAGCAGAGATCTGGGGGGTTTCCATGGACCATGAGCTCAAAGCTATGAGATCGTAGGTTGCATTAAAAGGGGTACAGCATCCTGAATGAGAAGGTGAGACCTTTCTGTCCCCTGCCAGGATCAGACCAGTCTGCAGTGTGGATTCAGAGACACCACATTTTAGGAAGGACATTGATATATTGTATTCCAAATGTATCTGGACCTCCAAGAGAAGGGGTCCAGGATAATGTGGGTCTCCATTAGTAAAAGGAATTAGACACATCCAGCCTGGAGAAAAGAAGGCTTGGGGAGAACATGATCCCTGACTTAGAGTATTTTAGGGGCCCTCACATGGAAGAGGGAGTCGCCCTGCCCCCGGGAGCCAAAGGAGACTGAAATCAGCAGGGATACAAAGGTGCAGATGGAGATGTCTCAATTTAAGGAAAAGCTTTCTGAGAATCAGAATTGTCCAAAAGTAGAACTGGCTATCTCAGTGGGTTCCCCTGATTAATCAGCAAACACCAATTAAACAACCTACTGTTTGCCAGCCACTATGCAAAGGCACTGGGAACACAGCATTCTGTTGGGAGTGTGAGAGAGAGAGAGAGAGAGAGAGAGTGAGTGTGTGTGTGTGTGTGTGTGTGTGTGTGTGTGTGTGTGTGTGTACACAGAAGATACAAATGAAGTAGATACAAGGTCACCTTTAGAGAAGGTACTTTGCTGAGGGGATCAGTGGAGGTCCGCCAACAGTGCCATTTGAACCAAGTTCTGAATGGCAGCTGCTGTGGAGGTGAGGCTCTGGAACCTTCCAGTGTGGGGGACAGCCAGTGCAAAGACACAGACAGGGCACCAGTGGGAGAAGCAGCAGGTAGGGTGTGAGGGTTGGCCTTCTTCAGGATATGCTAGAGGGAAGAATCAGGAGTAAGATGCCTAGAAAAGTCCAAAGGAGCCGGCTTGTAAAGAGCTTTAAACACCAAACTGAGGAAGTGATACTTGTTCCTGGAGATGACAGGGAGTTGCTGAGCAGGGGCAGGGGTACGGTCATGAAAATCTCTTTAGTGGCTGAGGGAGGGAGGCCTCAGAGTTGGGAGGAGAGACTTGAGGGAGGAAAGGAGGAGGCGGAGAGGGGCAATGGGGGCCTACGTTAGGACGATGGCCGTGCATGTGGAGAGGGAGAAACATGTACAAGAGAGGGTTCTCTTTCAGAATGTCAAATAGATAATCCATGATGCAGGACTGCCCAGCAGGAGAGGGGTCAGGGCTGAATAAATAGATCTGAGAGTCGTCTGTGTAGAGATGACCATTGTTGGACTCTGGGTGCTGAAGAGAACCCCAGGCACTCAAGGGAGGAAGAGTGAGGCCCAGAAGAGCGCCTTGGGGGATCTCCACTGTCAGCGCTTACCACGAGAATGAACGTGCAGCAAAGGACACTGGGAAAGCACTGGCAGACAAGTAGGGAGAGAGCAGGGAGGGGGCAGCAGTGTCAGGGGCTGCCTGCAGAGAGGTCATTGGATTTGGTGGTTATGAGATCACTGGTAACTTTGGGCAGAGCAGTTTGAGCTGAGTGAAGTTGGAGGCCAGACTGCAGGAAAAAAAGCAAGAGGAGAGGGATCAGAACATTGTGTGTAAAAAATGGCTTTTGCCAGAGTCCAGACAAGAAGAGGAAAAGACTGTAGGGGGTCCTTCCCTGGCCCAGTCGCCCTGAGATGCTCTGGTTCTCTGGCACATATGCATCGCTTCTCATGAACCCATGTCTTTTCTGGCCCTGGGTGTTCCCTGTGGACAGGCTGTGGCTCCACACCCATCCTGGGACATCCAGATCACACCTGCCCACCTTGCAGCCTCTACAGCAGGTGGTCCCTGTGGGTGGCTACCTAACATTATCTGATAAGTCATTACATTTAGAGCCAGAGGTCCTGAATTCAAATTGCATTTTTACTACTTTTTGTATGACCTTGAGCAAATCCTTTCCTCTCTGGGCCTCAAGTTTCTCATGAATCAAGGAAAAGGAATTAATTGATTACTTGTACTAAGCACTGGGGATATAGATAGAAAATTGAGACAGTCCCTTGTGCTTAGGAAGTTTATAGTATAATAGGGAGAAACAACATGCATTGGAGGGTTTGGCGTCAGGGTGGTTGGAAACACTCAGTAGGCCTCAGGGTGAGGAGCAGGTAAAGCTTCTTCTTAATATAATAAAACCATATGTGTTAACTGATGTTGTGAATCATTTGTACCTTAAGTAAAAACATGAGGGAGTTAAATTAAATGTTGTCTCAGGCCTTTTCAAGCTTTACATCCTATAATAGCTCCTGCTTCCCCTCCACCTTTCCCTGTCCCACCACCACCACCAGTAGGAGAAGACACTGCCCAGCCTGGGATGGGGCCCCTGCCCTCATATAGCCCAGGCATCTGTCCATCCTTCTTTTTCTCTTTCAGCTGATCCAGGCGTGTGCCATGCAACAGCTCCCCGTCTCCTACCAGGCGTTCCCCCCCCTCATCTCCAGTGACCATTATATCCTGCACCCACCACCACCAGGGCCCCCCCACCAGGCTACCCACATGGCACCACTGGGCCAGTTTGTCCCTCTCCAACCCCAGCACCCTCGAATGGTAAGTGTGGGCAGGGCAAGGATGCAATTTCCTTATCCATAGTCTAAGCCAATGGGTCAGAACTAGTCCCAGGTCTGGGAACCCAGACTCCTAGCTCCCTGCCCTCTCCAGAGGCCTGCTGCATTCTGTCTCCCTTCTTTCCTGTTTTCATTTTAACAGGGGCCTCATTCTTTGTCCTTTCTTCCCCAGTAGTCCCCTTTTCTCACTGTCTCCCCTCCCCAACTCCTGCTCTTGGTTTCTCTCTAGCCCTTACAGAGGATAGACAATGATGTGGATCTTCGAGGGGAACAGCACCCCATTGGGGGCTTCACATACCCTGCCTCCCACCATACCCCGGCCCTGTCCCCATCTGTCCCCCTGCATTACCTCCCTCATGAGCCCCTGCACCAGGAACTGCCATTTGGTGTGGTAAGTAGGAGGCTGAGGGGTGGAGGGAGGAGTGGCCCTGTCCCAGCTGGGACCTCCTCTCCCTAGAGAGGTCTCTAGTGACCTTGGCTCTCTCTTTTGTAGCCATACCCTCATATGATGCCCCGGAGGCTGAGTGCTCAGAGATACAGATTGCAGCAGCCTCTGCCCCCACCGCCACCGCCTCCACCACCACCACCGCCACCACCAACCTATTACCCCAGCTTCTTGCCATACTTCCTGTAAGTACCCAGTGATCACTGTACCCTCTGACCACTCTAGTGCTGGGGGCTGACCCTATTGGGACCACAGAAGTTACAAGATCCCTAACCTTCCCCTGGGGCCCCAGGCCTTTGGAACCTCTTACTGATCCTGACCCACCGTCCCTCACAAGGCTTTCTCAGCCACCTCCCTGACTCACATCTCTTGGCACTAAGACCTCAGTCACTCACCAGCCCCTCTCTTCCTAGCTCGATGCTTCCCATGTCCCCAACAGCCGTGGGCCCCACGATCAGCCTGGACCTAGACGTGGATGATGTGGAGATGGAGAATTATGAGGTGTGGACCTAGGGCTTAGGTGCATGTGGCTTCCAGATGGGGTTGGGGGGATGCAGTGGGCTCCCCCCAAGTCTCTGAGAATAGAGAAGGGAAACAAAGGCACTATGTCAACCATATATCTAAATCTAAGTGCACCTCCCCATTTTACCAAGTCACCTCTCCTGAGTGGAAGGATCTGCAGGCTGCTAACTCTTCCTCTTTCTGCTGCACCCCCCAGGCATTACTGAACCTGGCAGAGAGGCTGGGAGAGGCCAAGCCCAGGGGACTCACCAAAGCAGACATTGAACAACTTCCGTCCTACCGATTCAACCCTGAGAGCCACCAGTCAGAGCAGACGTTGTAAGTGTCTTGTCCTGACTAGGCCAGGTCCTTGGGAGGAAAGGCAGAGCCCCCATTTTCTCTTTTCCTGGGGTAGACCTATGAAATGGAAGAAAAGGAGAGGGTCTTTTGGGGTCCACAAAGGCAGGGTCATATCCCTAACACTAAGAGTCATCAGCATGGCAGAGTAGGAGGTAACCAAGATGACGCTGGGTAGGTCACTCAGACATCCCCCTAGTTCATCCCTTCCCTATGTACCCAAGCAAAGCTCCTTAGACCATCCCATACACACAGTGTAGAGAGAACGCTGAAGGGCTCGTGGAAGAAAAGACCTTTGACTACCGAGTGAAGAGTCCTAGGGTTGTTGGGAACCCTAAAGCAGAGCAAGCATCAGGGCTCACAAGGGAGAAGATTCAGGCCCAGAGGCAGTGGGGCAGCAGCGGGTTGGACCTGGAGTCCACGTGACCTCGAGTAAAAATCCAGCCTCTGATACGGGGCAGTTGTGCACTCCTGGGCAAGTCGCCTGACCTCCCACCATCAGTCCCTTCAGTTGTAAAATAAGTGTGATAGTAAGACCTTATTGATTTGTTAAGATCAAATGAGATCATGTGTGTAAAGTGCTCAGCAGAGTGCCTCGCTCACAGTAGGTGTTTACCGAGTGCTCATTGCCGCCTTCCCTCAAGGTAGTGCGGTGAATAAAGTAGAAACCCCAACACCAGCACTTGGCCTCACTCCCTGCCATTGACGCCTTCCATCACTGGGGCCTCACTTCAGTTTAGCCTGCTGCTAGCTGAGCTCAGGGCTTGGATTCTGCCCTCCACTGGAATGAATGTTGGCATTCAGTGTGAAACCATGAACCTGGAGCTGGGAATGGGGAAAGCCCAGAATCAGAGAGCCAGGAATGCAACCCAGGTATCTTATCTTCCTTGATTACTTATCCCTGATTTCAGGGTAAACTCTCTTCTTCTGTCCTGCAGGTGCGTTGTCTGTTTCAGTGACTTTGAGGCCCGGCAGCTTCTCCGAGTCCTCCCCTGTAACCATGAGTTCCACGCCAAGTGTGTCGACAAATGGTTAAAGGTGAGTCTGTGGGGCCACACCTCCCTGGGCCCTTATCCACCTTTCCCACTCCTAGTTACCCACTTGGAAGGTGGGGGAGATTGGAACATCCTCTGACTCAGACTCCTGCCCCACAGCACACGTACATAGTTGTGACCACCTGGGGAGGGCGGGGACCTGAGAATGAGCTCATAGTTTATTGATTCAGAGCTGGAAGGGAAAGACCAATTGTAGACCTGAGATTTGAACCTTTGGTCCCCTGACTACAAACCCAAGGCTCTTTTCACTGCCTCTTACCAAGGGGAGAGAAGCATTGACTTTGCAGGCAGATCAGTGCCATGGTACAATGGGAAAATGGCAGAGACAGGCCTGACAAACTGACATTATAAGTCAGCCATTATCCTGATGTTGCAGACTGACTAATGCCATGGGCAGACAGACATTGGTGCATACTCTCACACCCCCACCCCTTCACTGCCTAATGGGCTTTCTTGGCCTTTCTCTGCCCCCTTCAGGCAAACAGGACTTGCCCCATCTGTCGGGCAGATGCCTCAGAAGTGCACCGGGAGGCCGAGTGAGCTCGGTCCACAGCCCTGGAGGCCCAGAGAATCTTGGGCATATGGCCTAGGAGTGGGGGAGGGGCCCAAGCTCTGTTACCCACCCCCCTCATTCCCCTGGAGCCCCTCCTTGGATTGGCTAAGAAGCTGGACAGTGTCAGACCCTGGACTCCCACCCACTCTGGGCCAGGCCAGGCCACAGCCACCTGTTCGCCCAGAATGGGGTCTGGGCTCTGGCCAATCCTGTCCTTGAGGAGAAGAGCTGCTACCCACATGTTTACCAGCCTCCAAAGACTCCTCTTGCCTCTTCCCACCCACTGCTGCCACTGCCGCCACCGCGGGGCTGCCTCAGTATTTGAAACTCATGGAGTTTCCTGCTCGGGTCTGTCTCATTTTGCCTCTTGTTTCTCTTCCCTCCACTGCCCAGTTCTCCTCTCCCTCCCTCAGGGCAGGGCATCCTCAGAGATCTGGAGGCTGCTGCCCTTCCCCACCCCTGGCTGGCTTTTCCTTCCCCACTCCACCAGAAGGGTACCTGGTTTCCTTCTTCCGCTCTCTTCCTCCTTCTTGCAAAGAATGCAAGAGAACATGGAGGAGCTGGTGGCCAGATGGGGCGCTGGCCGCCCCTTCCCCCTCACTCCTAAAGCATTGACGGACAGGTATACAGGTAGAGGGAATAGGGCCTGGGCTAGTGTGCCAGGGTCAATGCCACTGGTTCCTGTCTGCCCCAATGAACTTTTGCACTGAAATGGGGCTGATTCTGGCCAACACCTGCCTGCCTGTCTGCCTAGTTTCTATGGATAAGAGAGGATCAGTTTAGAAATTTCTTGTCTCTCTCTTGTCCTTGGGGCAGGGCAGTGTTGGGGCAGGCAGGGGAAGACTTCCCCACTCCCTGCACCAGCCACAGCTCTGGAGGATTTCCTTCTTCCCCAATGACCTCCACCTGCCATGGCCTTGGGTTTGGAAAGGAGAAGTCTGTTCTTGCCATCTTTCCACCTCCTCTGGGCCCTTGGGTTGGGGCAGGAAGGCACTCAACACCTTCCCCACCCCTAGAGTTACTCAGTTGGGAGGTGGGGGAAGAAAGGAGGAGGGGAGGTTCAGGAGAGCTGAACATCATCCTCACTCCCTCATCTTCTCCCTGGTCACTACATTCCAGCCCAGCCTAGCCTCGACACCCTCCCCCCAGCTCCAGGGCAATAGAGAATCCAGGCTGGCTCTGGAGGCAGCTGGAAAGATTGTCCATCTTGGGGCAACCGCAGATAGTAAAGCATTGTGGTGGAGGGGAGGTCTTCCCCTCTCAAGGTGAAGCAGGGGATTCCCTCATCCCCAGGAGAATGTGTGCCCTGGGCCTGTCCCTGAATGGGAATGGTGCATGGGGAGGGGCCAGCGCAGAGGCCTCGGAAGCCCCTACAGGACATGTAAAGGGGGCCTGACAGCAGGGGCAGGAGGAGGGAAGAGAGCTGTCCTCCAGCTCCCAGATTTCTCCCCAGCCTTTTTGCATGATGTGTTAAGCAGCAGGTTTTTTTTCCAAAATCGTGTGTGGGGTGTTTTTTTGTTTGTTTGTTTGTTTTTCCCCCCATTTTTGTTTTCTTTTGGGGTTTAAAACAAAAGCCAAATGTTAGCGTTAGTGAACGGAAGATGAGGAGGAGGCCCTTCCCCTAATCCTGTAACCTGTATAAATGTTCACCAATAACATGCATGCGTGTGTGCTAAGGCCAGCCTAACCCAGCCCAGCCAACTGTGGGGCAGGCGTGGGGGCCAGGGCAGGGTGTCTATGCTCAGCCAGTAACTGCCATGCATCATACTGCACATGTCCACAGACGCCTGACCAGGGCCC
>CM053581.1:284151535-284185215 GCA_028627135.1 Pseudochirops cupreus
GGAGCCCTGTGGTCAGGCGGGATGGGACAGCTCAGCTTCCCTCTGGGGGGAGCAGGGAAGAGAGCCTAACTTACCCCTCTTCTTGGGGTGGGAGGTGTCTATCCCCATTGTGAGGCAGGAGTCTTGTCTCCCTCCTGGCTTAGGGGACCATCTTTGGGGAACAGCATGGTGCCTCCAGGGGCTCCCTTGGATGGGTCCTCCATGGCAGCCAGCCTAGATCCTCTCCTCAGTCCCACCTCCACCTCCCCCAGCTCACCAGGACACCACCGGCAAAGGGAACTGCGTGTAGGGCCTGGCACATCCGAGCAGGCTGTTCCCTCTCAGCCTCCCCTTCCCCAGGCTCCTGTTGCCTCAGGAATGGCCCAAACACCGAGTTCTCTTAAACACAGCGGCCCTCCCCCTTGGCCTGGGTGGGGTCCATCTGCTGTGTCCCAGAATCCTCTGGGAACAATTCCTCTCCTCCCCCTACTCCCACCGCTTGCCACAGAGAACCCAAAGTCTTACTGTATATATTAGCCAGGTGACATTTCTATATTTATAGCCAACAGTGTTGAGAAACCCATCTATTTCACTCCTTGCCCCTGATCCCACTCTGGACCCCGTAAGGCAAGTCCTTCTCGGAGTCTAATCCAACTCCTCCTTCACCCCCTTACGGTTCCCTGGCAGGCGGATCGAAAGGCTCACAGCTCCTGGGCTGCAGAATTTATCCTGATGAGCAGCTAGAAAAACAAAACAAACAAAAAAAATTTAAAAGAGATCTTCGAAAAAGAGGAAAAAAAAGAGAAAAACCAATATTTAGGATGTTTGTGATTTGCTGACCGCGCTGTAGATGCCACTGTTACCAATGATTTCCTGTGGTGGGGATGGTGCATTGTTTACTGTTTTAAGTTCTCGCACCCCCGGGCCTGGGGCGGAGGGCCAGCCCCTCTGCCCACCTGGGGCCCGTGTTCTGTGTTAGAAAGTTTTTATATATATATATAAATATATATATATATATATAAATATATATATATATAATTTTTTTGGCTCTGTTACTTGCACATTTTACAGTTACCTCATTTTCCCCATGTATGTATTTGAAAAAAAATGCTAATATATAGAGAAAAAAATGGTTCTTAAAAGCTCTAAACGTGTGGTTTCAATTTTGTTCTCTTCCATTCCATTGGACCCATCTTGGTTTGTAGCATTTACCATAACTAGTATGTTGTATTATATATGTGGATACTGATTGAAATTTTTAACAGATTTGTACTTTTTTTAAAAGGAAAGTTGCTAGTTCTGCTTGACCAAGTAGTGCAATCATTATTTTTTTTAATGTTGTGGCTGATTTAACAGGGATATTCACTAATAAATGTATGATGTATACCAATACAGATCAAGCGCCCCCATTGTGGTGAGTGTGTGTGTATGTGTGCACGCACACGAGTGTGTAATATGTGTGTGACTGGGAGGGGTGGCTGGGGTCCAAACTTGGTTAGTTGTGTGACCTTTGTTCAGTTACTTTTTCTCTGGAGCTTTGTCCTTGTAAATTGAATGGGTTTGGTTGGATAGGCAATTTTACGTCCCTAATATAGCCTCTGCTTGATGACCTCCAGGAATGGGGAACTTTTCACCTCCCAAGATGACCCATTTTTCTTTAGGACAAGTCTTTATATGAAACTGATATCTGGCTCCCAGCAAACCTCAAGATCTGATGAGGACAGATAGAACAAGTTTAATCTTATCTCTCCGTCATACCCCTTCAAATACCAATCGCAGGAAATGGTGACTGATCATTCCCCCCCCCCCACCCAATCCTTTTCAGGCTAAACAGTCTCATTCACTTCAATTTACATATTGTGATATAGTTTCCAGCCCTTTCTCCGACTCAGTCACCTTTCTCTGAAAAAAAGTCAGTATGTTCTCCCTAAAAATTTACCTAAAATTGAACATGTCCTTCCAGATGATGGCTGACCAGGTCAGGGGACAAGAGAATCATCATCGTCATCTGAAATACTGTCTAAGTGATTGCTGTCACCTCTTTCTTTGTCTTGAGTCTCTCCATCAATCTATCCTCTAAAGACTTACCTTATCTTTTGTAAAGTCCACTTCTGATCATGCTCTGCTCAGAACCCTTCCCAGGCTTCTTATTCTTTGACAATAGAATAAAATCTGACTCTTCAAGACCCACCACAGTCTGGCCCTGACCTTATCTCCCATTACTCATTACACAAACCTACTCTTAAGTGAAAAGGTCAACTCATTCCTCACTCCCCCCACTCATTCACATGCTGACCTCTGTTCCTTTCCCCTAATTCCTATCTTTAGAATTCCTTCACATCCCCTCCCCTCCCAAAATTATGCACTTGGTTAGTATACAAAAGTCAACTAAAGCCACTTCTCTAAAAAGGTTTCCCTAGTTACTACTCTGAAAATTTGGGGATGAGAATAGGAAACCCCTTCTCTGCACTGAAAAGGAAGCTCATAAATATCCTAAATGTCAGAGTTGGAAGAGACCTCAGAAATCATCTAGGCCCACATCATTTTTACAGATGAGGAAATGCAAAGCCTCCAAGTAAAGTGACTTGCCCTGTGTTCATTTTGAAATAAATATTACATAAGATTTAAGTGACCCTGCTATGAAATGGTAGGTCATATGGTCTGCTGATAAGGCTAGAGCTTTCTGAATGATGCTCTCCAATGAGGTTGCCTCTCAACATAACGGGCTTCTCCTGGTATGTGCTGGCTGGCAGTATGACTGGGCAACTCACTTCTAATTGATTGGTCTTTGAGAGTCATCTGTTATCAGTGAAATCGCAGGTTCAGTTTCTGTCTCTATCCTAATTTAAGGAAAACAAATTGGAAACTGTTAGGTCCCAGCATTGGAGAACATGAAATGGTAAATTTTTGAATTTCAAATTTTGTTTTAAAATATTTTGAAAAAGGATAGTTGGGGACATTTGTTTGTGTTAGTCCAGCACTTTCTGGGAGAGAGGGTCCTTACACCATCTGACATGGGATGGGGGGGTGGGGGTTACTTGGTATAGAAGAACAAATACTGAGTCAAAGGTCCAGGGTGACATCTGAAGATGCACCACACTCCCTCTGGCTTAAGTCCCCAGCCAGAAGTGGAAATTTGAAGGAACTTCACCCAATACCCCAGAAGGCTGACTTCAGCCCTGTGGGCAGCAGTAACACTGGCTACAATGTATTATAAAAAGTTTGGTTTGTTTTTTTTTAAGTCTATGCATAGTATTTCTACATATA
Source organism: Pseudochirops cupreus (assembly GCA_028627135.1). Lineage (NCBI taxonomy): Eukaryota > Metazoa > Chordata > Mammalia > Diprotodontia > Pseudocheiridae > Pseudochirops > Pseudochirops cupreus. The sequence goes on from CM053581.1 coordinate 284,154,782, forward strand.
CATAGATTGCAGAACAAATACTCCAAAAAAAGGAAGATGGAGATAGGGGGAGTGAGATGGGAGAGAACAGAGAAAGAAGGGAAGAAGTAAGAAACAGAAGAGGGGGTAGAGAGAAGACAGAATGTAGGGTAAAGGGCAGAATAAGAAGAGAAAAGGAGAAGAAGAAATAAAGCATGGGGGACAGCTTAGGGCAGTAACTGGAAGTTCTATGAGGTCCCACAGTGAGCATTGCCTGGGACCCTGTACAGATCCAGCATGAAGCATCTTTTCTGTGAGGTAAAGAGATACGTGTTATCTCACTGAATTCTCCCCATCCCCACATGTCTGTACCCTCTATAGCTGTCCTCTCATGCCTTCAGGAAACAGAGCTGGGTGGGGAAGCCTCAGAGTACCGTTTCTGATCCAGTCGGTGGGTAGGGCCCTTCCTTGTGGCGCCAAGACTTGTCCTCTCAGTGGACGTGGAGCACATAATCTCCCTTTGGCTACTTCGTATGGAAATAGAAAACATGAGCTCACATCCAAGGTCATTTTGCAGACTTGCAGCGCAGACTTTCCTTTTCTGTAACTCAGTTTTCTCTCTATCAAATAAAGATATTAGTCTAAATAACTGGGATCCATTTCAGTTTTGACATCAGATAAGCCCCAATAATACCAGCCTCTTTAGGCATTTGGGAAGGGAATCAAAGGACCCAACATGGAGGCCTAGCTTTGCCACTAACTGATTCTTGTGAACTTGAGCAAAGCCATTTTAGTCTCTCTAGTCCTCAACTTGCTCTTCAATAAAATAAAGGACCTGGACCAGATCTCTGAAGGCTCTCCTGTTCTAAATCCTAAATCCACTCCCTACTCTACCTCTACCTCACCCCAGCCCAGCCTGATGACATTCGTCTGTGTTCTCAGCATCTAAATCTGAGCTGGGGATAAGAGGTCAAGGTCAGAGTTCAGGAGCTTCTTTCTCTTCTACAGGACAAAACCATAATTTAAGACCATCCAGCTTCCCTTACTGTCAACTCTATCTTCATCAAATCATGTACAAGCCCCTTTAAGAGATACTTACCATAACCATAACTTTCTGCCAGGCCCAAACTAGGAAGGAAATAGGAATAAAACCTAGTCTCTTCCCTCTGTCTAACAAAGGAGGAAAAGGATCAAAATCACTATAGTACAAAGTTGTCTATAGTTAGATTTGGAATAGGGAAACTTGCTGGCCTTCCCCATCCATTTGCCCACTCCATGGACTGTACATGACTGCCCAGGTTTCGGGGGCTTTCCTCCACCTCCATTCCCCAAGCCCCCAATTCTCCAATTTGGCAATATTGATAAAAGCTGCAGGGGGATTAAGAGGAGGCTAAAGAGTGGATGGAAAGGGACACATGGGTTCCCAAGACACAACCAGGGGAATATGGGGAGTTCTTAATGGAGTACTGCTGAAGACTAGACTCATTCCCATGGGGCAAGAGAGTGGCAAAACTGTAAGCACAAGAGAGAAAAACAGACCAGGGTCTTCCATTTGGCACAAGCTTAGAGCTGGAATGAAGATGCATTTATTCCACATCTATTGTGTTCCAGGCCCTGGCACTTTACAACATTTCATTCAATCTTCACAATCCCCATTTTACAGATGAGAACACTGAGGCAAATGGAGATTAAGTGATATGCCCACGGTCACAGTGTCTAGACAGGTTTTGAACTCAGGTCTCCCTAAGGCAGCAGTTCTCAACCTTTCACAGGGATTGCCTAAGACCATCGGAAAACATATTTCTGATGGTCTTCCGAATTGAGACACCGCTCCTCTATCCGTCTCCAGGCGGGGCTGCCCACATACAAGTATTAAAGGGTCGTGGCATTAGGAAGGTTGAGAACCACTGCCCTAAGGCAAGTCCCAGCACTCTACCCATTGCTCTGCTTAACTGCCTCAGAGTTGGGGTACCTGTGGCCTCGAGGCAACATGCAGGCTTTTAGGTCTTCAAGTGTGACTCTGACTGAATCCAAACTTCACAGAACAAATCCTTTTATTTGGATTAAGTCAAAGGGTCACACTCGAAGACCTAGAGGGCAACATATAACCTTGAGGGCAAAGGTTCTCCACCCCTGCTTCAAGAGAAAGCACTGCCTGTGGGGCAGACAGACAGGGGTACCACTGGTGAACAGCAGGAAAGGACAAGGAGAATTCCAAATGAAGCAGAAATGGACTAAGGCAGGTTGATACAAGGTGTTGGCAGCTGAGAATTGAAGGAAAGGCTATAAGAATCTCCATGGAAGTCACATACTAAGGAGCTGAGATTTGTAGTAGGAGTTTCACCTATCGTGTGCTTTAAGTGAAGAGGTCTACAAGTCCCTGAGGAGAGATGCTTACTGTTCTATACGTGGGTTCTAGTTCTAGCCCACACATAGGCTGTTTGTTTTAATCTGTAATAAACTTTTTACTTCTATGAGTCTTGTGACTTGGGCACATTTAAGAGAAATTGGTGGCAGTACATTGGATAGAGTCAAGAAGTTCTGAACAGGGCACATGAGAGGTCTAGTGATTGTCAGACATGGCTATGTTGATTTATTTTGCTCAACAGTATTTGTTTGTACCTGTATTGGAGGCAGAGCAGCAAAGTAATTTATGTCATTGCGAAGTAATGTTAAAAAAAACAAACATCTTTTAAAAAATAGTTTGGGGGACTAGGTGGCACAGTGAGCATTGGCCCTGGAGTCAGGACCTGAGTTCAAATTTTGCCTCAGAAAGGTAATACCTACTAGCCGTGTGACCTTGGGCAAGTCACTTAACCCCAATTGCCCAGCCTTCCCCACCCAAAAAGCAAAAAAAAAAAAAAAGTTTCATGGGATGAAAATAAGATTCTAAAGGTAGGCTTAGAATTGATTCTTGAGGGCTTTAAATGACAGAGTAAGGCACTGAGGAGTTGCCCCTTTTTAAGCAGGGAAGTGAACATGAACAGAGTTGTGTATTAGGAAGTTGTCAAAACGTGAAGGAAGGATCAGAGGGGGAGACTGGAAAGAAAGACCCTAATTGGGGCCTCCCACAAATTGCCACTTGGTCAATCTTTTAAGTGTGGGCAAACAAGGGTCTATAGGATCTTGAAAAATGTATCCCTTGAAACTAGGAATGAGGATGCCCAGAATGAACAGGACTGGGTTGGAACTACTCAAACAGGCACCCCTAGGGACATCATGCCAAAGCAGACTGGATGGTAAACAGGAAATCAGAACTGGAAGGAACCTCTGTAATCTCATCTAACTGATATCTGAACAGAAATGCCGTCTACAACATTTCTAACACTTCCAGTGATGGGAAACTCACAACCTCTGAGGTAGTCCATGTCTAACTCATCTTCCACAATAGCATCTCAAATACTTACAAGACCATGTGACTGTGTAAGTCCTCCTTCTCAATGAGCACCCAAGCAGCACAGAACGTTAGGACTAGACGGGACCTTTGATAGCATTAGATGGCTATTTTTTTACTTTCCTGGAATCTACAAGTCCCCAAAGGGATTCAGCTTCATTTTCATTAACCTCTACATGAAATTCACCATTTCCTTCAATTATGAACATAGACAACAACCCACAACAGAGTTAGCAATACCAGTGACTGTTACCAATGTCAACATCCAGCGGCTAGGTGGCTAACTGGTCAGGAAAGTTGGACTTGGAATAAGGAGTTTGAATCCAGCATCAAACACTTGTTAACTGTATGATCCAGGGCAAATCATTTAACTTCTGAGCCTCAGTTTCCTCATCCATAAAACGGATAATAACAGCATCTACCTCCCAGTGTTATTCTGAGGCAATAAAGTGCTTTGCAAACTTTAAAGGGCTATATGAATGTTAGTTATTATTGTATCATGAAATATTACATATGCTCACCATTACTTCAAAATTACTGAATTAGACCTGCTGCTAGATTATCACGATTTAAAAAAAATCTTTTGATAACTCTATTGACATAGTTTCTTTTGTAATCTTATGTATTTAATTTTATGTACTTTAAAGTATTATTCTGAGAAGGGATCTACAGGCTTCACTAGATTTCCGAAAGGGTCCAGGACACAAAATGTTAAGAACCTCTAACCTAGTCCAACATTTTTATTTTCTGAATGAGGAAACTAGGACCCAAAGAAGTAAATTTGCCTGTCACATTTGTGGCAAATGACAGAAAACTGGAAAATGAACTGAGGTGCAGGGTTCTTTGCACCATACAGATGCTCACAGATGTACTTTTTAGTTTCCCAATCATACATTCTACTTTTCACGTGCTCTGGCTTTTCAAAGTTCTCCCTAAAATTTGGTGTTCAGAACTGAATAGTACACACTAGATGTGGTTTGAGCAGAACAGAGAACAGGGGGACTGTTTTAGATATTTTGCTTCTATTCATGCAGCCTAAGGTCCCATTAGCTATTTAGCCTGTGGGAATCCATAGAACTTCCAATCCACTAAAACCTCCAGGTCTTTTCCCACATGAATTATTATCTAATAGAGATTTCTGATTTTTTTTAATTCAAAAAATTCAAGATTTACTTCACAACCGATTTTGGCAGAGACCCCAAACTCCCTAGTTACAAGAAGCGTCAATTGGGTCCTTTCTGGAGTTGTTCCCCCTGTCCCAAGTGACTTTTCCCCAGTCTTTGGGTCATGTTAGCAGCTTAATTTTAGGCTTGTAGTGGCTACAAGTAGGAGAGATTTGGCATCCTACTCCCCTTACCCACATATACGTGAATACCCAAGCCGACTCATGAGCAGGGAGAAAGGGAAGCCTATTTGACAATACAGATATATTAGCTTATTCATTCTTTGTTTGCAGATCTTCTGTGGTTAGAATCTGGATTATAAGCTGTTCTGTGCAGCTTAGTTTTAAGTAAAGTGTTAGGAACATAGTAAACACCAATCTAATGATATTTTAACAAATCTGGGAGCCAAATTATAAGGAAGTAGGCTGTCCTCTCCCCCACCCCCAAAATCACACACACACAAATTCTATCAGAACCAAGAAGAGACCTTAGAAATCCAGTCCAAACCAAATCCTTATTTTACAAATCAGGAAACAGGGTGAAAAAGAGAAAGTAATTTGCCTGGGGTCACACTGCACATTCGTAGCTGTTGTTGGGACTTACTCCAGAGCTTGGCAGCACCCCTCTCCAAATAAAATGATTTCCTAGTGGCAGGTTGCTTTGAGATAAACTAGGCTAAGGATTCTTACCCTGGAACCCGTGACTTTTTTTTTGGTAACTGCATTTCAGCATGACTGGTTTCCCTAATAATCCTATGTATTTCATTGTATTCACTTACAAACATTAGTCAGAAGGATCCAAAGACTTCAGACTGTCAAAGTGGCTCATGACAAAACAGGTTAAAAACCTCTGGTTGAGATCAGTTCTCTTATTTTACACAAGACACAGCGCCCTTGAGAAGGGAAGTGACATAAAGTCAAACAGTAAATGAGTGACTTGAATTAGGATCATAATTTCAAAGGAAGCAGTCCTTCCAGGTTCAAAATGTACATGCCTCTGCAGTTGAGGTAAACTGATTCAGTCTATAAATAACTGGGCAATCTGCTATTTATTTCAGCTACTCGATTACTTTCTGCCTCTTTTCCTCTCTCAGACTATTCCAGGGGTCATAACCAGCTGTTCTCTCATCACCACACACTGGAAGAAGCCATATATGGAGCAGAGCTTTCTTTTTCGAATTCAGAATGCCTCATTTAGAGGATGCTGACCAACGAAAGCTTGATGCCTGAAATGGGCAAGGGCAAGCAGCTGATCCTTTCAGGTGCTGCTAATAGGTAAGGACACTGAGCCTGAAATTGTACAGACATGACAGTCCTTACTGATGAAGAGGCTAAGTTGCTTTAAAAAGCAATTAAGAACCAGCACATAGTGCAAGTATTGCTTAAAAACTATCTAAATTTACCTATAACTTCAATACTCAAAAGATGCATAATTTCATCAGTAGGCAATGTTTCCTGAATTGCTATGGGCAAAAAGTTACCTGGCAGTAAACCTTCTGGTGACAAGCCTTCTGCATAGACTATTTGAGAGCCATTCCAGCTTTGTAGGACTTACCTTCCAGAACTTTCTCTCATTGGTATAGGATTTAAGCACTCAGGATCACCTCTGCACAAGGAAATAAGATGAGTAGGTAGAACTATGTTGGGACTCAAAAGTAAGATACATTAAGCAGAGTAATAAGTAAAAATGAGATAACACCTATTCATTGGTTACAATTTCCTCCAATATACTGAAAATATTTTTTTTTCTTACAGTTAACCTACAAATACCCTCCCCTAAAGTCCTATTCCAATGTCTTATTGTGGTATGGAGATAATTAAGTTGTTGAAGGCCATTCCAGCAAAGTAAGGTATGTTAGGTTCTACCACAATGAAAAGGCTTTAGGGAGCCTACCAAGATCCCAACCTACTAAAGTACAGAAAAGCTCATCACCAGAACACTGGCCATCAAGTAATGGTTATTTTTGCCCACAGCAACTCAGCAAGTACCTTGGATGGCATGGATGTATTTCTATCTCAACAGTAACCACACTGATAAAATGATGAGTCTTTTGAGTATTGAATAACAATGATAGATGACAAATGTCTAATCAGCATTTATATGTGTGTGTGTGTGTGTGTGTGTGTGTGTGTGTATACGTATACACACACACACATTTTTTTTAAAGTCTCGTCAGGAGTTTTGCTTTTTTTCCCTTAATCTCTGTCTGAACCTGTGTTACCCTAACACCTGGTGGCAACACAATTTTCAGGGGGAACCAATCAATAGTTTTTCCAAGGGATAGTTTCTCCAAGGGATACATGAAATTGAATGGGAAAAACATCTTTATTTCACCAACTCTTGGTTTCCTCATAATCCTAAATATTTTTTAAGCATTTTAAAACATGGGAGCTCAAAGGTTTCACATCAAAATGTCAAAAGGATTCACAACCCAAAGTCAAGGTACTCTGCTCTAGGGGGCATGCTTTGTAAATTAAGCCCTATAATGTCAAACATTGAATCCAAAATGCCATCAATAATTGAATTGCTTTTACATTGGTTTAACAGTGTGTAAGTATTTGACCTACTGTAACCCAATCAATCATCTTCCCACTAATAAATCTGAAAGGCAGCTATTTTGATTTATACGAACATAAAATATCAAGGTCCCAGCTCCTTCAACGTATGATGCGTCAGTGGGAAGTTAACTCAGATCCAAGCATGCAAATTTCTTGCACAAGGCCACTGGCCCAAGAGGAAGCACAAGGGTACCAGGCAAAGAAGCAAGTTTTCTAACTATTCTCAGAAAGTCAAGGCAAGTGCCAAGAGTTTGGTCTTAGGCAGTCAATTCTCACCAGCTGAGATTACAACCAAGCTCATCTCAAAACCAAAAAACAAAACCCCAAACCAAACCTCCTTTATAAGAACACATTCCCATTCTAGCAGCAGATGGCCCTCATTGATCATTGCAAGGAATAGAAAGGGGTAGGGAAATGTGGGGTTGATTTTGATATGCGATGGTGGGAGCAAAGCTCGTTTTCATTTGATATATGCTAGGTGCTAACATACACACAAATCACATCCTATCAAAAAGCTCAATTAAGAGAGAGAAATGAGGCTCATTATTGCTAGGAATGATTGAAGGAGCAGATAAAACTTTATGAAGGCACTGTTTCAGTAAGGAACATCTTTCATATTTTGTCATAGAATTTAGAGATAAAAGGTCCTTAGATATGAATCTACCTACAATTCCCTCATTTGGTAACAGGAAGAAAGTGAGGCACAGAAAGGGGAAATTACTTTCCAAAGGCCATCAGGATGGTGGAAGAGTTAAGATAAACTCAGATACTCTGAATCCAAATCCAGGGGTCTATCCACTCCACCAGTCCGCTAACTCCTGAGCTATTTTCTAATTAGCCTTCCCCTCCCCCAAAGGAACACATCTACCACTTCTTAGTCCCTTCCCTCCCAGACATAAGGATCCATTGCTACTTGTGCACTTTGTTACAAAACATTTAATGTTAACCTACAATACAATGTAAACTTTACGAAAAAATTTTAAGTACACTAGATTTATTCAGTAAATTATCACTTAACTATTCAGGTGCAGTATAGGTAGGGTCATTACATCCTTTTTAGGATAGGTTTCCCATTGCTGCATTCCTCACAAGTCTAATAATTTTTAAAAAGTGTAAAGTGGGGCCCCTTGTTTGAGCACAAGATGGCAACACTTCGTTCCATTAATTCTGAGTTCAGGGATTTCAATCCCTGCTCGGTCACTTTCTGCAGCTTTTTCTTGGGCTTTGGCACCATTTGCAATTTTCATAATGACTGCTCAGTTGAAGTTTCCAAGTTCTTTTTAGGGGTTCTTGCATTTGTTAGGTGGTGGTGTTTCGTTTTTTTTAAAGATTCTCCGCTGTCATCTCACACATTTCTGACCAGGTTCAAACAAGGGGAGAGAAAGAAAAATCTGCTGCAGATATTCTGCAGACATGGAAGGAAAGACTCAGAGGGTTGAATGTTAGGTCACACAAATCCAAGAGACTCCAATTCAGGTATCTTTGCTTGGTCATGTTCCAATGGTGGTTCAGCTACATCAGCAACCTCAAAATTGGGAGTACTTAAGACCTGAATTGAATGTCATTCTTCCCTGCTTCAGCTACTGTGACTTGTAAATAACTGCTTAAAGATCCCAGAGATTATGTGGAAACTGTTCAGCATTCTCTTATAGGTTTCACTGAGCATCTTACCACCCCCTCCCCATGCCCTGAGCTCCACTTTAGTAATATTGTATTGGCATCAAGTGCAAAACTCAACGGAAGGAGACTATATACCTAGAGACAGTACAAGAGTTGACCTCAATTAGAGGCTGTTTGAAAATGAAGGAGGTTCAGGTAGTCTCCTTAAGCCAAAAGCAAAACAGGCAAAGTGTTTCCAAAAGTAGTGACTAAAAAGATTCTGATCTCCAACCCAATCCCCTTCACCCAATCACACAGTTATCAAAAAGCAAGAGAGACAGGAGGGGAGCATTCTAAATCAAGTCAGAGGTTTAATAATTAAAGAACTGGGAAAAAAATGACTGAAAAAAATGAGATCAAATGGGCTCCATCTCTGCATAACACTATCCTCTGAAAAACATCAGAATTTATTAAGATATTTACTAACCTTCCATGTCCTGCTAAGGATACTCCAAGCAGGGAGGTTGACTCAGGATTAAATTGAAAATTATCTCCTATCTAGTCTGACACTAAGAGACTTCACATAGGGTTGAATGAAGAACTTGGTTTGTGTTTCTAAAGTCACTGTGAAGTCAGCTTTTAAGATATATGCTTGCGGTTTGTTTTCTTTTAATCCAGCCCTAAAATAGTAGGAAACTAGGCTGAAACATAATGTAAGTCCAGGGAAAAATTTTTAACTCTACCAGAGTTGATCTATTAGATATAGTTGCATATGCCAAAGACAATGAGATATTCACAGAACTCCAGTGGTCCCACTGGTGACATCCCTGATGAGAGGGATATACTGAACACTGATAATGTGGAGCATAAAATAGTTGCCTTAAATTAAATTTAAATAAGAGATGCAGCCTCTAGAATCTGTAGGTCCCACAAATTGTCTTATCTCGATCTGAATACCTTGGCCCCATAGTCTCAGTAGGTTGCATCTCTACCCCCAGTAACCAGTACTTTCACCACAGAACATTTTGGGTTACCCATCAGCTCACACTGCTCAGTGCCCTAAATTAGGTTCTTACTACCATTAACTCAACCCTGGGCTAGAGCTTCAGGTATGTAATACATAGCCTATTAATCTCTGGTCCAAGGGCCCTATGACTTCAACACAACATTCAGGGGACAAAAATAAAATTTCTTGCCTCAAGGATCTATGGGAGACACACACATGCCTTCCACTTTAGGCATTTAATTCCTGCCCAGGTTCCCTTCAAGGCCTTTATTTCTTTTGTACTTAAAAATAAAAATAAAGTTACACTGCAACACACATACACACAAACAAGGTAACTCCTGTTTCTCTGTAGGTTCAACCCTGTAACCGCAAATCTCTGGGGAAAAAGGAGTGGAATAGAGAATGAGGCAGGAGGAAGTAGGAGTGAGGATTCCTGAACAAGAACAGGAAAGGAAAGCTAGCATCCTTTGGTTTGGACTCCAAACTAACCATCTGATTGAGACCTCTGAAAAAGCTACACTTTATGTAGTTGTATTGTGTATGTTATTACATAGGTCCTGAGAGGGCTACAGAGTTCACCCACTGATTCACACTCGAGTGTATGCATGGGAGTGGGCTCTAAGTACAAGAACATAGACTGTAACAGCCTCTTTGGAAAGCTGTGGAGGACAAGAGTGGGCATCAACACAAACCAACCCACAGAGCCTTTATTATACTATGTAGGGTAAGAAACCCAGGACAAAAATTTATGTGATAAAGATTGGCTCTTTAGCAAATAAAATCTAGGGAAAAAATGTCAGCCCCATTCCTTTGGTCATTACAAAGCAAAAGAAAAAAAAATTTGTATATAGTGGGAAATTGAAGAAACACCTCAGTCTGTCCTTCTCTTCCTTCAGTCTCCTCTCCACAGAGGCAAGAGGAGCAATTCTTCAGTAGACGCTGGGATAGAGTTGGTTGTTGGTGGTTTTATTATTTTTCTATAAAAGCTATAAAGAATGAGAACAGGTGAGGGAGTGTCCCATCCCACCAACAGGGTTACGGGTGGGTCAGAAGAGGCATTCTCTCTTGTATCCCTCCCTGTGAATGGAAAGCAGGGGCTTGGTACACAGGCAGGAGGGAAGCAGTGGGATTGGAGAACAGACGCACTTGCTGGCTCCCCCTCTCACGGACCACACGGGTTGTGGTAGATACAGGCAGCATGGTTTCTGATCCTCAGTCCCCCCATCCCTGCCCTCTTAGGATGCAGCAGTCTTTTAAAAAAAATATTGTATTATAATAATAATATGAATTTCTTTTTTTCATTTTTGTTTTCTTTTGGGGATAGAGGGAGTGGGGCTGAGGGCAAAAGCGTCAATCGTCTGTGAGGTCCTGAACAAAAAGCACTTCCGTCTGGCTGAGTCCAGCCTCCTGCAGCGTGGGGGGGTTGGGCCACTCCTCTGAGGGAAGGCAGGGCAGCACCCGTCGGGGGAAGTTGGCCTCAATCTGAAACTTCTCAGGGCTTTCCTTCAAGGAGAACAAGAAGTCATGGATTACCTGCAATAATTACACAGAAAAAAGGAGGGAGATGAGAGAGAAGCACAGATTACTTTCTTTCCTTTATTCAAGAGAACATCTACTAATTATTCTGAAATAGAAAGGTCTTTCAGCTAAGATTTCAAAATAAGAAACATCCTCAGGACCTTGGGTCCTAACCAGAGTCATAACATGACTCTAGACTCCAAGTTTTTCAAGCCAACTCTGCAGGAAATTTACCAAAATGGTCCATTTAAAACATGACCATTATTTATGTAAATATTGAAAATAAAATGCTCTTCTTCTGACAGCTGCCCTCAATATTTCTGGATTTACATTCTGATAGATAATGGAGTGTCTCATAAATGGATGAAACTATAATTGGAGCCCCAGTGCTTCATCCTGAGAGAAGATTTTGACTGGTAATGGTTCTGGAAAACATTAAAATGTAAACAAGTGCGTATGCACCTCTACTATTTTTAATCCCATTTCCTTGGGTTGTGCAATTCCAGATGTGAAAACACAAAAATATGCAAACAGTATGTGTATACCAAACTCAGAATTTTTCTAATAACAACTTTTACACACATTTATATAGCGTTATGGATTATAAAGCACTTTTCTCAATAATTCCATGAGATAGATAGTATAAAGATCCTCACTTTACAGATGAAGAAAGTTAAACCTTGAGATTAATGGACTTTTTCAAGGCCATTCATCTCAGAAGTGGTGGAACCAACACCTGAATTCAGGTCTTGTGGCTCCAAGGCCAGCACTCCCTTCACTATGCCAGGCTATCTTGTAAACCAAAAGCAAGTGTTGTGATAAAGCAGAGCAATTCTTCTTAATGCAAAGATGAGAGACATACCATTCATTCATTTCTCCAAACTTTTCTGGATTTTTTTGGGGGGCATTTTTTACTTGTATCTCCCCTGGAGTAATAATTATTGCAGTCCACATTTCTTAACAGTTTTAAAAGTTGCAAATGGCTTTTCTCACAACAAGAATGTGAGGTAGGTAAAGTTCTTATTATTCCCACTTTGCAGATGAAGGAACTAAGTTTCAGAGAAAAGAAATTATTTATCCACGGATGTTTAGCTAGTAATTGTTAGTGTTGACATTCAAACCCAGGTCCCCAGCCTCCAAGTCTGCAAGTCCAATTCTTTCATATACCGTCCTGTATTGGAAAGAAGTTCCATAAGGCTACTTGCCTGTGTTTAAGTAAGACTTCCCTTTACTTAGCTAACTTTCTTTTCTCAGATTTCAAGTTTGGTATCCCATGGTTTAGTGAGCAAATCTACATTAGTATTCCTCTTCTTCACATTACTATTTTATAGACCTTTATCATACTTATGCTGTCTCTATCCAGGATGAAAAATATTGGTTTTTAATTTGTCCAAGCAGCAGCTTCTAAATCAACCTTGATCATTTTGGACATCTTTTTCTGTACATTACATATTTCTACCATATTCTTAAAGGGCAAAACTAAAACTGCACATGGCATTGCAGATGCTAACATGTTACTATTTTATACAAAGGGAGGGCAAAGTTTTCTTTCCTATTCCTACTAATGACACCTACAGTATGTTGGTCTTCTATCTTCAGGGAAAAATATTTTAAGTAAGACTTCCAGGATCCTCTTCTGGTTTAAAATTGAGAATTTAAAGTAATTTGTCTTATAATTTATTTTTTTCCCCCAATGCATTTGCCTAATGGTCTTCTGCTCCTTTTTTGGGTACTGACATAAGTTTGATAATCTTTCCAACAGTTCTCCTATAAACATGGCTTTCATTATCCCTTAAAGTTTAGCATTCAAGGCATTCTTGAAGCTGTCATCATGCATTCTCTTTCAGATTACAGAAGGTGAGTACAAAGGTGTTCTATTTGGTCAGCCAGGTTCTCTTAGGCAAGACTTCTAATAAGACAGAATGTATGAGGCAGGAGTGGAGCTTCTGCTCTAAGTGTAGAGAGAAAAGTTGTGTGTTAATATCTTTACCTATAAAAATGAGCTAGAGAAGGAAATGGAAAACCTCTCCAGTACCTATGCCAAGAAAACCCCAAATGAGGTCATGGAGAGTCAGATACAAATGAAACAACTTAAGTTACAACAACAACAATATCGTGAAGATAAGGGTCAAAATATAGTGTCAAAGAGTAGAGTCATCATGCTAATGGAGCTAGTAGAAGCCCAAGTTTATAGACTGGGTTGAGTATTGGATTCAGTCGATAACAAGAAAAGCTGAGCAATAAGATGTCAGAATTGTTAGGAGAGATGAGGAAAATCAAATCAAACCAGAGATAGAGTGAGTCATCAAGGGACAGTTTGTAACCACTCAAGTACATTGCTCCTCTGTGAGATATTTTCATGGTCAAATCTTCAAAACATCCAAAACTACTGGTTACCAGAATCCATGCACTCTTCCCCTCCCAAGGTTGTCTCACTGTCTATGCGTGCCTGTTTGGGTCTTGCTTGAAGAATATTCATACCAGTATCAGCACAGGAAGACTCAGGTTTCTAAGTCTGTCAGGTCAATACCCTTTCACTGACTTTCCAATCAATGAAGTGCTATAGTCTCATTGGTATTAAATATTCAGAATCTGTCATAAAACTCTTCCTGTTCATCTATTTTGGTCAGTAGTTGCAGAAGAGCTGATGGGAAAAGATCATCACAGCTAGGCATACAAGGTGGCAACCAGGACCAATAGAGCATTTATGGATAGAAGATGATGTTGACACTTGCAAAATGAAAAACCATTAGGTTTACCATCTTGCTGATGGCAAAGAGCCTAATAGTATGACTCTTTAAATCGATAAGTAGGCAGAAAAGAGCATTCAGCGCTAGAATTAATTAGAAAGTTCGTTTAGTTCAATCACTCCACATTTTTATAGATAAGGAAACTGAGGCCTAGAGAGATTAAGTGACTTGATTTGTAGTAAGTGGTAGAGCTGGGACTCAAGCAGATTCTTCCATTTCAAATCCAATATACTTTTCACTATACCATGCCAAGATATTTATGTGATTCTCAACCAAAAGTTTTCCTCTGAGAGTCTGATATGGGTTCCTTGTCTGTTTGTAGGAAGCTGTAGCTGCTTGAAGAGGAGCCTAAATGTCCATCTATGCTATAACTAGTTTGGTGAAGTAGCAGTTCAGTATGAGGTCATTATTCAGGGTGTAGAGGCAGAGAAAACATGGGGTTGAAAGCTGTAGTCTGTAGGGAATTTAGTATTCTGAGTGAATGCAAGGATTAAAGCACTAGAGTTCTACCTTGCAGTACAGAGCAGCAGAGTGAGTTTTTATACTCTGATGGTATGATTACGCAGCAATTAAGTAATTTCTTTAGAGTGCAATCAGTAAATCTGGTGTAAACCAACTATGAGTGATCAGTTGCAGAAAGGGGAAACTTTAATTTCACAGTAGTAAAGAATACAATCCAGAATAGAAAATGAAAGGAGAGACCAGTTTGGAAATAAAGTATGAAGGCAAGCCATGGGACTCAACAAAATTCTGAAAAAAAAAAAAGGAGATAGGCTGTCTCAGTTGTTAAGGGGGACCCAGAAAAAGGTATGAAACGTAGTTTTGTTTTGTTTTTTTCTCAGTCACTTATTACACAAAGGCAACACTCTACATATGGGAGAGAGACAGGTTTATGATATTACCAATTAATATCAATTCATTTCTACAGCACTTTATAGTTTCCAAGGGCACTTTCTACATAGTTTACATAGATTCCCTACTTTACAGGTAAAGAAACAGCTTTGACAGGATGAAATGACTTGTCTAAAGTCACAGGTAAGTTTCAGAACTGGGAAATGAGCCTGGAGCTTTTGACTCCAAATTACATTCTTCACACTGCATCATGCTGCAACTGCTGGTGCTGACAGAGGTCAGTTCAGAGAAAGTGGGGACTTGATAAGGTCAGTAAAAAGCCCAGGATCTTGCTCACAGGATCTTGGCCTGAGAAAAACCTCAAACACTTTCACACAGTGGTAAACATGTTGGACATGTTGCTACCAGAAAAAAACAGATGACTATCATGCAAAGGATTTTAAGTACCACCACCTGGCTGAAACTGCTTTCTCCAAGGTCAATGATATTTCAACTCCCAGATCCTCTTTCTAAAGGATTTATTCCTAAATCCTTTTTCTCAGCTCTCATTCTCTATAAAACTGTTCACCACTCTCCTCCCTCCTAGACATTCTCCTCTCCTGGCTTCTGGGATACTGCTTTATTCTGGTTCTTCAACTACATCATGTCTGACCATTCCTTCTTCAACTCCTTTGCTGGATCTTTATCTAAGTTCCATTCATTGTGTGGACATCCCCCAAGACACTTTCTCTTCTCTCTCTAGATCTTTCTTTTGACAAACTTATTACTTCCCATGGGTTTAATTATCATCTCTAAACAGATGATACTAACCTACATCTTTATATACAGCCTTTATCTCTTTTCCTGAGAGCCAATTTTGCATTAACAACTGCCTACTGGACATTTCAAACTGGATGTCCCACAGGAACCTCAAACTGAACATGTATAAAAGAGAACTCACAATATATCCCCCCAAATCCACCCCTCTTATAAATTTCCCTATTTCTGTAGATGGTACCACCATCCTTCTATTGATCCAAGTTTATGGCTCTTCAATCTCCCTTATCTGACACAGCCAATAAATTAAGCCATATCAGTCTTACTTCCACAACTGCCAAAATGACATTCCTCTAAAGTACAGGACTGAGCAAATTACTTCTCTACTTCTACACAACATCAAATACAAATTCATATATTTGGTATTTAAAGACTTTCAAAACCTGGCTTCAACCTACCTTTCCAGAGATAGTATCCATTATTCACCTTCATGAATTCTACTGCCTAATCAAACTAGCTTTCTTGCTGTTCCTCATACAGGATGTTCTATTTCCTGTGATTATGCACAAACTATCTCCCATACCTGAAATCTCCCCACCTCCATTACTTAAGAATCCTATTCTTTGTGCCCTTCAATGCTCAATTCAAATGCCTTTCCTCATTTCCCCATCTAGCTAGAGCTCTTTCACTGAAATTTTCTTGTAAATACTTATTTGCATATGTTATCTCTCTTGAGTAAGATGTAAGCTCCTTGAGAGTAGGACTGCATCCTTTTTGCTTTGTTTCACCAGTGCCAAGTATAGCACCTAGCATACAAGAGGCACTTAAAAAATGCTTGTCGGCTGACAAATGGCACCACAATCCTTTTAGTAGCCTAGGTCCACAACTTTACAGTCATTTTTGGTCTCCTTCAATTCTTATATTTAATCAACTGCCAAATCTTGATTTTACATCCACATTACGTAACAGTATTTATTTCCTTTTGTCTACTCACACAACCTTTAGCCTAATTTAGGTGGTCATCATCTCTATCCTGGACTATTACAACAATCTTCTAATTAGTTTGCCTGCCTCCAGAGTCTCCACAAAACCACCATACTGCTATCCCTAAAACACAGATCCATGTCACCTCCCACTCAAAAAAATCTGCAATGGCTCCTTTGTGCCTTTAGTGAAAATAAACAATTTTCAACCTGGCATTTACAGTTCTCCACAATACAAATCCTGTATTAGGTTCATTTTATCCCTTTACAGTCAAACTGGCCCACTAGCTATTTCCCGTTCATGAAATTCTATCTCCTGCCTCCATGGCTCTGCACTAGTATTCTCCTGTCTAAAATGCATTCTCTTCACTTTTTTTTGCAAAATCCCTGGCTTTCTTCAAAAGATTGTTTAGGTACCACTTCCTATGGGAAGCTTTTCCTGCTTAGTAATACTGTTTGCTTTTAAATAACTCTGTATTTATTCTTCGTATAAATGTTCCATTGCCCCGTAGAATGTAAGCACCTTGAGGGCAGGCATATCTTTGTATCTTTAGTGTCCATAGTCTTACACAGCATAAGCATTTAAAGGATGTTTGTCAAATGAAACTGACCAATCCTCACATACTCATATGGCCATAACATGACAAAATAACTCCATCTATGCTTCCTCCCAAGTCATGGAGAAGTAGGAATATGTACAGAAGCTTGTTAACTACTGAAGCTACCCTTCAGTCGTTAGAGCTGAGTTTTCTTATGGACTTGATTATTGGGGTCATGATGCTGCTAGAGGTGAAAAATATTAACAATGTCCAGTCAGTACTGGGTAGGAAAAATCTCCACTCACAAGAATAACCTGTAGGGAATGACTGAGGGCTTCTCATATTTTAGCTTTTGTGAAAAATTAATGGCTTTTATGTTCAGACACTCAAAAATAGTAAGAGAAACAAAAGATAAATCTACTAGGAAAAAAAACCAGTGCACACTGAATTTGGTACTGGTTTACTCTACTAATGGCTTATCAATGTTTTTGGTTTTTAGAGCCAGTTCATAAAATTGCTAGATATTAGGCTTCTATGTAGGTAACTCTACTTAGATGATTTTTGTAAGTTTCTTCTTTCCACCAGTGACAATTTTTAGAAGCACACACCCAGGCAGGGTAAACTGGACTGAGGGAACATGGGAAGAATGTCACATTTAATCAGAATCAGCTAAGCAGAGATTACACATGAAAAGCAGCTAGTGTGTCGAACAATAAAGAGCCACTTTGCCAGGCAAGAATGTGTGAAAAGGTAAGAGGCAAGCAGTGGGTCAAAGCTGGGGAACCCAAACTTAAGAGAGTCAGAGGAAAAATTCATCCCCCTGAAGACAGCAAAAACAGGAACCCAAGATTATAGATTAGACTGACTCTATCACAATCTACAGCAGTTGATCTGAATGTACCTTCCTCCTACTGTCAGTTCACTGCCCAACTGCAGTGCCAAAACAAATTTACCCAGCACACTATCATCAACAACTAAAAACACCTACAGGATCTCGCTCTCTTCCATTTGGACTCTGCTCAGTAGATACTACACGACAGTGGCAAACACACATATATCTCCCTATTTCATGCTTCACTTGATAATCAGAGGATCAATGAATAAAAATTATCTCTGTGGCTACACTTATCACAGAAAATTGTATCATCTTTACACATCCATAAGGCACCTTGTAGAATGTTTATTACATTTTGTTCTATCAGGTCAATTTTTTTTTCTTTTTGCTTTTTGGAGGGGCTAAGGCAGGGTAACTGGGGTTAAGTGACTTGCTCAAGGTCACATGACCAGTGAGTGTTAAGTATCTGAGGCTGGATTTGAACTCAGGCCCTCCTGACTCCAGGGCCAGTGCGCCATTCACCGAGCCTCCCCACAATTTTTTTTCCTACCACACACATTAGTATCTTGTGTCACTGAACCTTTCAGTTAACAGGTTTTTGACTGTGCAGATATAATCTGCTATAAAAATCATCTGTGAAATTTTGTCTATTTCCTTCTCATTTTTTATCAAAGACATCCTTGACATTTGTATAGATCATTCTTAAAATGCAGACTTGGTAGAAATGAGAGACTACATATATGGGTCAATAACTGCTACTGTCTGTTCAATCACATTCTTTGGTATCAATAATACTGTCCGTTATCTTTCCCAACTGTTTGACATCTCTATCTCTGAGATACATAGAAAATCACTCCCATAACTTTTTTTAAAAGAGAGGGAGGTTAAAGAGTAGGGGGAAGAAGGGTAAAAGAAGTGAGGATACTCCATCTGGTCTGGTCATTCTTCCTGACTTATCTTCTTAAGGACTACTTCTACTTCTTATATAGCACAAATGGTATCAAAGCAATACAGATTCAAATGTGGTAGTTCCAGTGCTTATAATGAAAACAGATTATATAAACACAGAAGATCTTTTTTTTTGGTCTTTTTGTTGATCTTCCAGTTTTGTCTATAAATGTCCTACGATTATCTCATTCAGTCTGGTCTCATGCTAATCTTTCTGCAAAATTTTTTCCCCTTCACTACTTTTTACTACTTATAATACTATACAATCATCCTTCAGAATATTTTACAAATAGTTTGTCTTCTAAAATGATGCTGCCAATGACTGCAGGATCTCTAGGGTTCACAAGAAGAACAATTGTGGGTGATTTTAATGCATTTTTTGGACTCCTTGTTGTGATGGCTCCTTTAAACCAGTTACACTTCTAAGAGACACAGTAACAGTCAAAGTTATCTTTATCAATTCCCCATTCTCTGGCATCAAAAACCTCTTAAACATGTCTGGTTGGAGCTACTACAAATTATATTGTTTCTTATCTTTATCCTTTCTTCTAGTTTGGTGTTGATTTTTACTTTTGTTCTAATTAATCAATGGTATGCACACAAATAGCTGATTCATAAATAATTCCTATATCAGGAACGAGTTATTTCTTGTCTGCTGGAAAATCAACAATACTTTGTAATGCTTTTTGGCAGTAATCACGTTTAGTTCTTTCTGTCTCTCTTCTTGAAGGAATTAATTCTTGATATATTGGCATGGGTCTTCTGAGCAGTCAGTCAACAAGCATTTATTAAGCACCATTTATTAAACATGTTCTATGCCCCAGTGTTAAGCACTGGGGATACAAAGAAAAGTAAAAGTCCCTGCTATTGAAGAGATAAAACCCTTACTGTGTGTTAGGTACCATGCTGAGTGCTGGGGACACAAACAAAGGCAAGCCCAACAGTCTCTGCCTTCAAAGAGCTTTTATTCTAATGGAAGAAAACAATACATAAAGAAGAGTTGGAAAGCAAAAGGGGGGGTGGTGCCTGCAGCACACAGATAATGCAACTGGAGAAGAAGGCAGTGCAGGTATGAGGTGAAGCAGAGCTAGAGCTCTACCCAGGTAGTCCTTGGGAGGGAATACTAATCTGGACAGAAGGGCCGCAGGATGGAAGGTTCTCCAAGGTGCCAGTGGAGCAGGTGAGGAAAGGAGAGTCAAGCCATGATACCAACCTTTGGTCTCTTTTCAATTTCTTAATCATGAAATTTATTTTCTAGCATTTTTCACCATTGTTCCCTGTGCTGATCTTTGCAATGCAGTCAACCAGGGTCAAAGTACATGTTAACTTGGCTTGGAGAAGTTTGTTTAGTTTGAACATTCACAGAATTTCTCTACTTCTCTGTCCTCTTCAATATGCAATGTTGGTACATACACTTCAGTTACTCTCATTCACTGTGAACAATGTAAGGCAAGGTGACTAAGTATGTCACAAAATATTTCTTGTAGCTTCTGGGGGCACACCGAAACCAAAGTTCATCAACACCTTTATTTTCCTCATTAAGAACCTATAAGCCATCTTTCCACTGAAGTACAACATCTTTATGTCTTCTGTTTTCATTTACAGGGAGAATATTGATATGTGGTCTAGTTTTTTTGGTTGGACGAAGATCTCTAAATAGTTCTAAGAGTTAAATTAAAATTTAACATGCAGTTTAAAAACTGTGATTTTAAGCACCTTGTGCTTCATTTTTTGCCACTCCACCACTCTCACTGCAGAAGCATTATACAGCATACACAATCAAGGGCCATTTTGTATTACAATGATTCACAGGCTGCCAAAGTCAGCTTAGTGACCCAATTATTTGTGATTAGTTCTGTGAACTTAGACTGGTTCTTGAACAGCCAGTTAATGAAGGTTTGTTACTAGAAACTTTCCACTCAGGGAGAACCTATCAATGCCCATTGAACCCTGTTAGCCTTCAAAAACTCCAGGGTCACATCCAAGATATAGTGAAGCACCAGAGCTGGACTCTCGTAAAGGGATTATGATTCAATTTTTTTTTAACAGAACAGTTTTGGGTACAGAAATGTGTTAGAAGTTTTTTCTAATGACTAAATTATATTATGTATCAATTACTCACTTATAGAATTTAATAGAATTAGGTGGGCATGATTTTTTCTTAGGAGAAATGTAGCTACTGAGCCTTTTCCCCAAAAAGGTTATGTTTAAGTGTTCTGTGATCCTACTCCTTTTTTGTAGTTTTACCTAGCTTGCTCAACATGAAAATACTGTGGTCTGTAGCTCAGTGTCCCTGAACCATTCTCATGAATGTTCTGGCCAAGAGTTTCTATTTCACTCTTTAAGTTCCTTGAGAATTCTCAGATGCATTCACAATGAAATGTTAGCCTAGGGTAGTAGAAAGGATTTGGAGTCAGAGGTCATGGGTTCTTGTCTCCTCTCTACTATCTGTGAGGCCCAAATCACTACCTCTTTGAGCCTGGGTTGCCTCATCAGTAAAGAGGAAGTTGTACTAAATCAGATCTAAGGTACCTTTCAGCTCTAAATCTTATCATAATTATTATCTTATCATTGTGGCAGATATTATCTATACTGCTAACAGATATATAAAATATTAATAATTCTGCAAAATTCACTGAATCATGGACTGCTGGAGATAGAAAAACTTTAATGACCATCTAATCCAAACTCTCCTGTCTCCACACTATGAGATAACAAAATTAAGGTCCAGAAAGGTCAAGTGGACTTGTTTAGGGTAAGAGATTCAAGTGTGGCAGAGCTAAGGCCTGTACCTGGTATAATTTCCACTACACTCTAACTTTCTGGAAGCACATGGACTGTGAGGCACCAAAAGATTCTGGGGAAAGGAAGCAGAATTAGAGAGTTGTATCATGTTCACTCAATGGGTTCAGGGAACATTTTCATTATTTCAGTTCTGTAAATATATTAAAGCTAGATGTAAGCATCCCAGAACCTGAAATATATGCAACATGACCTTAAATAATGCAACCACTTCAGAGGATTCACTGTTTACACATGGGGTCCTAACTGTATCCAAATGAGGAAAATGAGGCTCAGACAGGTGAAACAGCTTGTTCAAGGTCACATAGGTGGGTGGGCAGCAGTGGCAAGTCCATTAAGAGACACAGGTTTTTAAACGAGAAGAAAACTAACTAGATGGAGTCCTGACAGGAAGTAATAACATAAAGGCAGTATAATACTGGTAAGAACAGGTATTAGGACAAGAAATGAAAAAATTGAACTTCACCCATGGATAGAATCAGCCTTTTACAACAAGCAAGTGAATTGCTTTTTAGGTAAATCAACCCCGGCAGAAAGAAAGCAGACTGGGTAAGAACAGGTTTACCATGAACAGCTGCCAGAGACCTCCATGAAAACGGCAGTCTGAAATTAGTTTTTATGAGCCTAAAAAGTCAGGAGGAATCTTTGTGGTCAGAAAGATAAATATCATCCTCAGCCACAGTTCATCAAATGGGTTTAGATAGGGGTCATCCTATAATGTTCACAATCCTGGAAATCCTGGAGTTATATTTTACTCTTCTTCCTTCTTCCTCATCTTTCATATCCAATCAGGTTACCAGGTCTCATCAAACTTGACTCAGAAACTCATGCCAAATTCATTCCTTTGTCTACTCCTGCCATCATTGTCCTAGAAGAGCCCTCATGACGTACCACCCATTTAGATTCCTACAATAACCTCCTTTACTGCCCTGGCCACCTCCAATCGTGTATCTTTTATATTACTGTGAAACTATTTTTTCTTGCATACAGAGACAGTCATATCATTCCTCTTTTAAAATTTTTTCAGTGGCTCTTTGCTGCCTGTCAAATTCAAATTTCTTTTCCTGGGATTCAAAACATTTCACAATTTGGTACAACTCTACCTTTCTTTAACAACAAACAACAAACAAAAAGTTTTAACCAATGTTCTTTTTAAAAATACCATAGTCATTTCCCAATGACTTTGCCCTTCCACCAACAGAATCATCCCTTGGAACAACTGAGTCAAGCAAACAAATATTCTAGTCATATCTGAAAATGCACCATATTTTCATTTTGGGCCTAGAGATTATTATGTGTTTGTAGACAAGAGGGAGGCATGTTTCATTATCACTCTTCTAAAATGACAATTGATCATTTTATTGATCAGAGATCTGGTCTTCAATATTATTTTCTCATAGTATTACCTTACCTTTCTAACCATATCTGACATTATTTCCTTTAATATACTCTACTATCCCAACAACTAATAGCTCTCTGCAATGTTTCACGGGTCTCTACTCCTTCGGCATGCTTCTGTTTATAATGCTTGCTTATCTCCGGAATCCCTTCCTTTTCCCTCACCTAATGAAATACCTATCTATTCTTTAAAGGTCAACTCAAATGTTACATCTTCCAGCAAAGCTTCACCCCAACTCCCCCCAATCTGGTCTATTACTTTATCCCGTAGATCTATCAAAGCGCTCCAATTTGTAACTCACTAAAGCACTTCTGTTGTATGTGTGCATGCACTTTATACTGCATATTATTTCTGTTTGTAATTGCTTATTATATTCCTCCGTAGACTCTAAGCTCTATAAGGGCAAGGACTGTATTTAATCAAAATCTTGCATATTCTCTAGCAATCAGCAATGTTCCATACAAAGAATATTTAATAAATGAATAGGATTTCAGGGCAATAAGTCAGTTAGGACTCTTTTTTTTTTTTTTGGAGAGTTAAGTGACTTGCCCAAGGTCACACAGCTAGTTTTTGTGTTAAGTGTCTGAGGATGAATTTGAACTCAGGTCCTCCTGACTCCAGGGCCGGTGCTTTATTCACTGCACCACCTCGCCGCCCTCATTTAGGACTCTTAATCCAAGTTGTGGCTAGATTACATTTAGTTCTGTATAAGTTTTCTGTGTGTAGTACCATACTTTAGACCTATACAGGTTTATTTTTGGTATATTAGTTACATATTAGTTAAATATTAGTTAAACCCTACCTTGTCTCACATACATGAAGGGAAGGAACTAACCGATCCACATCCAACTCTGACCTGAACAAAAACTTTCACATTTGAAAATGAGGGGGTGTGCTAACAGGGCAGGACAGGCAGTTATGGTCTGTATCTATACAAACTGTTGACCTTGAACTTTCTAAACCTGCCTTCATTAGCAGACCTAAAGATCCAGTGACACTGGCCTCCTTGCTGCTCCACAAACAAGACAAGCCATCTCTGGACTCTGTATTTTCTCTGGAGGTGCCTGGCACATAATAGGTGTTTACCGACTAATCAACTACTCTGTCTGCATTTATTATTCAATAGTGTAATTCCACCTTCTCATATTTTTACCCGTTATTTGATACTGAACTGCCTTCCCCAAACTCAGCTGTTCATTCCTTTGTTCCCATCACCTACAATCCTACCCACCAATGTCTCACTCTACTATCACTTCTACATTCTTTATAATCTTTAATCTCTATCTACTGGTTACTTCCCTGGCACCTTCAAACATACTTAAGTCTCCCAAATTCCTAAAAATAAAATTCTAACATGTTTACTAGTTATTATCCTGTATCTCCTCCCCTTCTCAGCTAAACTTCTTGAAAAAGAAGTCTATCACTAGAGCTTCTACTTCCTCTGCTCTGTCTTCCAAATTTTGGCAATCTGGTTTCCCAACCTCATTATTCACCACAATCGGCTCTCTCAAAAGTTACCAATGAGCTCATAACTGCCCAACACAATGGCCTTTTCCTAATCCTCATCCTTTTTTAACTTTCGGTAGCATGACATTAGTGACCACCTACTCCTCCTGAATAATCTCTCTTCTCTGGATTTTCTCAACTCTGCTTTCTTTAGATTCTCCACTCGTATGAATATTCGTTCTCCATCTCTTCGGTTATATATTCATACCACTACCTGTAGGTATCATCCAAGGCTCTGAGCTGGGCCACCTTCTCTTCTCTCTCTATACTCTCATTTGGTCAGAAAATACAGGTTCAGTTATTATCTTTATACAGCTTAATTCCAGATCTATATTTTCACCTACTCAATTTTAGCTCTGAATTTATGTACTTGCTATTGGACATCTCAAACTGGATGACCTATAAGCATTTTAAACTCAATATATCCAAAAGAGAACTCATTATTTCCCCCCAAATTCTCCCCCTCTATTGAATGTCCCCAGTACTGTCAAGAACACCATCATCCTTCCAGTCACTCAAGTTCCAAACCTTAAGTGTTCTTTCTCTTCTTTCCTGAATTTATCTAATCAGTAGCCAAATCTTATGATTGTGTTTGCTATAACATTTCTCACGTACATCCCTTTCTCTCCGCTGACACAAGCCATCACTCTAGCTCAAGTACTCACCTGCTGCTGAGTCTATTGATTTAGCCTTTTAATTGGGCTCCCTGTCTCAAAACTCTCCCCACTCCAATCCTTCCTTCAACTCAGCTGTCAAGGTGATTTTCATAAAGTACAGGTACCATATCAAGTTTCCTGTGCTCAATAAACTCCAAAGGCTCCCTATTACTGCAAAGACCAAATGATTCTTCATAACCTTACCTTTTCCTGCCTTTCCCATCTTCTTATATTCTACTGCCTTCCATATACCTATTTACAGTTCCTCCCACATGATATTCCGTTTCCTGATTCCACACTCTCCCTCCTAAATTTCACCTCTTAGAATCTCTAGTTTCCTTTAAGACTCAACTAGAGTGCTCCCCTTGCCCTACCTCCAGAAGGTCTTTCCCTGGTCCCCCAGCTCCTAGTGCCATCCCCTTTAAGGTTATATTCCACTTATATTTGGCAAGAAAGGGCTATCTTTGCCTCTTCTTTGTATTTCCAGAACTTAGCAGTGAATCAATGCTAAATAAATGTTTTCTGGGTGACTGACTACTATCACCAATGGATATGGGAGAGGGAGTTCATAACTATATTCACTTGAAATAAGTGTGCACACAGAAAAGCATAATGATAGGCTCCCACTAACCGCACTTTGAATGTAAATTCCCTAATGTCAGGAGACTACCATTTTCTATCTCTGTACTATAGCATTAAGCACAGGACCTTGCATATAGAAAATGTTTTAATAAATGTTTTTTAATAGAATTGTTTTTTATTTACACAAACTATTTCAAGCGGACAACTGAGGATTATAGGATATAGAAACAGAAAGGGACAGCAATAATTCTGTCCAATGCTTCTCACTTTACAAATGAGGAAACTGAAGCTAGGGAAGTTGTTATTTCCCTAAGGACACACAGGTAGCAACAGAATGAAATTTGAACTCAGGTCCTCTGGCTCCATACCCATAGTTCTTTTCACTATACCAAACTATCTCTCGTTAAAGAATACCTTTCAAATCCACTTTCCTCTCCTTCATTGCAGAAGTCAGCAACTATACATTCAAAATATGGCATATATCGACATGTATAGCTGATGTGTTGATCAGTTTTATGGAACTATTTTTCTCTCATTCTTTTTAATAATTGTTGCTGTGTAGGAATGGGAAGAGGTAGATGTTCAGAAATAAATGTGATATAAAAACAAAAATATGAACAAAAACAATATAAAGATCAAAAATATTTTTAGAAAATTCTTTCTTGGGGTTCAAAACTAAAAAAATATAATGAATTCAAGAAAAAAGAAAGGAAAAAGAAGAAAAATTTAAAGATTATTCTAAACATGCAGTTAGTCTTGGCCAAAAAGAGATATTTTTATTGTTGTTGGCACTAAAGATGGATAAAATTAAGAGTCTCTCCTATTAAGTCACTGATTATAGAAACAAAACAACCCTCCTCAAAAGAAACCGGCTGTAAAGACCAGACTTCATTGCGTGAGGGGGACAGCCAGTTACGAGTGAACGCTCTCCACAGTTCGGCTCATCTTGCCATTCCTCACTCCCCTGCTCCCCCTCCTTCTTGATAGTGGCTTCACTATAGCCCTCCTGAAGATAACAGATGAAAGGTATTTTATCATGTTCCACCTTGGTGTGTGATTCTAATAGCCTTTTCAGCGTTACTGCAAGAGATTCTTGACTGTAACCACATCCAATTTCCTTGATCTTTGCTAGTCAGGGCACTACAATACCCCCCAAGCAGCTCTATTACCTTGAATGTCTATAAAGGTTTTCAAATTCATATCCCAAATTCTAAGTCCAAAATACCCTCTTGGTCCTTACTGTTAGAGACTGTGTAAAATGGAATCGTCTCTCTACTCTGGAGTCATTGGGTAACTTGAAAATGATCTTCACACTTTCAGGATCATCAGGGGGTGGCTCAGGTGGCAGGCATTCTGACTTCCTCTCCTTCTCCTCCTCTAGGTTCTGGGAAGAAAAAGAGCAAAGGTTAGTCCTCAGTTAAAGGCCATTCAGAATAAAGGACAAAAAGAACCTGATCATGTAGTCAGAAGAAATTAAATGGTTTAGATTATTTTAACAAGAGTCATGAGTATTTACTCATACTTATAAGTTATTGTCTAAATTTAGCTCTTAATTACCGTGGAAGTATATAGTGTCTGTTATACTGAGAAATAATATTTTGATAACGCTCTGGTCTGAAATTCTTGGTTTTGCTTCAAAGATCCAATTAATCTTCCTCAAATAGAAGACCTAATCATCTTCACAGAAAAAATTATAATTTCTTGAAATTAAGATTACTGGAGTTTATCATGTTCATAATAACTAAACCAACAGTGGGAATTTCTTTTTGTTTAATCTAATCAAAAGAGGCTGTCTGTTCACCTTTGGTCAATAACAGGGGAATGCTTAGAGCAGTGGTTCTCAACCTGTGGGTCAAAACCCCTTTGGGGGTCGAAAGACCCTTTCACAGAGGTCGCCTAAGGCCATCGGCAAACACATATTTCCAATGGTCTTAGGAACTGAGACTCCGCATCCATCTCCAGGTGAGTCCGCCCACATGCAGATACGCCCATATACGAGTATTAAAGGGTCGTGGCATCAGGAAGGTTGAGAACCACTGGCTTAGAGAGAGTGGTTATAGACCAAGTGACTGGTTTCAGAAAAGTGTTTTCTCCAAGGAGAGCATTACTATTGTTCTGTTTGGTAAGTTTATTTTAGAAAATCTAAACTAAAATTAAGTTCCTTTGTTTTACTCTGTTCTAAAATTCTATTTTTTGTTTGATTACTATAAAATATTAATTGAAACTGCTTGGGTCAGGGTGGCTAGGTAGCGCAGTGAATAGAGCACCGGCCTTGGAGTCAGGAGGACCTGAGTTCAAATCCAACCTCAGACACTAAACACTTACTAGCCGTGTGACCTTGGGCAAGTCACTTAACCCCAACTGCCCTGCCCTCCCCCCTCCAAAAAGAAAAAAGAAAAGAAAAAAAAACCTGCTTGGGTCAAGATACAGAAACTTTTTAAACACAATCACAAAGTCTTTTTAGACAAATAAAGACAGCTCTAAATAGCTGGAGAAATATTAATTACTGATGATCAGGCTGGGACAATATAATAAAAAAGACAATGCTACAATACAATTCATTTACTTATTCAATGTCATACCAATCAAACTACCAGAGGACTAATTTACAGAGCTAGAAAAAAAAAATCATAAAATTTATGTAGAGGAGCAAAAGGTTAAGAATATCAAGGGAACTGATGAAAAAAAAGAAAGATTAAGAGACAAGGAAGGGAGCCTAGGGAACCTGATCTCAAACTATGACTATAAAGACATAACTGTCAAAACAATTTGGCACTGGGTAAGAAATGGAAAGGTTGCTCATTGGAAGAGACTAAGCACATAATACACATAAGCAAATGAGCACAATTACTTAATGTATGGTAAACCCAAAGATCCTTCTTATTAGGGCAAGAACATACCATATGACAAAAACTGCTTGGGAAAGTTGGAAATTAGTCTGGCAGAGAACAGGTACATACCAACATCTCAATGTATACCAACAAGCCAAAAACAGATATGTAACTTAGACATGCTAAGCAAATTACAAGAAATTAGCTGTTGAATTTATGAATATGAGAAGAGTTTGTGATCAAACAAGAATTAGAGAGGGTCAAAAGAACAGTTTTGATTACATAAAATTAAAATTTTTTCTGTACATACAAAACCAATGCAGTTAAAATTAGAAGAAAAGCAGGAAACTGGAGAAAAACAATCTTTGCCGAAAACCTTCTCTGATAAAGATCTCATTTCTAAGATATATAAGGAACTGAGTCAAATTTGCAAGAAAAAGATCTATTCTCAAAGTAAAAGTCAAAGGATACAAATAACCAGTTTTCAGAGGAAGAAATTCAAGCTATCAACACACAGATGAAAAAAATATTTCAAATCATTATTAGAGAAGTGTAAATTAAAACAACTCTGAGATATATCTCACATGCATCAGATTGGCTAAGATGACAAAAAAAGAAAATGACATGCTAGAAGGAATGTGGGAAAATTAGGGTCTTTACTGCACTGCTGGCAGAACTGTGAACTAGAATAGCCCAACTATTCTAGAAAACAAATGGGGGGGGGGGCAAAATGGCGGCGTAGGAGCAGCAACATATCGCAGCTCTCACATAGCCACCCCAAAATACCCATAAAATATGACTCTAAACAAATTCTAGAACTCCAAAATGCACACAAATATACTTTCCACTAAAGTCAGCTCAGCTACTAAGAACCATCTCAGCCCTGCGAACTGAAACCAGCCAAGCCTGAAACCACAGCTGCCCTGGCAGCTGGACAAGAGGAGCTGAGCCCCAGCTGGAGCTTCGGGAGAGCAGATCTGCAACCGCTGTGGCAGTATCCAGAATTAGGTTAGTGAAGCTCGGGGAAATCAGGGGAGAAAAGCGGTCCGGCCAAAATGCCTCCAGGGCAACGAGGCCACAGAAGCGGAGGTTTTGCACTCGCCTCCACACTGCCGCTTAAGGGCTCCTGGCCTGCAGACTGTAGGGGGACCAAGTGATCGTTCAGAGGCCAAGTGCGGATCATGGTCTTGGGCGTTGGTCCTGGGGTTTTTTTTTTCCAGTAAGCCGGAGTTGGGGAGGGACCCAGCAGCCTCCTAAGAGCTCTGGCAGCTGGGAAAACTCCAGCAATTTGGGACAGAGCTTTCCCCTCTAGAAGCAGAGTTCCACAGAGATTTAAAAAAAAAAAACACGGACTGACCAACCATGAATAAGAATAAGCATAAGAAGCAAGGTAAGAACAGCAACCAAACCCTAGATTCCTTCTTTGGGGAAAAGAAGGATCAAGGCAGGGAGCGGGAAGAGGACAGCACAGTCGGAGCTCCCACATCAAAAGCTTCCAATAAACATGAAGATTGCCTAAAAGCTAGAGATCAGCTGAAGAAGGATTTTGAAAACCAAATGAGAGAAGCAGAAGAAAAATTGGGAAGAGAAATAAGAATGTTGCAAGAAAATCATGAAAAGAGAGTCAGAAACCTGACTGAAGAAATTAACACCTTAAAAAATAGATTAACTCAAATGACAAAGGAGGCCCAAAAAGCCAATGAGGAGAAGAATGCCTTAAAAAGTCGACTTTGCCACATGGAGAAAGAATCTCAAAAGCATTCTGAAGAGAATAATTCCTTCAAAATTAGAGTGGAGCA
>CM053581.1:284185715-284224788 GCA_028627135.1 Pseudochirops cupreus
GAAGAAGGGACATGTAATCAGACTCTCACAATATGCCCACTGTGGAGAGGTTCTGCATAATTACACGTGTTCAGCCTGTATTTGATTGCTTGTCTTTCCAGTGGGAGTGGGTGACGAGGGAGGAAGAGAAATAATCTAGAATTTAAAGTTCTATAATCAAATGTTAAAAATATATACGTGTGTGTGTGTGTGTGTGTGTGTGTGTGTGTGTGTGTGTGTGTGTGTGTGTAATTATTATTATTAACTACATCTAACTGGAACTTGAGATACACAGGCACTGTGGTTGGGAGATTCATCCTGCCCTACCGGAAAGTCAGAGGGATTAGGGGGGAAGACATAGGAGAGAATAGATTGGGGGAGGGCGGATACAATGGGATGTCTGTTTGGGGGCGGCGGGTAGGGGAAAGATGGGGAGAAAATTTGTAACTCAAAATTTCGTGGAAATGAATGATGTAAACTTACATAAAAAAAAAAGAAAAAGAAAACAAATTTGGAACTAAGCCCAAAACTCTGCATACTCCATGACCTAGAAATTCCACTACCCCGCAAAGAAACCAAAGAAAGAGGGAAAGGATCCTATGTATAAAAATACCTATAGCAGCTCTTTTCATACTAGTGAAGAACTGAAAACTTTAGGGATTTCCATCAACTAGGAAATGGCTAAATAAGTTATGGAATATGAATGTGATGAACTCCCATCTGACTGTGTGCCCCCCATCTCATACTGTACTTGCCTCTAACCCTATCTCAACTTCCTGCAGAGTGGTGCCCTCCACTCAATGATGAGTATTTTCAAACCTAGTCATAACCCTTTACCCTCCCAAGTGATCTAAATTCCTGTAGATCATTAGCCAAATCCCATTCCTTACTTCCCAACAACCAACTCTTATTCTCATCTCCTTCAATCTTCCCACCCCAAAATTTCAACGTAACTCACCCAAGCCCTCTCTCTGTGCCCCCTGGAATACCTGTTCCATAAGCAACAAACTTCCTTTTCTCTTACATCTTTTCCTTTCTCACTCCTTCTGCCTACTAGCTCTTATGTAAATCTGGTTTCCTGTTATTAATACAGCCTAACTGACCATCCTTTCCAGTAATGGTTGTATTTTCACTCATTCACCATGGCTCAATGGTCGAGTCAGGGGAGTTCACTGGAATACTTCTTCTTCCCTATTATCACTTTCTGGTTCTCCCTCTTCTTCTATTACTCACTAGGTTCTCTTCCTTTGAGTTTCATAGTTTCATGCTATTCACGTTCATTATCTAATCAAAATCTTGTGGTTCTCTACAGACACCCACCCACCCCTCCCCAGTCACTCTCCTTTTTTTCTTTCCCCCCTTCCTTAATGAGTTCAGTACCTGGTTCACAATTTTTCTCTCCTTCTCAAGTCCTGCCTTCAAATAGTAGGTGACTTCAACAAACATTATTAATTTACTCTCAAATACTCTATTCAATTGGTTTCTCTAAGTACTCACTTCCTATGAGCTATTCCTTTACCCCACCTTCAGCGACACACACAAAGATAGTTACACCTTTGACCACAAATGTACCATCTCTACATTTAAGAATTCTAAAATCCCTTTATCCAACCATTATCTACTGGCTTTTTACTTCTTTATCTTCCCTTATAAAACTCTATGGTTCCTCTGCACCATGACTTCCAGTCCCTTGACCCCTTAATTCTCTCCCAGGCTATCTTCCCTGCAGTAGCCACTTTTCTCTTCTTCTCCTCATCTTTTCTTCACCTCTTGACCCCTTGATGAAACCAATTCAACACTATACCGTCTTCCTCTCTTGAATCCCTAATTCCCTTGTATCACCAACTATACTCAGCCAAACTTCAGTCTTGGTTATTGCTCCTAATATTAGTTGTCTTCATGCTGCTGAATGAAGATGGAGAAAATACACACAACTCTTTTGACTAGATCCACGACAAATTAACATTACTACTTCGACTGGGCTCTTACTGCTGCTAGGCAGTATCCCTTTATAAACTCACTATCCTACTCACACAGCAGCTCTTCAAAACCTTTTCATCCCTCCTCAAACCTTCCATGGCTCCCTCTCTTCCCAATCTCTCAGCTGAGACCCCTGCCTAAGAGTTTGTGAAAAAAACTGAAGCCATTCAATTTGACATCTTCACCCCTCTTTCTTATCTCCTATCACTCAGAAGCCTTTTTCCATTAACTCTTCCTTCATTCCCATCTCACATGTCAAAGTGGCCTTACTCCTTATCAAAACTAATCCCTTTACTTGTTCAAGCAATCCCAGTCAAGGAATCCCTGTCATCCTCAATGTTTCATTTATTTTCAACCTTTTTCTCTCTATTGGCTCATTTCCCAATGCCTACAAATATGTCCATGTCTCACCCACCCTGAAAAAACTCTCACTTGATTCTTCTATTACTGTGGATCATCCTAAATCACTTTTATGTCCTGTATTTCTTTTGCCATCTATAATAGGTGCCTCTACTTTTTCTCCACTCACTTTCTTCTTAACCCCTTACAATCTGGTTTCCAACCTCATCATTCCACCAAAACTACTCTCTCTAAAGTTACTAATGATTTTCTTATATGCTGAATTCAAAAGCTTTTTCTCAGTCTTCATTCTCTTTAACCTCTCTATAGCTTCTCACACTCTCCTCCTTGATACTCTCTTCTCTCTAGGTTTTCAGGACACTCTCTATCCTAGATCTCCTCCTACCTATAACTGCTCCTTCTCTGCCTCTTTTGCTGGATCTTCCTCCAGATCAGGTCCTCTAAGTGTAGTTATCCCTCAGGGTTCTGTCCTGGGACCTCTTCTCTCTTGGTAATCTTATCAGTTACCATGGATTTAATCACTATCACTATACTGATAATTTACTGATAATTCTCAAATCTACCATCTTCCTAGTCCTTCCCTAAAGTTCAAATTCTAGGAGTCATCCTAGATTTTTCATTA
Source organism: Pseudochirops cupreus (assembly GCA_028627135.1). NCBI lineage: Eukaryota > Metazoa > Chordata > Mammalia > Diprotodontia > Pseudocheiridae > Pseudochirops > Pseudochirops cupreus. The sequence continues at coordinate 284,188,657 of CM053581.1, forward strand.
TCTCTCACCCTCCTATAATCAAGCTGTTGCCAAAGCCAGCAGATTTCACCTTTGCAACATCTCTTGTATACACGCCCTTCTCTCCTCTAAAGATGCTGCCATCATTCTAGTACAGGTCTTCATCACCTTATGCCTGGAGTATTGTAAAAGCAGAATGTTCTTCCTCTTTTGTTTCAACTACTGACCTTCCAAGCTTTCTTTAAGACCCAAATAAAATCACATCTTTTACTGGAAGCCTCCCCAATTCCTCCTAATTCTAGTAGCTTCCCTCTGTTAATTATTTCCTATTTATCCTCTATGTACCTTGCTTTGTATATATTTGTTTGTGTGTTGTCTGCATCAATAAACTGTAAGGTCCTTTAGGCAGGGACTGTCTTTTGTCCCTTTTTGAATCCCCAGCATTTAGCAGTGTGTGACATGTAGTAGGCAGTTAATAAATGTTTACTGATTACTAACTGCAATATTATTGTGCTGTAAGAAATGACGAAGGGGATAGATTCAGGAAGATTATGTGAATTTATATTCAAAGTGAAGTGAACAGAACCAGGAGAACAATTTATGCAGTAACAGCCACACTGTAACTCTGATCAAGACAACAACCGACCACAATTCCAAAGTACTCATGCTATCTACCTCCAGATATAAGACTTAGAGTGGCAAATGAAGCATATATTCTTCTCCTTCTTTTACCTATGAAACTTTTTTTGCTTTTTTTTTTTTGGAGGGGGGAAGGCAGAGCAATTTGGGTTAAATGACTTGCCCAAGGTCACATGGCTAGTGCTAAGTGTCTAAGGCTGGATTTGAACCCAGCTCCTTCTGACTCTAGGGTCGGTGCTCTATTCACTGTGCCACCTAGCTGCCCCTATCTTCTCTTTCTTTTAAAGTTTTGTTTGAACATGGCCAATGTGAGAATTTGTTTTGCATAAGTACACATGTTTGCAATGGGCTGTGTTTTTCTGGTCTTTTGAATGAGTAGAGGAGGGATATGGGATGGGCGGAGTGGAGAGAATTTGGAGTTGAAAATAAAACTGAATTTAAAAAGAAAAGAAAAGAAAAAAGGAAAAGGAAAAGGAAGAAAGGAAGGAAGGAAGGAAGGAAGGAAGGAAGGAAGGAAGGAAGGAAAAAAAAGATAGACTGTTGGGGTCACAGAGAATTCTAATTAGCAGAGGAACCTTTTTGAGTCTGAACTTCTCCCAAAGCAAGAATTCTTGTTTATTCGTAAACTGTCTCTGAGAGACTGGCTAAAACACAGAGTACGGAGTTTTTCTTCCTATTTCTTCACTGTTAATGAACAGAAAGCAAATGACTTGAGACATCAGAGCAAGAAATGAGAGGACACGAACACAGCATAGTTGTCTATGCTTAGCTCCTAGGACCTAGAAAAACAGTTAGCATTTCTTGACTTACGGAGTTTATTGAGTAGATAGGTGACGTGGCCAGACCTGTGGTTTAGGAAAATCACTTTAGTGGCTGGAGGGAGGATGGACTTGAGCAGAGAATGAATTGAGGAAGATAGATCTAACAGACTTGAGGTGATGAGAGACTGTGGCAGAGGAGAGAAGGGGGGAATGTACTTGAGAAATGTTGCAAAGGTGAAATCAACAGGCCTTGGCAACAGCTTAAATATGGGAATGAGAGACAGTGAGGAATCCAGGATGACTCCTAAATTGTGAGTCTGAGGAATTAGGGAGGATGGTATTGCTCGCTATAGTAATAGGGAATGTAGGACAGGGAAGTTTGGAGGAAAAGATAATGAGTTCTGTTTTGGACATATTGAATTTAAGATGTCTACTAAATATCCAGTACTATGAGTACTTACAGGCACCACATCAAAGTGGGTTTAGCTTCACAGGCCCAGATACTTGTGTTGCTCAGAAGAAGACAAGACTATCTAAGTGAGAACATGCTTATCACTAAAGGTCTGCCTCTAGCAGATGAATTTTTACAGCTATAGCAACTGATGAAACCACCTAAGATGTGAAAGGAGTACCAACACTCACACAAATGTTTTTGATGTACTATACTACAGTGTTAGAAACAAGATTACAAAGGTTCCTTACTCGTCTCCGCCTCTCTTCTGCCATTTTCTGTTGCTGTACTTCTTCTTCTTTTTGTCGCTTCCGTTCACGCTCCTCTTGCTTTTTCCGTTCTTTCTCTTGGTCAGCCCGGAGGGAGGCCAAGTAGGCTTCATCTTGTTGCTGCCTCAGCACCTGGGTCTGGTTTCTCTCTTCCCTACAGATATGCCAAAAGGCATTCAATCAATGAACAAGTACTCCTTCAGTGCCTATTATGGGCTAAGTGCTGAGGGCATGAGCAAAGACAATCAAGCAATCTCAGCTTCCAAGGAGTTTGCATTTTAACAGAGAGCCAACAAGTGTACATATGTGTGTCTGTGTGATACACATGCACATACAGAATAAATATAAAGTGAGTCAACAGAAAATAGTTAAGAAGGTGGTTTGAAAAGCAGGGCAGTAGCGGCTGGTGAGGGGACAAGAATAAGGTGTACAAGATGTTTGAGCTACATCTAAGGAACTGAGGGGTGCTGTGAGGTGGGAGGTGAGGAGAAATCTACATTCTAGGAATAGTGAATACTGACGCAGAGCAAAAGAAGAGTATTCTTAATAAGAGTATTTTTTCAAAACATTTCAAAAAGAATATTTCATGCTACCATGTGAATCATAAAAACTGAACATGGACAAATATCAATCAACAAATTTTTTACATGTCTCATAGCCAAGCACTGTGCAAGGCACTGGGAATATAAAGACAAAAAAGAAATAGTTCCTGCTCTAAAGAGAGCATACATTCTTTAAGGAAAAATAACATGTGTAGCACACACATGTGTAAATATGCACAAAAGAGACAAAATATGAATTGCTCAGTATTTATGTAGAAAAGGCAGCAGGATCTTTAATAGTACTCAAGTACTCCAACAGTAAGCAAGCAGCCAACATCTGTCATACACTTATGTGGCCCAAAAGGATCCCTATAATAGCTGGCCCACATGGGATTAACTAGTACCTCTCCAAACGTTCAGAAACCAGGTATGTCTGGTTTGCATCCATGATGAATGTCAGTTGGTTAATGAGATCATCAGGTTGAATGAGACCTTCTAACCGACCGACCACAGTCATTCTCCGATCTTTCAACATGATCATAGCTAGGAATGGATATGTATTCTCTCGCAAAGCTTGGGACACTAGAGGAGACCAAAGAGAACAGGATACAATTTTCAAAGCACTGCCACAAGTGTTATTTAATCCTCACAACACTGTGAGACAGGTCAGGTAGAATTTTTTTATAGATGAGGAAACTGAGGCTCAGACAACTTCATTCACTTGCTCAAAGTCATGTGGCTACTCGAGCTGAAGGTAGAACTTGGATGTAACCCAGGACCACTTTGAAATAAACAAATCAGCAAATAATTAACTTAGAAGCATTAATTTAGAAGCATTCCATGCAAGCTCTTAAATGAACTTTGCTCCCACTCTGATACACTACAACCTGAAGAAGAACCTTAGTGAAACCTCTTTGCTTAGTTCTCCTCAAGAGTAGTGATGACACCACTGTTTGGTCAATGAAGGTGATTTCTGCTCAATTAAGAAAGGATTCTAACATACTAGAAAGCAATGGTTTCTCTGTTCATATGGGTCCTGATAAGCCAGTATTCCAAGCAGGGATCTAGATATATGTAAATATTTAAACTTCAGAACCAAGCAAACTAATTGGCTAGAAGAGCAGCATTCAGGCTCTAGGTTCTGTTTAATGACTGAAAGAGCTTTAGTTAAAAAAAAAAAACTATAAAATACCTTTCCTACAAAAATTATCTTCATACATATTTCATTATAAGAAATGGACTCTGAATAATAAATCTTTCTACATCATGGCTGACAGCCCAATAACAGTACTCTGGTAACTCAATTACAACAAACCCTTTACAACAACCATTTCTCTAGAACAAAGGATCTCTCTCATTACTCACTATAAACACTGTTAATATTCTCACACCTCCGTGATTTTGAATTTTGGACACATTCCTATCTATGATCTCATTTTGTTCTCACAACAACCATGGGAACTAAGTGGGAAATGCCCTATTTAATAGATGAGGAACCTAAGGCACAAGAAGTTTGGGTGAACTGCTTAAAGTCACATACACAGCAAATGGCAGAACCAGCACTAGAGAACAAGTCTCATCCTATACCTATATGCTTTCTATATGACAACACTGTGGCTGACTGTGTGCTTTGACTTGGTAGCACCATTCAAACTATCTGACTGCTGCATCACTAACAATGGATCATGGGTACCTCCTTGTCAGCTTCCCCCCACTCTTCTATCTCCATTTGCACTAAATTTGTTCATAGAATATGAAGAACATAAGCACTCCTCAATATTTGGTGCTGAACGGAATTCCAGGTACAGGCAACATCACAAGCTGCATTATTGATTCAACCTATGGGACAAGTTGGTCAATATTTGAATTGTTATTTACATCTTCTGGAATAGTGATTTCTTCAATGTTGAGAACTCTAGATGAAGAAACTACCTCTACTAATGCAGATTAGCACCTTCCCTGCAACTTAATGTCTTAGAGAACTGCTAAGACCAAGAAGAGGTTAACTAACTTGCCCAGGATGACTCAGCCAATACATGTGAGAGGTAGAATTTGAACCCAGGACTTTCTGACTCAAAATCAGCTCTCTATCCACTATGCTACTCTGTCTTTTTGAAATATAATTACAGAAGAGAATTCATAAGAAAGCTGAGCCACTGATCCACTTTTTATCTCTTGTTAACTATATAGTATCAGCAAATTAGTTCAATATTCTCATGAAATCTCTTCTGTAATAATATCTTATACTGAACCCCTGGCCCAGAGGTTGAATCAGTGAAACAACAGTGCAGGAAAAATATCATTAAAAATTCTATTAAGAAACTAATCCTCTTTGCTCAGGGTAATCACCACCACTGTTGAGCAATGATGCAATTTTATTTTCACTGGGCATTATTGTAATTCCAAAACTATCTCTCAGTGATAACAAGCACGTTACCTTGCATACTGCAGGTGCTTAACAAACGGTTGTTGGATGAAAGAATCAGTTAGAAAAAAATTATTCCTCCCATCCATTCATTTTAACTTGTACTATTAAAAACAGATAAAAGGTGTAACACCTCTGAAATCTATAGGAAAATGAAATTTTCCAACTGCTAAATGTTTTATTTTATGAGATTCTGTGGTATCGGCACCTTTAAGAACCAGTCAACCTGTCAACATTCTTTTTAAACAAAGATGAAAACGTTTCCTTGGCACCAGTCTGAGCAGAAATAAGCAAACATTATTCAAAACTGACCTGTGTTACTAGTGGAAAAATGGTGCTAAATATCAAGTACTATGAAAGAGCCATAAAATTATTCTGCAGTACTATGATTTGATGCCTTCATAACAATAAAGATCTTAATACTGTCTTAGTTTAAAATACCAAAAGCACAACTTCTGAAAATATATCCAGTGTGGTCAACTCTATCTACTTACACAAAACTACATATTTTTGATAAGTATCATGGCAGAAATAAGAGCACTCACAGAACTATTTACTGAGAACCACTCACAGAACATGGTCTGGGTCTTCTAATTTAGGTAGGTGAATCACATGGCATTTTAGGAGAGCCAGAAAGAATTTCAACAGCTGTCTTTTCTGTCCCTGGATATCACAAAGGGTAGATGGACCAACATTAACAGTGTTTCCCCTTGTCAAATCATACAGTGGTACACATTTTCTCTTTTAAGATTATTTTAGTCATCATACATTTTTACTTAAAAAAAAAAGACTAATTTATATCAAAGAATGGCTTGATACCTCTAATTCTATTGTTGCTGCTTGTTCAATTAGTATAAGGTATGGTGGTATGTAGTATAATAACTCTTTGTCAGTGAAGAGAAAATTGTCATGCTTTCAAATACTCTCATTGAAGTACAGGTAGCTGGCTATTCCTTCCACAGAAACACTAGTACTGTCCCATGTTTTCAAGGATTACAGTAATGAGGAACAGGTAGGTCATCTGCCATTACAGATAACAGTTATTCTACTTTCTGCCTCTCCACTGGTAACTCTTTTCCTTTCATCTTGTCAGAGCATCTGCTGATTTTCACTCTTCTTTTCCCTTCTCCTTTCTGTTTTTAAAATTTGCTTTTCTATATTCTATTACTTTCCCCATATTTCTCAAGTTTTCTCCTTTACTGACAAGATGACCAATAAACTACAGAATACTGGATGCAATCTTTGCTTCTTCTTAGTTGTAATTTTTGTTGTTTGATGCTCAGGGGCTGCTTTCTCCCTAAAGAAGTGTAACAGTCCATGAATCAAGATTTTATAATAAGAATTTCATCTGTATTTGTTCATTTGGTTTAAAAGGAAAAAAATTTATGGACTGATTTAGTGAGATGGTTTCTTAACTCAGTTCTCAGAGATCCGGCCTTGTTTTCCCATGCCTTATGAAGCGTTTCGTTATGGGAAAACCAATGTACATAGGATTTGTTAAGTAATTAAGGAACCAGAACTAAGGGATCAGAAAATAATGAAACTAGACTATAAAGACCATATTAAGAGTACTGTTGGTAGACCATGTTCATAGGAGGAAGAGCCTGAAAGTAACTTAATTTTTCTTCAACCCTTTAAACCCTAAGATGAGTTCTATGAAGATCTCAAACAAAGAGCCCCTGTTGTAAGTATCCCTCCGAATGTGAACCCTCAAGGTATTCAGGGTAATTTAAAACACAATATACTGTTAAGAGCAATGGGTGAAGAGACTAAATCTTCTAAGACTAAGGACAAGGTGATAACTATAATTTTATGCTGGGGAAACAAAAAACAAAAAAGGCTCCACCAATAATGAAGGATTTGTTGTGATATTACTTCCTCTTCACTATCTATTCATGACAATACCAAAGGAAGAGATCTGATAAGCTCCATGAAGCAGAGGAGACGAAAAAGCAAGAGGCATAACTTACCTCTGTATCCCTCAGGTTTGTTTGTGGAACATGCCCAAAAGAGCATCCTATTATTTATAAGCGAAATGACATCAGGTGAACAAAGAGTATTGCTGTTGGGAGAGAAGACACAAATATGAGAATAACATATTGATTAAAAACATAAACTAAGAGTACAGAAAATAAGTGAGAAAGAAATCTTTTTACTTACCGACAAAAATCATCAGAATCTTGATGATCGTCACCATGAAGATAGACCAACAGAAATCGAAGTTCTCGCTTGGCATCATTTAGTGCCTTTGTGAAACAGAGAACAACTAATTACATATGGGACAGGACATTATCCTTAACAAAGTTTATAAGAAATACGAATAAGGAAATAAAAACAGAATTTAAAAAAAACACCTAGAATGGGTGATCTACCTTCATAATCCTTAAAAAAATCCCTACCAAATACACATCTCTACTTATTATGCTCTCCTGCTTCCCGAATTAATTCTTAACATTCCTCAATGAGAAAAGCCACTAAAAATTTTAAGAGAGGCTAGTAAAGTTTTCAAAAAGTGCAGTCAACAAACACACCTACCATGTGCCAACCACTATACTAAATGTTGGGGATACAAAGAAAGGCAAAAACATTCCCCGCCCTTTTGAAGTTCACATTCTAATTCAAAGAAGGGGGGTGAGGAGGGGAGATGGGTAAGGAAAGACTATGTACAAACAAGATATATATAGACATAGATACATATCTACATCTATATCTATCTATACACACACACACACACACACACACACACACATATATTTGATATATGAGATTTTTAAAAAAGCCATGTCAGCTACTCCTGAACATCTAATCCAATCTTATAAGAGTATGAGGTATTAGTGATATCACTAGCTATAGAGAAGAAGAAAAAAATTATTCCCTAGCCACATAAAAAAAGTGATAAGGGGACAGCTAGGTGGTGCAGTGAATAGAGGATCAGCCCTGGAGTCAGGAGGACCTGAGTTCAAATCCAGCCTCGGACACTTAACACTTACTAGCCATGTGACCTCAGTCAAGTCACTTAACTCCAATTACCCTCCAAAGAGCAAAGAAAAAAAAAGAATGATAACGGTAGCTTCAAGTAGTGAAAGTTTAAGAGAAAAATGGAGCAAGAGAAGAAAAGAGAAAAAGAAGATATTTTCCCTTTCCAGATATTACCATGAAGTAACCTCTCCTCCTCCCAGAGTGGTGGTTCTCTACTCCTTTCCAAATGTACTAGGAATATGATCTTACTTAACTTGATTTAAAGCTGGAAGGAACATTAAAGAACATCTAGTTCAGCTCCTTCATTTTACAGGTGAGAGAACTGAGGGCCAATTAGGTAAAGTGACTTTTCCATGGTCAGAAAGCTATTAAGTAGAAGCACTGGAACCTGAACTCTAATCTTTTGACCCCAAATCTAAAAATCTACTACAGCAATAAATAAATAAGCATTTGTTAATGTGCATAATATAAGCGAGAAGAGAAGAGAAGAGAAGAGACCAACTCTGCTCTCAAACTGCTTAAGGAAATGAGATTATATGGGAGGTAAGAAAAGACTACATTCTAAACATGGAAGAAGGCTAGTTCAAACTCAAGACAAGTGATGAAATGCCACATGAGAGGAACAGAGAGAAGGCCAATATGACTGGACTGAAGAGAGTAGGAAAGCTGGAGAGAAAGACTGGGACCAGGCTATAAAAAGCTTTAAAAGTCAAAGAGTTTATATTTTATCCTAGAGGAAGTAGGGAGTCATTGGAGTTTAATGAGAGGGGGAATGATATGGTCAAATCTGTGGTTAAGGAAAATCACTTTGGCAGCTGTACTGGAAGATGAATTATGGATTAAAGTAGAAAGAGACTAGAGGCAGTGAGATCAATGAGGAGTATCTTGCAACTGTCCAGGCAGGAGATAATGAAGACCCGAACTGAAAGCAATGGCTATCTGAGTCCGAAAGGGATGGATGCTATATATATTATACAAGTAGAAAATGGCAAGATTTGGCAACTGGTTGGATATGTGTGACAAATGACAGTTAAGATACAGGACTGGGGAACAGGACAAGGTGGAGATTAGGGAAGAATAACTGACCTTGTGCTCTGCCCCCGTGCTCACCCTACTCTGACTTGTATTAAGGTTAATTCTTGAGTTGCTTCAAAGCATAAAGATGCCAAGATATTTATCTAGACAGAATTCTGTCACATATCTACAATGTGATGATGGTAATCAGTTTTTCTTACTAGGGAACCTATATTTCTTAAATATTCACATAACTAATTAAGGGATGCCTGGAGCATGTGATCTAAGTCACAATCAAACTGAACTGTAAATTTTGGCACTGAAGAAGCACTTAAAAAGAAAGGGGGGAAAAGCTTTTTAGTTTTCCTCAAATGATGGATTCATATCAATAAAGTAGCTTTTGTTTTGTCTCTGCCACTGACCTGGCTGTATGTTCCCTGGTAGAAGACAGGATGTGTCCTCCCATATTTCTCTTCAAATATGTGCATAAATGAAATGATGTCCCCAACAGGGTCAGTTACCCGACTTCGAGGGTCAGGACGTATAAAACGAAGCGCAAACCTAGGGAGGAAGGACATGTGTCACATGGATCCCATTTAACTTAACTTTGTATGATATAGTCAACATAAGCAAAAGACATTATCAACCAGTCGACACAGAGTCATTCAACAGAATCTAGAGCCATAATATCCGCCTGCTGGTCAGTGTAAATTTTCTTATCCCTTCAAAGAAGAAAATTAGGATCACAAATTCTAACACTAGTTTGATAAGACCCTATGTGTTTGTGCACTGAAAAATCAGAATCCCAGGGGTGAACATAGTGGCAGGAATAAGACAAGATCTGGTAAGAAAAAAGAAGAGGAGACAATGAGAGAAAGCAGTGCTGGGCTGGAAGAACAAAAAATGTGTTCATTTCTGTTTATACCACTCTTTCCCCAATACTTCCTTTTCTTCTTGACTGTAAAAGTTTTCAGTGTATACACATGCACAGTGCATATACATGAAGGTGTATACATATTATCCAATGCAGTCAAATGACTGATTTAAATTTCAAACCAGCAGTATCAACTTCCAACTGTGGTTTTCGATTACTCCTTAGTTTATTCCTTTTAAAGGAAAAGAAAAACTGTCTTTGACAGCACACAGAGGAAGAGCAAATAATGAGAGATATAACTACTCCCATCTATGCAGCACTTTTAAAATTTCCTTACAACAGTCCTAGGAAGTGGTCAGTGCTTATCACTCAGAATTTATCATCTCTACTTTAGAGCAGAAGCAACCTGGGATTAAAAAGGTGAAGTCATTTGCCCAAGGCCATAAAGCTGATAAATCATAGAGTTAAAACTCAGCCCCAGTCATCTGACTCCAAATCCAGATTGCTTTCTACTGAACTACACTGTTTTGGTGGCAGTTCCTTTCTAAAAGATCAGACTCCATAAGACATGTGTGCCTACAACTTTTTTCTAAATTTCAATAAACCCTCTATAAGCAAAAGCTGAGATGTCAATAGGACAGGGATAGAGAAGTCAGTATGTCACATAAAAATCCAAAAATCGTTTGGATAATTAATAATATTAAAATATTATTATTGATTAATGTTATATATTAATTAAAATATATTAATATCATATCTGAATATTGATTGATATAAATATGTAAAATATCAGAATTATCAGAGTTAAATATTAAACTCATATTAAAATACAAATAAGAAATAAAAATACAAAAATATTCATCATGTAAATTTCTGCAGAGCAGAATATTTAAGAATGATAAAGCTCTCCTAAAAATGGAAATAATTAACACAATTCTTAGACATTTGTTAAAGAGGCTGTAAAAACAATTCCTGCTTAGTGATGGGTCAGACCAGAGGCCCCCCCAAATCACAATCTATGATAAATAGATAAACTCACACTAGTTTTCAATCAATTAAAAAGTGATAGGATCAGCTGACTTCCCGGTAAGAAAAAAAATTACCAAAACAAAGATGGCAGCAAGCAAGTTTAAAAACATTAATACCAAGGGAAATAACATGAAGCCAAAAAGCATATATAGGAGTCGTCAAGAGAACAAGGCTCTAGCCTTGGCACAGCCTCCAATTAGCCTGTGTGACTTTGAACAAAGAAATTCCTCTCTGTGGCATCAGGTTCCTTCTTCTATAAAATAAGGAGCTGAATGAGCTGACACTTGATGGTCGAAGGCCCCTTCCAGCTGAAATAATCTGTGCACCACGATTTACTGACTGACTGATGGGCTGTGCTACCTTCAATCTCAGTAGTCATCCTCACTTCACTGAGAAAGCTTATTTGCTCAGCACTCAGTTCAGGTACCACCTGCACTTCCTGTTTCCCTTAAAGCTGTGTCTTTATGACATAACTGAGGGTATGGGCAAGAGACATAAGAACTAGCTCATGGAGTATAGTGGTCTACAAAGAGTACAACAGAACATCATCTGAGGTAGGTGAATATAGTTAGATAAGCTGTTGGAGGGGTTTAGGAGTAAGAGGAGAAGAACTAGGAAAAAGTGCAAAAACAGGGAGTCAGAGAAATTGAAGAATATAAAAGAAGGCTAGGTGGAACGGAAAGTGATTTAGGTAATTGGCAAAGGGGAGATGCACATAAAGCTAGTGCTCCTTTAGAAACTATATGCAAAATCAATTTAAATAATTTCTTTAATAATATATAATAATTATACACATGTACCATAAAATATTTTTGCATACTGTTAAGAAGACTGCCAAAAGGGGCGGCTAGGTGGCACAGTGAATAGAGCACCGGCCCTGGAGTCAGGAGGACCTGAGTTCAAATTTGACCTCAGAAATTTAACACAAAAACTAGCCATGTGACCTTGGGCAAGTCACTTAACCCCAATTGCCCTCCAAAAAAAAAAAAAGAAGACTGCCAAAATAAAGCACTCAATTATATGACACTCAAAACACAAAAAACTCTATATACAGTCTACATTTACTATAGACAATCAATACACATATTAAATATAACTTGCTTATAGAAATCTCAAATTTGACCATGGTATCAATACATAAATACAAAGTACTCACCTAAATATGTCAAGTATTGTGTAATAGGTAAATCGGAATGGAAGCATAATCAAGTAATAACCCCATCCTAGCAATCCCTGAAATGAAAAAATTTTCAAAGAATAAATATACACTGAATTTTTTAAAAATCGACTTTACAAAATGGAGGAAGTATGGCTGGACAGTAGATTATCTGAAAAAGATTAAGGGGTTTCAGTGTACTAAATATGAACTATGAATCCACAAGACAATTATTCTGTATTTATACCATACTTGTGAAAGATGTAGCATAGTAGAAGACTGGTCTTAAGAGTTAGGAAGACATAGATTCAAATGCATGACCCATCCTGGTCATGTGATCCTAGCTAGGCAACTCATTTAACTTTTCAATACCCCAGCAAACTCTTAAAACTAAGTTGCGTAACACTTCAGAGACCTCCACCTGTAGAGAGCTTCCTTATTGAGAGTTCCCTACACCAATGAAATCACAAGTCTGGACCAAACCCCCCTATATTTATACATAGGTTTTAAGTCCTGTGAGAACTAGGGCTCTTTTGTTTCTGCTTTTATATTAGCAATCAGAAGTTAATTCAATCTCAGGCTATACTAAATGCAGCAGCACCCAAAGTGAAAGTTAACAGGATATCCTGCTGAATTCTGCCCTGATGAGAACACATCTGGAAGAGTATGCTCAGTTCTGGATACCACTTATTAGAAAGGACTTTAATAGGTTAGAGAGTATCTTGAGGAAGGTGACCAGGATGGGGAAGAGCCTTAAAATCATGTCACATAAAGATCATTTGCAGAAAGTGGAGATGTCTAACTTTGAAAAGAGAAGATTTACTCTAATATTCTAACATAGGAAGGTCAAATAGTGTAGAAGATGAATTGGGCTGGTCCTGGGTGGCTTTAGGTAACAGAACTACGAGAGACAGAGGCTTATTATATGGAAAAACTTCCAAATGCTTAGAGTAGAATGGGCTGCCTTAAGACACAGTGCCCTCTCCTTCACTAAAGTTTTTTAAGCAAAGGCTAGATGACCACCTGATGAATATGTTGTAAAAAGGGTTTACTACTTAGGTACGAATTAGACCAGATCACCTGATGAAGTGATTTTTCTAATTCTATGATTCTGGGGGATTGTCTTCTAATCTTCAGAACAAAAGTGGTGACTCAATACAATATTTCCGCTCTTTGTTCTTTTACATTATTTCTAATTTTTAGCCACGTTGATCCCTGTAATTCTCCCTGCTCAATAAAAGTCTATTTTTGTCTCCCTCTAGTATTCTTGCCCTTGAATGTGATTTCCCATTCTTGTCTGTCTTTTCCTTTATTATGTGCTCTAATTCAAAAGCAATACAATATATTGAGAATGGTGCTAATCCTGAAATCAAGAGACCCAGATTTGCTCAAAATGTGACATAGCAGTCAAAATAATTTAATGCAGCAAACAGAGCTAATCTTGGGGTCAGATAGATCTGAGTTCCAGTCCTATGACAGACAGATATTGACTATGTGACCCTAGGCAAGTCATTCAACCTCGCAGTGTCACAGAAAATTCTCCAGGACTAGAAATCACAAAGCAGGTACCAATCTTCTTTAACAGAAATTCCTCACTAGGAATTCTCTCTATTGTTGAAATTACATGTACAGAACTCTCCATTTAGGTGTTTCTCCCTCTCAACACTGCCCCTCCAAATTAACACAACCTTAGGCATACATCGATAGAAGCAGATTTCAGATGAGGGAAGTGGGAGTCCTTCTGTCCTCTACTCTGGAACCCAGTTAGATGCCTAGAATATACTGTGTTCAGTTTTATGCATCACATTTCAAGAGGGACACTGACAAACTAGAACATGCCTAGACAACCACAAGGGCAAGATCACTTGAAATTTATCATATGACGAATGGTTGAAGGAACTGAGTATGTTTATACTAGAATAACAGAACCTCAAAGTTGGAAGGAATCTCAGAGGTAATCTAGTTCAACCCTTATTTTAAACATGAATCTTCTTTAAAGTGTGCAAACTAGTGGTTACCTGAAATCAAGTAGCATGCTGTGGATTAGTCAAAAGACTTGGATTCATATCCAAGTTTCTGCTATTTACTACCTTAATGACATTAGGAAATTCACTTAACTACTCAATCTTCCTATGTAAAATGAGGTGGTTGGATTGTCTTATCTCTACTGCCTCTTCAGTTCTATATCTCACAAAAACTCATAACAACCTTCAGTCATGGGAAATTCATGACCACCTGTGGCAATCCCATTACATTTTTGAGGAAAAATGCCTGGAGCAGAACAGAGGTCTGTACACAACATTCATCAATCTAATATCTACAGTCGTGAGGGCTTGTGGAAAATCTTGGCAAAATTTGGTTGTCCATAAAAGTCCATCAGCACTGTATATCAGTTTCATAACAGTACGCTTGCCCGGGTTCTGGATAATGGACAATGTTCTTGAATTTTCTCAGGCACAACAGAGTAAAGCAAGGCTTTATGCTTGCTCCCATGCTTTTCAGCAATATTGCTGGATGCCTTCAATGAGGATGAAAACGGCATCAAAGTCAGCTACCACACTGACAGTGAATTATTCAACCTGAAAAAACTACAAGCCAAGACTAAAGCAGAGGGACAGTTAGTACATGACCTTTTTGTTTGTGGATGCCTGCACTTGGTGCAGCTTCTGTGGTGAGTCTATATGCAACAAAGTATGTATGGATCAATTCTCTGATGCTTGTGCTAATTTTGGTCTAACAACTATTCTAACAAGAAAAGAGACTTTTCTGCCAGCAAGCACCATACCCTCCATATGTATTATATCAAATGGAGACCATCAAATGTAACCATCGGTTACAGTAAATGGAGAAATTTTGAATGCTATGGATAAGTTCACTTACCTCAGAAGTACACTTTCCTGGGATGGACACATAGATGATTAGATCAATACGTGCACTGCCAGAGCTACTCAGTGTTTGGGAGGCCCCAAAGGAAAGTGTGGGGAAAAAAGAGGTATTAGACTGCCTATCAAACTACAAGTTTACAGAGCCACTGTGCTGACTTCACTGTTGTACGCCTATGAAATTTGGACAGTATAGCAGTACCATGCCAGGAAACTGAATCACTTCCATTTGAATTGCCTTAGGAAGATTCTGAAGATCACTTGGCAAGATAAAGTACTAGACACTGAGGTCCATTCCTGAGCTGAACTGCCAAGCATTCAAACTCTACTGTAGAGAGTGCAACTCCCATGGGTTGGCCACATTTTTCAAACACTAAAAGTACATTTGCCTAAAAGATGATTTTTCACACTGAATTCACACAAGATAAACACTCACATGGAGGTCAGAAGAAGTGATACAAGGAAACCTCTCTAAAGAACTTTGGAATTGATTGTGAGACATGGGAGACACTGGCACAGGGCTTTCCAGCATGGTATGCTTGCATCAAAAAAAGGCTCTATACTCTACAAGCAAAGCAGAATTACAGCGGCTCAAAAGAAACGTGAGATGTGCAAATTCACAGACATAGCCACTCCAAATGTTTGTATGGACTATTTGTGCCTAATTTGTGTTAGAGCTTTCTGTTTAGAGCCTGGTCTGATCAGCCAGAGTTGGACACACTGTACCTTGACCTCAACACAGTGATGTCATTTCGGTCTTCTTCAAGAACAAGGACAACAACCAACCAACCAATCTTATCTTGAGCTGAAATGTGCTTTTTCTTAATTTCCATTCAATGGTCCTAGTTTTGCCAAGTAGAACAAGTCTAGGCCCTCTTCTTTAATGTCTGAGGATCATGAAATTTAGAGTCAGAAGAACTTTTAAGAGAATATTTAGACCAGGGGTTCTTATGTTTTGTGTCTATGGATACCTTCTCAAAATACTTTTAACTGCATAAAACAAAATACATAGGATTACAGAAGAAAACAATTATAGTGAAATAGTTATCCAGAAATTTTTTTTAAGTTCACAGGCCCCAGGTTAAGAACTTCTGATCCTGACCAAAAAAAGATTGTCTCCCAAATATCTGAAGTGCTCCCTTATGATAGGATAAATTTTATTCTAACTTGGCTCAATAGGTAAGAAGTTTCAAAGAGACTAATTTTAGCTGAGTAAGAAGAAGAACTTCCTGAAAATTATAGTTGTCCACAAAATAGAAGGAACTAGGTAGGGAGTTTCATGTCTTAGGATCCTTCTAACTCTTAAGCTTCCATAATGAATATTAGAATTTTAGAGATGGAAAGAATTTTACAGGCTGCTAATATAGTCCCAACAATTAAGGACAGAAGTCTTACCTAGAGACTTTTAGTGGGAGAAATCCTGTACCTATTGAGGCAGACCATTCTATTTTGGGACAGCGCCAATTGTAAGGTAAGTTTTCATTACATTAAGTGTTTGCCTCTGCTTTCTGGGGCCAAGCAAAATAAATCTAATTCCTCTCTCACATGGCAGCCCTTGAAATACTTGATTTCCTTGCTTTTGTTTGTTTCTTATGCCACATACGTAAAACTGTTAAATAAAATTAGTAACATCAGCATTGGTATACTTAGCACATGTAGCTAAAATGACAAAGAGGGATGAGGACACAAAGATGTTATGTCACCAACTGGCTAATGGCTCACGGCTAATAGGGTAGTCTAGCTTCCATTTTTGGTTTGTTATGAAGGTCCACAATCCCCATGAAAACTACAGCCCTGTTCCAATATTGCTGTGTTACACAGGGGCTCTATGAGTTTTTACTTTTCCGACTACAAGTATCAAAAGTTGCTACAAAGAAACTCAGTTTTCACATTCGTATTTCAAAGCACTGGCAGACCATGCCAGGCAGGGGAGAAAGGGAATTGTAAATTCCATATTCTCTACCAGTCCTTAAGCATCCTAATTTGAATCATGTGCTGAAGTTCCCTGTCATTGCTTTCTAGTTGTTACCCAAGAACAACTAACAGAACAAAAATCCCAAAGTCATACTTCTAGCAAGCAGTAGCTTCATCTCAAAAGAGACATGGGGAAAAATGCAAAAAACTGAAGCAATAGGGTTCAGAAAAGTAATTAAATCTTAACGGTAATTCATAAGATCACAGATTCAGAGATGGAAGGGATCTTTTGGGTCATTTAGATCAATTTCCTCATTTTAGAGTTGAAGAATATTTTAAAAGTATTTTCTTCACAATAAATCTCTGAGCTAATCTTATCTTTTTTTCTCGTCCAGCCCTATGATTTCACTGGTATGGGAGCTCTGTGTTTGGAAATTATCTCCACCAAGGAAGATCAGTATCTATCTATAACTTACAGACTCAAAGAACTACCAGAGGCAGAACCTAAACCCAGTTCTTCCTAACTCCAAGATTGGTCCTTTATCCATTATACCATGTTGCAAGTATTATTGTCTCCATTTTACAGATAAAGAAACTAATGTTCAAAGCAGCAAATCACATATCCAAGAAGTATTAGGAGACTGGATTCAAACTTAGGCCTTCTGATTCCAAGTTCACAGTTCTTTCCATTACACTTCTGAAGATTTGTTAAACAAAAGACAAACATTTTTATCTTGGCCAAACTAAAAGGCACATAAGAATAAACCAGCTGTATATTGCTAAAGGATAACAAAATATCCCAAAATAACAGACATACCAAAGTTGAAGAAAAATTTAAGCTGGATAGTTACACTGTTTTCCTATCAATTCATGATGCAAAAAAGAAAAATTGTACTCAGGAAATCAACAAAAGTTCATTATCATACATTTTGGCTTTTTTCCCCCAAGGCTGTCACACAGCAAAAATGCTGCTACATGAATGACCTTGTGAAATGAAGGAGAAAGAATATCCCCAGCTGCAAAATAACTTGCCCTTGGTTGTGGTCTTGAAACAACATAGCTGTAGATCCTGTGGTCAGCTGTATTAACCTGTAGGGGTCGGGGTGGAGGTGGGTTGAAGACACTTGGTACACCTTCTTGCTCATTCAGTCTGTCCTGCACAGCTGCCTGAGGAGGAAAACACACAAAACAAGGGGGGAAATTCTTAATAAATTAGTTAACCTAGAAGAGTGAAGCTGTCATGGTTTCAGGTTTCAAAACAGAATGCAAATTACAATAGCTAAAAATAAAGATCTATAAGCCTTTCTTTTATGAAAATGTAACTTGTTTTACATTCAAAGGTGAAGTATATAGCACATAGGTTAAGTAGATCTATTAAAATGCATTTTTTTGTCCTTGTCTTTTTCAAAGCAAAATGAACTGGGGTACATATTTATAAATGATTTATCCTTCAATACTTCAGTGGATCTCTAGTACTAAGAGTGTGAGTATTCCCTCTAAAGATATATAGTATAAACTATCTACAACTTGTCTCCAGTTTATTCAACATTCCCCATATAATATGATCTCAAGGACCCCTCTGCTATGCCTGCTGATCTCCTCTAGACATGCTTCAGTTTATTTGTCAATGTTCTTCATAAAGTGTAGTACCTAAAACTGAACCCAACAATCTGAATTTGCTTTAACCAGAATAGTATACAAGGAGAATTACTGCATCCCTTTTCTGGTATACTAACTTCTCTTGATGTAGTTTGAAAATTTTAAAAAATTTTATGCCACTATTTTTTTGGTAACCACCATATTAACTACTGATTCTTACTGACCTTTCAAAAAAGTTAAATGTCTAAATTTCTTACATGTAAAGTGGTATCAAACCAATTATTATAAAATGATTTTCTCCAAGTAGAGAACTTTACATTTATTCCCTACAGATTTAGTTCTACAAGTTTTAAGGCCACTGTACCAGGCTGTTGATATATTGTTAAATCTTAATTCTGTCATACACTTCCTAGCTCAGTTTCATTCAAAATTGGATAAGCAGCAACTACTTTTTGAGTTTTCATCCGAGACAATGACAAAAAAATCTTAAAGACAAGGTCAAGCACCCTTTTTCCCTTTGGAGCTATCCAAATAGTATCTGTCTGACATTATGGAACATTAACACCATCAATCCCTCCAATTAACGTCTATCTTTCTAGCATGACACTATTAACATTTTCTCTAGTACAATTAGACATTCCTCTAGCTTCAAATCAACTTAAGTTCAAGAGTATGCAACCTGATGAAATATGTTGTCCACCTCCACAGAAAAAACTGATGGAGTCTGAATGCATTTTTTTTAACATTCCTCATGGGGAGGGGGGGCCCTCTTTTTTGGTCTGTGTTTTCTTTCAGAACATGACCAATATGGAAATAGGTTTTACATGACTGCGCAAGTATAACCTATATCAAATCATCTGTCTTCTCAATGAGGATGGAGGCAGAAAATTTGCAACTCAAAATTTATTTATTTATTTGCCTTTTTTTTTTTTGGGAGGAGAGAAGGCAGGGCAATTGGGGTTAAGTGACTTCCCCAAGGTCACATGACTAGTGTTAAGCGTCTGAGGCCGCATTTGAACTCACGTCCTCTTGACTCCAGGCCAGTGCTCTATTCACTGCACCACCTAGCCACCCCAGAACTCAAAATTTTTAAATTAAAAAAAAAATTTTTTTACATGTAATTAGAAAAAAAGATTTAAAAAAAGATCACACAACCCACCCAATGCATCTCTCCATCCTGTTCTAAAGGAAAACACAAGAGACTTTGTCAAACGCACGGCTAAAATCCAAATGTGCTTGGTATTCCCTAACCAGGCAACAACCCTCTGAGAAAAGAGGCTGACTTGACGTAACTTGTTGTTGATAAAAATTCACGTTGATTCGGTAATTACTGTTAAATTTTGATATCTTCACAAGCCATCTAATTAATGCCTTCTAGAACTTGCTGGAAACTGATGTCAAATCTATTTGATAATTTCTGGAATTAGGGAACTGAGACATTTACCCATCTCTGGTCTTCTAGCATCTTCCTCATTTTCCAGTGTTCAAAATATTACCAAGAGAAATTTAGTAATCACACTGACAAATTCTTTCAATACAACAGGATGCAATTTGTCTGGACTAGGAGACTTGAACTGATTCAAAGCAGTTAGGTGCTCTCTTCCTATCACCTTACCTAAACTTGGGCTTCAATTCCCCCTTAACCATGTTTGTTTCACCCTTTCCAGTCTGAAGATCATTCTCCTTGACAGAGAAAACAGAAGCAAAATAAGAGTTGAGCAGCTCTGCTTTCACTTTGTCTGTTAACATTACACAGTCTGTCCCTAACAGTAGGACTTCCAACTTCTTTGTAGTTCTTCCCCCTCCCAGTCCTACTGGCCTCATTATTTTTTATGTTAAAAACAAAAAATTCCTCTTAATGAGCCTTCCACTTTAGAGTCTTTCTTTAAACTTTCTGAAGTCTACTTTCTTAAAGTCTAAGATACATGTTTGCTAAGAGTCTCACAGTGGTATATTCTCTTCTCAACTACATTCACCAGGCCAAGCCATTCAGTTATCTTCCCCTTTCTTGGATCTAAAGTAAATTCTAAGAATGTGGTCACTTTATCCTAAAATTCTCCATTACTTCCACTTCATCAAGTACTTCCCTTGTTGGCTAGAATTGAATTGAAGTTCTCTTTGTCAATTTCTCTGCCTTCTGAGACATGAAATTGTGTGCATGGAAAAGTGAGAACATATTAAATGTTCTATTTTTAACAGAACAGAACTTCAATAGACATTAATTGAACTCCCTCCACTCCCTTCCCATTCCCCCTATCATCCATATCAATGCCTTTTTGCTAGTTTTGTCATCCGTAACAACTAAAGGGTCAATACTATCACTTCATCTCTCTGCCTAGAATTGAATACTCCCCCAAATTATATACCGGTGTATGTGGTTGTCTGTGTATGCAAATACATATGTATACCTATGTACACATGCATACAAACACACATTTTAATTCTGTTGCCACTTCTATGAAAACTTTCTTTTTGAACATTGTCATAGTCCAGTCATGAGGGTTCTATATGAACAAGTCTGGAAGAGATTTATGAAGTTATATTTATCTCCTTGAGTTAAAATGTCAAATTTGTTTTATTATCTAAATTCTACGTATACAGACGCTTGAGACCATATTTTTTCTTTCCCTCTTCTCAGATATTTTCTATTATAAATTGTTACCTCCCCTTCACTAATTACTCTTCCTTTTAGGTCAAATTACTTGTCCTCTGTATAATTTATGCAATCTTTAAAGCTTTATCTGGGCATGATTTTATCTTTCCCTCTCTATATTCAGTTTTTTCTATTTCAGATTTCCCTCTGAATCACACCAGTCAATTTCTAGATAAACACAATTTCCTCAGTACTCATGAGACATGCTACCCTTAGCCAAATGGGCATCATTCTAATATCTCAAGTCATGATTCAGAAAACCAAATTGTGTACTTTGACATTTTTAATGCAATTTTTCACTTCCCACAGGCTCCTTTACTTCCAAAGTTCCAAACCTTAATTGGAAGAGCTGAAAATATTTTCTATATCTCTAAGTCCTCTGATTAAACACATTGGGAATAGAGTTTAGGTTTCTTCTGGTAGTAATCTTTACCCCAAGCATCAGGGTATAGAAATCAACAGGTTTTAGAAATTGCGGTAGGTTCTCTTTATGATACACAGCATATGGTTTGTTTTTAAGTGCTTTATCAACACCTTTTTTTTTAAATCAAGTCACTCCCAATAACTCTCCTTCCTCATAATAAAGAGAAACAGTATGACAAAATCAACAGATGCAGTAGAAAAGATGAAATTACATTCCACATCTGGAAAACATACATCTAAGTCATATGATTTATAGCTAAAAAGGACCTTGTAGATCAACTTATCCAACCTTTTCATTTTACAACTGAGGCAACTGAGGCCTAAGCAGATTAAGTTACTTGTCCAAGGCCATACACATATATGTAGTAGACATAAGAATCAAATTCAGATCTTCTGATTCGAAATATTTTCCCTTTTTACTAAACTGCTACTTGTTGGTTTTGACTCTGAGATTTATTCTTCCACAATTTCAGTTCCCTCTGAAACAAAGATTTGCTACAAGGGTTTTGAAGGACCCTTGGCCTTCAGAAAAGACTGAAGACATCTGGCACATGTTTATCTATGATCACATTTTCACAGTGCTACCTCAACATAGCTAATGCCAGACCTTCCCAATTACTCTGGACCTGGTTCACAATTAAATCCTCTTCATTTACTTTCCTCTTCACAGCTGTTTTCCCTTCTACCTTCAGATACTCTAGATCAGCGGCCCTCAACCTGTGAGTCGCAACCCCTTTGGGGGGTCAAACGACCCTTTCACAAGGGTCGCCTAAGACCATCAGAAAACACGTATTGCCGATGGTCTTAGGAACTGAGACACCGCCCCTCTAACCATTTCCAGGCAAGTCTGCCACATGCAGATATGCCCACATAGGAGTATTAAAGGGTCGCAGCATTAGGAAGGTTGAGGACCACTGCTCTAGATTCTAGCCAAACTAGACTCCTAGCTACTTCCTAATATCACTCTACACTTGCCTACCTCTATAAAATGTTCCTAAAATACAAGTCTGACCATGTCACTCTCCTTTCCAATCAACTTCAATGGTTCTCTATGACCTCTGCTTTTTTCTTTGTATTCTTAATGCTTAACAAAGTACCTTACATATCACAGATGCTTTAATAGATGTTTGCTGACTTAAATGTTAAAAGAAACTTCTTGATTCTACTGCTCCTTAAAAATCCCCCAATTTGCCTATTTCATTTGATTTTCTAAACTTTTTAATGAGTAGCCTATACCTATTGTCTCTGGGCTTCCCACTAATCTCCTTTACATACAGAATCTTTGTTCCTGCCCTTCCTTCCTCCCATAGTCCACTACTATTAAAATCAAATGGTTTTTGTTCAGTTTACATCCTCCTTGGCCAAAGTTACTTTTTGCAATTCTCCTGTTGTTTAGTTTATATGACACCAGATATGATAGTGATTATCCCCTTACCTCTCTCTCTCTCTCTTCCACCTTATACTTCTTTTTAGATTTTCTAGAAGTTTTATCCTCATTCCAATGCCTTGCCTTCTCTTCTCTCTACATACTAAGGGTTGGGAACATAAAGGCCAAGTTGTCATCCAGTCCAGTCAGTATTTATTAAGCACTTATGTGCAGAGTATTATACTAGGACTGGGTAGATGACAGCAACTGTAGCAGCAGGACAGTAGGAAAACAATGACACCCTGGCATGGTCAATACTGGCAATAGTGAGACAGTGATATTAGTAGCAAACCCCAGCCTGCAGGCAATAGCTCCTGTAACACCTTAGATGATGAGACAGTGGAAAGGACAGTGGCACCCTAGTTTACAGACCTTAGCCAAGATGGGGACAGGAGTGCAAATTCCAGCTAAGGTGGGAAAGCAGCCAAGGAGTATGTGGGCCAAGCAGACTGGAAGCAGCCTAAGTGAGCCCCTAGAGAACTAGATGGGCCAAAAGTGAAAAAGTGTCTTAGCCAGCTAACTAGGCACAAGGACAGGCTCGTGCAGGCTCTTTTTGCTGTTTGACAGGACTCATTCAGCTTTGTTATAAGGATGAGGGAGTGATTATTATGCTATAAAGCTGACATCTATGTTACTGACAGTGAGATGTTAAGTGTTGTGGGCCAGAATAGGTAGAACTGAGGAGGTGTGAATTAACTCCCCACAATACCAATTGGGGGTATTGGGTTGGTTTTTTGATTTTTCTTTTCAATTAAAAATTTTCCAATTAACAAGCATTTATTTTCTCTTTCCATCTCCCCTCCTACTGAAAAACAAAACAAAACCCTTGTAACAGACACAGCCAGGCAAAATAAATTCCTATGTTGGCCATGTCCAAAAATGTGTGTCTCATTCTACATATTTAGCACTTCACCTGTCTGTCAAGAGATGGGGAGCATGCTTAATCATCAGTCCTCTGATATCGTAGTTTGTAATTTTAAGCAAAAGAGTTGTGGTACAGATGTGGGGCAGTCTAGTTAACTTTGCCATCAGGTAGGTATTTATGAAATCCAGCTTCAGATCTTTGGAACAAAAGGGATTTTAAAGCAGTTTTAAGTCTTTGGTGGGGACCTAAGACCCCCAAGAAAGCTCCTTTTAACTTTCCTGAGAGCCAGTTATCTGTTTTTACTTTTATCAACTGCTTTAATTGGATATTGGAATATGATTTTAGTAAAAAGGATACTTGTTTGAATTTTCAGGGCTCTGAAAGTACAAGTGGGGCAGTGTATATATACAATGACAAAAAGTCCCTTATACTTGAGAAGCTTACAATGCATTGCAGGGAAACAACATATAAATATAAGAATATACATAATAATTTGAGGAAGGGAGAGAACAACTCAGAAGATCAGGAAAGGTTTTTTTGTAAGGAGAGGCCCTAGGTATTAAGCTCTGAAGAAAGCTAGGGATTCTAAGAGGTTGAAAGGAGTAGAGTGTTTTTTACAGGTATAGCACAGAGCCCGAGATGTAATTTCATGTACAAGGAATTAGGTAAATATGATTGGAACATAAGACTATGTGATATGCATGAGAAAAAAATGAACTTGGAGCAAGACTATGAAGGACTTGAAAATGTCCACTGAGGAGTCTCTTCTTGCTAGCTCATGCAGCTGTGGGCCCCTGAAGGTTCTTGCGCAAGGAAGGGGCAGGATCAGTCCTGAGACTTTAGAAAACGACTGTGACATCCAAGAGAAAGAGGGACTGGAGAAGGAAGAGACTAAGAAGCAAAGCTTCTAATTAGGAAGTTATCATCATAGGTCATGTGAGTGGTGATGAGGGCCTCGTGCTAGCTTCACAAAGTGAGAAAAAAGGACCAGACAGACACAAGAGATATAGTGGTAGTAGATTCAACAATAACTACTGAATGAAGACAAGGGGAATGAAAATGAATGAGGAGGAGAAAATGACTCCATGGTGGCAAACCTGTATGACATGACTTGGGTATCTGAACCTATCCTGGAGAGAAATGAAAAAAAACATTGACTTAAAAGGGAGATTAGTTTGATTCTAGACATGTTGCATGTGAGATGTTGATGGAGCATTCAGTTGTAGATTCATCAGGCAACTGGTATGGGAGTGGAACTTGAGACAGAGATTAGAACTAGACATTAATAGATCTGGGAAAGGTCTATATGGAAATTTATAATTAAACCTCTGAGACTTGATATTACTAAGAGAAAGGGTATATCCACATGTAGGGAAACAAAACCTGAATAAAAACCCAGCAAAAGAAACCGAAAAGGAACTGTTAATCACATAGTTGAACTGATCCAATCATTCTGGAGAGAAATTTGGGACTATGCTCAAAAGGTTATAAAAACTGTGCATGTCCTCTGACCCAGCAATATCACTACTAGGTTTGTACCCCAAAGAAATCAAAAGAAAAGGACCCATATGTATATAAACATTTATAGCTGCTCTTTTTGTGGTAGGAAAGAATTAGAAATCAAGAGGATGCCCATCAATTAGGGAATGGCTGAACAAGTTACAGTATATGATTGTGATGAAATACTACTGTACTATAAAAATGATGAGCCAGATGCTTTCAGAAAAACCTACGAAGACTTAAATGAACATGCAGAATGAAATGAGCAGAATCAGAAAAACACTGTACATAGGCATTATTAAAAAATTATCTGGGTTAGAAAAAAAAACTAACAAAGTTCATTTAGAAGAACAAAAGGTAAGGAACTTCAAAGAAACCAGAGGAAAAAAGATGTAAAGAAAGCAGATCCAGTAGTATCAGACCTTTGAAATGCAAGATGGATAATTTTTATTATTTTAAATTAAAATTTTCTTGTATAAATAAAACCTATGAAGCCAAGAATAGAAACAAGGCAGAAAACTTGGGGAGGGGGGAGTTGTCATAGACCATCTCTCAGAAAGAAGAGGATTGGAATGGAATATTGCTGTGGTGCAGGAAATGATGAGTTGGTTGATTCAGAAAAACATGGAAAGATTTGGACTTATGAAAGATGCTAACCACTTTCAGAGAAACAGATGACAAGCAGAAAAAAGCACAGTATGGTCTTATATGTGTATGAATTTATATGTGTATGTATGTGTATGTTTATAGATATCTATGTATATGTACTGTGTGTGTGAGTATGTGTGTATCCACACTTAAATGTAGCCTGGGAGGCGGGGGGCGGGGAGAGAATAAAGTAAAAAGTGCACAGCAAAAAACAAAAGAAAACCTATAAGGAAGCAAAAGCTAGACAGCTTTGAAAACAACCTGTAGTATTTACTATATAGGGATTTTTTTGAAATGGAAATTTATTGCTTTCTCTCTTATGGTCTGCTATGTACATGGAAATTATTTTTTCCTTTTCTTATTTTGTACTTAAGTTTAAAATAAATTTTAAAACTTTTTTTAAAAAAGAAAAGAAAGAAAACAATACCCTAAAAAACAGAATGGGCCAAAAGGTAAAAAGAGGCTCAAAAATCCAATGAAGAGAAGAATGCCTTGAAAAGCAGGACTGGCCAAATGGAAAAGAAGGTAAAAAAAATTTACTGAAAAAAAGAACTCTCAAAAAGCAGAATTAGTAAAATGGAAAGGAGGTACAAAAGCTCAATGAAGAAAATAATTCCTTAAAAATTAGAACTGGGCAAGTGGAAACTAATGACTCTATGAGACATCAAGAAACAATAATGAAAAAATGGCAGAAAATGTACAATATCTCACTGGAAAAATAGCTGACCTGGAAAACAGATACAGGAGAAATCATTTAAGAATTAGTGGACTAAAAAAAAAAATACTGGACTACCTGAAAACCATGATCAAAAAAATGCCTAGACCTTTTTAAAAGAAATTATCAAGGATAATACACCCTGATTTTCTAGAACCAAAGGGTCAAATAAAAATTGAAAGAATCTACTGATTACCTCCTGAAAGAGATTCTAAAGTGAAAACTCCCAAGAATGTTATAGTCAAATTCCAAAACTCCCAGGTCAAGGAGAAAGTACTGGAAGCAGCAAAAAAAACAATTCAAGGAGAGGATTCTGGGAACAGTGGTCCTCCTGGGACAAACAGAGAAGATTCAAAGAAAGACTCCAGTATGGAAGTTTTGGCCTGAGTGAAATATAAGCAACTCCAGGTTTGCCCCTCTGAAACAGCAAGCAGCGATCCCTGGGGACAGCTGGGTTGGGAAGTAGCTTCAACCTCAGTCACAGGAATTTTTGCCTTCTGGAAAAGTGGGGGGGGGTCTGGGGAAGTTTGAGGTAAACTCTGCTGATGAAGGACCCCAGCCCAGGCCATGCTGCCAAGATGTGGTCCTGGGTAAGAAGGAACTAGTACATACCCTGTGAGTGCAGAAGCAGTGGAGGGAGGACGTGGCTGACTGCAGTTACTTACAGGACAGTTGAGTTCTTGTCCTCGGTGCCTGACCAGAATGGAAAACTGAAGGTCATAGCCCCTGGAGGGCTCTCTGGGAGCAAGATTTCCAGTATAGTATACAGGGAGGGCCCTAGCTGTGGCTTAGAGGGCGAGAGGAGTGAAGAAGTTTGGCCCAGAAAAAACTCAAAAAATAACAGTAAAAGACATTTAACTAGCTGTGTGACCTTGGGCAAGTAACTTAACCCCAAATGCCTTGCCTTCCCCCCTCCAAAACAAAAAAACAACAGTAAGAAGAACCTGAGACCAGAGGCACCTTACCCCCATCTCACCTCCATTAGAAATAATTATAATAAGCTGATTAAAAAAATTTTTTTAATGAGCAAAGAAGAAAGAGCCCAACCATAGAGTTATAATGGGAATAGAGAAAATCGGGGTTCCTCTTCAGAGGAGGATACTGAGGCAAAAAAGCCTCTCCTATCCCAAAGAATAATGTCAAATGGTCACCTGTCCAAAAAGAAGTAATAGAAAAACTCAAGGGGGTGGAGCCAAGGTGACAGAGAAAAAGCAGGAACTTGCTAGAGCTCCCACTCCAACCACCTCCAATACCTGTAAAATATGACTCTAAACAAATTTTAGAGCTACAGAACCCACAAAGTGACAGAGAGAAACAAATCTCAAAATGAAGGCAGCCTGGCAGGCCAACAGGAAGAGTCTATCATACAGGGCTGAGAGCTAAGCGCAGACCCGTGTGAGCTGCACAAATCCAGACCAGGGCGACCCTGACCAGTGGCCCAGACAGGCTAAGGCAGATTTCAGGAGAGTGAACCAATGGCAGATGTGGAGGTTCCAGACTTCTCAACCCATAAATGCCAAAGAGAAAGTGAAAGGTCAGTAGGGAACTCTGTTGATCCTGAGTGAGAGAAGAGCACAGTTTGGCCCCTGTCCCCAGGGTGAGAGGTGGAGGCTCCACAGCTGCAGCTGCATGGCTGCCTCCTGAGCTCCTGACCTGCAGATCGTAGGGGGACCAAGCAAACATTCAGAGGGTAACTGCTCTTGCTCTGACCTGATCTGGGCCGCAGTCTTGGGTAGTGGTCCTGGGGTAAGAACACTAGTGTCAAGAGCTTGGATTGGCTGTAGGGAGGGCACCCTCCTCATAGCCCTGACAACATCTGCAAAAACCCTGGCAATTTGGGACAAAGCTCTCTCCACTCTGGAAGCAGAGTTCTACTGCGGCAAAGAGCTCAAAAGTCAAGTAATCGGCTGGCAAGATGAGCAAGCAGAGGAAGAGCAATCATACCACCTAATCCTTTTTTAGGGACAAAAAGGATCAAAACATGGAACCGGAAGAAGACAACAAAGTCAAAACTACTGCATCAAAAGCTTCCAAGAAAAATATGAACTTGTTACAGGCCACGGAGGAGCTCAAAAAGGATTCTGAAAATCAAGTAAGAGAAGTAGAGGAAAAATTAGGAAGAGAAATGAGAATGATGCAAGTCAACAGCATCACTGAAAAAAAAACACCTTAAAAAATAGACTAACTCAAGTGGCAAAAGACGCTCAAAAAGCCAATGAAGAGAAAAATGACTTAAAAACCAGAACTAGTCAGATGGAAAAGGAATTTTAAAAACTCACTGGAGAATAATTCCTTCAAAATTAGACTGGAGCAAATGGAAGCTAATAACTTTATGAGAAATCAAGATACTACAAAACAGATCCAAACAAATGAAAAAATTGAAGGCAATGTGAAATATCTCACTGGAAAAACCATTGACCTGGAAAATAAATCCAGATGAGATAATTTCAAAATTATTTATCTACCTGAAAGCCATGATCAAAAAAAGAGCCTAGGCATCATCTTTCAAGAAATTCTCAAGGAAAACTGTCTTGATATTTTAAAACCGGGGATAAAATAGAAATGGAAAGAATTCACCAATCATCTCTTGAAAAAGATCCCAAAAAGAAAACTCCTAGGAAACAGCCAAATTGCAGAGTTCCCAGGTCAAGGAGAAAATATTACAAGCTGTCAGGAAGAAACAATTTGAGTATTGTGGAAACACAATAAGGATAACACAAGATCTAGCAGCTTCTACATTAAGGAATCAAAGGGCTTGGAATATGATATTCTGGAGGTCAAAAGAGTTAGGATTAAAACCAAGAATCACCCACCCAGCAAAACTGAGTATAATACTTGAGGGGAAAATATGGACATTCCATGAAATAGAGAATTTTCAAGCATTCTTGATGAAAAGACCAGAGCTGAACTTTCAAATATAAGAAGCAAGAGAAGTAAAGGTAAACAGGAAAAAGAAATCATAAGGAATATATTAAAGATGAATTATTTACATTCCTACATGGAAAAACGATGATTGAAACTCATGAGACTTTTCTCAGTATGAGGACAGCAAAAGGGAATATGTGTGTGTGTGTGTGTGTGTGTGTATACATATATATATATATGTACAGGAGGGTATATGTATGTGTGTATGTATATGCATGTACATATATACATAGACAGAGGGCACAGGATGAGTTGAGTATGAAGGAATGATATCTAAAAAATAAAATTAAGAGGTGAGAGAGGAATAAAATGGGAGACGGAAAAAGGGAAAGATAGAATAGGGTAAATCATCTCACATAAAAGAGGCAAGAAAAGACTGTTACAATGGAGGGGAAGAGCAGGGAGGTGAAAGGAAATGAGTCAATCTTACTCTCAATGGATTTGGCTTAAAGAAGGAATAATATACACACTTAATCGGGTATTTTACCCTACACGAAAGTAGAGGGGAAGGGAATAAGATGAGGGATGACAGAAGGGAGGGCAGATTCAGCGAGAGGGTAGATAGAAGCAATCACTTTTGAAAAGGGACAAGGTCAAAGGAGAAAACAGAATAAATGCGGGGTGGGATAGGATTCAGGGAAACATAGTTAGTCTTTCACAATATAACTACTATGGAAATGTTTTGCATAACTACACATGTACAACCTATATTGAACTGCTTGTCTTCCCAGTGGGGATGGGTGAGGAGGGAAGAATGGAAAGAATCCGGAAATCAAAGTTTTAAAAACAAATATTAAAATGCTTTTTACGTGCAAGTGGGAAATAAGATATACAGGCAATGGGGTATAGAAATCCATCTTGCCTTATAATTAAGTAAGGAGGTAATGGCGGAAGACATAAGAGCAAACAGATTGGGGAAAGGGGTATTCAGTATGCTTGCTATCTTGGGGTAGGGTGTAGGGGAGAGACAGGGAGAAAATTTATAACTCAAAACTTGTGGAAATGAATGTTGAAAACTAAAAAGTAAATAAAAATTGAAAAAAATAATAAAATAAAATTATTTTTTTTAAAAAGGAAAACTCAAAAAGGACTTCAAAAAATCAAATAAGAGATATCAAGGAAAATTTTTTTCAAAGTAAGAACAATCTAAGAAAACCAAGATTATGAAAAGAAGGTCAACCAACCGGAAAAGGAGATCCCAAACCCTACAGAAGAAAATGACTCCTTGAAAATTGGAATTGGGTAAGGAAAAGTCAGTGAAGTTATAAGAGACCAAGAAATAATAAAACAAAATAAAAAGAATGAAAAATTAGAAGAGAAGGGCAGCTAGGAGGTGCAGTGAAAAAGAACGCCGGCCCTGGAGTCAGAAGACCTGAGTTCAAATTTGGCCTCAGACACTTGACACACTTACTAGCCATGTGACCTTGGGAAAGTCACTTAACCACAACTGCTCCACCTTCCCCCCTCCAAAAAAAAAAAGCAAAAAAAAAATAATAAAGAAAGAAGAGAATGTGAAACAGCTTATCAGAAAAAAACTGATCTGGAAGCCAAAACAAGAAGAGAAAACATAAGAATAATGGGACTACCTGAAAGCTAAGATTAAAAAAAAGACTCTTGATACAATAATACAAAGAATAATTAAAGAAAATTGTCCTGAAGTGTTAGAATGAGGGTAAAACAGAAATAGAAAAATTCCACTGCTCAACCACCTGAAAAAGATTTTTGGAGAAAAACCTACAGGAATATCATAACCAAATCCCCAAATCCCCAGGTTAAGGAGAAAATAAAAGTAACAAGAAAAAAAATTCAAATATGGCAGAGCCACAATTAAAATCCCACAACACCTAGCAGCAGCATCTACACTAGAAGACTGCAGATCTTCAAACACTATATACTGAAGAGCAAAAGAAAAGGGGTTACAAAAGAAAATATACCCAGAAAAGTGAAGTATACTCCTGAATGAAATAAAAGGATGTTCAATGAACTGACAGACTTTCAGGATTTTATTCCAAAAAGACCAGAACTAAACAGAAAATTTGACACACAAGATCTAAGAGAAATATAAGGCAAACAAAAACTAATTACAAGGGACTCAGTAAGCACAAATTGTTTACTCTTTACATGTGGGAATGCAAACCATATGTCTAAGATTGTCATTAGTAATCGGGTAGTTCAAAAGACTGGAGTAGATCTGAGTATGATGTGACTCTACAAAAACGATGCAAGAACAGGCAAAAAGAGTATGTTATACAAATGAGGTGCAAGAGGAAGAACTGATAAAGAAGAATTAGATGGGAGAAGAAGGCGGGTAGTTCTGAAACTGTACTCGGGAATGTCTTAAGAAAAGAACAATACATATATATCTAGAAGGGCATAAAAGTTTTCTAAATACAAAAAGAAGAAGAGGGCAAAAGGATAGGGAGGCGGGAGAGGACAAGGGAGGGATAGGGAATAGAATAAGGGGGGGCATAGAAGGGTGTATAGATTAATGAGAATGGGATAAAGAGGGAACAACATATTTAGAAAGGTATAAAAATCTTCTAAATTCAAAAAGAAGCAAGATGGTAAGGGGATAGGATGGAGGGAGAGGATAAAGGAGGGATTCTTAGCGGGAAGGTAGGTTAAAGGATAGGAGGGCAAGGTAGCGAGTAGAAGTAAAGTAGAGGACTGTGTAGGGATAGGAATAGTGTAAGAAGGATAGTGAGGAAAATAGGAAGAGGAAAACATACAAAAAGTAATTATAGTTTAGAATGAATGGGATGAATTTATCCATAAAATGAAAACTGATAGGAGATTAAAAATTTGAATTCAACAATATGTTGCTTTTAGGAAATGCTATAAAAATGAGATATACACACAAACAAAATAAAGGTCAGGAGTAGAATTCATTATGTAAAAAAAGCAGCGACAGTAATCATGATCTCAGACAAATTTAAAGCTAAAATCAGATTTCATAAAAAGAGAAAAATAGGGAAACTACCCAACTACCCTGTGTGTCAGTCACGTTAATAGTTTTTGACCATATAAAATAACTAGACGGTATAGAAAAATATTAGAGTATACCTGCCAAGAGAGACACAGGAACTATACAAATATAAACACAAAACACCTTTTATACAAAGTTAGGTCGGAATAAATAAAGTAGTATTTATTGTGCATCGGTAGGTAAAACTAATGTATTTTTTAAAATGACAATTCTAACTAATTAATCTATTTATGTAATACCAACCCAATTAAATTACTAAAAAATTCATACTGAGTCAGAAAAAATAACAACAGGATTCATTTGGAAGAACAGAGGGTCAGTAACTTCAAGCAAACCAAGGGAAAAAGATAAGAAAGAATTAGATTCAGTAGTAAACCTAAATCATATTATAAACCCTAAACCATATTATAAGGTGAGAGCAGTGTTGAAATAGAAAATGGATTATTTTGATTATTTTAAATAAAAAAGTTTCTGTATAAATAAAACCTATGTAACCTAGAATAGAAGGAATGCAGAAAAACTGAAGGAAAAACTCTCACAGACAATTTCCCAGGTAGAAGCTTATTAAGTCAAAATATTGTTGTGGTATAGGAAATGATGAGCTAGTAGATTTAGAAAAATATGGAAAGACTTGGACTTTCAAAGGAAGATGCTATCCACCTACAGAGAAATAGATGACAAGTGGAAACAAGCACAATACAGTTTTATGTTTGAATGATTATTTATGGATATCTATGGATATGTTATGTATATGTGTATATGTGCATGCGTGTATACATACACACATACATATCTGTGCTTAACTATAGCTTTCTTGGGGGGGAAGGGGAGAAAAATAAAGTAAAAAGTGTAGAAATGAGTAAAAATAAAGTAAAAAAAAGTAAAAGAAAACAGAAAGAAGCAAAGAAGGACAACTTTGAAAATAATGTGTAATATTATATAGGTTTTCTTGAAATGGAAATTTATTGCTTTATATTGAATCCTCTCTTATGGTGTGCTGTTTTTTTTTCTTTTCTTATTTTGTATTTTGTTTAAAATAACTTCAGATATAATTTTTAAAAAATCAAGTTTTGGGGAAAAAAAACCAATTCAAATATTGTAGAGCCACAGTCAGGATAACAAAAGATTTAGCAGTTTCTACATTAAAGAAATCAGAGGGCTTGGAATATGATATTCTGGAGGGCAAAAGAGCTTGGATTACAACCAAGAATCACTTACTCTGCAAACTGAGTATAATCCTTCAGGGGGAAAAATGGATATTTAATAAAATAGAGGACTTTCAAGCATTCCTGATGACAAGACCAGAACTGAATAGAAAACTCTGACTTTCAAATAGAGGATTCAAGAGAAACATAAAAAGGGAAACAACAAAGAGAAATCATGAGGGAGTCAATAAAACTAAACGATGTACACTCCTACATGGGAAAACAATACTAGTAACTCCTAAAAATTTTCTCAATATTAGGGCAGTTAGGAGTATACAGAGACTAAGGGCACTGGTATGAGTTGAATATGATGGCATGATTATCTAAAAAAAATTTAAGGGGTGAGAAAGAGGAATGCACTAAGAGAAATTGAAAGGGAGGAGTAGAATGGGATACATTATCATAAAAGAGCCATGAAAGAACTTTTATATTGGAGGGGAAAGATGAGGGAAGTGAAGGGATGTGCATGAGCCTTATTGTCATCAGAATTGGCTTAAAGACGGAATAACATACAAACTCAGTTGGGTATAGAAATCTATTGTAACCTACAGGAAAATAGGAGCAGAAGGGGATGGGGAGGCTGGCACAGTGGCATATTGATAGAAGGGAGAGTAGATTAAGGTAGAAATCAGAAGCAAAACATTTGAGACTGGGAAAGAGAGAGTAGGATAAACAAGGGGAAAATAGGATGGAGAGAAATACATAGTAATCATAACTGTGGAAAAAAAATTAAAGCAAGTTTCTCTGATAAAGACTTCATTTCTCAAATATATAGAGAAATGAGTCAAATTTATAGAAATAAGAGGCATCCCCGAACTGATAAAATGGTCAAAGAACATAAACAGGCAATTTTCAGATCAAAGCTATTTACAGTCATATTAAAAATATCTGAATCACTATTGATAAGAGAAAAGGAAATTAAAACAACTCTGAGGTACCACCTCACACTTATCAGATTGGCTATTATAACAAAAAAGAAAAATGATAAATGCTGGAGAGAATGTGGGAAAACTGGGACATTATTCACTGTTGGTGGAGCTGTGAACTGATCCAACTATTCTTCAAAGCAATTTGGAACGATGATCAAAGGGCTATAAAATCACATATACCCTTTGAACCACAAATGCCACTACTAGGTCTATATGCCAAAGAGATCAAAGAAAAAGAAAAAGGACCCATATGTACAATATTATCTATAGTAGCTCTTTTTGTGGTGGCAAAGAAAAGGGAAATTGGGGGGGGATGTCCGTTAATTGGGGAATGGCTGAACAAACTGCTGTATAATGATTGTGATGGAATACTACTGTGCTATAAGAAATGATGAGCAGGATGCTTTCAGAAAAACCTGCAAAGTCTTATATGAACTGATGCAATATGATATGAGCAGAACCAGAATACTATATACAGTAACAGTAATACTGTATGACGATTAACTGTGAATGACTTAGTTAATCTCAGCAATAAAATGATTCAAGAGAATTCTGAAGGACTTATGATGAAAAATGTTATCCATTTCCAGAGGAAAAAAACTGATAGAGTCTAAATGCAGAACGAAGCATCCTTTTTCTTTATTTTCTTTTTCATGGTGTTTTTGGTCTGTTTTCTTTTACAACATGGCTAACATGGAAATATGTTTTGCATGACTGCACATGTATAATCTATATCAAATTGCTTGCCTTCTCAATGTGAGAAGAGGCAGGTAGAAAGATGGGAGGAGGAAAGGAGAGAATTTGGAACTCAAAAAAATTTTTTAAAACAAATTTTAAAAGTTGCTTTTACAAATAAGGGGGAAAATAAAACATTAAATTAAAAGGAAAAAAAGAACTACATTAGCACTTAAACTTGTTTTAATAAACACATCTCAATGAATAAGTATGGCAGCTTGAGCGATCACTACTACAGATACCTTTTTTTGCCAACACCTCAGTCAAGAGACTATGGAATAGAGCTTTCCACTCTGGAAGCAGAGTTCCACAGAGCTAAAAACTCAAGTAATTGACTGGCAACATGAACAGGCAAAGGAGGCAAAGTAAGAACAGCAATCGAACTCTAGATTCTTCTTGGGGGACAAAAAGGATCAAAGCATGGAACAGGAGGAAGACAACACAGTCAGAACTCCTATACCAAAAGCTTCCAAGAAATATGAAGACTTCCTACAAGCCACAGAGCAGCTTAACTTGAAGGATTCTGAAAACCAAATAAGAGAAGTGGAAGAAAAATTGGCAAGATAAATGAGAATGATGCAAGAAAATCATGAAAAGAGAGTCAACAACCTGACTGAAGAAAATAACACC
>CM053581.1:284224888-284275130 GCA_028627135.1 Pseudochirops cupreus
GGTTCCACAGTCCCCAGATCAAGGAGAAAGTATTACAAGCTGCCAAAAAGAAACAATTTGAATACTGTGGAAACACAATCAGGATAACCCAGGATCTAGCAGCTTCTACATTAAGGGACTGAAGGGCCTGGAATGTGATATTCCAGAGATCAAGGGAGCTAAGACTGAAACTAAGAATCACCTACCCAGCAAAATTGAGTATAATGTTCCAGGGAAAAATATGGCCATTCAGTGAGGTGGAAGACTTTCAAACATTCTTACTGAAAAAACCAGAACTAAAAAGAAAATTTGACATTCAAATACAAGAAGCATAAGAAGGTGACATGCAAAAGAAATCATAAGGAACTTATCAAAGTTGAACTGTTTTCATGCCAACATGGAAAAACGATAAATGTAATTTATGAAACTTTTCTCAGAATGAGGATAGGTGAAGGGAATACAAATGTATATCTACATATACATACACATATGTCTATATAGGAGGGTTTATATATGCGTACCAACACATATCTGAGTATATGTATATATGAGTACATAGAGGGCACAGGATCAATTGAATAGGAAGGGACAATACTCTAAAAGGTGAAATTCTGAGGTGGGAGAGGATTAGAATGAGACGAGATAGGGAGAGACAGAAGGGGGTTAATCATCTCATATAGAAGAGGGAAAGGATAATTGTTACAATGGAAGGGAAGAACAGGAAGGCAAAAGGGAAAGGGTCAACCTTACTCTCATTGAATTTGGCTTAGGAAAGGAATGACATAAACTTTAAACTGGGTATCTTGCCACACAGGAGAGTAGGGGTGATGGGGATGAGAGGTGGGATGATGGAGGGGAGGGCAATGTGGGGGGGAGGGTTGCTGTAAGTACACACTTCTGTAAAGGGACAGGGACAAGGTAGAGAATAGAACAAGGGTGGGGCGGGATAGGAAGGAAGGACATATAATCAGTCTCTCACAATATGCCCACTGTGGAGATATTCTGCGTAATTACACATGTACAGCCTGTATTTAATTGCTTGTCCTTCCAGTGGAGGTGTGTGATGAGGGAGGAAGGGAAAGAATCTAGAATTTAAAGTTCTATAATCAAATGTTTAAAATATATATGTATTTATTATTATTATTATTATTATTATTATTATTAACAACTACATCCAACTGGGAATTTAGATATACAGGCACTGGGGTAGGGAGATCCATCCTACCCTACCGGAAAGTCAGAGGCGTGAGAGGGAGGACACAGAAGAGAGCAGATTGGGGGAAGGGTTATATAGTGGGATGGTTGTCTTGAGGTGCTGGGTAGGGGAAAGATGGGGAGAAAATTTGTAACTCAAAATCTCGTGGAAATGAATGATGTAAACAAGAAAATAAATTCATTAATTTATTTTTTAAAATAAAGAGACTATGGAATATCTTGGACTTAGCTTTAACACC
The DNA here is from genome assembly GCA_028627135.1 of Pseudochirops cupreus. Classification (NCBI taxonomy): domain Eukaryota; kingdom Metazoa; phylum Chordata; class Mammalia; order Diprotodontia; family Pseudocheiridae; genus Pseudochirops; species Pseudochirops cupreus. Next base: position 284,226,322 of record CM053581.1, read on the forward strand.
TTTATGCAATCACACTCTACTTCTTCATAGAGCACCACTTTCGTGTCAACTGACTCCCCTGTCTCAAAAACATCAACAGTTCCACAATGCCTCCAGCAAAAATTCCAAACTGTTCTAGATGCCATTTAAATACTATCACAATCTGGATCCACTACACTTTTTTTTTGCAGCATGAGTCTATTTAAGACTACCACTGAGATTTTACTCATAATATCTTCCTCTACTCAATATTCTTTTCACCCTCCTTTCTAATTATATCAAAATGTCAAGTACACATATTTTTTTCGGTGTGGAAATTCCCTCAATCAATGTACGCTACAATCCTCCTTTAAACCTTTGGATGAAGCTCAGAGATGTTAAATACTTTGCCCACAGTCACACAGCTACTATCTTCCTGGGTCCAAGTACAACACTCTCCCCACTACATCATACTATTACATTAATGGACTTAAATTTCACCTCCTTTAAGAAGCCCTTCCTAATTGCCCTATGTATATTAGCCTCAAGTCCCTCACAAAATGGTAAATAAACTTCCTAAGAGTGGAGATCTCAACTTAAACTTCTTTTGAAGGGCCCACAGGTACAGTGCTAAGCACATAAAGGATGTTCAATAAACATTCTTTAAATGAATGGAAGATGCAGTAGGCTAGTGTGATTAGAACAGCAAAAGCAAATGACTTTAGTTAAAAAGAATATACTAATATAAGACTCTAAAAAAGTATATGTAAATAATGCGAGACTGATTTCTGAAGAACTCTGATGACAAGCATTTTAAAATGTCTGAGTTGGTAGCCGTAATAAAAGTAATCCATGTACTGTGGGGGAAATCTTACACCAATATAAACAAATAAGAAAAAATTTGCTGGGTCAGGCCAATGGTCCACTTAGTCCAATACACACTCTTTGAAACTAGCGTTAAGAATCAATATCTAGGGGCAGTTAGGTGATGCAGTGAATAGAGTACCAGCCCTGGAGTCAGTAGGACCTGAGTTCAAATCCAGCCTCAGAGACTTAACACTTACTAGCCGTATGACCTTGGTCAAGTCACTTACCCCTAATTGCCCTGCCTTCTCCCCTCCAAAAAAAAAAAAAAGAACCAATATCTATCATGTAACCTCAAAAGTATAGGGATGTGGATGAAATATAAGCTCCTTTTGAGCAAGAATTGTTTCACTTTTATCTTTGTGTTCTGAAACCCTAGAACAGTACCTGGCACATAGTAAAGTGCTTAATAAATGCTAACTAACAACTGATATTCAAACATCTGAACTCCCTTAACAAGTTCACAAATAACATTCGTAACTGGTTATCTAAGTTGATAACAAGCAAAACTCCCAAGTGCAGGCCACCATATCAAAATATGAAATGTTTAGCAAAACAAATAAAAATATAACACAAATTAATTCATAGTTTTTAAATCAATATGCAGTCTGCAGGCGTCTCTTTCTATCTGAAACTGATGCCTCTGATCTAAGCCATTCTTGAACCTATTTATGTTTTGGGCCAACAGCATCTCTTTATCTTCTAAGTACAATTTTGTAAGAAGTATTTATGGTATATAAGAACCCAGTTAAAGTGGAGAACTCTTACTTGTCACAATGTAAACAAGTCCATGTTTACTTTATACCTAGCCAGAAATTACAAGATTTTTTATCAAAAATTTCTATTCCTTCCATCTTCTAGATCTATTGTCTTCATCTTTAGAGACCAGAAACCTAATCTTTAGAAGAAAATTAACTGAGTATTCAATTCAACAAATATTTATCAAGCATTTATTATATGCAAAACACTGTGGAAGACATAAAATGTAGACAAAACAGGTGTCCTCCCTTCACCGAGATTACAGTCTTCCTAGGGTTTTCAGCCTACTTTCCAGCCCTCAAGGCTCTGAAGGACCAAGCAGGTACTGGAGGGATTCTTCCATGTAACATCTTTCCCCCTTCCATCTCCTGTATGGATGATGCCCCCTTTCACTGGAGGACCTCCACCATTACCCCACTCTTCCACCTTGATCCTCAGATCCATACTTCCCTCTTCCCAAAAGTGGGGGGGGGTCAAGGCCTTCCAGCTCCAGCCCTCTTGTTATGCAGAGATGGCTGCTCACAATGTTTAAGATAAGCAGGGAGTAAACAACTGTAATACTTTCAGTTAAGATGGAAAATTATTGGACTTTTCCATTTGCCCTATACCCTCCAGACCTCTGGGCATTCATTGTCATCTGATCTGATGGTGTACACTAAAGACTCATAGGCCATGCCATCTACACTTCAGATGAATTCTCATATATGGGTTTCTTTCTCAATTAGATTCTGAGTTCCTCAGGAGCAAGATAGTCTCTCTCTTCTACATGGTATTTGGCACACAGTAAGCATTTAATAATTTTTCATTTATTGACAGGGGGAGACATATACAAAATGATTAATTTTCAGACAAAGTCAATATATTGATTGGTTTTGCTGAAATGCTTCCCCCTCTCCCCCTTTGTTATAAAAATGGCTTGCTGAGTAGGAAATGTGGGAAGAATATTCAGATATAAATGTAATGCTAAAACAAAAGAAACCAATTAAAATAAGAAATTTTTTAAAGCAACAAAGTAATAGTTTATATGCATGAGAAAGATGCAAATAAAAGAGGAATGGTCATTTTCCTTTAAGCCCTCAACTCTTACAATCAGATGATCTTGCCTCTTATGAAGAATACTGTGGCTATTAGAGACAAATTCTTTTACATTGCCTCCCTAATGCAAAACTTCCTTATTTCTTCATCTATACTCCCCTGGTCTTCCAGTTTGGGAGGATGAGGAGACCCTCCTTCTACCAAGGCCAATTCCTGCACCTCTGGTCTTGATCAAATTCCTTCCTATCTCCTCTGGAAACTTTGCACCAGGAAATCTCCCTAATCTCTCTCTCTCACTACCTGTTTTTTGCCTATAAGCCTGTTCAGGTCAAGTATCCTCTATCCTAAAAAGAACCCTGCAACTTTCCCTTGATCCTATTGGCCCCTCAATCTACTGCCACATATCTCTGCTAACTAGTAAATTACATTTACTACCACATTATTTCCTCCTCAGAATCTTACCATTTGGCTTCTGATCCGACTACTTAACTGGCATTACACTCTCTATGGTCAAACATTACCTTAAAAAAAAAAACTGTACTGATTCTTTTTTTGCCAGTGAGGAACTCGGGCTTTGGGTAGTTAAGTGACTTGCCCAGGGTTACATAGGTACTAAGAGTCAGAGGCAAGATTTAAATCCAGGTTCTTTGACTCCAGTGGCACTGCTCTTTCTACTATATTTCCATAACCTCTTCTTTATTAAGAGTAGAGAAATATGTTTCATAATATGTCCTCTGAGGCCAAAATTGATCATTACAATTAATCAGTTTTCAAAAGGATTTTCAGTGTTTCCCTTATTCTATACTGACTGCCTGGGTTCTATTTATTCACCACTGCCCTCAGCTTCCATGGAACTGTCTCCTGATTTTCCTTCGACCTGTCTGACCGCTACATCTCTGATTACTTTACTGGTTTATCTTCCCTCTCTTTCCGCTCCTAAACTACAGTTGTTCCCCAAGGCTTTGGACTCAACCCATTTCTATTTTACATTCTCTCCATTAATAATCTCATCAACTAAAATGGGCTCAGTTCTACGCAGATGAATCCCAAATCCAGTTCCTTTCTCCATAAAGCTCTGGTCTCACATGTCCAACTTCCTGTTGGAATCTCTTACCTGTATGTCCCAAAAGCACATGGAATTGATCATATCCTAAACTGAAATCATTATTATTTCCCCAAAGCCTTCTCTTCCTACCAATAATGTCTCAATTTCTATCAAAAAGCATCACCATTCTTTCTGTCACTCAGGCTAGGAATCTTAATCATCTTTGACTTTCTCATTTTCCTTCAATTCATATCTACTCAGGTGATAATCCCATTAATTCTACTTCTACCATATCTTTCATCTGTCCCCTTTCCCTTCTCCAATCGTGCTGCCACCAAGCTAATTTAGCCTGCCAATATCCCTCACGTAGTTTACTAAAATACCCTCCAAACTAGTCTAACTATCACTAGATTTTGCTCTCCATTTTATCCTTTACAAAGCTACCAAAACACCACCACCAAAACTTTCTAATTCATCAATCTACATAATTTCCTTGCTTAAAAATCTTCAGTGATTCCCTACTACCTTCTAAAATAAAATAAAGACTCCTTGCAGGAAATTTAAGACCCTCCAAAATCTGGTGCCAAACTACTTTTCCATTCTTATTTTAGACTATTCCCCTTTGATGTTCCCTTCAATTCAGCTAAGTTGGACTATTAGGTGTTACCTAATTTTGATCCCTTTCTCATTCCTGGAATGTTCTTCCTTCACATCTGTACCTGTTGAAATCCTTTCATTTCTTTAAGATCCTACACTAATGCTATCTTCTCAATGAACTCATCCTCAAAGTTCCCTAGCTTGAAACTCCCTTTCTCACATTTTCTTATAGTATTTTTTCTCTTATACTTTTATAACATTCTTAAATCACACTCACTTATGCTATGTATAATTACCTGTATTGTAAGTAACTATATATTCTTGAGAGGAAGAGTGACTAATTTTAAATTATTTATTATTTTAATAGACGTCCATCACCAAGTATAGTGTCTTAGTAAAATACTTTTAAAATGTTTGTTGAATTAAAATTATGGAATAGTCATAACCAAGTGGGAGGAAGTGAACAAGGCATTAAGGAATGCATTATAGAGAAATTTCAGGAGTTTTTGATTCTTCATAAGACTAGAGAAGAAAAAACCTGCCCAAGAGTGTCCAGTCAGTGTACCTCTATGTTCCAGTTGTGTTGTTCCAGGGTATGGCGACACTGATCCATAGATTCGATACCAGTCAAATCCTAAAGGACAACGTAAAAAGTCAAATTACTACATTGAAAAAAATGGTATTTACCCACCTAGGGATGATTAGAAAAATATCAAAGTAATTCACATTTATGTAGTGCATTAAGTTTATAAACATAACCCTGTGAGGAACAATGTACTAAAAAGCTAATCAATTCTAATAAAGCAGGTCACTACTTTCAATATTTCAAAGATCTATGATTTCAATGTATGAGTACTACTCACTCACTAAGTGCAAAATTACAGCTTGCTCAAAGCTTTAGTGGATGGTCTTTATGAGTTCATAAGATCATAGATTCCGGGCAGCTAGGTGGCACAGTGAATAGAGCACCAGCCATGGAGTCAGGAGGACCTGAGTTCAAATCCAGCCTCAAACACATAACACTTACTAGTCATGTGACCTTGGGCAAGTCACTTAACCTTTCAATTGTCCTGCCTTCCCCCCTGCAAAAAGAAAAATAAATAAATAAATAAGATCACAGATTTAGAGGTGAAAGGGAATAAGAGGTCATCTAGTTCAACACCCTCTCTTTACAGATAAGGAAAATGAGGCCCAGACAAGTAAAGTGACTTGTCTAAGACAATACTGGTAGAATGGGGTAGAGTTAAAAAAAAAAATCACAAGATAATAAATGCTTCTTTATATTTAAATTAGCTCAAAGTCAAAGGAACAAAACTCACTGCCAAGTCTATTCTCAACATTTTACAGTCTGGTAGGCTCTCCCAGAGCTCAAGTTCCAAAGGCATACTTCTTCAATAACCCAGTCACCTTTATGTCACAATGAAGGACTGGAGAAGGCCTTCAGTGGAGGAAACAAGGTGGTAAAGTAATGCAGGAAAAATTAAGTTCAAATTCATAATAATTCATATACTATATCCAATTCTTTAGTAAAAGTGGAAAATAATTCTTGAAATTTTCTAAGGTTTTATCACAATAGTGTAGTCCACATAAAGAAAAAATTACAAATCTTCAGAAAAATCTATTGTTCAATAAGGAAATTAGTTTCCTTGTCTGTATAAAATTTGTTTCCATGTCTATAAAAGAAAAGAGTAGGACTAAACTACCTCAAAGATCCCTTTTAACTCTTTAATCTATGATCCTTTGAAATAACAGTTATACCATACATTTGCATAGCACTTTACAGTTAACTAAGGGCATTCACATTCATTATTTCAACTGATCCTTGAACCCAGGTGAAGTTGGTAGTATAGGTATTTTTATATCCATTTTAACAGATGGGAAAACTGAGGCCCACAAAAGGCAAGTGATTTAAGGAACCTTGAAGATCATTTTGTCCCATTCCCTCATTTTACATATGAAAAACTGAGGTCCAGAGACACTAAATGATACAGTGGAAAGAGCACTAGACCTGGAATCAAAAGTATAGGTTTTGATATTCTACTAGCTGAATAATCCTGCAGAAATTACTTAAACTCTTTTGGTTTAGTGGCTTCACCTGTCCAATGAAGGTAAATGATACTTAGATATATATTCCAAAGAGTTGTGAGAAAATGTTTGTAAAGGGTAAAGTACTAAGGAAGTGTAAACTATTGTTTTTGTGGTTAAGTGACTTGCCCAAAACCACAATGATAAGAAGCAGTCAGTGCTTAAAAACTAGGTCTTCTGGCCTCCAACACCATCTTACCCCATATTCACTCTGTAATGCAGTTTAGTAAACGCAAATAGATTAATGTTAAATAGGTCCCATTATTTAAAATATAATTTAGTTTTACCAAAAAAAATATCATAAGCAAAATAACAAACAACTTACACAACCTTGATACAATTAAGTACTTATTACTGCCTAACTGGAAAGCAAAATATCTTCTGAGGTCAAGGATCAAGGTCCACTGTTAATTATCATTGACCAATCATAAAACAATTACAATGAAGGAGTAGAGGAAGAAGATATTTGATTTTTGGTTAAAGAGTCATCATATCAGGAGAGACATTAGGGCAGTGGTTCTCAACCTGTGGGTTATGTTCAATTTGTAACAATGAAAATATATCCCGCGTATCAGATATTTACATTACAATTCATAACAGTAGCAAAATTACAGTTATGAAGTAGCAATGAAAATAATTTTATGATTGGGGTCACCACAACATGAGGAACTGTATTAAAGGGTCGCGGCATTAGGAAGGTTGAGAACCACTGCATTAGGGGGTTGGATTTGTGGATTATATCACCAGTCACAAAATTCTATGATCCCAGGCCCAGTAATACAATATATCTTTGTGGAGAAAAAAAATTAATTTTAAGTACAAAAGATATATTTTAAAATAAATAATAAGTACTAGGCAAAAAAAAGCAAGTCACTAATGTGATGTAATTTGGAATTATGTTTTTTAAAAGTGGCTAAAATGTCATTCTTAGGTATTTAACCCAAGGAAGTCACTGACTAAAAATAAATGTCCCACATTTCCAAAATATTTATAGCAGCACTTTTTGCCATAGGGAGAGAAAAAAAAACTGGAAACAAAGTAGATGCCCATTGATTTAGGAATGGAATAAAATACTACTGTACTAAAGAAAACAATTTCTATAAAGAATTTGAAGAGGTGTGGAAAGACACGAATGGATACAAAGTGAAGCAAAAATGAGTCATTCAAGCACTTAAAAAGAAAATGTACAAAAAAGAAAGAAGTTCAGAAGAAAACAAATAGGACAGTTTTGAAATTAACACAGTAAATTTACTAGATATGCTTTTTAAAGAGCAAGCTATATGTAATATATTCCTGGATTCACATAAAACCATTTCTTCTATTCTTCCGTAAATTTAGAAATGCCATTTTTTATCCCTTTTGGTGCTTAAGTGCTGAGCAAAAAAAAATTTTTAAGAGAAGCAGAACCAGAACAACATATATAATGATTATAACAACATAAATGGAAACAACAAAATCAAAACTGAATGCTGTGAAATTATGATGACAAAGTTTAGTTCCAATGAGCTTTAGGAAAGTACAACCCTGCTGCTTCTTTGAAAAGGTGAAGGATTATGAATGTGGAATACTGGATATAATACTGAATATGTGTTTGGTTATTTTTACTGAAATCTTTTTTCCCTTTCTCTTCTTTTATTACACAGGATAGCTCTCTGGGATGATTAAGAAGAAAGGATACAGTGGAAAATAAAACGGTATTAAAAAAAGATGGACATTTGTTTCAGAAAGCTTGAGGTCATTAAAAACACTGAGCAATTTCTCAAAGGCAACCCGACCCACTACTGTCCCATTCGATTCTGGGCCTAATGTCACTGGCTATTTGAAACATCTATCCTAGATATATGTACTGATGGAAGAGTTCTATAAGTTGTCCACCTAATTACATATTGCTGTCTGAACAAAAAGGCAATCTCCAACCATTTTTTTTCCTCTGTGGATATTTAGACCAAAATCTTTTGAGTGATTATGTATCCCCTTCAGAAAACTGCCATGTACTAGTGCTGATGCAAACAGCACGATGTCATCCTTAAGAGAAAATGGAAGATCTCACCAAGCTGTAAGGAACTATCTTTAACTTGGGCTGCACAGAGTATTCTCCATGATATTAAGGAATACCTTTGAGGGGCACATCTCCCTTAGAAGCACTCAGGTGGTACAATGTTGAACTTGGAGTTAGGAACACAAATTCAAATTCAACCTCAGATACTTACCTGCTTTGTGACCCTGGGCAAATCACTTAACCCCTCTCGGTCTCAGTTCACTCTTCTAAAAGATGGGGAAAATAGTACTACTTACCTCTGAGAATCAAATGAAATAATGTGCAAAGCAAGCGTTAAGTAAGTATAATTATTATTATTAGAACATTCTTGATATTACCATGGGGTTAAACACAGTTATGTGATGTAACATCTTTCAAGCTATCCTTAAATGATATCTATGGGAGACACTTTGTTGGAAGAGAACCTTTAAAGCAACAACAATTATTTGTTCTACTAAATCAACTGTTTTTTTTATCATCAATAAGCCATATGTATGCTGGTGTCTAGTATTCTCCAAACTCTTCAATGAACTGTGTTATTGTAAGGATTTGGTCTACCGTGAAATATCACTTGAAAAACCTTGCCTGTCCCTTTCTAATGCCCTAATCAGGGAAGCCTAAATATATGTTGTCGTCAGCCTCATAAAATATGTAGATGATAAAGGGAAGAGGGAAGGAAAAAGCATTTCTGTGTGTCAGGCACTGTACTAAGCTCTTTACAAATGTTATCTCATTTGATCCTCACAAAAACCCTGTGAGGTAGGTGCTATTATGATCCTTATTTTTACAGTTGAGAAAACTGAACCAAGCAGATGTTAAATGGATTGCCCGGGGTCATACTCTTAGTAAGTGTGCCTAATATGGAGTTTGAACTTATGTGTGCCTTACTTCAGGATTCTATCCACTGTGCCACCTAGCTGCCTCTTCATAAGACATATGAATCAGCAGTTGGTGATAACTATCATTTTTTTTGGTGGCATAAGGTTCAAAAATTTTTCCTCACGTCCATTACTAAGCAGAAAACCAGAAACATCCACGAATCAGAAGTGCTACTCTCTCTCACTCCTCCTTCCTTTGTCTGTTTTCTATAATTACAATGGGGATTTGGGGGGTCTTTTGTGGGAATCCACTGAACTGTCTGGCTGCCATCCCAAACTGAAGATTAGCCTGTTTTGTAAGTATTCATCGTGATTGATTAAACTACTACCTAAAACAAAAAAAAAAAAAATTTTCCTCACTTCTGCCATTCTCTCCTCTTTCATGTGCATCAAGATGCTCCCTCAGTGACCTCAAAACAACCCAGAATGAACCTATGTCTGCCTAGAGTCATTTTTTCCATCTTTTGTTTTCTTCAGTGCCACTTCCAATTCCTCAAGCAGCAGACATAGACTGGAATAACTGTGCAATGTTGGGTATCTCACCAAAATTTCTTTAAACTTATTTTTCCTTCTACTAAGTCTTACTATTTTATAAGATGACATTGCTCATAATTTTTCCACCTCATTTCTCTATAAAATTTTACCAACAGGTTTATATTCTAAACTAATGTTACTCTGGAAACTGATGTTGTCAAATCAGTCTGTTTGGCAAATCCAAGTGTCTGTTGGCTGAAATAATGTCTCTCTGGCCTCCTTTATGTGGCAACTTACCTGTTTAAAATGTATGAAATTATTATAATTGATGCTGACCTTTCCTTCAGTCGTTTCCCATTTTAAAGTGTCAATATACTTAAAAGAGGTTGATAGAACTGCTTTCCATAACCATCATATTTTCTCTTTCTTAATTCTAATTTTATGTTAATTTTGTCCTCTGTTGTAACAAGTTGATGGTCTAACTATCCACAGAAAGCTGATTCAGGAATAATTCCTGAATTTAACAGCAATAAGTTGTTTCCTGTCTATAAAAATCTAATCAATTTTCAATCTTTCTGGAACAATTTAGTCCTGTTTTGATAAAGAACTTCTGATTCTTTTCACAAATAAAAGTGTAAGTATAATGCTTCTTTTTAGTCTACTGCTACTTTTAATTCCTTATTTATAACCATATTTTCCAATGTTTTTTCACCATCTTCCTAATACCTATCTTTGCACTGAAGACACCAAATATCAAAGTATACACTGATTGTTTTTTTCATCAAATTCTTCATATAATTTCTTTAACTCCTCATTCTTGGAAACTGATGTTGATATATAAGCTGCAATTACTTTAACAGTGGTCTTTTTGAAAATATGAACACTGTAAATAAATGAATACAAAGACTCTCATTGAATTGAAAGCTACAAAGGAGTTTCAAAATCCTTCAAAACATTAATTGATCAAAAAAAGTTCAAAAGGGAACCCCTTTTTGCTATTACTTTTAAAAATAAAATATACAACTTAAAACTATATAACAAGTTCACAGGTCATCTTTTTTTAATGAATTTCAAAATCAAACACATTTTTCAATATATAAAGAACAAAAAAAGAGAACTGTTTACATGAAGTTGTGCCTCCCCCATTCTGTACTTGTTAAAGCAATTTTTTTGTACTCAAAGAACAAAACGGAAGATGTATGGTTAGAGAACAGTTATTCTGAAAGATGGGGATTCAAGGGGTATGTTGTTGTGGACTATAAGCTCAATACAGGCTAGCAGTCTGATGCCAAAAAAGCTAATGCATTCCTGAGCTGCATTAAGAGGGAATAGGGAGGTGATAGCTCCAAAATATTATGCCCTCATCATCCCACCCAGAGGATTGTTATTTAATTCTAGAAACCATAGTTTGTTAACACTAAGAAGCTGGATTGTACAGAGAAAAGATGAAGGGTCTAGACTAGAGTATATATCACACGAGAATTAACTGAATGAACTGCATATCATATTGAGTCCACAAAAGAGAAGGCTCAACAGGGACATGACAGCTGGCTTCAAGTACTCCAAAGATTGTCATGTGAAGAGGGATTAGAACTGCTGTGTTATATCTGTAAGCCAAAAACAATGGGTAGAAACTATGAAGAGAAATATTAAGGGTTTGATGTCAGGAAAGTTTTTAACAATGAGAGCTGCTCAAAAGGAGATGGCTCTTGGAGAGCTGGTGGCCTCCTCCTCCTTGGAGTTCTTTCAACAGAGGGCAGATGACCTCTATGTTATAGTGGAAACTCCCTTCATATGTACATGTCGGCCCCTGCCAACTCTTAAATTCTGTAGTCTCATGCAATTCAAAGATTTTTTGATTGTAAAGAACTGAGTTTTACAATTAATGGGCACACTGTATCTGTGATTACTGACTTTGATAGACTGGACTCCTCTCAGCAATGCAGGGTTATAAGACAACTCCAAAAGACTCATGATGGAAAGGGATGTCCACATCCAGAGAAAGAATTACAGAGTCTGAATGTAGACTGAAGCAAACTAGCTGCTCTCTCTCTTTTGTGTTTTGGTTTTTTTTGCTGTTGTTGTTCCTTCTTTCTTGTTGTTCACTCCATTGGTTTAACTCTTCTTTACAACCTCACTAATGTTTAATGTGAAGGTATTTGTAGAACCTATATCAGACTTGCATGTCACCATGGGGGAGGTGGTTTGGGGGAGAAATTTTATAACTCAATGGACTGTGGAACTGAATGCTGTAATTTAAAAATAAATAAATAATTTTTTTAATTGAGTTTTCCTGATTTCAGAAAGAAAGAAAAGAGTACTAGAAGCAGCAGTCTGGTTAACTTGTAAACTAGAGAAACTGATCACAGAGATACTGTTCTACAAGTGGATGCCACATAGGATAAAGAGCACTGGACAGAGTAATAAGATTCACTATGCCACCTGGGGTAGGTGACTTTGGATCTCAGTTTCCTCACTTGGAAAATGCAAGGAGGCTGACTTAAGTTGGCAAAAGTTAAAAACAATAAAAACCTAGGTTGGTGGGGTTGTGGAGAAATAACCACATTAGTGTACTGCTAAATGAAATACTGATGTCTTTTTGGAAAACACTACATTTAAAGGTTCATACCCTTTAACTCAATGGTTGGTTCCACTATAAGGAATACATCCTTAAGGATGTTCTTGTACAAAAATAAGAACCTTTACTCATATTAAAGCAAAATAGCTATAAAGCCTTTGTCTCCAAAGATCAAGAAATAACAAAACAATTATGGCATATGAACATCATAGAACATTATTGTGCCCTAAGAAATGGGCATGAAAAATACAAATGGGGCAGAGCCAAGATGGTGGAGTAAAAGCAAGGACTTACTTGAGGTCTCCACCAAACCCCTCCAAATACCTGTAAAAAAATGACTCTAAACAAATTCTAGAGCAGCAGAACCCACAAAATGACATTGAAACAAATTTCCAGCCCAAAACAACCTGGAAGGTTGACAAGAAAGGTCTGCTGCACCAGTCTGAGAGAAGATCACAGTCCAGTATGGGCCATGCCAGCACAGAAAGGGCCAGAATCAATGGCCGATGTGGTGATTTCCAGACTTCTCAACCCACAAACGCCAAATACAACTTAGAAGGTCAGTAGGAAAGGTCTGCCAGACCTGGGTGAGAGAGGAACAAGGTCCAGTCCCGGCCCCAGTGCCAGTGTAGTGGCAGTGGCAATAGTGGTAGTGGCTACTTCCTGAGGTCTCAGCCCATAGATGGTAGGAGGATCCAGCAGCTGATCAGAGGTGGATTGTAGGGATTTCTTTGGTGCCGCTGAGGCAGGATTCTCTTGCTTTACCTGTGCTTGGATATGAGTTACAGTCCCATGTGGTGGTCCTGGCCGAAGGAGCACTAGCAGGGTGGAGCTTGTGGCTGTGGTGGACAGAGATCCTCCCCACGGTTCCAAGGCAGAAAAGAGTGCTTGTGGTCACTCACAGACCAAAGCTCAGATCAAGAGAGGAGTAGACACCTCTCCTTTCATCAGACAACCTTGGAAGACCTGAAAATTTACAGGTCCCTAGAAATATCTCTGAAAACAGTCATACAAAACCCCTGAAGCTTGGGACAGTATATGCTCCACACTGGAAGCAGAGACCTACCTTAAGAAAGAGCTAAAAAGTCAAGTAATTGGTTGAAGAAATGAGCAAACAGCAGGGGAAAAAATACCAGACTACAGAATCTGACTTTGATGACAAGGAAGAGCAAAACATACAACCAGAAGACAACAAAAGTCAAAGTTCCTACATGCAAAGCCTCCAAGAAAAATATGAATTGGTTTCAGGTCATGGAAGAGCTCAAAGAAGACTCTGAAAATCAAGTAAGAGAAACAGAGGAAAAATTGGGAAGAAAAATGAGAGTGATGCAAGAAAATCATGAAAAACAAGTCAACAGCTTGCTAAAGGAGACACAAAAAAAAAGCTGAAGAAAATAACACCTTAAAAAATAGACTAACCCAAATGGTAAAAGAGGTCCAAAAAGCCAATGAGGAGAATGCCTTACAAAGCAGAACTGGTGAATTGGCCAAATGGAAAAGGAGGTCTAAAAGCTCACTGAAGAAAATAATTCCTTAAAAATTAGAATGGAGCAAATGGAAGCTAATGACTTGATGAGAAATTAAGAAATTATAAAATGAAACCAAAAGAATCAAAAAATAAAAGACAACATGAAATATCTCATTGGAAAAAACAACTAACCTGCAAAAATATACAGAAGAGATAATTACTGGATTACCTGAAGTCATGCTAAAAATAAATAAATAAAAGCCTACACATAATCTTTCAAGAAATTAACCAGGAAAACTGCCCTGATATTCTAGAATCAGAAGAGAAAATAGATATTGAAAGAATCCATGGGGGTGGCTAGGTGGCACAGTGAATAGAGCACCAGCCCTGGAGTCAGGAGGACTTGAGTTCAAATCCAGCGTCAGACACATAACACTTACTAGCTGTGTGACTTTGGACAAGTCACTCAACCCCAACTGCACTGCCTTCTCCTCTCCAAAATAAAGAAAGAAAGAAAGAAAGAAAGAAAGAATCCACTGATCACCTTCTGAAAGAGATCCCATAAGGAAAACTACTAGAAATATTGTAGCCAAATAATGGAGCTCCCAGGTCAGGGAGAAAATATTGCAAGCAGTCAGGAAGAAACAATTCAAGTACTATGGAAACACAGTCAGGATAACACAAGATTTAGTAGCTTTTACATTAAAGGATCAGAGAGCTTGGAATATAATATTCCAGAGGTCAAAGGAGCAAAGAATTCTTGGATTAAAACCAAGAATCACTTACCCAGTAAAACTGAGTATGATACCTCAGAAGAAAAAATGAGCCTTAAACAAAACAGAGGATTTTCAAGCATTCCTGATGAAATGACAAGAGCTGACTAGAAAATATGACTTTTAAAAACAAGAATCAAGAGAAGCAAGAAAAGGTAAACAGGAAAGAATCATCATAAGGGACTTATTACAGCTGAACTGTTGATATTCCTACATGGAAAGATGATATTTGTAACTTATGAGATCTTTAGGGTAGGTGGAAGGAATATACACACACACACACACGCACACACGCGCACACACACAGGACACAGGGTGAGTTGAATATGCAGGGATAACATTTGAAAAATAAAATTAAGGAGTGAAAGAGGAATGTACTGGGAGAAGGAGAAAGGGAGAGATAAAATGAGGTAAATTATTTCACATAAAAGAGGCAAGAAAAAGCTTTTACACTGGAGGGGGGAGGGAGGAGGTTAGAGGGAATGAACCTTACTCTCATCAGATTTGGCTTAAGGAGGGAATAACATACACACTCAACTGGGTAAGGAAATCTATCTTACCCTACAAGAAAGTAAGGAGGAAGAGGATTGGGAGGAGAGGAGAGCAGATGATAAAAGGGAGGGCAAATGGGAGGAGGGGATAATCAGAAACAAACACTTTTGAGGAGGGACAGGGTCAAAAGAGAGAAGAGAATAAATAGGGGGTGGGACAGGATAGAGGGAAATATAGTTAGCCTTTCACAACACGACTGTTAACAAGTATTTTGCATAACTACACATATATAATCTATATCAAATTGCTGGCCTTCTCAATAAGAGTGGATGGGGAGAGAAAACGGGAGAGAATGTGGAACTCAAAGTTTTAAAAATGAATGCTAAAAATTGTTTTTATGTGCAAATGGGAAATAAGATATACAAGCAATGGGATATGGAAATCTATCTTGCCCTACAGGAAAATAGAAGGGAAGGGGGTAAGAGAAGGGGGTATGGGGTGATGAGAGATGGGGAAAAAATTAGGAACACAAAAACTTGTAGAAATAAATGCTGAAAACTAAAAATAAATGAATTTTTAAAAAAAATTTAAAAAATACAAAGAAATATGGTAAGATAACTGATGAAGTGAAGAAAGGAAAATCAGAAATAGATACAGTGACTAATATACTTCAAGAACCACCTGTCATTTCACGAATGTTGGGAGACTCTCTACCAACACAGGTGGATCAATTTAATAGTTAAGTGTTCAAAAGTCACTGTGGGTCAAAAAGTCATCATATCCTGTAGCCAATCTGTTGATAGGCCTATCCAACCTGATTAAGCCGGTCCTCATACAATATACCAGACTCATACATGAAATCTTTCAAACCTGATAGACTTTGTGGAAACTCATGCTCTACTGGCACAGCCTTCATCTCCTCGCCACAATAAGGTGGAATATGACACTAGCAGAGGACCCTGACTATAATACTAAAAGATGCAGATATAGGAAAAGATAAAGTTACAACCATGAAATCCAAAAGAATGTGGAAGAGTTTAGAAGAAGGAAAAAACAAAGAGACTGGTGTTATTGTTACATCACTAAATAATAATTTGACAATTTCATGCATTACCATTTTTTTGTCTGAATTTGTTTTTGCTGATGCTGATGTTTTCACCTATGGCTAGTAAATTTGCAATAAAATTTTAAAATAATAAAACAAAGGTTTAGACAATGAATTCTAAAGTCCTATCTATTTCTAAAATCCTATACACGAAAAAAGCCTTTATTAAGTGGCTAGTATATGCCAAGTACTGTACTAAGCATTGGAGACAATACCTGCTCTCAAGAAATTCACACTCTACTTGATAATCATATAATTATTTTATTTGTAAAGGTTTTAAAATTTTAAATTTAAATACAAAATAAGAAAAAAAAAGCACTGCCATGTACACAGCAGAACATAAGAGAGGATTAAAAATATACAGCAATAAATTTTCATTTCAAGAAAGCTTATATAATAAATACTACACATTATGTGGATATCCTATAACTCTTTCAAGACAAATTTGTACGTAATAACAAACCAGTGAGCAATACTGGCCTACATTTCAATTTCTAAGTAGTTTTTTTTTTTAATTTCCTTTCTGTTATCAATAGTAGGGTTTCCAAGACTATTCCCCCAAATGTTCTCCAACTACAGATTTAGGAGAGAATTCACAATATTTTTTGAGAATTTTGGTTCTAGAGTTTGAAAAATTACTCTGGGAAAGTAGGATACCAGTGGGAGGTAGGGAAGGAAGAATATCTAGTCCTTCCTGAACTTTTCTATTTCCTGCTTGCTTATCAATAGCAGGTTCCTAAGACTGTTATATCCCCAAACTTTCTCCAGCTATTTAGGAGAGATTTTAAAATGTTTTTTTCCATAAAATAATATTCTGTAGTAAGAAACTCTTTCAATAATATCTATAAAAGTTGTTCATCCTTTGTTTCAAAGAGAACCAATGACATTGGTTGACTTGCATGACTTCAGTGAGGCCGAGTTGCACAAAGTGGTCAACCTCACTTTCTCTTCCAGAGTCATCAAAGTCCAGTGGCAAGCCGAAAGTCAGGATAACCGGAGATGCAGTGGATGACTTGGCATCTTCGATGTCTGACCAACCTCTAAGCACTCCATAGTGCCTGCTTCAGCTACGTACATGACTGTTAAAACAAATCGTTCTCATCCACCTGTTCTGCCAGAGGGGAGTCTTCACATCCTTGGAGCAGATATCCTCCTGACTTACCGACAGGTCTGAAGCCTATTGGTTATTATCCTCACCCTGGTTTAGCCCATCTGCAGAGACAGTTTTACTGGAGTGTGGAGGCAGGGAAACTACAGATTCTCGGAGCCACAGATGAGAGCTGTGTAAAAGGTAGACACCAACAGTGGATGAGGAGCCCTGAAAACAGCTCAGCAAGCCCTCACACCAAAGATGCTAGTCTTCTGTGACCCATAAACCCCCCTCAATCAAGTTAATTTGATATCCATACATAAAAGGAAGTCAAATGAGTGAAAGTGGGAAAAATGATATATTAGAAGAGCCTAAGCACTGACATCAGAATCTGTCCACAAGGTAGTTTAAAAAGTGGATTGTATGCATTTAGAATCAGTGATTTTCTAGGGCCCTAAGCAAAATTTTCTTTGATCCTTCTGTCTCCCACCTCCTGGCCCTACATCCCCTATACACCATGCCTGTGTTCTCATGCTGTCATATGGTTGTCCTAAGTGCTTCTCCTCTAAACATACGGGTTTATACTTTCCCAAATTCACATGTTCCAAAATTACCTTTCCTCTACTACCTAACTCCTGCTCACACAATGGTTTGGATCTTAGCTAGGTGTTATATTATGAGAACATGGCATTATAGAAGAAAAACTAGATTTAAAATCAAAAGTCCTAGGTTCATATCACATAATCTCTCAGTTTCTTCATCTATATAATAAAAGTCACAAATTCAGTTCTACATCCTATTTTGTGAATAAACTAATTCACACTAAAATATGGGCAACTGGAAAATCTAACACCCTCTCTTAAGACTATGTGCATTTTAAAAGAACACAGCCAAATAATCTCTAATTGGGAGAATATGCATGGAATCTTCTTGTGTTCCAACCTTATGTATTTCAGGATGCCCCTTCCCCCACCCTCAATAACAGGGGTCACTGTTGCTACCTGATTTATTACTCAGATTCATAGTACTTATACGTTACAGGTAACAAGGTACCATGTATACATCTCACAGCATTTCTAGGATTAAGTAACTTAGAAGTGCTATATAGTACCACCCAAATTAAAGACTAAGGGATAGGTCTCAAATCTCAGCTGAGGGAGAAGCACTCTCTAAATTCCACCTAATACACAGGTTTTACTTTAAAAATGCTCTAAGTTTTTACATTTCTCATTTTCACTTAAAACTCAGAAACCTGACAAGGGCAAAATAACTTTGTTCTCACTGGTTTTTCATAGAGAGGATTTTGGTTTTTACAATGGGAAAACATAGCCTTTCCAGCTGAGGACTATAGTAGCAGAACTGGTATTACTTTCAAGTTCCCTTGGAAATAAATGAATGAATGAAAAACATTAAGCACTTACTATGTGCCAAGCACCATTATAAGTGCTAGAGACAGAGACACAAAATTAAGAACCCCAGGATGGGAGTTCAAGAACCAAGTGGGACTAAGTCCTTCAGGGCTTGGTCTCTGTAGGTCTTAAGCTAGTTATATTAAGCCATATGAGTTTCTACCCACTGGGTTCACCAATCAGGACAGACGGGTCCCAGAAGTTTGTGTAAGAACAGACACTGACCTTGCATTCTGGCCCTTACACTAACATTCTCTTTAATTAGTTTCATTTAATTACATTTCCCCCAAAATCACTTGGGTCATTTATAACAGACTTTAGAAGCTTTCAACAACATATTACTGCTCAATTAAGAATGAATTCTCTGGAAACTGTAATCTTCCATCACTGGATTTTTTTAACTGGAAAGGGACCTTAGATCTATCTACTTCCTACCAAATAGGAAAAATATACATTACGGAATCACACAATGTTAAAGATAGAAGTACCCTTAGAAATTACCTAGTCCAAAACTCTCGTTTTCAAAGATTAAAGTCTATAGGAGTTGAGTAATTTGCCGAAGCTAGTTAGTAGCAAAACTTAAAACATATTCCTCCAGACAAAATTCTAGTCCAGTATTCTTTCTACTACAATACCATCTGATTCATTCGTCCAGATCTCACAGGCAATGGATGACAAAATATAATCCTCTGACTACTGGTAATCTGGGAAGTAATCTGACTACTGGTAATCTGACTACTGATAATCATGAGGTAATCCCTACACTGCTTCAGACCCATCACAGTAGGTTCTCCAATATTTGTCAACTGGTCTCAGGTATACATCATACAATCTATGAAACCATCATAGGTATCAAACCATCATACATCATAGTATCTCAATGTAGCTCACCAAGACTGTTTTATCTAAACAAAGGTTTAGACCTGTTGTATTTTTCCAGTGGAAAGTAAAGTGCCTCCATAACATGAAAATTCTGAAAAACACTGCAAATAGCAGCTGGAGAAGCCCATTTATTCCATCCTATTTTCTTCTGCATATATGACCTTAGGCCTCAGTTTAAAATGAATAGTAAGAGCTGATCTTTCCTGAATTATCACAACTTTCTTCAGGGCGTTAAAATACGAACATTACCCATGCGTTATAAGTAATTATAGTGAGTATACAGAGTCATAGCATGACTGAAACAGCAAATATGGGGATGCTATGATAGTTTCACAATACTAGGGGGTAATAAAAGGGACTCATGTCAAGTGCTAAGAGATACCAATGGACATAAAGACTCTAATTAAAGAAAAAACGGTGGCCTGTTTTCCTAAAGAATTAGAATATGTCTTCCATCAAGTTGCTGGCTCAATTAACCAAACTTTAATTTGTCATGCTTAACCCTATGAGACATAAATAATGTTTTGTGGCTTTATCCATTCTTCCCAAACACAACACGATTACATCTGAGTCACTGTACTTTAGAAAAAGAAGTCTTAGGGACTGGGGTATGCTTATAAATGTTTAACAATCAGCTCTCCAAGGGAAACGTTTAATCTGTATTATTAATATTTTCTCCATAATTTTCTTAAGTCTAGACCATCAACAAAATAAGTCAAGTCCTGGGTTGGCATTTACTGATATCCAAGGACTGAAATATAACAGTGTGCTCTAACCCATATGAATTGGTTCCATCACACTCAAACTAATGTAGAATCATAGACTTTTAAAACTAGAAGGCCATCTAATGGAACCCCTTCATGTAGTTTCTACAGAGCAGTGCAAAATGGAATCCTGCCAACTTTTCAGTCCTTTAGACTTACTTAGTAGTGACACTCTCCTCTGGAAGCTTGCTCTTTACTATGCTTCCTTTAAAGATTACCTAAAATCCTACCTCCTTCAGAGCTTGCTTTCAAAGTTCAGTCTGTATTGCAAATGTGTTTCTTTGACCTCCTCAGGGTATGTGCCCAGTAGTAGGGTTGTTGCGTCAAAGGGCAAGAAAAGTTTAGTCATTTTTCTTGCACAATTCTAAATTGATATCCAAAATGGCCATACTATTTCATAGGTCAACCAACAGTAAAGTACCTGTCTTTCTACAATCCCTAATTTCCTTTTTTCCCTATCTTTGTCAATTTGCAGAGGTTGGAGTGAAATTTCAAAACTGTTTTAAATTGACATTTCTTTTATTAGTTATTTGGAGTATGTTAATCATAAAACTGTTACTTTAAATTTTTTTGGTAAAACTGATCTCTTTTTAATCTTTGTAAAAAGAAATGATTTGCTGGGTAGGAGAAAGGGAGGGAAATATTCAGAAATGAAAGTAATCTTTAAAAAAAGTTATGTCAATTTTAAGTTCATATCTTTTGACCATTTTATCTACTGGGGAATGGTTCTTCATCATATATTTGGATCAACTCTCTGTTTATCTTAAATATATTGTTTTTTTTCAATTCCACACTAATTTTGAAGGCATTAACTCCAATATTTAGGACAACAAAAAGGCCCAAACCTTAAGATTTAGTGATACAAAACCCCAGATTTCATCTAGTCTACCCATATTACTTTATAATAAGCCAATAGAAAAGTGAAGTGACTTGTCCAAAGTCATACCCATAATAAGAAACAAAGCTGGGAGTAGAACCCAGATCATCACACACCAAATTTATCACAATCATACTACCTTTGATTACCAATAGCTGTTAATTTTTCAGTTTTCTTTTCTCATTTTATATATATATATATATATATATATATATATATACATATTATATATGTATATATATATACACACACATATATATATAAAATTTCATAAGATTGCTCTAATTTCTGTTCCCTCTACCCCAATGAGGCCAAAGATGCCAGTCAAAACCTTCCCTAATGCTCATTCTGTTTATAATTCTAAAACACTACCTCTTCTCTAGGGTACTAGTTGATCATGACATAGTGTCTTATATATGTATCTCATGTAAAATTAATCACAGTGCCTTGCACCTAACAAGTACTTAACAGAAGCCTGTGAAATGGAGGAGTAGAAGAGCAAAAAAAAAGGGTGTTGGAATTTTCTTCAAAGCATTGTGACTCTGAGGAAGGTTTTTTTTTTAAACCTTCTGATTTGCTGCAGTAAAAATAAGACAGGAATCACAAAGAAGCATAAGAACTTAGAATAATATGCTTTTATAGTATAAGGCAAGCTTTCCATAGATATATTTCCTACATGCCTAATATAAATGGTAGAAAACTCAACTGAATAAATTAAATGAAATGAATATAAGATGTTTTATATATCACTAAGGGGGATACAAAAATGAATAAAATTTACTGCCTACAAGGAACTTATGATCTAGTAGGAAGTTCACACATCCCTCCTCATTCTCCTCCCCCAAAATACAGAGAACTTAAGTGCATAAGGAACAAGACAAGGTATTATAAGGAAAGGTTTCCCAAAAAAGGGCTTGCTGTCAACAGACTGCAATTAGAAAGCTGGAGGAGAGAATGAGTGTAGTGGCAAGAGCACTGAATTTGGGTAAGTAAATCACCACTCTTACTTATAATAACTAAATGACTTTGGACAAGTTATTCAAACTCTTCAAGCCTCAAATTCCTCATCTACAATTAGCTAAAAAGTATTTATTAAACATCTGTGTGCTGGGCACTGTGCTAGGAGGTGGGAATACAAATACAAAAAAGAAACAGTTCCTGACTTCAAGGAGCTTAAATTCCATCAGAAGAGACAGCATGGACACTTAAGTAAATACAAACCATATGTACGGTTTACAAACAGAAATTTGGGGGACAGGGGCACTAGCTGCCAGGGATATCACAAAAAGTTCCACATAGGAAATGACACTTAAGTTGAGCTTTGAAGGGAGATAAGGATTCTAAGAGATGCAAAAGTAGGTGTATTCCAAGCCTGATGAACAGCCTATGCAAAGACATGATGATAGGAGAATGAATGCTATGCATGAGGAATATTAGCAAGCAGCTCTATTTGTGAGAATAAAGTGTTGTAAGACTGGAAAGGTAAGCTGAAACCAGATTTTAAAGGGCTTTAAAAAACAAAGAATTTGCATATGATCCTAGAAGCACGGGACCACTAGAACTTTTTGTGAAGGGGAATGACAACTGGAGTCACACAGATAATCACTTTGGCAATTTTGTGGAAAACTGAAGAGGAGAGAGGCAGTGAGACCAATTAAGAGACCACTACAATAGCCCAAGCAAGAAACACCAAAGACCTGAAGTAGGGTAGAGATTGTATGACTAGAAAGAAGAGGATAGATATATGAGATGTTGCAGAGGAAGAATCAAACTTGGGAATTAACTGAATTAGTTTGTTAAAAATGACTCACAAAATAAGGGGACTGGATTAGGTCAGCTCTAAGGTTCCTATCCACTATAGATATTAAGATCTTAAACATAATGATTTGATTTCTAGAACACATTCAAATATTTAATGAACACTATCATATTAAATAAAAATTTATGTGATTAGTAACTTAATTTTCTTGTTTTATATATGTGTATTTATACTTTAGAAAGTGTATACTATAAGAATATACAGGTGTATCATTTACAATTAAATAACTGAATATAGGGTTAGAAGCTATTTGTAGAAAAACTGGACAAAAGGCTATTGGTCAGGAAGCCAAACCCTATCATAACATTACTTACATTGGAAATTTAATTTTATTCATAATACAATTTCAAGGAACATAATTTTCCTTAAGTGTAATACTTACATTAATTGTACCATTCAAAGAAATACAAATCATATATAAGATTTTTACTCAAAAGAAACATGTAAGCATTTATCAAACGAGAATTTGCTTAAGATCCTAAATTTTTTGGTAATATGATGGTAATAAAATCGATTTAATTTTCATGAAATAGCAAACCATATGCTAAAATGGCACCTTAAATGACACAAATCCAGCAATTAGGTGCTGAATAAATACATCTGACTTGAAACCTACAAAGTTCACAAAGTACAATTTAAATCTCAAATCACAGGCTTTTGTCAGACTAGTCAGACTTCTAAGTAAACAAATTACAATCTTTTTTTTAAAGAGCTTTTCCTCATGAATGTTTTGGAGTAGTGTAAAAAAAAGATAATGGTGCTAATATTCAGGATATCCATTTTTAAAATTATTATTTTTCCCTTCACATGAAAAAGAGATCAAGGAAGATTTTTGCAATAAGTTTCAAATATGATGCTATACACTAGACCTCAAAATTAGTTTCCTATGCCCACAGAAAAAGTATGAGAAAACAGCTCTTGATGGAGATATTTTATGATATCTTAAAGATAAAAAAACTATGGCATATTTTAAGGACGGAAGATATCTAAACTATTTTGCTTTCTCAAAATATCAAAATTGTACAAAACAGTAAAAACCAGAAGCTGATTTCCATTACGTGACAAATGAAGTTCTGTTATGTCCTAAACCTTGCTTTAGACTTCCAAGCACATTCTAGATGCAGAAAAGAAAAAAAAAATCAGTGCTTAACGGTACAAAAGGGAAAGACAAACCAGAAAGTTGTTAATCCGATCATGACCAATAACAATGCATGCTTCCAACAATGCTTCCAACCAACTTCATCCTACACTAAAGCCACTATTGGGCTTTACACCTACATACAGCTCTTTTACTGATCTAGACAGTCTTTGACAGCAGATAAAACTCCTGCAAACTGAAGAGATTTATTATCTTCCTCTGTCAGTTACATGCTGAAGCTTCCCTAGTACCACACTGATTCACAGAAAAAAATAATTTAAAATAACTTACTTAAAGCGCTTAGTTCCTCAGGTGCATTACCTCTCTATAAGACTCTAAAAAGACGTTAGAGGGCTTACCAAAGTTGAATAAAACAAGAAATAGCACTCCGAAGTTAGTGACTTCAGACCAGTCCAGAGCTAAGACCAGGTGACCCGTTTGCTAATCTTTTTCTTCTATCTGCTGTGTCATCAATTTTCCCCACCCAAGATTATATACAACGATTACTAACTTTTAGGCAAATTATATTTAGATTTCTATGCTCATATTTGGGTTCAGGATAAATAATTTTTAATTTTATAACCAAAAACTATTTACCAAGTCTAAAAATCCGGCTTAATTATGTGAGGGGACTCCAAATTATACAATTATTGCCCAATTAAAAAGATGACATTTTGAATATTATGACATTTATTGAAGGAAATCATTAAAAACTATGATTTTGGACGATTAATCCTTTAGGTAAATGTCACAGAAAATGTGTTATAAGCTTTAAAAAACGATTCTAAAATTAATGGACACCATTCATTTTCCCCACCTTCGACCTCTCAGATTCTCAGCTCAGAGTTAAATAGCCTCCTTATCACAAATCCCCATAGAAAACCACCCTGATCCCCCTGTGTTAAGTCACTAATGATGTCGGGGCACTGGAAATAAGCTGGTATGTCTATAGCTTGATCAGTTTAAGAACTCCTCCTCACTACCGGCCCACGCAGGAGGTGTAACTAATAGGTAGAGAGATGCAGGACGTAAACTAGAGTAGATTCCACGAAGAAGTTAGGGTTGACAACACTGGGTCAAATACTCGGGGGAGGGGAATGTTACTAAGTGTGTGGGGTGAGGTGAAGGAGGAAGGGGACAGCGAAAATGGGGGAAGGGACAAAGTGAGAAAAGGTGGGACAAAAAAAGAGGGAGAGGAGGAGAGAAAAAAGTAAAGGGGGAGAGAGGGAGGGAAGGGGAGGGGGAGAGAGGGAGGGAAGGGGAGCGGGAGAGAAATGAGGGAAAGGAGACGAAAGGAAGGAGCTATAGAGTGCAAGGGAGGGGGGAGCACCGGGATCTTGGGCTAAGGGATGGCACAAGACCAGGCTGGTGCCAAGCCAGCGGGCGCGGCGGGGTCTGTGGAAGGGACCGAGAAACCCTAGGGCAGTTGGATGAAGGAAGGGGGGAGTCCCCATGAGTCGTGGCTAACAGGTGCTGCCGTTTCCCCGTAGAAGGGAGGACACGGCGCTCGGCTCCGGACCCGCAGCAGCGTTGGTGGCCTCGGGCCCTTAATACCTGGAACTGCAGCAGCTTTTCCGTCTGCTCCTGGGTTAAGTCCCGCTCCTCAGGCGCCGCCATTTTGCCGCCGCCTCTACGCCTCTGACCCGTCCGCACCGTCACCCGCCGGAAATGACCTCATCCGTAGCCGCTTCCGCTCCCGTACCGCCACCGCGGGCCGTCTGGTCCCGGGCTCGCGATTCTGCGGCGGCGACCTAAAGCTGCTGGGACTGCTGAAGAAGGCCACCTCTCGAAGGCACGCCCCTTACTCTTCCGGAAATTCCTGAAGGCCTTCGGGTAGACCACGTGACTACTTTAATAAAGCGAGGCTCTATGCCTAGCCCCAATCAGCCGAATGGCTGGCAGGTGATTCCGGAAGCTCCCGAGTCCTTCTGGGCTGATCCCGGATGCCGTCTAATAACCGGAAGGGCACGAAAGCGGGAGGCGCCTTTTTTGTGTTTTTTTTTTTTTGCTTCGAGGGCCATCCTTCCCACGTGTGTGCACCCAGACCTCCGGGAAGGCAATACGGTGTGCCTCGCAGAGCACCCACGCCGGCTCATCTGATCTCTCCAGAGCCTTCCTCCCCAGCAGAGTCCCTTAGCTTTAGCCCGTATGTGAGAGTAAGAAGATAAACTTTAGAATTTCGGCCTCGACCCTTGGAAGTGTGACCCATGCATCGCACTCTGTGTTGGGAAGGAAGCCCTCCATTGTGTTATGTGTAAAATAGTTATAATGACCGTTGCACTCCACACATTTCTTATATGACTGTGAAGCAGGGACTTACTGTAAACTTTTAATTTCTATTAAAGTGGACGTACGGTCCGCCCCAAAGCAGCCCGCTTAACCTCCTCAGCTCCTGGGCTGGGCATTTGTCTCTCCTTCCCCAGTCTGGCATTCTCTAGTTATGCAACCTTCTGGTCCATCCTATGTTACTCCTACCCCCACCTCTGGCCTTCCCCTCTGTGCCTTCACTCATTTTTGCCTTGAGAATTCTGATTTTGTCCAGTTGTTCCAGTTGGTCAAGTCTGACTCTTCGATTCTTAATGACCCCATTTAGGTTTTTCTGGACAAAGATATTGGAATGGTTTGCCCTTTCCTTCTCCAAAATCCTGGATTAGCCCCAGTCTATCCTTCCCTTACTTCTAACATCAGCCTTCAGTCACCCTTCCATCCCTCCAACCCCTCCCAATTTATCAAGCTCCCCAGGAACACAGTCTCAGAATTGGAAACGATAAAATAGGTCATCTAAACCAACTTCCACTTTGAATAAGTCCCTCTATAAAACAAAATTTGCCCAATATTAATTAAGCATATGCTACCTACAAGAGACCTTACCAAGTACTGGAGATGCCAAGTCCCTTTCCTCAAGGACCTTATTTTCTGCTGGGGGTTGGGAAGGAGGAAAATGTAACCAGCTTGTACAAAAATCAATACATAATGATTTTTTTTTAAGAGAGGGAGAGAACATTCATAAATAGAAGGATCAGGGAAGGCTTTGTGGAGAAGTTGATCTCTGAGCTGAGCCTTGAAATCAGATAGGGATTTTGAAATGCAAAAATTAGCAAGAATGGCATTTGCATCAATCAATTTGGTAGAGTTGTATAAAGTGTAAAGATAATAAGAAAAAAATCTGGAAAGGTTAGGCTGGAGCCAGATTGTGGAGAGCCTTAGGTTGAAATTTTTGTATTTTAACTGAAAGGCAACAAGAAGCCACTGAACATTTTCGAGCAAGGTGCTAACATATTAAGATCTGTGCCTTAAGAAAATTATTTTGGCAGTTGTGTGGAGGACAAATTGGAAAGGAGAGAGACTAGAGGCAACCAGTCTATTTAGAATGCTCTTAAAAATACTGCAATCAAAAGAAGAGGCCAGATAGGAAAGATGTTTCCAAAGTAGAATTGACAGGATTGGCAACTGATTAACTATTGGGAATGAGAGTACATAGGTAGGTAGAGGGATGGATAGATGGATCCATAGATTAGATAGATAGAGATAGATAGACAAGACAGATAGATTTATTAAGCATTTACTATATGCTAAGCACTGTGCTAGGTCAAGAGTCAGGAATCTAGGATGATTCTGATATTATAGATCTAGGTGACTGGGAGAATAGTGATGCCCTTAATAGAAATAGGAAAGTTTTGAAGGGAGATGACTTTAGGGGAAAGATAATTATGTTTTGGACATGTTGAATTTGAGATATCCCACAGGCAGCTGGTGATGGGGAACTAGAGTTCAGAAGAGATAATTACAGCTGATGTATTGATTTAGGTGTAATATGCATAGAGATGATAATTTAATTTATATAGGCTAGAGTCAGGCACAACTGAAAAATGACTGAACAAAAATGATACAAAGGAAGAGAACTGAGAAAGAAAGTCAAAAAATGGCCCAGGACAGAGCCTGAGGAGGAACATATGTTTGGAATGAGGAGATCCATATAGCAAAGGAGATCCTTACTTAATGCTTATGGGTAGGAGGGTAGTAATCCAGAAGAAGCCATCAGACTGGATAAGAATAACTTGGAGAAAGTAAAGTCACAGAAGTTAAGGGAAGAAAGATAATAGTTTGAGGTCCTTTCCAATTCTAAAGCAGTGACCTATGATCTTATTCATATTTAGAAGGAAAGAGTACTCAGTTATGTGTAGTGCTAGAGAGAAGTCACCATTGGATATAACAGTTAAGAACAATGTCCATAGAATGGTAACCTCAGAAGTCAGATTGCAGAAATGAGTGGAAATTAGAAAGTGAAGACGTTAAGTATAGATGCCTCTAAGAATTTGGCAATGAAAGGTATATAGGCTGTTGCTTGAAAATTTGCCAGGGTTAAATGAGGATTTTCTAAGGATTGGGGAAAATGGAGAGAGAGACTTGAGCCTATTTGTAGACTCCAAGGAAGGAGCCAGGAGAAAAAGAAAGGTATGAATAAGAAAAGAAGTGATTAAAGGAGAAAGATACTGAAAGAGATGGAACAGCACAAAATCAAGGGCACAAGTAAAAAGGGGATAGTCTTGGCAGGGAGAAAGGCTACTTCTTCCTCAGAGACTAAAGAAAGAGATGAGAAGGTAGGTAAAGATGAGAAGGGGTTTAGAGTATGGAATAGAGGAAACGAGAGAGCTCACAACTGCTGGTGTCATTTTTCTTAGTAAAAAAGGAGGCAAAGATGTCTGTCAAGAAGAGTTGAGGGTAGAAGTGATGTTGGGACTTGAAGAAAATACAAGAGAGAAGAGGGTTTGAAATAATAGTTTCTAGGAGCGTGAAGGCCTAGGTGAGGTTCAGCAGTTCAATTGTGTCTGACTCTGCATGATTCCATTGGGGTTTTCTTAGCAAAGATACTGGTTTTGCCATTTCCTTCTCCAGATCATTTTACAGCTGAGGAAACTGAGGCAAACAAGACTTGCTTAGGATCACATAGCTAGTCAGTCTCCAAAGTCATATTTGAACTTGGCAAGAAGTCTCCCCAACTCCAGAGCCAGCATTCTATTCACTGTGCCACCTACCTGCCCTTTAGTTGAGATTAGATAACATGAATTTGTGGTATACCCAGTTGGCATGATAGTGTGACTTCTTAAAGTTGCATTCATTTGCCCAGTAGCAGGAACAGAAAATAGGTGAAAGTGGGAGTGACCAGTTTGAAGACTGGCATAAGAATGATAGAAGGGCAAGGGACCAAGTTATCTAAAGGTGGAAGACAATATTTATGTTAACTGGGAAGTTATGAGGTCGATACTGTGCAAGGAGGAAAATGGAGCCAGAGCAGGATTAACAGACTAGAAGGACAGAAAGAGATGGAGAGTCTAGATATTGCAATTAGGATGAAGACTAGGTTTAGGAGTAATGGGGGGGAGGGGAGAAAGGACAGCAGATATGAAAATGAAGGCAAATATAAAAGTCACAGAGGTGATAGTTTGCAGTGATGCTAAGAACTAAGGTATGATCATTCCTATGGGTGACTGAGGTGGAGTGAAGGTGTAGGTCATGAAACTTGAGTAGGTTGATTAGCCAAGAGGCCAGGATACTCAAAGGGATATCAGTTTGTATACTGAAGTCATCAAGTATGAGGACAAGAATTGGGTTAAAGAGGACAACTGTGAGCCAGGTAATGAATTTGAGAAAGAAGTATGGTGACCTACGGAGTAGTAGATTAAAAGAACAAGGATCTGGACAGGGTGATACAGAAACACAAAAGAAGTTACTAAATGACAGTGATAGAGAAAGGGTCTAGAAGTGGAAGTAGGACATAAGGAACATACCAACTCCTGATCCATTGTAAAGGGGACACTGAAAGTTGGAGCAGCTAGCACTGAAAGGATAGCCAGCAACAAGTGCCTCCTGGAGAAAGCTGGGTTTCTGTGAATGAAAGAAAATGAAAAGCTTGTGGGGGAAAAAAATAACATGATAAAAGGGAGTTTGTTAACAGTAAAATAGGGATTCCAGAGGACAATAAAAACATAGGAGCTGGCAGGGAATAGGATTGATTTAGATGGGGATTAGAGTATAGGAAGAGAGAGCATGGGAAAGGAGTTTTCCATTGGCAAGCAATGACTACAGAGCCCCACACGAAGTAGTTGCTTAATACTTATTGATTAACAAAGTAAAATGGACATAGAATATTAAATTTGTAAGGCAATTGAAAGAACATTTAGTCCAACCTCCTTGTCCTTCTTCCTATACATGGAGATCCTGTACAGATTCCTCTTCTTGTGAAGAAATTCCCTATGCGAAATCCATGTCAGCAGCTCATCCAAGTTCTCCTTAAAGGCTTCCAGTAAGAAGGAATTCACTATTTATTAAAGAAGCCTGTTTCACTTTGGGGTAGCTCTAATTGTTAGGAATATTTTCCACAAAAGGAGCTGAAATTTGCCTCTCTGAAATTTCCATCCATTGCTTCTATTCCTCTCATCTAGGGCTAAAAAGAATAAATCTAATCTCTATTCCACGTTGAGAGTCATCCAGATACTTGAAGATAGCTATCAAATGCTTTCAAGTCTTGTTCTCTAGAGCAATGGTGTCAAACGCAATCCCAATCCCAATCCCAACATAAGAATACCTGGCCCAGTATTGACTTAATTTTTAAACATGATGTCATAGTCATCTTATTGCATTTTTAATTTATTTTGCTAAATATTTTCCAATTAAATTTTAATTTGGTTCAGCTTTCACTCAGAAGTGTTGGGAGCTATAGGTATGACATTTTTGTCCTAGGTGAATCAGCTTTAGTTCCTTCAACCAACTATTGTATTGAATTGTCTCCTTTCTTCTCACCATCCTAGTATTCTCCTCTAAGTGCATTTTACTTTATCAGTGTCTTTTCTAAAATGGCCAAGGAAATTGGCAAGCCTGCTACAAGTCTCTCCCCACTCTAGTCAATCCTCTAGTCAGTCACCAAAGTGATTTTCCTAAACCACAGCTCCAATGTCACCCCCGTATTCAAGATCCTTCAGTGGATCCCTATCACTTGCAAGACCAAAATAAAATATCCTTTGGCATCCAAAGCCCTACATAACTTTGCTCCCACTTAACCCCATCTTTTCAGGTTCTTACATCTTTCTTCCTTCTTACATACTTTCCTATCCAATGACACTGACTTCTTCTCTATTCCTCAAAGTTCATTTTTCAACTACGGACATTTTCTCTGACTGTTCCCCATGACTAGAATGCTCTTGCTCTTCATCTCTGCCTCCTGCCTTCCTTCGGGTCCCAGCTAAAATACCACCTTCTCCACATAGCCTTTCCCAGTTCTCTTAATCCTAGTGTCTTCCCTCTCATTTCCTATTTATCCTGTATATAGCTTGTTTGTACATATTTATTTGCTTGTCTCTTCCATTAAATTGTGAGCTCCTTGAGGATGGGGACTTGTTTTTGCCTCTTTTTATATCCCTAGAACTCAACAGAGTGCCATAGTTGTTGACTGTCCTTCCTTCTCAAAGAAGACCATGACATCAGGAAACTAATGCCATAACTTACATATAAATTGGATTTAAGTGAGGGAGGTCTGTGCAGAGTCACAAGCTTCACTTTCTCCTTTGCAGCCATTTGGGTTCAGTGGCAAAATACAGATTAGGATGACTGGAGCTGGCCCCAGATGCAAGAGGAGATCTTGGCCTTTTTAAGTTAAGGTCTTTCTGAGTTCTCACTTTGACTTCTCAGTCAAATACCCATTCAGTGGTTAGGTAAGAAATGAGGCAGAGAATGGCCTCTTTGCCTAGTCCAATAAATAAATAAATGAATGAATGAATGAATACATATAGATATATAGCTATAGATATGGATTATAGATATAGATATGGGTATGTATATGGATATAGATATAGATATAGATATAGATATAGATATAGATAAATCCGGGACAGGAAGACCCTCAGAGTTTCTGGTCAAAACAGAAAAGCTGTTATTTACATTCATTCTGAGCCATCAAGGTTCAAACAATGACCCCTATGGTGGGCTTGGGCCAGGACCTATTGTTGGCCAATCAATGAGAGCCAGTGATTTGGGTATAAGGCATGGTCTTGAAGAAAGAAATCGAGCCCATAAACCTCAAGATATGTTTTTAGGTTTCAGTGATCAAAATTTGTATTCCAGGGGCAGCTAGGTGGTGCAGTGAATAGAGCACTGGCCCTGGATTCAGGAAGACCCGAATTCAAATTTGGCCTCAGACACTTGACACACTTACTAGTTGTGTGGCCTTGGGCAAGTCACTTATCCCCAATTGCCTTGCCTTTCCCCCTCCAAAAAAAAATTTTACATTACTTGGGCAGGACCCCAACAGGTAATGGTATGTGATATCCCATATGAACAGAGGGAGAAGAGGAGAGGGGAGAAAAGAGGAGAAGAAGACAGAAAGAAAGAACAAAGTGTGTTGCCCAACTGGAACTAGCCAGTTGGGTCTCCAGTGGGGCAGTTTGTGCTATTCTTTCTTGAAGAGCACCATGATATCAGGAAGTTGATGCCATGACTTGCACGTGAATTGGATTTAAGTGAGGGAAGGAGGGCTGTGCAAAAGTCGCCAGCCTCACTTTCTCCTTCGGAGCCATCTGGGCCCAGTGGCAAGACATAGCTCAGGATGATTGGAGATGGCTCCAGATGGAGACCTTGACTTTTTTAAGTTAAGGTCTTTCCCATGTCTCAGTTTGACTGAGGTAATACCCATTCAGTGATTAAGGGTAGGTAAGAAATGAGCCAAGGGGGCGGCTAGGTGGTGCAGTGAATAGAGCTCTGGCCCTGGAGTCAGGAGGACCTGAGTTCAAATCCAGCCCTCAGATACTTCTCACACACACACACACACACACACACACACACACACACACACACACACACACACTAGCTGTGTGACCTTGGCCAAGTCACTTAACCCCAATTGCCCTACCTTTCCCCTTCCAAAAAGCAAAAAAAAAAAATAATTAAAAAGAAATGAGCCAAGGAATGGATGGCCCCTTTTACCTAATCAGAAAAAAAAAATCTGGGAGAGAGAGACCCTCAGAGTTTCTGGCCAAAATGGAAACAACTGACTATTTACATTCACTCTGAGTCATCAGGGCCCAAACAATGGTGGGTTTGGGCTAGGACCTATTGTTGACTAATCAACAAGAGCCAGAGTAAATTAGATTTAAAGCACGGTTTTTAAGAAAGAAATCTAGCCTGTAAACTCCAAGATGTCATGCTGGCTTTCAGCCATTAAAATTTACATTCCTTTGGGCAGAGCACTCTCAAGTAAGGGTATGATATTGAGAGAAAGAAGTGAAAACTTCTCAGACTATACTCTAAAGTCTAGTAAGGCTTTTTGTGGGAAACAGGTCCAAGTTCCCCTTCACCGGAATTCACATGATTTACAAGGACTTAAAACTCAGAGCGGTAGGGAGTCAACCCTCTCCTCAGTGACCCCTCAGCATAAGATATGCTAAATAAGGACAGAAGTGCTTTCTCAAATCTACATTGGGTGGTCTGCAGTTTCCTTGTTCTGGTACTTGAGGTAGATTGCTGCGCTTAGATTGTGCACCTGACTTCCAGCCAATGGAAGAAAAGGGTCAGAAGGGGGTGGGGGAGAATTCCAAATTAAGGCTTTATAACTTTGCCATTTCCTTTTGTAAATTGCTTCTCCTCCCTGACCATTTGTCAAAAAGGGGAGGTGGCGATAGGGGGAGTAGCCCTTTCTTGAGATTGTAATAAACCATTCTTTTCTGCTCCCTACCTTGAGAAGCCTCTGTGTATTATTTGGGTAAGGATCTCTGTTGCACACAGTTTTGGGGGGCACACAATATCCTATGTGGACAGAAGGAGAGGAAGAAGGGAAAGGAAGAGCAAGGGAGGGATAAGAGGGGAGGGAAGGAAAGGGAAGGCAGAGAGAGGGAGGAAAGAAGGAAGGAGCCATGTTGCCCAACTGAAACTGGCCAGTTGGATCCCTAGGGGTACAGCAGCTCAGATTACTCACAGGCTATTCTTTGTCCTTCATTCTTGAAGAGGACCACAATATCAGGAAGGTAATGCCATGAATTGCCAGTGAACTAGATTTAAGTGAGGGAGGGCTGTGCAAAGTCACCAGCCTCACTTTTTCCTCCAGAGCCATCTGGCTAGGGAGGCAGCAAAACAATATGAATGCATATGTATATATGCATGTATGAAGAGGTTACCCATAAAGAGGGTTAGGGTTACTCTGGAGACCCAATATGCTGGGTCCTGCTGAATGAATTTGACTCAAGTCTTCTCAGCCAAAGAAAAGTAAAGTTTATTAATAAACTTTAGTTTATTAGTTCATTAATTAAAAATTAGTTCATTAAAAGTTTGCCATATGGGGTAGACTCTTAGGGAGCCTGGGTATCTGTGATGCTTGCATTGGGCAAGCAGGCTAGAGTAAGTCTGTGCTAGGTCATTCTATGGTGCTCTCACACACATGGGGGGAAGATGGGGTCTTATGTACAGAGGAATCTAGAGGTGGTCTAGAGGAGGAGTTTGGGGAGGGTCTTTAGGAGGAGTTAATGAGGTCAATGCAAGGGTGGATTGATATTTTGATAGGCTCAAGGATGGGAAGTAGATGGACAATGGAGGGCTAGACTAGTAACAGAGGTTTGGGCCCAGCCACAATGAAAGCTTATGGTCTCTGCAACTGCCTCATCAAGTGGGAAGATTTAATCAGACTTCAAGGGGTTTTCCAGAGCCTATATCTCAAAGACCCAAGGAGAGCTAAAGGGAGCTCCTAGAGCCTGCACCTCATCATATGTGTGTGTGTGCATGTGTGTGTGTGTGTGTGTGTGTGTATTTTGTGTAGTTGTCCTTTGTTCTTGAAGAGGACCAAAATGACATCACTATGTTGGGGTCTGACTGGCTGATCAAACCAATATGAGCTTGGAAGGCTCTACCACAGGTTGTATGCAAATAGTCCATGTGACCATTCAGAGTGAAGATGTCTCTTCTTCTGACCTCTGACCTCTGACCTTCTGACCTTCTGACCACTTGTCTTCTGTGAGTTCTCCATAGAATAGTCTTTTAGGCAAATGTACATTTGGCCATTGAACAACATGGTCACCCATTGTAGTAGCACTCTCTGCAACAGAGTTTGAATGCTTTGCAGTTCAGCTTGAGAAAGGACCTCAGTATCCAGTACTTTATCTTGCCAGGTGATCTTCAGAATCTTCCTAAGATAATTCAAATGGAAGCTATTCAGTTTCCTGGCATGGCACTGCTATACTTACTGTCCAGTTTTCATAAGCATGCAACAATGAGGTCAGCACAATGTCTCTGTAGACTTTCAGTGTGGTAAGCAGTTTAATAATTCTCTGTCCCACACTTTCTTTCAGAGCCTCCCAAACACGGCTAACTCTGACAATGCACATGTCAACCTCATCATTTATGTGTACATCCCTAGAAATACACTGCAAAGGTAAGTGAACTTATCTGTAGTGTTCAAAGTTTCTCCATTTGCCGTAACCAATGGTTCCATATATGAACAGTTGTGGTGCTGGCTAGTAGAGAACCTCTGTTTTCTTGGTATTAATTGTGGGGCCAAAATTAATACAAGCAGCAGAGAATTGATCTATACTTTGTTACACCTTAGCCTCAGAGGTTGTATTGAGTGCACAATCGTTTGCAAACAAAAAGTCATGCACCAACTCTCCCTCCACCTTAGTCTTGGCTTGTAGCCTTTTCAAGTTGAATAATTTACCATCAATGCAATGGCTGACCTTAATGCCATTTTCATCCTTGTTGAAGACATCCAACAACATCACGCTAAAAAGCACAGGAGCAAGCACATGGCCCTGTTTCATTCCATTAGTGACTAAAAAAGCTTGAGAGCATCATCTATCACCCAGAACCCAGACAAGCATCCTGTCGTGAAACTGACATACAATACTAATGAACTTCAGGCAACAAAAATTTGCCATAATTTTTCACAAGCCCTCATGACTGACAGTATCAAAGGCCTTGGTCAGATCAACTGTTCCTTGGCCCTTTCTGAAGCCACACTGGCTCTCAGGCAAATGACCATCTTCTAAGTGAAGGATTGGCTTATTAAAGAAGTCTTTGGGTGGAATTTTGCCTGCAGTGACTAAGAAAGAAACCCTCCTGTGATTGTCACAAGACAATCTACTTTATTTTCCTTTATAGAGATGGACAGTGGAGGCATCCTTGAACTCCTGGGGGATTACCTCCTCTTGCCATATAATCTGGAAAATTTTGGTCAGCTTTTGTATGACCAGTGGACACCCTGCCTTGTAAATTTCAGCTGGAATAGAATCAGTGCCAGGCATTTTGCCTCACAAAAAGGGTCCGATGACAATCAAAATCTCTTCTTCAATTGGAAGTTTGGCTAGAGAGAAATTGACTTCAACAGTATCCAGGCCAGCTGGACTCGGGGGCCCCAGGGGTCCCAAAGTACTAACCGTGATTCTGCAGTTACTCTCAGTAGCCCCAACAACTCTCTGCAGTTACTCTCAGTTGCCCTAACAACTCTTCAGAAGAAAACTCCAGATATGGACAGAATAGTCAGACACACTTCAGTGGAGTGGCCAAGCGTCTTTATTGTATTACATATCTGCTGATGCTGCTCCCCAAGTATTGTACGCATGGCCTTTTATTCTCTCTTAGTCTGCCCTTTGTCACGTGTCCTAGCAACAAGATCCTGATAGGCGGGGAGTGCTCCTCCGTTGATGGTCCATGCTCAATGCCCACGTGTCCTCCGTGCAGTTATCAAGGCAGAGCACATACCTGGATGCCTCTTGGACCTACCTCAGGTTTTTCCTTGTCAGCAAGGACACACTGACCGAGGTCAGACATCTAGTTGCACAAATGGCTTTAAAGGGCCCTTACAAACATGAGGTACATGGTGACTGGTTTCAGCATTGATTGATGATGGTCTGTTGAGAATGCTATGGAAGTGTTCAGCCCATTTCTCAAGGATCATGTCCATATCGCTAGTCAATATGGCTTCATCTGCACTGAGAAGCTGAAATGCACCACAAGTCTTTGGCCCATAAGAGACACCATAAAAGTGCTTTGAATTGTTTCATCTGCCTTCTTATTGAGCCAAGAACCCTACATTTATCTAAGCTTCACTTGTACTTTACTTTTGATGGAATTAAATGCTGCCTTCTTAAAGAGGGATGAACTATTCTAGTGGTAAACTCTGTGGAGTTCTTGTTTCTTCATTTAGCTGCTGCTGAATTTCTCCATCATTTTAATTAAACCAATCTTAATGTTTGCAAGTATTCTGACCCAGATGAGTAAATACAGTATTATGCTCTAAATCTCTGAAATCCGCACATTCCTTTTCTGCTCTACTGTTGTCATCTGTGTGTTTTTTTCAGCTTTCCTTCTAGCAATGAACTGTTCATGGTAGGAGAAGCACTCTAATCTGTTGACATTAAGTCCTCTGGAAGTCATCTTGCCTTGTGGCCCCTGCTTTTGTTGTATGTGAATGTTTAGCTTGGAGAGGATGAGTCCAACATTCTGCCCCACACATCACTTAGTCACTCACACATTCTGTCTGCCTCTTCTCCTTATAGTCTATTAAATGCCAATGTGTGCTACTGGGGTGCATCCTTGCATATACATTTTATATGTGTGTGTATAATATATATTTACATATGTATATATATATATATATGTGTGTGTATGCAAAATAAATAAAAAGTAGCTTTGTGAGAAGGGGTACTAACAGTTGGAGAGATGAAGAAAAATGTCATGTAGAAAGTCTTGCTTGAGTTGAGTCCTCAAGGAAACATGAGATTTGAGACAGAGGTACATTCCAGGTTCAGGTGGGAAAGGAGGTAGCCAGGGCAAAGACAAAAGATATAGGTGATACACAGTCATGTGTGAAAAGCAGCAAGAAAGCCAGTTTGACTGAACTTTGGCATTCAATAAGGGAAATGTTGTGCATTATGCTTTAAGCACATTTTAAATATCTCATTTGAAATCTTCAAGACAACCCTGCAAAATAAGTGCTATCATTAACTCCATTTTCATTTGATGAAACTGAGACAAACAGAGGCTAAGTGACTTGCTTAAGGTTAAACAGCTAGCAAGTTTCTGAGACATAATTTTGTAGCACCAACACAATAGTCACAAAACCAATGGCAACTATGAATATGCTGGCATAATTCTAAGTCACAAAATATAACAGACTCTCCATAGAGAAGACAGAAGCAAAACATCTATTCAGACACCAGAAAGCCAAATTCCAACACCAGAAAGTCAAATCTATCATAGCAACAAAGAAGTTAATACACCTAATCACCACAGAGAGCAACACCATACCTTCCCACAAACAAATGCTCACAAACCTAGCTGTCTCCTTGGCTGCATCCTCGTCTTTCCTCATTCTAACTGCTCTAACTCCCAGCTCCCTCTGGGCTCTGCTCTACCCATTCAGGAAACTATTCCTACCACAGGCCCCATGTTTACATTGATTACATGATTACATTCAACCTAGCAGGGGGCAGGGAAGATCTTCAAATTCTATTACCATTACACATTTGAACTTAGGTCTTCCTGACTTCAGGCCCAGGATCTATCCACTGTGCCACCTAACTGCCTACCTAAGAAGGAAAGCAAAATATAATAAGGGCAGGGGAGGTTGGCGCCAGGTATTAAGGGTTTTAAGTGCCCAAAAGAGGAATTTATATCTTATCCTATAAGATAAGCAATAAGAAGCTCCTAGAGTTTATTGAACAAGAGAATTATGTGGTCAAACTTGCACTGAAGGAAAATCAGTTTAACAGCTTGTAAAGTAGGGAGAAATTTGAGGCAGGGAAACTAATTAGTAGACAATCACAATAGTCTAAGTGAGAGGTGATGAGGGTCTAAACTAGGGTAGTGGCCCAGCCATGTAAGTAGTGAGAAGATGTTGGAAGAGAAATATCTACTGTGGAGGTAGAAATAAGATTTGGATATTGATTTGATTTGTGGGATAAGGCAGACTGAAGAGTTAAGGATAATAGTGAGGCTGTAAAACTGGGAGACTAGAAGGATGGTAGTACCCTCAACAGAAATATGGAAATTTGGAAGTGGGTTGGGTCTGGGGGAAAAAGAGCATTTGTTCTGTTTTGGAAAGACTGATGAGGAAATGTCTGTGGGGCATCCAGTATGAAATGTCTAATAGGCCACAAGGTTTGTGGAACTAGAGTTCAGGAGAAACCAGCTAAACATATAAATCTGGGAATCATCCGCACAGATAAGATAAATAGGGCAGTAGGGCCTGATTAGGTCAGCAAGTGAGCAAATGTAGAGAGAAAAGAACAGGACCCAGGACAGAGCCTTGGGAGAAAGCAGGGGAAAGATGAAATGGATGATAAATCAGCAAAGAAGACTGAGAAGGAGTGGTCAGACTGGTGGGAGGAAAATCAGAAGAAAAAAATATCATGACGGTCCAGAGAAAAGAAAGTATACAGGAGAAGAGGGTAGTTAACAGTATCAAATAACTACAAAAAGTCCAAGAAGAATTAAGAAAAGTGTGGGGACTGTCAGATGCCTCCCAGACACAGGTACAAGAGACTTGTAGTCCAGCTTTTGTTAAAGATGAATTAGCTGAGGAACAGCAAAACTGGACCATGGATAGAAGCAAAATAATATATTTGGCTACCAAAAAAAAAATCAGTTACAATAGTTGAGTATGAGGAAAACTTTCTTTACTAGCC
The DNA here is from genome assembly GCA_028627135.1 of Pseudochirops cupreus. NCBI lineage: Eukaryota > Metazoa > Chordata > Mammalia > Diprotodontia > Pseudocheiridae > Pseudochirops > Pseudochirops cupreus. The sequence goes on from CM053581.1 coordinate 284,266,112, forward strand.
AATAGTCTGAGTGAGATAAAGCTGGAAGTTCAACATGGGTCATAATGCTACATGACAGTTAAAATGTTTAACATCTTAGGATCCATTAAAAGAAACATAGTATCTAGAAGGAGACTACTTATAGTCCCATTGTAGACAAACTTGTCAAGAACAGACCTGGAATATAATGTTCAGTTCTGTTCCATATTTTGAGTAGGACGAGATATAGAATATGAAGAAAGGTGACTAATATGTAGGAGACTGGAGACATGCTGTGCACACAGTTGAAGAAAATGGTTGAAGTTAATAGGGATGTTTAGCCTTAAAAAACTGACACCTTTATGGGGATATGATAACTGTCTTTAATTAAAGAAGAATCTCACTTGTTCTATTTGAGAGAGCTAGGAATAGTGGGGGAGACAATGGCTACCGGTTGGAGCACTGGCAGAGGAGGGCATCCAGCACAGTGTAAAGCTTCAAGACCATGCCACAGGAGAACTCAGGATAGATAGTCTAGAAAAAAGAATATTAAAGGATATAGCATAGTGACAAAGCAAGGACTCAAATCTAGGTCCTCTGACTCTAAATCTAGTACCCTTTCCTCCACATCAGACAACATTTGTTTTTTCAGTTTTGCCAAACATAAGACGAAATGTCATTTAAAAAATCTCTCCTCTTCTACCTAAATTAATTTACTACCGCATCTAAAAATATATTGCACAGTAGCAACCATCAAAATTATTTGGTCCTGGTTAAGAAATAGAGTGGGGAATTGATAAATGGTCAAAGAATATGAACAGGCAGTTTTCAGAGGTAGAAATTAAAGATATCTATAAGCATATGAAAAAATGCTATAAATCACTATTGATTCAAGAAATACAAATCAAAACAACTTTGAGGTACCACATCTCACCAGTCAGATTGGGTAAGATGACAAAACAGGAAAATGACAAATGCTGGAGAAGATGTGGAACAATTGGAACACTAATGCATTGTCGGTGGAGCTGTGAACTGGTTCAACCATTCTGGAGAGCAATCTGGAATGATGCCCAAAGGGCTGTAAATAATTGCATGCCCTTTGACCCAGTAATACCACTTCTAGGGTTGTATCCCAAAGAGATCATAGAAGTGGGAGGAAGACCCATATATGCAAAAAGTATATATGTATATATATATGTAAATATATATGTGTATGTGTATGTATATATATATATATCTATATACATATATAGATATATATATAGAGAGAGAGATATATATAGATATATATACAGATAAATATAAATCTGGGAGGGGAAGACCCTTAGAGTTTCTGGTCAAAACACAAACAGTTGCTGTTTACATTCACTCAAGAGTCTTCAGGGCCCAAACAATGACCACTAAGTGGGGCTTGAGCTAGGACCTATCGTTGGTCAATCAATGAGAGACATAGTGATTTGGGTATAAGTCAAGGTCCTTAAGAGAAGAATCCAGGGGCAGCTAGGTGGCATAGTAAATAGAGCACTGGTCCTGGAGTTAGGAGGACCTAAGTTTAAATTCAGAATCAGACTTTTGACTTTTACTAGCTGTTTGACCTAGGGCAAGTCACTTAACCCCACTTGCCTTGACTTCTCCCCTCCAAAAAATAAATAAATAAATAAAGGAATTTAGCCTAAACCCCAAGATATCTTTTTAGGTTTCAGTGATCAAAATTCACATTCCCCCAGGCAATAAATGACTATAGTAATCTACTGTTTGCTAAACCCAAACACTTCAGCTTCTGGGATAAGAACTCACTATTTAACAAAGCCTGCTGGGAAAATTGAAAAATAGCATGGAAGAAACTAGACATAAACCTATAGATCTCACAGCATGTACCAAGACAAAGTCAAAATGGGTACATGATTTAGACCCAAAAGGTGATACCATAATAAAATTAAGAGAGCAAGGAATACTTTACCTGTTAGATCTATGGAGAAGGGAAGAATTTATGACCAAACAAGAGATAGATAACACTATGAAATGCAAAATGGATAATTTTGATTACATTAAATTTAAAAGGGTTTGCACAGACAAAACAAATACAACTGAAGAGGATGAGAAAAGTAGGTGTTTGAGGGACCCCAATGAATCCCTGTAGGGTTAGTCTGGAAAGAATTCTTAGGACTCAAGCAATCTTGTAAGTCAGGAGTGTAAAAGTTTATTGTTATGCTTTACAATGGGCAGGAGTTCTTAGGGAATCTGCAAACTTAGAGGAGTCAGGAGTATAGATTATAAAGCCATAAAATTGTAAATCAGGTATCAATTATGTTAACTAGGTGAGTAAGGGTGGGATTAGGGAGGAGTTAAGGAGTGGTCAGTGCTTAAAGGGACATGCACTTTTTATGTCTACTGCACAGGTATATTGCCCATAATTCACTGGGAGAAAGCCCACAGGGGTGCTGCATGGAGGTGTGGTTTTAGGCTTGAAATGTCACTGGGTCACCTAATAGTCAGAACTGACTGAGAGGTGTCCAGTCTATTACCTATCAATGTCCTGTTTGACAAGATGGATGTTGGGAAGCTAGACTAATTGGGTATTCAGGATGTGCCTAATTGGAAAGGAGTTAGCTTACTGATAGAGCATTGAAGGATTTATAGGTGCAGCTGGCTATTAGAACAAGGGAGATATACATTTCTCTAAGCTAAAGGGATTGTTTATAGATGGTTGAGTGAAGGATTCATAGGTATAGCTTGTTATTGTACCAAGCAGGGATAAAGCAGTTCATGAATTGTAGCTAGGCAGTGCTGGCCTAGGGAAGAGGCAGAGTTAATGCTTTGAGGCTGGGGGAAGTGTGATTTTACAACTTGATTTCACAAACTGATATTACAAACATAGGTACCCAAACACAAGTGTGATTTTACATACTGAAGTTACAACTGGATGTTACAAACATAGGCACCCCAACACCCCGTCACAACCATGATTAGAAGGAAATTAAAAGGAAAAAGCTGGGAAATTATTTTTACGGCAATATTTCTGATAAAGGCCTCATTTCTCAACTGTATAGAGAATTGAGTCAAATATATAGAGAACTGAGTCAAATACAAGTCATTTCCCAATTGAGAAATGGTCAAAGGATATAAACAGGCAGTTTTCAGATGAAGAAATTAAACCTTTCTGTAGTCTTATGAAAAAAATGCTCTAAATCACTATTGATTAGAGAAATGCAAATTAAAACAACTTTGAGATGCTACCTGACACATATCCAATTGGCTTATATGAAAGAAAAGGAAAGTGATACATGTTGTAGAAGATGTGGGAAAAGTGGAACACTAATGCATTGATGATGGAGTTGTGAATTGACACAACCATTCTGGAGAGCAATTTGGGACTATGCCCAAAGGGTTATAAAACTGTGTATACTCTTTGACCCAGCAATACCACTACTAGGTCTATATCCCAAAGGGATGAAAGAAAAAATACATATTTGTACAAAAATATTTATAATATTTATAGAACCTTTTTGTGGTGAGAAAGAATTGGAAATTGAGGGGATGCACATTAATTGGGAAATGGCTGAACAAGTTTGTTATGTTATTGTGATGCAATACTATTGTACTATAAGAAATGACAAGTAGGAGGATGCTTTCAGAAAAACCTGGAAAGACTTACATGAACTCATGAAGAGTGAAGTGAGCCAGCTCTAATTTGTTCGTCAGTCAATAAACATTTATTGAGGGCCTACTAAGTGTCAGGCACTGTGCTAAATTCTAGGGACACAAAAAGAGGCAGAAGACAAAAAATAGCCTTAAGGAGCTCACAATCTGATGGAGGAGACAACAAGCAAACAAATATGTGCGAAAAAGCTATCTGCAGGATAAATATGAAATCATTAAGAGACGAATTAACTAGAATTAAGAGGAACTGGGAAAGGCTGCCTGTAGAAAGTGGAATTTTTAGTTGGAACTTGAAGGAAGCTAAGAAGTGAGGGTAGGGTGGGTAAGAGGAAAGAGAGCACTTCTTACATCAGAGAAAAAGTCCAGAGCTAGAAAGATGGGGTGTCTTGTTCAAAGAATAGCAAGGAGGCCACTAAATTAAAGGGAACATGGAAGAGGTAGTGTAAGGTGTAAGAAGACTAGAAAGGTGGGGTGAGGTGAGAGGTGTAATTAAATTATAAAGAGCTTTAAACACTAGAGGACTTTGTATTTGATCCTGGAAATCAAATTTTTGTGTCTTTTAAAATGGGGTACCCAGAACTGAACACAGTGCTGCAGATGTAGACTAACAAGAGGAAAATATAGTAGAGCTATTATTCCCCTTGGTCTGGGAACTATACCTCTCTTTTAAAGCAACCAAGAATAGCATTAGCTTTTTTTTGGCTTTCATAGCACATTGTTGAAATATTGAGTTTGGGAGCCAAGATGGCAGGGTAAAGGCAAGGACTTGCTTGAAATTTCTCCCTAAACCCTCCAAATATCCTTAAAAAATGACTCTAAACAAATTCCAGAGCAGCAGAACCCACAAAAAGACTGAGTAAAACAAATTTCCTGCCCAAGAAAACTTGAAAGGTCTGTAGGAAAGGTCTGCTACATCAGGGTGGGAGAGGAGCGCCTTCCAGTAGGCCCCACCAATGCAGACTGGGCTCCAGCAAACCAGAAGCAAGCCTCAGGGTGACTGAATCACTGGCAGCAGAGGCAGTTTCCAGACCTCTCAGCCCACAGACTTCAAAGACAACTGATAAAGTCAACAGGAAAGGTCTGTCACACCTAGGTAAGAGTGGAGCACAGTCCAGTGCAAGCTGCACCATAGCCCCAGTTACAACAAACTAGCAGCAGGCCTTAGGAGTGACTGAATCATCAGCAGCAGTGGCAATGGCTACTTCTTCTTTTTTTATTGTCGTAATCTTTATTATGTATGAAATTGTCTTCAACATAAGTTACATCCTGATTAAATCTGAGATAAGACTTTTAAAATCTATTTAAAGGCCAACGTGGTCCTTTATTCTGTACAACATCTCTAACTAGAGTCTAGCAAATATAGTACCTTTCATTGCAGGATTTCTTTGCCCATGAAAGCAAAAATCAAAAAACCCTCAACTACAAACATCAGTATCAAATAAGGCATTAAAAAGATAACAAATGTTGAACAACTTTGTCTGTTTAAAAATGCAGAATGAATACTAAAGTTAATGGCAAACAAAACAAAATAAAACAAAAGACATAAACAGAACAGTTCCAGAGGGCAGACTTTCCTATTCAGGGGATGAAAGCAAAGACTCTAGACCAAATCTCAGTTCCTCTGGATGGCACAGCACAGAATCATACTGAAAATCATGCCAAAGATCATCACAACAGCAATCCCTATGCCAACAGCTCCAATGATGTGGAATTTATTGTTGAAGACTTCCTCAATAGCTTCCAGGCAAGGCTTTATAGTTACTGTTGAGACCAAATCCTTAGTGGGGCAGGTGTCTGTGATCAACTGATCCAAAACACCAGTCAAGCCATAACAGTCTAGTGCAGTGGTTCTCAACCTGTGGGTCGTGAGGGTTGAACGACCCTTTCACAAGGATCACAGGGGTCACCTAAGACCATTGGAAAACACATATTTCTGATGGTCTTAGGAACCGAGACACGGCTCCTCCATCCGTCTCCAGGTGGGTCCGCCCATGTGCAGATACGCCCACATACGAGTATTAAAGAGTCATGGCATTAGGAAGGTTGAGAACCACTGCTCTAGTTCATGGTAGATGGCTTTGAGGGTTTCCTTGTAGGGGCCTTCTTTGGTCTTCATTTTCTTGTATGTTTCCCTATAAAATTCCTTGATCTCACGAATCACCTCTTCTTTGTGGGAATAACCCCAGATGGCAGCAGCTATTTTGATGGCAAAAATCACTAGCAGGAAAGCAAAGAACAAGCCCAACATGCACTATGACTCCTGCACGGCCCCAGAGCAGCCCAGGAAACCTACCAGCATCATGAGGGCACCAGCCCCAATCAAGATATACACCTGTATAGAAACTGGAATTGTTTTCTTCCTGCTCAAAGATACTCTTTGTTTGAGAGTCAAATCTGAGCCACAGGCCAATGGCCAGGACTGCAATTCCTGTAAGCCAAAAGATGAAGTTAAATCCAAACAGCAGATATTTAATGCACTTGGTACCTCCTTTGACTGGCATGGTAGAGACTAGGCTGAGCTGGGTTTGGGTTCTCAGTGAGGAAAGCTGGGCACACACAAGGACTGGATAGGACCCAACAAGTAACTAAACTAAGATAGGAGTAGGTGCTGGGTGGCCTTAGGGTTGCACTTTTAAAAAGTGCCACTCCTTAAGGTGTTTTGCTTGGGTTCTGTTGGCAATGGCTGTTTCTGGAACTCTCAGCCCACAGATGATCCAGGTCAAAGTCATGGGTGGTAGTCCCAGGGTGAGGAGAAGCACTAGCACAGCAGAGCTTGTGATCACAGTGGAGGGGGGGACTCTCATCACAGTTCAAGGGCAGAAGAGTGCTTGGGGTTTCTCAAAAGGGCACAGGACAGTAGAGTAGTAAATACCTCTCCTTAGAATCATACCACCTTAGAAAAACTGAAAACTTACAGGTCCCTGAAAGAATCTCTGAAAACAGCTGCACAAAACCCTTGAAGCTTGGGATAGTACACTGTCCACATTAGAAGCAGAGCCCTACTTTAACAAAGAGTTAAAAATAAAAAATTAGGCTGGGAAACTGGGAAATAAGACATACAGGCACTGGGGTATAGATATCCATCTTTTCCTACTAGAAAGTTAGAGGGGGATGGGGAGGATATAAAAGAGAGCAAATTGGGGAAAGGGGTATTCAGTAGGCTTGCTATCTTGGAGTGGGGGGTAGGGGAAAGGAGGGGAGAAAATTTGTAACTCAAAATCTTGTGGAAATGAATGTTGAAAACTAAAAATAAATTAAAAAAAAGAAATAGGCTGGGAAAATGAGCAAACAACAGAAAAAAACTCTTGACTATAGAAAGTTGCCATAATGACAAGGAAGATCAAAACATACACTCAAAAGGAGACAACAAAGTCAAAACTCCTCCAACCAAAGTCTCCGAGAAAAATATAAATTGGTTTCAGACCATGGAAGAGCTCAAAAAGGATTTTGAAAATCAAGTAAGAGAGGTAGAGGAAAAATTGGGGGGGGGGTGGCAAGGTGGCACAGTGAATAGAGCACCAGACCTGGAGTCAGGAGGACCTGAGTTCAAATCTGGTCTCAGACACTGTAGGGACCAGTGTGAGTCTAAAAGCACCTGTGGTGCTGAGAGTCACAGCCCAGTTGCTAAGCTCATGGAGGAGTCATGCAAGACCACTCACCTGATGAGTGGCAGCTGAGATGGCTGGAGATGGCTGGCTTGGCCTGTCCTACATTGGTCTATCCCTCCAGCGCACATGGAGATCATGCTTTAATCATGTTACCTCTAGGGTATATAAGGAGGATGCTACAATACAATAAAAGACAGCTGCTGTACACTTCTCTCTGGCCTCTGGTCTCTTCAGTCCCTCCTGAGAATCCAGCCTAAGGCTGGCCCTTAGGCTACTGAGTTAAGAAGCAGCCACATCAGCTGGCACCACAACATTGGGCAGGGCAGATAAAAGAACCCCTTGGGGATGAAAGAAGGACCCCAGAATCACACCAGTGTGCACCGAAAGAGACGGGGTACGAACACCTCTATTTGCAGAGAGGCTCCAGGAGAGGATACCCGAGTAACTGTGCGATATCTGGGAATTGACAGAGGCTTGGAGAGTGGTGAGTAAAGATGGGACAATATATAGGCAAAATAATACCAGGGGAGAGAGAGGTTTATAGGACCTGTCCCAAGGACGAGGAAGTCCGAGGCATAGATTTCACAACTTACCACCCAGTGAAAGATGCCTTTGAAGGGGAGAGAATGGAGGTTCCTATGGTCCCTGACTGTATTCAAACGGGCCCAGCCTTTCCTAGTGAAAGTGGCCCAAGCAAGGATGCTTCCCCAGAGAGAGAGGGAGTGGTTCCAGCCCCAGGCTGGATTACAAAGACCCTGGCATTACAGAGTTAGGCAAAAAGGAAAGGCTGAAGCAGCTTGATAAAATAGAGTTCCACAAAAGTCAGGTGAATCAACAGAAAGGAGGAAGGGATTATTGTTGTGAAAACTCCCTCAGGGTAGAAGAGAAAATAGTACCAAGTACCACCTGAGGAAAGCGCATGTAAAATAGAGGCAGGGAGCTGGCCTAGGGCCATAGAAAAGGGAACTATGGCTCGAAATAAAAAAATTGATACTAGAGTTCCCTCAGCTGTCCCACACACACACTCTGCGTTAGAAAAAACATTAGAGAGGGCACAAGAAAAAGGGGATATGATAGGCAGTTGGGAATTCTTCCCAGTCATTGAAGAACAGGTGAGAGGGCTGCATAAACCTCTTTCTTTTAAGTTACTTAAGGCATTAGCCAGAGCAACATTGACCCCAGGGCAGGCTGGTTTTTTTGATGGTGGAATACACTGAGCAATTCTGCCTCTAAGCGGCTGAATTGGCACCTGGTGCACTTATGCAACTGGTGTTTCAGCAGTTTTCAGGCATTGGTCCTTCTGCAGATATAGCCCAACAATTGGGCTATATAGAGGAAGCCTATTTAAATATCTTTAATTGTGCTTGCCGTGCCTGGAGCAAGATCCCTGTGGCCAAAGAGGACAGATTAAAGAAGGGCCCAGTAAAGGGAAGAGCTCCAGAAGGTAGTCGAAGGAGACCCACTACACCATTCCCAAAATGTGGCCAAATGGGATGTTAGCGTTCTGAATGCAGACAGAGAAAGAACCAATGAAATGGGTTTGGGGGCCCCTTAAGGGCCCTGCAACCTCAGGTACTTGTTGCTCAAGAGAAACAGGCACCACAGATACCTGAGGGGAGCGGTCCAAATGCAGCCTTGGCAGCACAGCAACCTGTATCGGCAAGCACCCTAGCATACCTAGGGCGGCTACTAGCACAGGTTCTTAGATCTGCTTTTCTAAAGGAAAGCAACTCAAAATGGGTTAACAATCTTACTTTAATCGATCAAATATCATTTACCTAGTTCAGGGGGAA
>CM053581.1:284275630-284315316 GCA_028627135.1 Pseudochirops cupreus
AGCAGCTAGGTGGCACAGTGAATAGAGCACTGGCCCTGGAGTCAGGAGGACCTGAGTTCAAATCTACCTTTAGACACTTAACACTCACTAGCCATGTGACCTTGGGCAAGTCACTTAACCCCAATTGCCCTGCATTCCCCCCTCCAAAAAAGCAAAAAAAAGAAAGAAAGAAATTCTCAAGGAAAATTGCCCTGATATTTTAGAACCAGAGGGCAAAATAGAAATTGAAAGAATTCACTGATCACCTCTTGAAAAAGATCCCCAAAAGAAAACTCCTAGGAATATTATAGCCAGGTTCTGGAGTTCTCAGATCAAGGAGAAAATATTACAAGCAGCCAAGAAGAAACAATTTGAATATTGTGGAAACACAATGCAGGATAACAAAAGATCTAGCTGCTTCTACATTAAGGGATCAAAGGGCTTGGAATATGATATTCTGGAGGTCAAAGAAGATAGGATTAAAACCAAGAATCACCTACCCAGCAAAACTGAGTACAATGTTTCAGGAGAAAATATGGTGAGAAAATATGGTCATTCAATGAAATAGAGGACTTTCAGTCATTCTTGATGAAAAAAACAGAGTTGAATAGAAAATTTGACATTCAAAAACAAGAAATAAGAGAAGCATGAGAAGGTAAATAGGGAAAAGAAATCATAAGGAACTTATCAAAGTTGAACTATTTACATTCCTACATGAAAAAATGAACATTGTAACTTATGAAACTTTCTATATAGAAGGGTATATGTGTGTATGAATACATATGTGAGTGTGTGTATATATGTGTATAGATATACATAGACAGAGAGCACAAGATCAATTGAAAAGGAAGGGATGATATTTTTTAAAATAAAATTAAGAGATGAGAGAGGAATATAATGCGAGGAGATAGGGAGAGACAGAATGGGGTAAATTATCTCATATAGAAGAGGCAAGGAATAACTTACAATGAGGGGGAAGAATAGGAAGGCAACAGGGAATTACTTACTCTCATTGAATTTGGCTTGAGGAGGGAATAACATACATGCTCATTTGGGTATCTTACCCTACAGGAAAGTAGGGGGGAAGGGGATAAGAGGGGGATGGTAGAAGGGAGGGTAGACTGGAGGAGAGGGTAGTTAGAAGCACACACTTTTGAAAAGGGACAGGGTCAAAGTAGAAAATAGAACAAGTGGGGGGGCAGGATAGGATGGAGGGAAATATAGTCAGTCTTTTACAATACATCCACTATGGAAATGTTTTGTGTAACTACACATGTACAACCTATATTGAATTGCTTATCTTCCCACTAAGGGTGGGTGACGAGGGAAGAAGGGAAAGCATCTGGAATTCAAAGTTTTAAAATTGAATGTTTAGAATATTTTATTATTTTTTTTTCTTTTACATGCAACTGGGAAATAAGATATACAGGCACTCAAATATGGAGATGCATCTTATCCTACTGAAAAGTTGGAGGGGGTATGAGGGAGAATATGGAAGAAAGCAGATTAGGGGAAGGAGTATTCAGCAGGCTTGCTATCTTGGGGTGGAGGGTAGGGGAAAGATGGGAAGAAATGAATGTTGTAAACTGAAAATAAACATAAATTTAAAAAAATGAAAATAGAAGGGGAAAAGGTTAGGGGTGGGGAATGATAGAAGGGAGGGCAGAATGGGGGAAGGGATAATCAGAAGCAAAACACTTGTGAGGATAGACAGGGTGAAAGAAGAGAGAGAATAGAATAAATGGGAGCTGAGGGCATAGGATGGAAGGTAATACAGTTAGCAATAGTAACTGGAGAAAAAAAATTTGAAGCAAGTTTCTCTGATAAAGGCCTCATTTCTCTAACATATAGAGAACTGTGTCAAATTTATAAAAATAAGAACCATTCCCCAATTAATAAATGGTCAAAAGATAAAACTCGTTTTCAGATAAAGTAAAGCTATCTATAGTCATATGAAAAAATATTCTAACTCACTATGAGAATTCTAACTCACTACTTGAGAAATGCAACTTAAAACAATTTTGAGGTACTACCTCATACCTATTAGATTAGATAATAGGATGGAAAAGGTAAATGACAAATGTTGGACAGGATGTGGGGAAAATGAGATGTTAATATATTATTGTTGGAGTTGTGAATTGATTAAACCATTCTGTAGAGCAATTTGGAACTATTTCCAAAGGGCTATAAAACCATTCATACTCTTTGACATAGCAATACCACTACTAGGTCTGTATACCAAAAGAGATAAAAAAAAAAAAGGGAAAAGGATCTATATGTAAAAAAACAATATTTATAGCAGCTCTTTTCTGGAGGTAAACAATTGGAAACTGAGGAGATACACATCAACTGGGGAATGGCTGAATAAGTTGTGGTGTGTAACTGTGATGGAATACTATCGTGTTATAAGAAATGATGAGCAGGATGCTCTCAGAAAAACCTGGGAAGACTTACATGGGTTGATGCAAAGTGAAATGTAATGAGTACAATGTAACAGCAACAGTGTAGAATGATCAGCTGTTAATGTCTTAGCTATTCTCAGCAATGAAACAATCCATGACAACTCTGAAGTTTTTAGGATAAAAAATGCTATCTATTCCCAGAGAAAGAACTGAAAGATGTCTGAATACAGACTGAAGCAAACCAGGTTTTTTTCCCCCTTTATTTTTCTTGAGATTTTTTTTTTTGCCTGTGTTTTCTTTCACAACATGACTATTATGGAAATGTTTTTCATGACTACACATTTATAACCTATATCAAATTGCTTGCCTTCTAAATGGAGGTGGGGGACAAGAGAGGAAGGGAGAGCATTTGGAACCCAAAGTTTTAAAAATTAATGTTAAAAATTGGTTTTACATATAACTGGGAGGAAATAAAATACTAAATAAATTTTTTTTAAAATATTAAGTTTGGAGTCTAATAAAAATCCCAAGATCTTTTTCATAAGAACTCATATCTATTTATGCCCTTTCCCCTCCTCCCTTCCTATGCTTTTAAATTTGTTTTTTGAACTCAAGTATATAATTTTACATTTATAAGTATTAAATTTCATTTTATTTAATGTAGTCCATTATTTTAATCTGTAAAGCTATTTTTGGATTATCATTCTGTTGCTCAAAATGCCAATTATTCCTCACGGTTCCATCTAGTCTACAAATGTGATAATAATGTTTTCTATGATTTGTCCACATTATTTTTATTCATGTTGAATAGGTTAAGGTTGAGGATAGATACATAGGATACTTCACTAGAGGCCTTCTTCTAGGGTGATAATGATTAATTAATGACCAATCTTTTGGTCCAGTCATTCAACCAGTTCTGAGAGTCATAAACCATACTGTCATCCCACCTATATCTTTCCATTTTATCTACAAGCATAGTACAACAGACTTGGTCAAATATTTTGCTGAAATTTTAGTATTCACTACCTATAAAATTCTCCTAATCAAGCCATTCTACCACAAAGGAAATAAAGTTAATCTGCTCTGATCTTTTTTTGGTGAGGTGATACTGCCTTTTCATGATCAATGGTCCCCTTTTTAGGTGCTCATAAACCATCTCTTTAATAATATATCCTTGAATTTTTTCATGAATTGAATTAAAAATCAATACCCTCTAGTTTGCAAATTTCCCTCTTTTTCTTTTCTGAAAATGAGAGCAATGCTGGTCCTTCTTAAATTCTGTGACACTTCTCCCAATCCTCAAGGTCTTTCAAAGATCATTGACAGTGACTCAGCTGCCATACCAGCTAATTATTTCAGGACCCTAGGATATAATTTCTCCTGGTCCAATGACTTGAACTCATTAAGGTCAGCTAGACACTTTCTTAATCTTCTCCTCACTTGTCTCGAGTTTGAATTTTATTTTTGTTCTCAAGAGATCATCCTACTTAGAAGAAAAAATAGCAGCAAAATGAAAGTTTAATATTTCAGGTTTCTCATTGCCACTCATCAGCATTATTATATCTACCCTGAGTATTTATCTTCTCCCTTCTTTGTTCTTCCTCCTATCACCAATGTAAATTGGTTTTGAAAAGTTCCAGCATTTGTGAGGGTTTTTCAAATAATGAGCATTTTTTATTAATCTATCCCTTCTTTTAATTCTTCCCCCAAATTGAGCAATTATCAAACAACCCCAAATATCACCAGATATTTGGGGAAGCTAGGTGGCACAGTGGATAGAATACTAGACGTGGAGTCAGGAAGACTCATCTTCCTGAGTTCAAATGTGAACTTAGATACTTAACTAGTTGTGTGACCCTGGGCAAGTCACTTAACCCTGGTTGCCTCAGATTTTTTATAAAATGAATTGGAGAAGGAAATGGCAAACCACTTCAGGATCTTTTTCCAAGAAAGTCCCCAAAAGGGGTCACAAGGAATTGGACATGACTGAAAATGACTAAACAACAAGGGGCATTATATATCTACATAGTCTGGTAAAACATATTCCCACATTAACAATGTTCAAAAAGTACTTCTTTTTCTTCATCTTAAATTCATAACCTATCTGTCACGAGGTGAATAGTGTGTTCAGTCTTTATTCATAAGGATTTGTGGCTTGTCATTTTGCTGATCAAAGCTCCAAAGTCTTCCAAAGTTGTTTTCCTCTAGAAATGTTATTATTCTATAACACTGCATTGTTGATATTCACTTTTCTCTGCATTATTTCATGTCTTCCTACTTTCCTCTGAAATGATTTATTTTGCAATTTCATATGATACAATAACATTCCATTGTATTCAAATGCCACAATTTGTTTACCCATTCTCCAGAAGAAGAACATCTTTTTAGATACCATGAAAATAGTGGCTAAAAATATTTTTGCCCATATAGATCCTTTTCCTTTTTCTTAAATTTCTTTGAGGGTTAAAGGTCTTGTAGTGGTCTGTTATCTCTGGAACACTGACTTTCTTTCAAGAAAGTCTAATCTGTTATCTCTGTGATACTAAGTAGCTATGCAAGTGGACACCACCAATGAGCTTTCCACAGTGACAAGATGGAAGGAGGGGTTATTGCTAGTCTTACATTCCAAATTTCTAGCCAATCATATTGTTCTCCACATCTATGATGCTTCTGACTTTGTAACTAAGTGTATGATTTTCCCTATCTATGATGTTGCCTTCTAGTTTTTGGATGCTCCTCCTTTTGTCCATAAAAATAATAGCCCTCATTCAAGGTCTTTTGGCTTGCTGAGAAGCTAAAGACTCTTTTATTGGTAACTGCTAGATTTACCAATAAATTGAACATGCTCAAAACTTTGTTGCCTTGGTTTGCTCTAATTTCAATCATGGCACGAGGCTTATTATAGTGCCTAGGACATAGGAGATGCTTAATAAATGTTTATTGGTTGATCTATTTTATTTTTGTGTTTTCTCTTTTAAAATGAGCGCATAATTTTATTTATTGTTTTTATGTTATAGGTTTTTGTTTTAAACTTTACTAATTTTTTCTTTGATTTTCAAAATTTCAATTTTGGATTTTAATTAGAGGTTTAAAATGTATTGGTTTTCTAACTTAGTTTTGTGCTTAATTAATTGATTTGCTCATTTTCTCTTTTGTGAAGAAAGTATTTAGAGATAAAAATTTCCCCTACAAACTCTTTTGTATAATTACACAAATTATGGCATGCTGTGTCAGTGTTGCAATTTTCATTGATTAAATTGTCTATTGTTTCTATGATTTGTTCTTTGGCCCACCTTTTCTCAGGATTAAGTTTTAATCCTTTATTCAATGTCCCTTATTGAAAATAATATTTATAGCCTTGTGGTTATTAAAAGATATAGTTGATTTTTTTCTGCATTTGTTTGTAACATTTTAATACCCTTATACATAGTTCCCTATTTTAAAGATAAGGAAATATTTTAAATTATTTTTATTAAATTCATGAAACACTTCCCAAGTACGTGAAAAAAATTTTAACAATTTTTAAAATTTTGAGTTTCAAATTGTCTCCCTATCTCCTAACTCTCTCTCCTCCTTGAAAAGGCAAGCAATTTGATTTAATTTATGCACATGAAGTGATGCAAAATATATTTCCATATTAGCTATGTTGCAAAAGAAAACATAAAATAAAGCAATAAAAATGAAGAAAAGAAAAAAAGCATGCTTCAATCTCCAGTCAGAATTCATCAGTTCTCTCTCTGGAGGTGGACAGCATTTTTCATGGGTTTTTTAGAACTATTCTGGGTCATTGTCTTGATCAAAGTAACTAAGTCTTTTACAGCAGATAACCATTTATAGTATTGCTGTTACTGTGTACAATGTTTTCCTGGTTCTGCTCACATCACTTTGCATGAGTTCATATAAGTCTTCCAAGGTTTTTCTGAAACCATCCTGGTCATCATTTCTCATAGCACAATAGCATTCCTTCACAATCATAAAACACTTATTCAACATTCCCCAACCAATGGATATTCCCTCGATTTCCAATTCTTCGTCACCACACACACAAAAAAGCTGTTGTAAATGTTTTTGTACAAATAAGTCCTTTTCTCTTCTCTTTTATCTCTTTGGGATATAAGCCTAGTAGAGGTATTGCTAGGTTAAAGGGTATGCACAATTTTAAAGCTTTTTGGGCACAGTTCCAAATTGTTCTCCACAGTGGTAGGATCAGTTCACAATTCCACCAAGAGTGCACATGTCCAACTTTTCTACATCCCCTGCAGCAGTTACCATTTTCCTTTTGTGTCGTGTTGGTCAATCTGATAGGTATGAGGTGGTATCTCTGAGTTGTTTTAATTTGCATTTTACTAATCAATAGCAATTTGGAGCATTTTTTCATATGACTATAGATAACTTTGATTTCTTCTTCTGGAAATTTCCTATTTACATCTTTAACCATTTATCAACTGAGGGATGACTTGTATTCTTATAAATTTGACTCAGTTCCCTACATATTTGAGAAATGAGGCCTTTATCAGTGAAACTTGCTGTAAAATATTTTCCCCTAGTTCCATGTTTTCCTTCTAATTTTGGCTGCATTTGTTTTGTTTGTGCAAAAGCTTTTTAATTTCATGTAATCAAGATTATGCATTTTCCTCCCCACAATCTCCTCTATCTCTTGTTTAGACATTAGTTCTTCCCTTAAAGATAAGGAAATTGAAGCCCAAAGAGGTTCAGTGAATTGTCCAAGGTCATACAAGTAGTAAGATCTAAGATTTTCATATAGTTCTTTGACTCAAAATCCAGTGTTCTTTCCCCTGTACCAAACTATTTGCCTCCATTTTTTATATACATCTTTTTCAAATCTAAGTGAGTCTGTGAGTTCCCTATATAGTGATAGAGGTCCCCTTAGGCAGCTTCCCCTTTTCCTTATTGCAATAATTTCTGCTTGGATCTTTTGGGTTTTACTTTTGAGAGTTTCTCACTTTCTTGGATAAAATTTCCTTGTAAAACAATAAAACATTAGATCATCCTTTCTCTGAATGCCTTGAAATCTCTGTCCTGATCCCCTTTAATATAGTTCCTTCACTGTGTTCATTATCTCAATTTGAACTGTATTTTCCTCATTTGTACGTAGTTGTTCTCACATTGTCTCCTCCATTGGACTGGGAGCTCCTTTAGAGCAAGTAATGGGGTTTTTTTGCCTTTATTTCTACCCTCTGCATTTAGCACAACGCCTGGCACATAGTAGGTTCTTAATTAATGCTTATTGACTGATTGGTCTCCACAAATTTAAGGCATCCATAGGATTATATCTTGCTTTCTTCTCTTTCTTTATCAACCAATCTCAACACTCCAGAAAGAAGGACTTGGAGTTAGAAAATCTAGGTTCAGATACTAGTCCTGCCATTTACTAATTGTACAATCTTAAGCAAGTCATTTAATATTTCTGAGCTTCAGATTCCTCATATGTAAAATAAGGACTGCAGTATTTGCACTGGGGCTGCTAAGCAGCACAGTGGAGAGAGAACTTGGCTTGGAGTCAGGAAGACTCATCTTCCTGAACTCAAATCTGGCCTCAGACACTACTAGCTGTGTAACCTTAGGCAGGTCACTTAACACTGCTGACCTCAGTTCTTCACCTGTAAAATGGGCTACAGAAGAAAATGGCAAACCACTCTAGCATCTTTGCAAGAAAACCCCAAATTGGGTCACAAAGAGCTGGACATGACTGAAAAACTATTGAAATACTATTTGCACCAGCCATCTCCCAGGGTTGTGGTGAAAAAAGTGAATTGTAAAGTTTAGAGACATATTTGTATAACCCAGGTGTGGGGAACCTTCTAGGCCTTTTGACTGAATCCAAGCTTCACAGAACAAATCCTTTTGTTTATTAAGGGGATATCTTCTGTGAAATTTGGATTCAGTCAAAGGACCACTCTTGAGGACCTAGAGGGCCACACGTGGCCTTGAGGCTGCAGGTTCCCCATCTCTGATGTAATCTATTCTTGATATTATTACTGATAAAAAGAGTAATAAATGTGTCTCACAATTCAATAACACTTTATAGTTGACAATACATTTTATACACATCTTATTTTAATTCTCAGCATAGCCGTACGGACTAAGTAATGGATGTATTTTGATGAGGAGGAAACTGAAGCTCAGAAGGGATAGAACCACAGAAACTCAAAGCTGGAAGAGATCAGCTGGCACATCTCCAAACTGAGCAGGAATCTTCTCAAAAACACCCCCAACGTATGGTAATCAAAATTCTATTCAAAGATATCCAAAAATGGAGAAGTCAGTACCTTATGAGGCAACGTATTCCACTTTGGGATAATTCTAATTGTTAAAACTTTTTTTTTCTATATTGAGCTGAGATCTGCTTCCCTGTGTCTTCTCCCCACTGCTCTTCATTCTGCCCCCTGGGAAAAGCAAAAGTCTAATCCCCCTTCTACCCCACAGCATTTCAAATACTTGAAGATGGAAATCAGGTCTCTTCCCCTAATTCCCACCACAAATGTTCTCAAGGCTTAATATCCTACAGAACCATGGACCTACAAATGAGAACTCAGGGACCCAATCTAGTCCAAGTCTGTGTTTGATAATCTCCTCTACAATAATTCAAACAAGATGCCATCAAGTCTTTATTTGAAAACCCCTAGTAGGAGTGAAGGTGGCAGAGAGTCAGCAACTTCTGCTTTCTCAAATCCTCTTCCATAATGAGCATAGAAAATGTGCCAAATTGAACTTTGAGTGGAAAAGCCAAGAAAATTCAAAGTGAGTAATTTTTTTAGCCCAGAGCACCTTAGGAAGATAGACATAAAGGTTTGCAGATACTCACAGAGCTGACCAGCGCAATGCAGCAGAAGAGGCACCCAGCTATGACAGTGGCAGAAGAGGACCTGGGAGAAATTCAATGTCCAGGGATGGTAAGGAGACTGAATACCAGGGCAGAAAGATCTCAGGGCACTCCTATACTAGCACTAGGAATAGGTACAAGTGCCATCTAAAAGCTCTGTCATCCATTGCCCAGTTCCAGGCTGGAGAGGAGCAGTTGTGGTCACACAACACAAACCAAAAGCAGGGGTCCTACTTGTGTAAGGTGCTGAATGCAGATCAGGAGGGCAATGAACAGACCTTTCTCTAGATCATACCACTTTGAAAGCACCAAAAATTTACAGCCCCCACCCACACCCCACTGAATTGTAAAAGCAACAGGACATAAAAGACTCAAACTAAGACCAATCCTCCCTCTTACCCATAGAGGTAAGCAGATCCCAGCACAACATAAATCCAAAGTCAAGAGGTAGGCTAGAAAAATAAGCAAACAACTAAAAAAAAAGACCTAACCATAAAAACTGTTGTGGTGACAGGAAAGCTTAAGAGGCAAATTCAGAAGAAGACAATGACTCAAAAATATCTACAAGCCTCAAAGAAAGCCTCAAAGAAAAAACCAGATTTGACACAAGGCCAATAGGAATTCCTATTAGACCTAAAGAAAGAGGGGGGAAAAAAAACCACTTTAAAAATCAAATAAGCGTGATAGAAGAAAAACTGGAGAAAGAAATGAGATCTATGCAAGAAAATTATGAAAAAAGAATTAACGGCTTAGTAAGAGGCACCAAAAATACTGAAGAAAATAACTCCTTAAAAATTAGAAGTGGTCAAGTAGAAACTATTGACTCTAAGAGACATTAAGAAACAATAAAACAAAGTCAAAAGACTGAAAAAATAGAAGAAATCATGAATCATCTTATAGGAAAAACAACTGACATGGAAAATAGATAATTTAAGAATTATTGGACTACCTGAAAGCCATGAACAAAAAAAGAGCCTAGATATCATATTTCAAGAAATTATAAAGGACAACTGGGAAGATATCTTAGAACCAGAGAGTAAAGTAGAAATTTAAAGAATCCATAATCATTTCCTGAAAGAGATCCAAAAATGAAAATTCCCAGGAATATCATAGCAAAAATTCAGAGTTCTCAAATCGAGGAGAAAATATTATAGGCAGACAGAAAGAAATAGTTCAAAAACCAAAAACCACAGTCAAGATCACACAAAATTTAGTAGCTATAACCACAGAGAAGCAAGGCCTTAGACTATGATAATCCAGAAGGCAAAGGAGTTATAATTACAACCAAGAATAATCTACCCAGCAAAACTGAGTCTATTCCTACAAGGGAAAAAAATAGACATTTAATGAAATAGAAGACTTTCAAGCATTCTTGATGAAAAGACCAGGGCTAATAAAACCAGGAGCTGGTTCTATAAAAAAACCAAAAACAATGAAACAGATAAATCATTGACTAATTTGATTTAAAAAAGAAGACAAATTACCAGTATAAAAAATGAAAAGGGAGAATGCATAACCAATGAAGATGAAATAAAAGCATGCCAATAAAACTGATAATCTAGGTAAAATGGATGAATATTTACAAAAACATAAATTCCTCTGGTTAACAGAAGATGATAAAGAATACTTAAACAACTGTATCTTAGAAAAAAAAATTAGACATAGCATAAATTATTTTCCTAAGGAAAATTCCCCAGGACCTAATGGATTTACAAATGAATTCTGCCAAACATTTAAAAGACAATACATTCCAATCCTATATAAACTGTTTGAAAAAATTGGTAGATTCTTACCTACCAAATTCCTTCTACAACACAAATATGGTTTTGATACCTAAGTCAGGGAGAGCAAAAAACAGAGAAAGAAAACTATAGACTAATTTCGCTAATGGTATTGGTGCAAAAATTTTAAATAAATACTAGCAAGGAGATTACAACAAAATATCACAAAGATCATACACTATGACCAGACTGGCTTTATAACAGGATTGCAGGAATGGTTCAATATCAGGAAAACTATAAGGATAATTGAGTATATCAGTACAGAAAAGAAATCAAATGATCATTTCAATAAATGCAGAAGAGGCTTTTGACAAAATACAGTATCTGTTCTTATAAAAAAAACACTAGAAAACATAGGAATATATGGAACTTTTCTTAAAAATCATAAGTGATATATCTCTAAAATCAAGAGCAAGCATTATCTACAATGGAGATAAACTAGAAACCTTTCAAATAATATCAGGTGTGAAAGCAAAGGTGTTCATTAGCATCATTACTATTCAACAAGGTACTGGAAATGCTAGCTGCAGCAATAAGACAAGAAAAAGAAATTGAAGGAACAATCATAGGCTATTACAAAATAAAATTATTACATTTTGCAGATGATATCATGGAATTCTTGGAGAACCTTAGAGTCAGCTAAAAAACTAGTGTCAAAACAATTAACAACTTTAGCAAAATTGTAGAATATAAAATAAATCCACATAAATCATCGCCATTTCTGTCACCAGCAAAATTCAGCAGGAAGAGATAGAAAGAAAAATTCCATTTAAAATAATTGCAGATTTTATAAAATACTTGGGAATCTACCTACCAAGATAGACAGGAATTATATTATACAATTACAAAACACTCTTCACACAAGTAAAAATAAATCTAAATAACTGGAGAAATATCCATTGTTCATGAGAAGGCTAAACCAACCTAATGAAAATTACAATACTACCTAAATTACTCCTTCAATGCCACATCAAACTAACAAAGAATTACTTTATAGAGTTAGAAAAATAATAGCAAAATTAATCTGGAAGAACAAAAGGTCCAGACTACCAAAGGAATCAATAAAGAAAAACTGTAAAGGAAGCCCAGCAATAGCAATACCAGAGCTCAAACTATACCAAAAAGCTGCAATCATCAAAACAATTTGTTACTAGACAAAGAAAAAGAGTGAATCAATGGAACAGATTGGGTGCACAATATACAGAAGCAAATGAACACAGTAACCTAGTGTTTGATAAACCCAAAGGATCCCAACTATTTGGGCAAGAACTCATTATTTGACAAAACCACTGGGAAACCTGGAGCAATGTCTGGAAGAAATTGGGCATAAACCAATATCTCACACTGTATACCAAGAAAAGCTTAAAAAAGGAGTACATGATTTAAACATAAAAAGATAGTAATAGCAAATTAGGGGTGCATGGAAGAGATTGCCTGTTAGATTTATGCATAAGCGAAGGATTCATGACCAACCAAGAAATAGAGAGGTTCAATTTTGAGTACATAAAAATTAAAAAGTTTTTGCTCAAACAAAATCAATGCAGCCAAAATTAGAAGGAAACTGGGAAAAAAATTTTACAGCCAGGTTCTCTGATAAATGTCTCATTTCTCCTATATAGGGAACTAAGAAAAATTTATAAGAATAAGAATCATTCCCCAATTAATAAAAGATCAAGGTATATGAACAAGCAGTTTTCAGAGGGAAAAAATGTTCTAAATCACTAATCATTAGAGAAATATAAATTTAAACAATTCTAAGATACCACCTCACCCCTTTCAGATTGGCTAACAAGACAGAAAAGGAAAGAACAAATGCTAGAGATGATGTGTGAAAATAGGCATGCTGATCCATTTTTGGTAGACTAATTCAACCACTCTGGAGAGCAGTTTAGAACTATGCCCCCAAAGCTATAACCTTTGATCTTACAATACCAGTAGGAGGTCCATATTCTAAAGACATCAAAGAAAAAGGAAAAGGACCCATTAAACTATTTAGAGCAGCTCTTTTTGTGTTGGCAAAGAAATGGAAACCAAGGGGATGCCGTTGACTGAGGAATGACTGACTGAACAAGTTATGATATATGAATGTGCTGAAGTGCTATTGTGCTGTAGGAAATAATGAAGAGAATAGTTTCAGAAAAACCTTATAAGATTTGTATGAATTGATACAAAGTAGAGTGACCAAAGTTAGGAGAATAATTTACAGAGAAACAGCAATGTTGTAAACATAATTGTGAAAGACTTAGTAAGTCTGATCAATAGAATGATGCACCACTATTCCAAAAGACTCATGATGAAACACACTACCCACCTCCAGATTGAGAACTGATGGACTCAAAGTGAAGACTGAAGCATTTTTTTCCTCTTTCTTTCTTTTTCTTGTTTTTCCTCATCTCTTCTTGGAACATGGCTAATGTAGAAAAAAATGAATACATTTTTTAAAAAAGAAAAAAAAACGAAGGGGGAGGGGCTGTAAAAGTGAGAACAGAGGAGTCAGGAGGACCTGAGTTCAAATTCCGCCTGGGAGGACTAACATACTTCTTAGCCATGTGACTTTGGGCAAGCCATTTAACCCCAACTGCTCTCCAAAAAGCAAAAAAAAAAAAAAGAAGTGAGAATAAACAGCTAGGTGACTCAATCATTAGAGTGCTAGGCCTAGAGTCAGGAAGACCTGAGTTCAAATTCATCCTCAGACACTAGCTGTGAGACCTTGAGCAAGTCATTTTACTTGTACCTCATATCCTCAACTGTAAAACAAGTGTAATAACAGCACCTATCTCCCAGGGTTGTTATGAGAACCAAATGGGATAATTGTAAAGTGCTTAGCATAATACCTGGCACATAATAGGCATTATTATATAAATGCTAGCTATTATTTATTATTATTACCTCCAGAGTCAGTAGATTCCAAAATCGGGCTTTTCTTATATTTAGGATTTTTTTCCTTATAGTGAAGTGAAACTACTCCTCCTCTGAAACTTCCCCTCTTCCCAAACTCTGCACCCACCCCTCACCCACCTACCCATTTTTTTCCTAGTTCTGACCTCAGAGTCCAAGCAGATTAAATCCTTTTCCAAAGAAAACATTTTGTGACCTCGGAAGCTACATCAGCTCTCCCCCTTCCCCCACTTTCTACCTGAGCAAACTAAAGTTCTGAAAGATGAAATGCCTTGTCCAAAGTCACACAGCTAGTAGAACTGGAGTCCCTGCTCCAGATGGTGCCAGACCAGAGGACAGCTGGACCACTGCCTCTTATTTTTGGGGCAGCTACGTCCCTTCGTGATTTACACCGAGTTTGTAAGCCCATTTATCTTCATCTATTATCTACCTCCTGAGCTCTTTTCCTGAATTTTTGCGTTGTAGTTTTTGAACCCGGGCTCTCTGGGATCCTCCCACTCTTGCTCCGGTCCGCCTGTGACTGTTGACATCACCAAATTCCCTGCTTTCGGGCAGGCTCCTCCCCCCCCGCCCCCGGCGCTTCCTTCAGCCGCAGTGACAGCTGAGTCCCGATAGGAAGCGATCTCTTTGCGGAGCTGGGCCCAGCTCTGGCCTTCTTCTGCCCTCCCCTCCCCTCCCAGGCGGGCTCAGCTCCGTTGGCAGGATCGGGTTACAGGAGCCACTGCTGTGTCCTGTGCGCTAGGGGGTGGGGTGGAGGGGTGGGCAGAGCAGTAGGCACTAGGGCTGGGCACACATTCGGGCGAGGCAGGGGTGGACAGTGTGAATACACAGTCTGCTAAACCATGGCTGATGATTTCGGCTTGTTCTCCGGCAGTGCGGCCCCTGGGCCGGCGGAGGAGGACCCAGCAGCCGCCTTCCTGGCCCAGCAGGAGAGTGAGATCGCAGGCATTGAAAACGATGATGAGGGTTTTGGCGGCGCTGAAGGAGCCCTGCAGCAACCGGCAGCTGAAAATGGAAGTAAGTAGCCTGGTGATTGAGAAGCTGTGGGCAATAGCCAGGGGTGATGTCTAGTCTGAAATGGACTCAGACATTGGGGGAGGGGGGCAGAGGAGATAGAGGACAGTGGGAGAGCTTGAAACTCTGCTGGACACCTGAGCCCGGGCTAAGGCCCTGTGTAATTCCAGAGGCTAGGATCTCTGCCAAATGACAGGCCAATCTGGCGAGCCAGGGTAGGGGTGGGAGGGGGAGTCAAGAAGAAATCCAGCAATGGCCAGGTCTAGGTGAAGGGCAGGCACACAGGGAGAAGGTGTATCTGACAGCCAGCCATCTGTAGTTCCTAGACTAGGGAACTTGAAGGCACAGCATATAGGGAGGGAATGGTCTGATCCTGACAATTCAAGGATTCCAGAGGAAAGGGCATAACCATTCCAGGCTACTAAAATCAAATGTCAGCTCAACATGGAGAATAAGCCAAGATTCATTCTTTCTTCTTCCCACTCTAATGAGTCTGAACAGGACAACTGTTATAAATTGAGGTTGGAAGCTTGTGTGACCCTGATGCAGGAGGAAATACAGCTCTCAGGTGCAGCGCTTACAGAAAGTCTTTGTGTTGGGGTGGGGCATGAGGGGATGCAGATCACCTGTTCCTAACTTGCTGTGTGACCTTGGACCATTCACTTCTCCTCTATGGGCCTCCATCTCATCTGCCAAATCGGCTTGTTCTGTCTCTATGATCAGATCAAAATAAGCATTTACATAGTACCAGAAAATATTAATTAACATTTATATAGCTCTTTAAGTTTTACTAAATGCTTTCCTCACAATACCCCTGTGAGTTAGGCAGAACCAAGATTAACCCAGCTTTACAGAAGAGAAAACTGAGACTCAGACAGAACCAGTCCACAGTAAGCACCAGAACTAAGTTTTAAGCCCGATTCTCATCTCCAGATTCAGTACTCTATCCATTATACATAATGGTACTACTCAGTGTCAGGTGCTCAGACATTATAGGATGGATACAAAGTAGCTCTAGACAGGTTTCTTGCCTGCCATAAGCTTACAATATTCTAGTGGTTCTCTAAGAGTATAATGTAAGGGACCCTTGGTAGTCTTGGGGGGAGGTGGAGGAGGGAGGTCCAAGGATTTCTTACACTATCATTAAATTGCTAGGACCTTACAAGTTGCTTCCAAAGTAACTAGTCAAAATTGTGCCTGGGACAAATTTAGTTGGGGGAGAGATAGCATGATAGTGCATGGGACAGTCCCACTTAGGGTCCCACAGATAGTCCTGGTTCTTGCTCCCATAGAGATCAGCAGGGAGTGGACCCCGACCCTTGGGAGAGAGTTGTCCTGGTGATAGGAACCTGGGGGTGGCAGCCAGGGGCAACTGGACCCCTTACTTCGAAGGCAAAATAGCAACAGTTTTTACCAATTCCTCATCCTCCTTGTACCAGTTAGGGCTCTGATTACTTCCCCATTTGAGTCTAACTTTAAAATAAAAGATTGGATATGTGATCTCTAAGATTCCTTCCTATTCTAAAATTCTGGGTATGTTATTTCAGGGTATTTCCATCTCAGATATTCTGTGTTCTAAGTTCCTTTCTAGTTCTGACGTTCTATGTTCCTATGAGGAAGGTAGCAAAAGTCTTCCCCCTTTTGCGGA
This sequence comes from Pseudochirops cupreus, assembly GCA_028627135.1. Taxonomy (NCBI): domain Eukaryota; kingdom Metazoa; phylum Chordata; class Mammalia; order Diprotodontia; family Pseudocheiridae; genus Pseudochirops; species Pseudochirops cupreus. The sequence continues at coordinate 284,292,197 of CM053581.1, forward strand.
TGGGAGAACTGAGGCTCAAAGATTAAAGTAACTTGCTCATAGTCTAAGTTTCAGCACCCTGCTCTCTTGAGTCCCAGTTGAATACTCAGAGGCCCACAGAAGGAAAGCAAGTGGCCTGAGATCAAATAGCTAGTTTAGAATTTGAACCCATATTTAAAAATTCCAAATCAACAGCTATTCCCCACGATCCCACAGATGCCTCCCAACAAGCTTCCTTCCACCTCTGACCTTGCAGGTTCCAGGGTCCCTTCCAGCTCTCACATTCTGTGTTCTGAGATCCCTTCAAGTCCTGGAAATCTGTGATGAGAAAGTCTCCACAGTATGAATATTTATAAGACAATGAGGTCTCTGCTTTTATTTTTGACATGAAGGAAAAGTGTACTTATGATGCTTAATCAAAGCCAGACGCTGCCTTATGGACATTTTATCTCAATTGGTGCTTCTTTCCTTTTTTATTCTGATGGGGTTTTGTGGTGGCAGCATGTGGTTAAGGGAGAGGGCTCTAGAGAAGGTTTCTTATCACCCAAATGGTCTGAAAGGTAGAGAAGTTTAAGACCAACTACTGTGGGCCATCTCCACACTACTGGTCACTACTATCAGGGAAACAATTCAATTTAACAAATGTTTGTGGACACCAATATTCAACATTGAGTGCTGGGCATATATATGTATTTATGTATGTATGTGTGTATATATACATATATATGTGTGTATATGAAAAGGCTTTGTTCTTAGAGAGTTTATAATCTAATAAGGAGAAGATGAAATGAAAGAATAAAATAGATATAAGAGAGGCCTAGGAAAAGTACTAGGAGAAACTTGAGGAAGGAGAGATCACTTTCTGTTAAGGGGGTGGGAAGGGCTTCTTGGAGGAGGTGGCCCTCCTCTTGAAGGAAGGGAGGAACTTCTTTCATCAGAGATAAGCTATGGGAGGGTAAGTCCATTCCACTGAGGTGTTTGGAAACATGGGAAATACATGAGTGAAAAGAAGTTAATAATAACCCATGGACTCTGACTCTTAAACAAAAGCAGAGGAAGAAGCTTTGGTCCCACCCTTTTGATTCTTCAGTCCCCTGTTTTCCTGCTCCTCCTCCTCCTTCTCATGTCTGTCCCTTTTCACAGTTCCTCTGAGCTGGGAAGGGCATTGCTAAAGAGATATTCAATTCTCAGGGAAGAGGCGGTAAGTATGGGAGAGTTGGGTCCGGTGAGTGTCCCTAACTTAGGCAGAAGTCAACCATTTGGTTGGTGCCTTCCCTCTTAGTTAGGGCTTCATGTTTTAACACATCCCAGGAGATGATAAAGCTGAGAAACAGAAAAGAGACAAGGAATAAGTGTTCGGAGGAGGACAATCAGGATGATGGTGGGATTTGCAATGATACCACATAGGAATCAGCTGGAAGAACTAGAGATGTTTAGCCTGGAGAAGACACATGATACCTGTCTTCAAGTATTTGAAGGTCAGTCATGTTGAGTAGAAACTGAGCTTGTCCTGCTTGGTACCAGAGGGCAGAATGAGGAGAGTGAAGTTTCAGAGAGGCAGACTTTGAAATATGAGGAAAACTCATTAACAACCAGAGAGCTACCCCAAAGTAAAATGGATTGCCTTGGGACATAGTGAATTTCCAATCAGTGGAGATCTGCAAGCAGTGGGTGAATGACCGTTTGTCAGAGATATTTGAGAAGGATTCCTTTGTCAGCATTTTATCCCTTCTGTAGTTCCTTCTCCCTTTCATATTCTGTGATTCCAAGAGGAATTCAAGTAGGGAGTCTAGATACTAGGCTGTCAGGAAAGTCCAGGCGTGATGAGGAGTTTGGAATTTGAGAGCTTTTCTAACTCTGAGATCCCACAGTTCTGAGCATCTTTGCTCTGCTTCCAAGGGCTAAGGAAAAAAGCAGGCTGGGGGGAGGGAGAGCAGGGAGAAAGACAGATAGACAGACATACACACACACACATACAGATACATCTTTAGTTTGCTCAGCTGTTTTAAGTGGGACAGAAGAATGACATTAGGCAGAGAGGTGTTGCAGGAAGGGCAGCAAAAGCCGGCAGACCCACCCAACAGAGGAGTCAGCAGGCTGGGTGTGGGAGGGAGGGTGTGGATCAAGTATAAATTACTGCAGGCCAATTACCAAGGCTGGTGAAGATGTTGGGGGCTGGGAAGGGAAGATGTGGATTCTGTAGGAAAACTGAAAGTTAAACCGAGAGTTTTAAGGTCACTGAGGGAGGCTGGGTAGAGGTTGGCCCTGGGCCTCCCTCTGCCTCTCTCTGTCCAGATATAACCTTCCTTTGACAGCATAGACAACAATCCTTTATCTCTGAAATGGACTTTTCTTAGATCGAGGAACCTCTAGTTGTCTGAATGGTTGGTGGCATAGAATGTTAGAGCTGGAATGGGCTCTAGAATATGGAATACAGCCCCTGAGAGAGACCATCGAGTAGAGAATAGGGAAGATAGAGCTGGAAAGGAATTTATTGGGAGGCAGCAGTGATGCATGGAAAAATCTTTTCTGTGGACAGAGGATAATGATACTAGCTACCTCATAGGAAGTTTTCAGAAGGAATCAAAACTTGAGTAAGAATCCTGACTCCAATTTCGGTTAGCTCTTGGATACTCAACAACTCAGTTCACCTCTTTGACCCTCAGTTTCTACTTCTCATCTCTGCTTTATACTTCAGGGATCCTGTGTATCATGTGTATTATTCTCTGTATTGCCAGACTTTGCAACCCCCCCCCTTTACAACTTAGGAGATGGTATTTGTTACTGTGGCTGAAAAAATTCTTCACTTTTTGGGCAAAATGATAATGACCCACCTTGACTCCAAAGTGACAACTTTCCAACTTGGTAGGATCTGCTAGAACTTGTGTTCAAACCCATTGAGAACCAAGGATCACCCATATACCATGAGGAAGCACCAGAAGAGGACTTAAGAGGAGTTTCCCGATCTGTAAAATTGGGATACTATTTGCACTAATCACCTTGCAAGAGACCTCACTCCCAGGTATTTTCGGTAACAGGTACTAGAAGAAGTTAAGACGTTAACACAATTCAGACAAGCAATATTATGCTGAATCAGATCCCTCAGTCAGTCAACATGCATTTATTAAGCATCTGTTTTTGCTGACTTTACTAGGGATGCAAAGTAAAAAAATGAAGCATTTCTTCCTCTCCAGGAGCTTACCTTCCATCCAGGAAGATAACATATATGTTACATATTTGTATAGGAAACAAACAAAAGCATAAGTATATGGCACATATGTATCTGTTTACATATGTATTCAATGTGAATTTTATATATAATGAATATATATATGTGTGTGATATATTTATGCTAATATATATTATATATGTATGTATGTATATGTGTATGTACTTATGGAATTGTTTAAACTCTAGACCAGCGGTTCTCAACCTGTGGGTCGTAACTCCTTTGGGGGTAGAACAACCCTTTCACAGGGGTCACCTAAGACCATCGGAAAACACATATTTCCCATGGTCTTAGGAACCAAGACATAGCTCCTCTATCCATCTCCAGGTGGGTCTGCCCACATGCAGATATGCCCACATACAAGTATTAAAGGGTTGAGGCATTAGGAAGGTTGAGAACCACCACTCTAGACCCATGGAGGGGAAATAAGAAGGGAAAGGACATTATCCTGGGTCATTATGGTCCAATTGTGGACAATTAGCCACAAACCAACTCATCTAGTGAGGGACAAACAGAGGCATCTAGAAATCCAGGCTCTACCTGAGTCAAGGTTAGCCAGTGGAGCCTGGCCCAAAGCTGATATAAAATTGGAGGATGGAAAATGGAATACCAGTAATGGCCTTACCAGCCTCCAGTCTAAATTTCAAAAGATGACAAAAGCTTATGCTTTTGTTTACTTCCTACACGTACCATTTCCTGATTGCCCCAACTGCTCATGCCCTTTCTTAAAAACCAAGAGACTTGTAGTTAAGAAACTGGTTTAGGAACCTAGCTCTAACTCATGCTAGCAGTATGATCCCAAACCAGTCACATACCCTCTCTGAAGATCCACTCCCTCATCTATCAAATGAGGATAAGGTTTCTTTGATTTCTTGCCTCCCAGAGTCATTGTGAAAGAAGGTCCTTTGCCAGTGTTGAAGTGCCACACAAATGTAAGCTCATATTCTCTTATGACAATAAGCCCAGGATATCAGAGCTCTGGACCCTAATGTCCCTAGCCTTTGTGGTTGGAAAGGTGAGGCTAGGGGTATCTGGTTTTTTCCTCAGCCTAACAAACACCAAATTTATGTCATCTTTTGGAATTTAGACTGGAGGTTGGTGAGGTCATCACTGGTATTCCATTTCCCATCCTCCAGTTTTATATCAGCTTTGGGCCAGGCTCCACTAGCTAACCTTGATTCGGTTAGAGCCTGTATTCCTAGATGCCTTTGTTCCTCACTTGATGAGTTGGTTTGTGGCCAATTGGTTTATTTGACTGGACCATAATGACCCAGGATAGTCTAGAGTTTAAACAATTCCAGGCTCAGAGTGGTGGCACTTCTACTGAGATGGACAGGATGGTGTTGTCTGCTCCATGGCCTCCTAATGGGCTAAGGAGAATATGAGTTTAAGGAGGGCAGAGACCATGTCTCATGATGTAAACTTTGCATTTCCCTTGCATCCAGCATAAACTTTAACATATATTAGATAATCAATGTGTGTTGAATTGGATCAATTGAAATAGAACTAAAGTGAATTTGAACTGAACTGAATTACTAAAATTTGAAGGGATCTAAGACACCATCTGGTCAACACTTTCATTTTATAGATGAGGAAACTAAAGCCCCAAATCATTAAGTTAATCATAGAGTATAAGTAGTAAAGTCAAGATTTGAATTTAGGACTCCTACTTGAAATTCTCCTCTGGCTCTTTCCTCTATGTCATGATGAATTAAGTTCAATCAGACTCATAGGATCATATGTTTTGAACTGGAAAGGTCCTTAGAAAGTTACCTAGTTCAACCCCTTCTTTTTATGGAGGAGGAAACAGGGGCCCAGAGAGATTAAATAACTTGCCCATGGAACTCAGGTCTTCTGATTGTAAATGCAGTCCTCTTTGCACTGCACCACCCCAGCTCGCTGTGCTTTCTCCCCTAGTGGACCCGAAGCTCCTTGAACTGAATTTCATAGAATTTAATTGAATTGAATAGAGACTGAATTTAAATGGGCTAAACTACATGGAATAGAATTGAGAAAGAACATTGTTTTTGGAATCAGAGAAACTAAGTTCAAATCCTAGCAAGAGTCTCTAGGATTTTTTTTCCTCTTCTATCAAATGAAGGAATTTGGACTAGATAATCTCTAAGGGCAAGTAGCACTCTAGGGAAGCTAGGTGGCATAGTAGATAGAGTGCCAGATATGGAGTCAGGCAAACCTGGGTTCAAATTCAGCCTCAGACATTGACTGTGTGACATTGGGCAAATAGCCCTGTTTGCCTCAATTTCCTTATCTGTAAAATAAGCTGGAGATGGAAATGGCATACCCCTCTGCCAAGAAAACCCCAAGTGGGGTCACGAAGAGCTGGACAGGACTCAACAACAACAAAATTTCTAGTCCTTTCTAGCTCTCAATCCTAAGACCTGAACCAAATGCCAGTCCCTCTGGGTGGCAAGAGGAGCCTTCCAAGCAATGGAACCCCGTCGCATGTATTCCCTTTCTACTCCTTGGCTGAAGTTGGAAGATTGGAGACCAAATCCTGACTCCAACACTAGCTGTATGACTATATGTAAGTCTCTTTTCCTCTCTGAGTTACAGTTTTCTCATCTGCAAGATGAGGGTAATAATACCAACACTACCTCCCTCCTAGAGTTAATTAAGGGTGCTGGTGGGCATCATCTCCACGCTATGGGTAGTGGCATTCTACGAGAGCCTGAGTGTGACTCTGTGTGCTATGCACCATCAACAGCAGATTTCTTGCCATCATACCACCATTCCCTTGAAGGCATACAATACTGCAAACATTTTCTAAATAAAAAATTCAGAACTAGATGGATGAGACGGGCATGAAGGCCTTTTATTTCTAGTTCTAGAATTCTGCTGGTTGGTCTGTACCATTGGGAAGGAGTTTTAATAGACAGCATTAAATGGTAGGACAAGAAAGCCCCGAGGAGTACATCAAATGCAACTTCTTACTCAGATAGTGTCTTAGTTCTCTTTTATAGCAACTCTGACAGGTAGTCATTTAGCTGTTTTTTGAACACTGTAAGTGGTAAGAGGGCCACTCTCTCATGAGGAAGCTGATTTCGTGTTTGAACAGTTCTGATTGTTGAGAAGTTATTCCCAATATTGAGCTAAACCAGGGGTGGAGAACCTGCCTCCTCGAGGACACCTGTGGTCTCTCTAGGTCCTCAAGTGCCATCCTTTGACTGAATCCAAACTTCACAGAAGAAATCCCTTTAATAAAAGGATTTGTTCCAGAAAACTTAGACTGAGTCAAAGGCCATACCGAGACCTGTGACCTCAAGGGCGCAGGTTCCCCACCTCTGAGCTAAACTCTTCCCTGCAACTTCCCCAGAGCATTCCTAGTTTTGCTCTCTGTAGGCACAAAGAAGGCTCTTCTATCGACCATGTAACAGCTAATATTTATATAGGACTTTAATATTTGCAGAGCTTTTTATGTATCATTTTATGACCCATGTGATACTCACAACAGCCTTGGGAGGTGGGTGCTAATTATCATCATCCCCATTTGATAGATGAGGAAACTGAGGCAAGCAGAGGTTAAGTGATTTTCCTGCTGTCACCAAGGCAGTGTTCAAACTCAGATTTCTCTGACTGTAGCAATAGCATTCTGTTCACTTTTACTGTCAGCTAGTTGCCACCACATGACAGCTCTTCAAATGTTTGAAGACAGGGACCATGAACACCTCCCAGACCTGATCTTCTCTTTTCTGGACTAGATATCTCCAGTTTTTTTCAAATGATCTTGGATTAGTTTGACAAAGGACATGTACAGTAGCCACCACTAGAGACCTCCCTCCAGGCTGTCAGTGATTCATTAATCATTACTTTTCAGATGAAGTCATTCAACTCATTCTAAATCCACCTCCTTGTGCCCACATTTCTCTACCTTGTCCACAAGGAGATCCTGAGAGATTTATCAAATGCCACACCTTGGTCTCCAGACCTTTGACCCATCCTGATCGCCTATCTCTGGACACAATTCCAGCTTGTTTAAAATGGGTCACCCAGAAGTGAACACAGCCCTCCAGCAGTAGCAAGCACCTGATCACTTCTTTGTTCTAGACACCATCCTTCTATTTATGCAACCTAAAATCACATTAGATCTTTTGGGGGCTGCGTCACACTGTTGACTCATTCTGAGCTTGCAGTCTACTAAAATCCCTAGATATTTTTCACATGAATTGTGGCCTAGCCACACCTCCTCCATCTAGTACTTAATATAGCTGATTTAAAAAATCTTAGCATGACTTTTTAGATACATTTTGCTTTTAGGTCACCTTCATTTCTCAAGCAAGCATTTCCTTGTTACAAAGTTGTTTGTTTTTTTAAAGAGAGAAGTAAAAAAAAAATCTGCAAAGCCACCTTTCAGTGTACAATTTTACATGGATTTTCTTTTCATTAATATGCAGCTCTGATGCCTCATCAAAGTGGGTGACTCTGGCATCTTGCAGGCTATGCAGATGGGACACAAGCTCTGACAGGTCCTATCGTGCTGGAAAGATTTTGTATAAAGGAACAGCAAGACTATAGTCTTAAGAACCAGTGTAGCCAAGTTCTGAGAGGCTTGTCACTGAATTGACTGCAGTGATGATTTTTTTTTGAAACTATGACAACTCTCAAAGATGAGGTATCAAGTCATAGAGGGTTTTCAGTCTGCACCAGTGGAAAATACCCACACTAATAGAATCATAGATCTTAGAAGTACTCACATGCAGGATTTTACATTAGTAGCTATTAATTTTCATCTTATGAGACTTATTCTCTTATATTAGATTGTCAAGAAGCTTTTACGTCTGTTATCAAAATTATTAGCTTTCTCTCCCAATTTTGTATATTCCCCAAATTGGATTAGCATGCCACTTCATTGATGGAAATGTTCAACACCTCCCTCTGCAATGACATTAATTCACCAATCACCACTTTTGGGGTCTAGTCATTCAACTAGTCCAGAGCCTCCTGATTTTGTGGTTTCATTTATAACTCTTCATCTTGTCCACAAGGATGATCTGAGAAGCTTTGTCACATGCCTTGCTAAAATCAAGACACTCTGTATATTTGGACTTGTCCCCACCAGTACAGTCACTCTTCTCAAACTATAAAGCTTTAGACACAGTAGTCACTTTAAAATCCATTAAACCTGTGACCTCACTGATATGCAGTGGTACAGATGGTCACCCATCCCTGCTCTCACTCTATGTGATTCTTGTCCATAATCTCTCCTAAATCCCTCATAAATGATCCGCTCAAGTCCTGAAGAATACTCTCTAAGCCTTCTTTTTTTTGTAGGGGAGCAAAGTGCTTTATGTACATTACCTCATTTGATCTTCGTCGCATCTCTGAAATCTGTACTCTTTTAACATTTTGTGAGCACCAGTGTAGTATTTAAAATGTCAATTATTCTCTGCCAAATAAGCAGTGTACCTCCTTTCTTGATGATGCAATTCCTGAAAAATACCTTTTTATGCCACTTACTACATACAAATTTTAAAAAGAAAATGAGTCTGGCATGACTAGTTTTTAGTGAACCCATGTTGACTCCTAGGGAATTCTCCTCTCATGGCAAATCCTTGATCTATAGTTTCTGGACTACATCTTCTCCCCTCCCCTACCAACCTTTGAAAATTAGGCCTTCTCCTATTCTCTATGATTCCTCAGCAATCCCCAATAGCAGTTCTGCAAGTTCTTTCAGCACCCTGGGATTGCATTTGTCTGGGCTTGCTAATGTGAACTCAGAATATATCGGTACTCTCATTTTCTCACCTAACTTGAATTTCAATTCCCTATGGTTTTGAATATCAGCTCCACCTCTCTGATATATGACCAAAAGCCAGGGGTGGGGAACCTGCAGCCTCTGGGCCGCATTTGTCCCTCTAGGTCCTCAAGTCCAGCCCTTTGACTGAATCCAAACTTCACAGAACATCGGGCAGCAGGTTCCCCACCCCTGCCCTAGGCAAATCTCTTAGTTCAATAATAATAATAATAATAACTAAAATGTATAAAGTGCTTCCTGTGTGCCAGGGACTGTGCTAAGTACTTTACAGTCATCTCATTTGAACATCACAACAACCTCGGGAGGTAGGTGTTATTATTATCCCCATTTTGCAATTAAGAAAACTAAGGTTGTGTGACTTACCCAGGGTCACCTAGCTAGGAAGTATCTGGATATGAACTCAGGTCTTTTTGACTCCAGGTCCAATGCTCTATATACTGCATCACCTAGCTAGCCTGCCTTCACTGGGTTGTTGTGGGAATCAAATAAGACAATGGATGTAAAATATTTTATATATGTAGTTAAATAAATGTCAGACTATGATGAATTCAGGGTAACTTGGAAAGACTTCTCTGAATTAATGCAGAGTAGAGTAGTTCATTCTGGACTTCTGCTTTCCTGACTCTGCTCCGTGGTATCATTCCATTATTTTATGTAAAGCCACACATGAGCAGCTTTCCAGAAGAATGCTACTGTGAACAGCTTTTCAAGGTTCTGATTATACAGTATAGTGAACACTCTATTTAATCAATAACAAATCAGAGCAAAACATTCACAGAAAATCAAAGTACAGCATTCACAACAACTTATCACTAAAATGGCCACATAGTTTTCAACACAGTGGTAGGATAGTTTTGAACAAAGTACAATCATTTAATCAATCAGTCACTTAGTAACTCAATCATTCAATCAACTCAATCATTCAGTCATCCTTAAGGAGGTTGCCTCTTTAAGGGTCACAAAGTACAATAGTCAAAGTTCTCCACTCATGGGGCACACTAAGTTACAAATCAGTTACTATTCAGTCATAATTCATTATTCAATCATCAGAAAATACACAGGCCATACACTCCTCAGTCACAAGTAAATCACAATCTTCTCAGTCAGTACATAGTATCCAAGTAAAGTCTTCTTTCAGCTTGACTCAGGGTAGGCTCTCAGATTCCCTGGATCTGGTTCCATGGTCCCAGCTCCTACCTGGAGTCACCAAACTGTCACCTGGGCTCAAAGGCAGACAGCTCCCAGTTCCTTGTCCAGCTCTCCATGCAGTTCCTGTACCACAATGAAGCTCACAGCGTCTAGTCTACCTTAAATCCTTCATAGTCTCTATCCTTGGGAAGTCAAGGCTTAACAAAGCCACAGACAGACAAAATACCAACACCACAGTCATGCTTCCTCAGTCTTCTGCAGCTCTGGCTGGTCCTTGTAAATCCTCAGCAGCTCCAGCTGGCCTTCCTTCAGCATCATAAGCTCCATTCAAAATCTTTTTATCCAGCCTCCATGTGGCTTGCTCCAAGAAATTCTGACTCAGTTCTCAATTCTCATTCCTCTTCTCAATTCTTCTCAATTCTCAGTTCAGTGTTCAGCCCAGCAACAGCAGCTACCTCAACGATGCTTGTCCCAAGAAGTTATGACTTTCCCAGCTAGTGTTTTTCCTTATATACAGTATTGCTCCTCCCTATTCAGCCCCTTCCTGTCATGTCAGCAACAGGGGTTTCCTGTTCAGCCCTTTCTTGTTACATCAGTAACAGGAGTTCACACCTTCTGTTTCTTTAACAGAGGCTTAATTTGAAACTAGGTGCCAAGTACCTCTTAGCTTAGCAATACAAAGGGATCTTCAAATTTCATTACTATTACATTTATATATGACTATTTTAAATCTGAGGCCCCTGGATGCCTATTCTACCTCACTGAGATAATTCCTGTATTGTCAGAATTTAGTTTTTGAAAGTCCCCCTTACTTCTTCACCTACCTTCTCATATAGAATCTCTGCACATGGGCTCTTACTCATCATTTCTCTGAACCTTTTGAAGTCTGCTTTACTAAAAGGTACATATCTGACTATTCCCAATCATCCAGTTTCTTAAACAGTCATAATAACCCGAAGTCCATGTGTAGAAATTCTAAATAAAGTGTATATATGTGTGTGGATGTGTGTTTATACATACAATGATGGAGTAACTCAAAAGTCTATCCATCTGATCACATGACATAACCTGGGCAACATGCATTTTTCATCCACTTTGTTTTCTCATTGTGTTTGGCATCCCCAGGAGACAAGACTGATGAACAAGAAAGAGCTCCTAAGAGAAGTGGTAATGATAGAGTCCTAAACAGAAAGTGATCTTTTCTGTCAAGGAGAATGGTTATTAAATTGAAAAATGGTTAGAGATTTGTTGTACTTTGGAAAACACTAACAAAACAGTAACTTCCTATCTGGTCCTGTAAACATGCCATCTGACTGCCTTTGTATCTCACAGCAGGGAGTCAGTGACCACCTCTTGTGTGTTTCTTCCTCTTGGAACTGACTACAAGTTTAGTTCTACTTGGGAACATCTATGAAGCAGGGAGTGCCAACTGATTCTTCTTTAGAAAACTCTATAGGGGTGACTAGGTGGTACAATGAATAGAGCACTGGCCCTGGAGTCAGGAGGATCTGAGTTCACATCCAGCCTCAGACGCTTAACATAATACTAGCTGTGGACAAATCACTTAACCCCAATTTCCCTGCCTTCTCCTCTTCAAAAAACAAAAAGAAAGAAAGAAAGGAAGAAGAAAGAAAACTCTATAGAAGAAAACCTCATATTTGTTACCCTGATAGCTCAGAGTTTCTTGCACATTCTTAGATTGCATATACACACATGCATATGTGTACATAGACATATATTCACACATATAAAATGACCAAACAACACAAAATATACATATACATATCTATACATATCTGTGTATATATTTGTCCAGTCATTTTCAGTCGTGTCTGACTCTTCATGACCCTATTTGACATTTTCTTGACAAAGATACTGGAATGGTTTACTATTTCCTCCTCCAACTCATTTTCCAGATGAGGAAACTGAGGCCAACAGGGTAAAGTGACTCACCCAGGGTCACATAGCTAGTAAGTGTCTGAAGTCAGATTTGAACTCAGGAAGATGAAACTTCTTGACTCCAGGTCCAGCACTCTATCCACTGTTCCACCTAGTTGCCCCTATGTGTGTGTACATATATGTATATTATACATGTATATATACCATATACATGTGTGTATAAGTATATATACATATATGTGTGTGTGTATATATGTGTATATATATATACAAACATATATATATATGTATGTATGTATGTGTGCTTGGTTTTCATAGATTCTTCTATCCTGCCTGAGAACTTTTCACTTTCTTTAATTAAAATCAAGCGTTGATGACTTTCAATTCCTCAGCTTCCTGAAGAAAAGGCTTGAATTTATAACTCAATGGGTGGGTGCCTCTAGCAGGAAGACAACATAGCTCAACTCCTATTGAAAGAGTTCTTTTGATTACCCTTCAGCCTACATCCATATTTCCTGATGCTCCCATCATACCCCACCCCCTTGCTAATTACCTATTTGCTGCTGCCAGGATGCTAGGAATGCTGCCCCTCCCATGTCGCTCCCTGAGACCATATGCTCAGGTATGACAATGGGTATGAGTTTGCTCACAGTCATGAGTCAGCCTACAGTCCTGAAGTAACGAACAAACTTAATCACTAAACAAATGGATCCTGGACTCGAGTATTTTGAAATTACTTACCTCTTCCCATCCCTTTTGACTGATTCTTCAGGGCATCCAGAGCAGGACTGCTCCCCATACTGACCATTGTACAGAGTGTATGTATGCCTGCACGTGCAGCCCACACTCCAAATATGCCTGTGCCTCTGTGTGCATATTCTTCGGGGAGAATCTGAATTCTTTCTCTTGACTTCTTGTTCAGTCGTTTTAGTTGTGTCTGACTCCTCATGATCCCATTTGGAATGTTCTTGCAAAGATGCTAGAGTGTTTGCCATTTCCTTCTTCAGCTCATTTTGCATATGAGAAAACTGAGGCAAACAGGGTTAAGTGACTTGTCTAGAGTCACACAGCTAGTAAGTGTCTTGACTTTGGCGATTAAATATGCTGCTTGGGAACAAAACTGACCGTTGGTCTTCTGTTATCATTTGTCATCACCAACACAATAACAACTACTTGCTACTATTACCAGAGCACCTTATAATGGTGGTGGGTCAGGAGCCTCCATCCCCACCTTCACCTTGCCTGACAGATATTCTATTGACACTAGTTGGTTGAGTAGGAAGTCACCAAATAAAATCCTTCCTGTAAGATGGAGGACCATTGGACCTTATTACCTGCCCTGATGCTACGCTTTCCAGACCACCAGGCATTACCATCTGAGCTGATGATCCAGCCCTAGCCCTGCCATCCACTCTATATTGAATCCATAGGATCACTGGGCCTTTTCATCCATCTCCATTGGATCTGGCAATTAGAACGTGAGCTCCTTGAGAGAAGGGATTGTCTCATTTGTATTTGGGTTTTTTTTCCTGTTTGTAAGTGCTTAACCCATTTTTTATAAAGGCAATCAAGGTTAAGTGACTTGTTCAGGGTCACACAGCTAGTAAGTTTCTGAGCTCAGATTTGAACTTAGGTCCTCCTGACTCCAGGGCCAGTACTCTATCCACTGCACCAGCTAGTTAACTCTGGGGTTTTTTTCATAGTGAGTTCTTAATATATTCTTTTTATTCATTCATTTATTTATTCAGTATCATGTGCCTCTTTTGAAGTTTTACCTCCCTATTAGATTATAAGCGCCTTCAATTTCAAACATTGCGTATATGATTAGGAATTGTACTAGGTGCTGGAGGGAAAGAAAGGGTCAAAACCTGGGATTTCATTGGTGTGTGGAAAACAACTTCTACTAATGCAATTCTGCAACTTTTCTGTAATTTGGAGTCTCAGAGATCTGTCTGGGGCATTTAGAGATTAAATGTTTTACTTAGGAACACACAGCTAGTATGTATCCAAGGCAGGACTTGATTTAAGGTCTTCCTAACAAGATCAGGCATCTACCATGATGCACGACCTCTTAGGCCAGGGCTGAGGAACCTGCAGCCTAGAATTCCCCACCCCTGTGACTTGGGCACTAGGGATACAATCAGGAGCATGCTGGTAAATGTTTAACAACCAGCTCTCTGAAAAAAAATTCATATATATACATATATACATATATATATATATATGTATACACACACACACACACACACTCACACACACACTCATGATACACTTTTAAACTTAATCTGCATTGATAACATTTTCTACATCGCTTTCTTAAGTCCAGACAATAATAATAATTTTAAAAATCAAACCCTGATTTGTAGAATTTACTGATTTTCAAGGTGTAAATGTTCATACTGAACATTTAATTGTCTCTGGATACAATGACCAAAAACATTAAATGTCCCTGTCTTCAAAGAGTTTCCATTATATTTGGAGGACAGGAAACATACCTTATCTAACTGTAAGTCCCTCACTGCTCTTTTCATAATAGGTGCTTAACATCTGTTTCTTGATTGACTGATTGATTGATTAAAGGGCCCATTGAGTAATAGGACGATTAGGTGATTTCTCCATCTATAAGATGGGGAAACTTATTCCCAGAGATATTAAGAGACTTGCCCATAGTCACACAGCCATCAAGTGTCAGAGTGGTGAGTCCAACTTGGTATTTATTGTCTATAGAAGGTTAATTTCCTTATTTATTATGCTGTCACAATTCATATTTTGTTGTAGCTAAATAAAGATCACAATAACATTTGGTATGCATATGAATTCACAGATCCCTCATTGCAACTCCATAGCTCTCAGTGGTCTTTGGCTCACAGTTTGGTAACCTCTGCACTATAAAATGCTAGAACAGGCTGAGTTTACCATTCTGTATCAATATTGTTTAAGGAAAAGGGACTATAGCTTTCTTTCTCTTTTTCTGCTCTTCCTGGTTTAGGTATCAGCACCATATTTGTGTTGTAAAAGGAATCTGATGGGACTCCTTCTTTGCTTATTTAGATCTTTTATATAGTATTAGAATTAATTGTTCTTTAAATGTTTGGTAGAATTCACTTGTAAATCCATCTGACCCTGGAGATTTTTTCTTAGGGAGTTCATTGATAGCTTGTTCAATTTCTTTTTCTAAAATAGGATTATTTAAGTATTCTGTTTGGTCTTCTGTTAATCTGGGCAATTTACATTTTTGTAAATATTTATCCATTTTGCTTAAATTGTCAGATTTATTGGCATGTAATTGGGCAAAATATGAGCTTACCATTCTAAACAGCAAAAAGTGCTCAATTACATAATTGTGTCTTCTCTTTCTCTTTTTAGCTGGTATTGAAGACACAGGGACTACAGTTAATGGAGACTTGTTCCAGGTAAGTAAATTGCCTAGAGGTAGAGAAAGTTTCCTGGGTGCTGGTGGCCTGGGTTCTAACATCTCTTTTAGGTCTATTCATTGGTCCCTATAAGATCTTGGGGTTTTTGTTTTTGTTTTGTTTTTGTGGGTTTTTTTGGAGGGGGGAGGGCAAGACAATTGGGGTTAAGTGACTTGCCCAAGGTCTCATGGTTAGAAAGCGTTAAGTGTCTGAGGCCCAATTTGAACTCAGGTCCTCCTGACTCTATTCACTGTGCCAGCCCTGGAGTCAGGAAAACCTGAGTTCAAATCCAGCCTCAGATACTTGACACTTAACTAGCTGTGTGACCTTGGGCAAGCCACTTAACCCCAATTGCCTTGCCTTCCCCTCTCCGAAAAAAAATTAAATTTAAATTAAAAAAATATTTTAAAAACTATATACAAAACAAATAAATGAATACAAGGGTCATGTGGGAAGGTAGGCACCAGTAGGTGGGGGATTGAGAAAGTCCTCATATAGAAGTTGCACTTGGGCTGAGCATTGAAGAAAACTAGGTGTTCTAGAGACTGAGATGAGAAGGAAATGCATTTGAGGGTTGGAACATAGCCTATATGAAAACATGGAGCCAAAGGAGGCAATGTCATGCATGACAAGCTACAAGAAGACCAGTCTGGCCAAAGTGAAGAGTACATGAATAGGAGTAATTTGTAATAAGGCTGTTAAAGTAGGTTGGGGTTAGATTGTAAAGAGTTTTAACTGTGAAAAAGAGGAGTGAATATTTGACCCTAGAGGTAATAGGAAGGCACTGGAGTTTATTGAGTAAGGGAGTGTTGCAGTTAGATCTATGCTTTAGGAAAATCACTTTGGCAGACCTATAGAGGATAAGTTAGAGAGGGTATGGTAATATATATCAGTAGTTCTTTTCTGGAATTCACTTCTGGATTTTGCTACATACAAACTGTGTCACATTGGGCCAGTCACTTAACCCCTTTGAGTCTCTGTAAAATGAGGCTGAAGTGCTTAGCTCTCATTTGCATGTTAAGAATCTGTAAGATTCAGTTGACAGGTACAGTTATAGAAAACTTGGTTCAATGATTCTCTTCCTTCTAGCAAGTCATTAAATAGGAATGTGAATGCTCATCAAGAATATAAACCAGCATCATGGGGAATGCCCCCTGAAAAGGCTGAAGTAGTCATATAGATGGTAATGTCCCCCCAGCCCTGTCGTTTGTGGATGACATTGAACTGATTGCATTAAAACCTGGAATAATATGGGACATCCTTAATAATAATAACGGTGAAAATGGCTATTTATATGACATTTTGAGATTTGAAAAGGGCTATGATAAATTATCCCATTTGGGCCTCAAACAACCCTGTGAATTAAGTGCTACAAATAACTATAATCTCCATTTTACAGATGGAGAAATTGAGGCTGAGACAAGTTAAGTGACTCACCCAGGTCCACATAGGTATTAAGTGTATGAGGCATGAACTAAATTCTAGTCTTTCAGATTTCAAGTTCTGTCCTTTATCCACAATATCATGCTGCTTCTTAATGAGAGGTATGGTCATTTAGGTGCTCTCTGGTCTCATTCCCAAACCAGAGAGGGCAAAAAAGAAAGAGAATTTGTTAACATAAAATTATGCCTTCTAAAATAAGAAGGGGGGAGGAAGAGAGAAAAGGAGGAAGGAGAAGAGAAGGAGAGAGAGAGAGAAAGAGAGAGGAAGAGAGAATCCTCCCCCCAAAAAACCCTGCTTAAACACACACATAAATATTTCATATTGTAGAATATAGAGATATCTCTATCATGCATTTTATCCATTATATCATGCTATTCTCCCAGTTCTAGTTATCAATTTCTGCATGTTTTCATGCTATCTGAGGGTTATTTTATTTTTTGTTCAGACCTGTGATTTCATAAGTGTGAGGAACTCCTGATATGGAAAGTCCCTCCAGCAATATAGATCATCAATTTTTCTATTACTTTTAGCCTTAGATGAGAGATTCTTAACTTTTTTGTGATGGATTCTTTTGGCAGTCTGGTGGAGCCTATGGACTCCTTCTCAGAATAATATTTGTTCCTGTGCTAAATTTCAGTTAGAAGTTAGTAAAAATAAAGATGTCATTTTTTTCTATCCAAGCTGACATATCTCTCCTCCCCTTGAAATCCATGTACCTCAAGTTAAGAACCCTTGCCTTAGAGAATTGATTAGGGGCACTGACAGGTTAAATGTCTTTTTAAATGTCTCTTTTTTAGAATTAAATTTTATTTTTTTTAATCAATGAAAATCTGCCTTCTCTCCTGTTACCTCCCCTCTCCCCCACCACTGAGCAAAGAAGAAAAACAAAACCTTTGTTACGAACATGTAGTTAATCAAAAACAAATTTCTGCTTTGATCATCTCCAAAAAATGTCTCCATCTGCACTCTGTGTCCATCATGTGTCCCCTAGAATAATGTTTGGTCACGATCAGAGTTGCTATGTCTTTCAAACTTTTGTCTTTGTTCTTTTGTAATTGTATAAATATTTCTCCTTGTTCTGCTCACTTCTGCAAGTGTTCGTACAAGTCTCTTTCGGAAACCAATTCTTTCATGTGATGAAGATAAAACCAGAGCTATAGCATTGGATAAGACAGAGACAAATGCACAAGTGTGAACAGGGTATTACAATACGATGACAGGATAATAGCATTCATGTACCATAATTTGTTCCACATTCCCTAATTGATGGTCATCCCCATCAATTTCCAGGTCTTTGTCACAAAAGAGCTGCTATCAGTATTTTTTGTACATCCTCAGAAATTGTTTTGTTTAGAATTAATCTTCCTTAATTTTTCCTCTCCCTTATTTCTCGCCTCTTCATTCTACTCTATGTTTCCCCACTGAATGAAACAGATTTCTGCACCTGACTGTGTGTGCATTTCTCCTCTTTTGATAAGGGAGAAGCTTGTGTCACCCCCTCCTTACACTCCCTCCCTTTTGTTTGGATAGATTTTTACCTGCACATCCTGATTGTATGAGAATGTCTCCCCTTCCTTTTCCTTCTCCCTTTAGTGTATTCCTTTCCCTTTCCCTTTTCATACTTCTTTTTGGTGATCAAAACATAACAGAGTCATTCTTAGGCCATCTGACTAGTTAGATTTCACCTATCCATCGTGACGATGATGATGATGATAAGATTCAGAGGGGATATATGTATCACTTCCCCATATTAGAATATAAATTCATTGTTGTTGTTTACTCATTTTTCAGTCACGTCCGACTCTTCATAACCCCTTTTGGGGTTTTCTTGGCAAAGATACTAGAATGGTTGGCCATTTCCTTCCCCAGTTCATTTTATAGATGAGGAAACTGAAGAAAACAGAGTTAAGGGACATACCTGGGATCACACAGATAGTGAGTGTCTGAGGTCAAATTTGAACTCAGGTCTTCCCGACTCCAGGCCTGGTGCTCTATCCACTTAGCTATCTAGCTGCCCTTAGGATGGAAGTAGTTTTTCTTTATTTAGTTTTGTTATTATTGTTTGCTCATGTTTACCTTTTTATGTCTTTCAACTTTTGAAGTTTGCACTTCAAAATTTCTATGCATCCCTTCTCTTCTCATTAGGAATTCTAAGAAGTCCTCTAATTCATTAAAGATCAATTTTTTCAATTCTAATCAGTTTTTCTGGATAAGTTAATTCTTGTCTATAAGCCTATTATCCTTTGCTCTTATTGTATTTTGAGTTCTCTACACATTTATAGTGATGATGGCTAAATCACTTGATTGTGTCTGTATGGTTCTTGAATTCTTCTTCTCTGGATGCGTGCAGCATTTTTTTTTTTGACCTGGAAACTCTGGATTGTGGTTATAATATTACTGGGAGTTTTCATTTTGGGTTCTTTTTTCTTTCTTTCTTTCTTTTAGGAAGTAACTGGTAAATTCTTTCTATTTCCACTTTGCTCTCTGGCCCTAAGAGAGCTGGGCAATTTTCTTTTACAATTTCTTAAAATAGAATGTCTACATTCTTTTTTTTAGTCATAGCATTCAAAGAATCCAATGATTCTGTCGACCTGTTAAAAAGTTTGGTTAAAGGAGACAAATAAATAGTGATATACAGTTACAGAATTTTATTCCTTTAACAACTAGCAGACTTGTACAAGGAGTCAGGAGCTGAATCCTGACTGATGAACAGATGAATCAGAAGATTTGCATACATTTTAGAACCATCCCAATTCAGGATGATTATGTCACCCAAATTTATGATCTCCATTTGTTATCATCTATATGTGGGAAAAGAAGTTCCTTGGTTGTAAATGCAAACTGAGCAGGGTTCATCTACAATTTATGGTCTCAGGATGTCTGTTTTCCTCCCATACAGAGTATGTTCCAAGATAAGGAGAATTTCACCTCTAGCCTTATCTGGTCTCTGAAGTTGCCAACACAGGAAAAAGCATTTTCAAAGCAAGGGAAAGCAGTTTGTTTGCTTAATTCAGACTTTGGCCAAAATATGATATTTAATGATTGTCAATTCTTACTCTTATCCTTTGCATTGTTTTCCAAGTCAATTGTTTTTGTTATGAGATACCTTACATTTCTTTGATATATTTTCTTCCTTTTGACTTTGCTTTGCTATTTTGTGTTATCTCGTGGAGTCAGTGGCTTTTAGCTGATCCATTCAAATTTCCCAGGAGTTTGTTGCTTGGGCAAGATGTTACATATCTTGTGCCAAGCTATTAATTCCCCTTCCAATTCTTTCTTCCATCACTCTCATTTTCTTTCTAATTTTTCTTCAAGCACATTTATAAAATTTAATTCATAAAAACATTTTAAAATCTTAAAAAAAACAAACAAACATCTTGCTTCATTTCTTACAGGAATTCTAGTTGAATTTTTGTGCAAGCTGTGTTTTTCTTTGAGTCTTTGCTCTTATTCTGGCTTGTATCTTGAGTGTCCTTATCACCTTAATAGCTTTTTATCGTGGGATTTTTTGTGGTTGTTTGCTCATTCTTCCAATCTGCTCTCTAACTTTGACTTTAAACTTTAAGTTAGGGCCATGTTCTGAGTACTTCTGGGGGAAATATCTGAGCTGAGATTTTATCCTCTTCAGAAGCACTGCTGCTTTCTTTGGGTATTGAGTGTAGTGTTATTAGAGGATTTTCGGGGATAGCTTAGGCTGGGGATCTGAAAGATTTTAGTACTGCCAAAGTGATCTGATCCATGGTAAAGTCTGATCACTGCCCTTCATGTCTAAGCTCTGCTAGGTCCTGGCCTGGGTTTTGGGTCTGAGTAACACACCTGTGGTTTTGTCCAGGTTGGAATTCCAGGAAATTGCTGCTGGACTAAGCCACTATCAGCCAGCTGAAAAGCTCTGCTGGTTCAGAGTAACAGAACTTCAGGCTCTCATTTATTCTGAGATTCCAGCCTTATTTATTCTAATATCAGCTTCAGACTAGACTGGAAACTAGAAATGAGACCTAGTTCTGCCTCTAGGGTCAGAGCCTCATAGCTTCTTCTTGCTTCTGAACTTGATCTTTCAGTACATAGCCTAGCACTCATAACTGCTCCTCACCCTGAATGCCATCCCTAGGCTAGGTCCCTGACTCAGCCTGCCCTGGATCTGCAGCCCATCACTGGGTAGTAAGTAACAGAGCTACCAGTTTTTGTTCCTGCATCTTGCATAATAAAAGGCCCCTCTGTGTACATTTTTAGGATGTCTTCTTTCCCTGGTTCTCAGCTTTTCTGTAGAAGCCATCATGCAGCCATTCCTTGTTAGACCCTATCCTCTGTGTCTCTGTCCGTCTCCCTTAGCTGCCCTATGTTGGGAAAATGACTCACTATGATGTTTTTCTTGGATATCCTGATCAGAACTTGGTCCGGTGTATTTTGTAAATCTGGTGGATTTGTAGAAGAGAGTTTGGCTGTATTTCTTCTTGCTTCTCTACCATCTTGGCTCCTCTGACATGCCCATGGCATACATCAGAGGTTCCCAAACTAATTTGATCTACTGCCATCTTTTAAAAAAATTCTCAGCACCTCCCTGGACATCTACTTTCTTCAATCCTTTAATCTTTTTTAAATTTGCACCATTTCAGAAAAATGTAAAATATTTTTAAATGACACATCTTAAATTTAATAATTTATCATAAATTTGTAAGTTTTTCCCCCTGCATTGAAATTTTGATGACACAATATTGCATCATATTTGTATCATGTAACTGTTTATATGTAGTATCATATTGTAAACAGATCATTACACACACATATTCCTGCCAATGCATGCTGGACTTTCTGACAATGTTCAACAGGCTTGACTGCCAACACTTGCTTGTTAAGACCTGTTGGTGGACTTGACTACTGATTGGTTATAACTTGTATTTTGTGTGTTTATTTGGAAAATAATGCAATCACTACAACTTTAACTCTGTTACACAATAGATGGAACATGTACAAATGGTTTTTCAAAATTCTCTTCTCTTTCCTTATGCTTCCACCACTCCCTATTTTTATTTAATACCTACCAATTGCAACTGAGGCTACTACTGCCCCTCTAATCATTCCAGCAACCCCCAGAGGGTGGTTTTGCCTAATTAGAAATTAGCAAAAGGTATGAAAACCTTCCTACAAGCAAGCCTCCCCTAAGCAAACTTCCTTTAATGTGCTCCACATAAAGCCTATTAATGGGTCCCATTAACATTACATGCTCCTCCTATAGAATGTGTGCTCCTTAGGGAGCAGGCTTTTTGTTGTATTCCCAGCACATAGCTCAGTGCTTGGCATAATGTTTTTTAGATTTGTAGTTTTGTCAATGTAGAGGATTCCTAGTGTAGGTAAACTTTTCTTCATCAAAGCAGATAGACAACTCATCTAAAAATTTGTAGTCATAGAGAGTTATTTAAGGCACTGAAAGGTAAGGTGATTTGCTCATGATATGCATCATGGGCTAGACTTGAACCCAGCTCTTCCTGATTCCAAAGTTAGAATTCTATCCACTGGTGTATTCTGTCTTGAACATAATAGGCATTCAATGCATGTCTGTTGAACTGAACTGAGTTGAATACATAGCTATCAGGGACTAATGCTGTCATCAGAGGTACTGCCTGGGATCATTATGGCTTTAGTATATCTTTTGTTAGTAGTCTAATAAGAAGCTTGCTAATATACTTGATTGCCTGAGCTCGAGTCCTCAATAATAAGAATGCTTTCTTAGCTCTCACCTGTATAGTGTTTTACTGCCACCCATTCTCTGCTTTGATCCCCTTAGCTGTTAGTTCCTTGAGGCTGGGCAGAGGTCCTATCCTCATTATACAGGTAAGGATATGGAGTTCCGCAGAAGAGAAGTAATTTACCCAAGGTTACTCAGCAGTAAGCAGCAGGGCCAGCACCAAAAGTTAGGTCTCCTGTGTTATTTCCTCTATAGAATTCTGCTTCCTTTACCCAACCTACATTCCTTGCCCCTTGGACTCGATTGTGTGGGTGTCACTTCCATCTTTTTTGGGAAGCTGGACCCTCAGCCCCAACATAATGGAAAGGAAGATTCCTCCTCAGAGTAAGGGTGACTTTACTTTAGTTCAGAGTTAGCTACACACATCTGTATCAGCAAGCACCCTAGCATACCTAGGGCGGCTACTAGCACAGGTTCTTAGATCTGCTTTTCTAAAGGAAAGCAACTCAAAGTGGGTTAACAATCTTACTTTAATCGATCAAATATCATTTA
>CM053581.1:284315816-284337388 GCA_028627135.1 Pseudochirops cupreus
CAGGCTCCACGTGACCACATTCAGCCTATTAGGGAACAGAGTATACTTTCAAATATCCAAGGGACCTCAGAGTCATGTAGCCACTTTAGCAAAGGGCCTAGGGGCAGGGAAGATCTTCAGATTCCCATAACAACATCTTCTGCCCAGTAGTTACTGAGGTTGCTGTGGAAATCTTTTAGGCTTGATCCTGATCATCCAGTCTCCTTGGAGATTCTTGCTTGTTGGGTCCCATTCACTATGAGCTGCCAAAGGCCTTAGAGGCCTATCTATGCCTATGCATAGAGAGTATAGCACCCTGCTTCTGCTGCTAGGCAGGGAACCAGGCTCTCAGCGGAAGTAGTAAGTCCTTTAACATCACACTGCTTGGACTTTCAATTTTCCATCTTCCTTTAAACCTTCTAGGAGAACCAGTTCATATCAGTTTACAACAGTTAATCTTGCTAAAGACTTCATAGGACTGAACTGGAAGGAATGTTCAGAGCCAGTCCAGAGCGCAGTATAGTGAATTCCACAGACATGGGGAGAGAAAATAAAAGCTTAGTGAGGTTCGGTGACTTGTTCTAAATCACACACTTCACCTATCTTTTTTTTTAAATCACACACTTTAAAAGAAGTTCATTGACACATGTTTCTGAAATGCACTAAAGAGAACACAAGGAATTATGGATAAGTAGCACAGCTTTGAAATAAATAGGTTGAATCTATTGTATACTTGAAAAGTAAACTGTACATAACAGAGGCTTGCAGTTTCATATATATTCCTCTGTTTCTCTTCTATTGTGTATGTTTAGAAGTATTCATTTCAGTTGACATTTGTTAACTTTAGAATTTAAAAAATGGAAAAAAAAAGTCACAGTCAGTAAGTG
This sequence comes from Pseudochirops cupreus, assembly GCA_028627135.1. Classification (NCBI taxonomy): domain Eukaryota; kingdom Metazoa; phylum Chordata; class Mammalia; order Diprotodontia; family Pseudocheiridae; genus Pseudochirops; species Pseudochirops cupreus. The sequence goes on from CM053581.1 coordinate 284,316,683, forward strand.
ACAAAGGCTTGATGTGAACTCTGGTCTTCTGACTCCAAATCTACTATGATACCATGTACCATGACAAGTCTTCTCTTTAGAAGGCTTGCATTCATGTGGGAAAAGGATTAGGTGGCCCTGGGGGCAGAACTGGGAGCTACTCCTGGTGGAGGGATAAGGCCAAAAAGGAGTTACACAGAAGTAGGGCTTGGTCTGGGACCAGATTGATTTGGGGTTAAGGCTAGTTTTTAAGAGAAAACAAAAAAAGTTTCAGAGATTTAAATTTATATTCCCTTTGGGCAGAGCACCAGCAGGTGAGGGTGTGATATCCTATGTGAAGAGAGAAGAAAAAAAAGAAAGGGAGGAAGGAAAAAAGAAAGAAGGAAGGAAAGAAAGAAAGAGAAAGAAAGAAAGAGAAAAGAAAGAAAGAAAGCTCCTTGTTTTTCACTTAGCTTAAAAAGGCCAAGGTCCCCCACTACATCCTGGGCCATCTCCAGTTGTCCTGATCCATAACTTACCTCTGGACACATATGGCTCAGGAGGAAAAAGTGAGTCTGGTGACTTTGCACAGCCCTTCCTCACTTAAATCCAATTCGCTTGCTGTCATGGCATCATCTCCCTGATGTCATGGTCTTCTTTGAGAACGGACAAACAGAAGCAGCAATTTCCCCTGAGTGACGCTAGGTGGCGCCACAATGCACAGAGAGCTGGGCTTGGAGTCAGGAAGACAGCTTCCTGAGTTCAAACATGACCTCATACACTTACTAGCTGTGTGACTCTGGGCAAGGCACTTAACCCTGACTGCCTCAGTTTCCTCATTTGTAAAATGAGCTTGAGAAGAATAGGACAAACCATTCCAGCATCTTTGCCAAGAAAACCCCAAATTGGCTCGTGAAGAGTCAGACATGACTGAAAAGACTGAACAACAAACAAGTATTTCTCCTGGTTTTAGGATTTCTGTTAAGGGCACCACCATCCTTCCAGGAACCCAAGATCTCAACCTTGGAGTCATCCTTGGCTTCCCACACCCCTCAACCCACATATGCATTCAGTCAGGAAATCTTGTCAAGGATACCTCCACACTGTCTTTGGCATCTATTCCCTTCTTACAACTCTTGGCCATGTGAAAATGGACATCATCCTCATTCACACCTTCATCATTTATCAATTGATTTATTGCTATAACCTCCTAATTATTGCCTTAACCTCCTAATTAGTCTCTTCATCTGTCCTCCAAACAGTGACCAAAGTTCTATTACTAAAGCTCAGACCTAACAATGTCACTCCCCTGAAACTCTAGTGATTCCCTGTTACCTTGAGGATCAAATACAAACTCCACTTTTTGGAATTTAAAGCCCTCAAGATCTGTCTGTATTCCACCTTTCCAACCTTATTATCCATTATTCCATCAAATGATCTTCCTTTTGTTCCTTACACTTGACATCCTGTCTCCATGCCTTTGCATAGAGGCAGGCAATTCCCAAAGCCCTGAATGTATTCTTCACCTCTGCTTCTTAAGAATCTTTCATTTCCTCCAAAGTTCAGTTCACATTCTACCTTCTACATGAGGCCTTTCATAATGAAGAGTTTTTGAGGTGCTGGGACCCCAAGAATGCCAAGGCAGGGTTGCCTGGAATAAATCCACACACTCAAGCATTCTCTTAGTCAAGTGGTAAAAAGTTTATTGTAACACTTTAATAAAAGCAAGCAAGGGTCCTTAAGGGAACCTTCAAGAGACTAAGGATGATGCTGGAGTTTAAATGGGAAAAGTGGCATGATAAAGGAATGCCAGGGATACTGATTAGGTCATCTCGGGGTCTAGGTGTCTTTGGGAGTTATGGATGGGAAAGTATAAGAAGTATACCAGACGTTAAGGAAGATGTCAGAGGAATGGACCTTGGGGATCTGGTGGGAGGGAGAGTCCTTGGGCCAGCCAGGACCAAGCAGCAATTGGGCCAGTTCTGTCTGTTCTGATAGGAAAATGTGTTATGCAACAAGAGAAAATTTTCTCACAGGACAGGGGCCTACTGAGAAACTGGGAGGCTTCAAGAGACATGATCTTAGGGCTGGGGCCCAAGCACCCAATCAATAATATGCCCAGCAGCTAGTGCCTTCCTCTCAAAATTACCTTGTATTTAAGACAGATAGCTAGACAGACAGATTCTTAAATGTTTACATGTTATTTCCCCTGATTAACAGTAAGCTCCTTAGAAGGGGCTGTTTTATTTTTGCTTTGTGCCTCCAGGGCCTAACTGTGCTTATAACATAGGACCTGCTTAATAAATAATTCTTGATTGATCCATGTAAAGAACAATTAGAGCTATACAAAAATGGAATTGGTTTTCTCCTGATGTAGTAAGCTTTCCCTCCCTGAAGTCTTCAAATAAGAGTCTGGAAGAATCATAGATAAGAATCATGGTAGGCCATTGCACTGATCAGAATTCTTCAGTCTTTTAAAGTTGCTTATCTTCACAATATGCTGTTATTGTGTAATATGTTCTGGTTCTGACCACTTAATTCTCTACCAGTTCCCACTAATACTCCCAGTTTTTCCAAAGCCATCATTTTCATCATTTTGAAGAGATTTGGGGTAGAGGTTAGGGGTCCTGGGACCCCAAGAATGCCACGGCATAATGGATTGAATTCACATACTCCAGCCATCTTTCAGGCAAGAGACAGTTTATTATAATGTTAACAGAAGCGGGCAAAGTTCCTTTGGGGAACTTGCACCCTAATAGGGGTGAATCTAAAACTTATATAGAAAAGGGGCATGGGAAAGGAATGCTAGGGATGCTAGTTAGGTGATCGAAGGGTTCAGGTGTCTTTGGGAGTTATGGATGGGAAAGTGTAGGGAGTATACCAGATGTTGAGGGAGTTGTCAGAAGCATGGATCTTGTATATCTGGTGGGAGGAAGAGTCCTTGGGCCAGCTAGGGACAAAAATCCTTGGACCAGGCTCCCTTCTGGTTGTTCTGATAGGAGAATGTGTTCTGCAACAAGAGATGATTTTTCTCACAGGACAGAGGCCTACTGAGAAATTGGGAGGTTTCCAGAGACATGATCTTAGGATTGGTGCCGGAGCGCCCGATCAGTTTCTTATATCACAATAGTATTCCGTTACATTTGTAAGTCATTTTGCTCAGTCATCCCCTAATTGATTGGTATGCTGTTTGTTTCCGGTTCCCTTGCCTCACAAAAAGAGCAGCTAAAAAGATTTTTGTCCATGTGGATCCACTGATCTCTTTGGGGTAAAACCCTATAGTGGAATCACATAGTTCAGTAACTTTGGGAACATAGTTCCAAATCCACTCTGTCATAATTTCCCTAAAAGGGCAAGGAGGGGCAGGGAATAACCATCAATATAGCACTTGCTGCTTGTTGGGCATTGTGCTAAGCACTTTACAAATACTATGTCATTTGAGCCTCACAGTAACCCTGCAAGGCTGGTGTTGTTATTATCCCTACTTTACAGTTGAGGAAACTGAGGCAGACGCTGCCCAGCTGCACAGGCAGTGCTCAGATTCTGAAGCAGCAGGGAACCTCCTGATTCTGATTATATCATTGTCCGTTTTCCTGATTTTGGGCAGGGGTAGATTTAGTGGCTGATCTATAGATACAGCATGATCCTGACCTGAGGCACATTGGTAAGAGCAATGCCCCCCGGCCCTTGGACCTTTCTGCCCTGGGGCTGCAGATGGCTAACAGCTGTAGGATTCTAAGCTGCTAGGTGATACAGTGGAGAGAGTGTTGGTCCCAGAGTCAGGAAGACCTGAGTTCAAACACTACCTTAGTCATTTACTAACTGTGCGACCCTGGACAAATCACTTAAGCTCTCTCTGCCTCAATATCCTCAACTGTAGAATGGACATAAAAATAGTATTTACCATCTAGGGTTGTTGTGAGGGTCAAATGGAATAATATTTGTGAAGTACTTAGCACACAGTGGGCACATAATTAATGTCTCCCATCCTCCTTTTTTCCTTCCTTCTTTCTTTCCTCCTTTCTAGGGGTCCCTAAGCTTGGGGGAACCTTTATAAAGCCCATGAAGGACCAGAGAGGGAAGCCTGTTTGGGTGAGGGGCTCCTATGTGGCAGCCCCGGGTCAGGGAAGACTCTCTCTCTACCTTTTCCCCTAATCCCAGGGGTTAGCCTACAGATGAGCTCTATAGAGCGTCTGAGGCTCTCTCATCTGTGAAATGAGGGGACTGGGCTAGCTGACCTCTAAGGTTCCTTACAATTATGATAATATTTTTATGTGTGTATACAAATCTCTCGTAGGAAGCCAATGGTCCTTCAGACGGCTATGCTGCTGTAGCCCAGGCAGACAGGCTGAGTCAGGAGCCAGAGAGCATCAGAAAATGGAGAGAGGAGCAGAAGAAACGGCTGCAAGAGCTGGGTGAGGTGGGAGGAGCCACAGGGGGCCTGGCAGCTTTGTCTGTCTCTGGCAGGAGCCCTGAGGCCCTGCCCCCCTGGGGGAGCCAAGATGTACGGAGTGGTACATGGGGAGGAGGGGTTAGGAGAGGGAAGAGAGGCCTTAACCAGCACCCTTCAGATGCCCCTGCACTAATCCCCTGTTTGGACCCCAGATGCGGCTTCTAAAGTGACTGAGCAAGAGTGGCGGGAAAAGGCAAAGAGGGACCTAGAAGAATGGAACGTGCGACAGAATGAGCAGGTGGAGAAGAACAAAGTCAGCAACAGGTATGAGGCACAAGAGGCATCTGGGGAGGGGGCTCAGGGGCACAGGGAGTGTCTGGGAGGAGGAGGATTCAGGAAAGGGCAAGAGTGTGTGGGGCAAGGGACAGGTGGGCAACGGCGCATCTCACAGCTGGTGGAAAGAGAGAGGTTTGGGGGAGCAGGAGGAGGGAGGGTTTGGGAAGGTGGAAGGAGTCTGGATAGGAGGGCAAAGGGGGATTGAGGTGAGAGAGCAGGGAGTATTTAAAGGAATGAGGGCAAGAGGAGAAAGAGCATTCAAGAGTGATGTGGAAGGATGGGAGTGGGAATGCAGAATATACTTGGGAAGAAGGGGATTTCTGGGAGGATCAAAGGTATTTGGGAAGGCAGAGAGAGAGAGAGACCCACCATACAGGTGGCTTTCTATCCTAATCAGAAGAACAGCCTCCCTGGCCCTTCACCACCACTCAACCGTAGTATAATGGTCTCATTTCTCTTTGAAGACACTCATAGCTCTTTCCAGACATTCAATTTGTACACCCTTTCCCTGCCCAGCAGGGAGTTGGAAGCTGGAAAAAGAGTTAGTATGGTCATGTGATGGTCTCTGGAGGCCAAAGGGCCTGCCTGTTGCAAAGCTGGAGGCAGCCGAGGCCCCTACTAGACCTAGCTGTACCTGTGGGGAGCTCAGGCACATTGTTTTGGAGTTTCCTTCTATACCTATGCTTTGAGAAAGCCTTGTTCTTCATTCCTTCTTTCCTTCCTCCCTATTAAGGGCTATGAGTAGCCCTGCTGCCTTCCCAAATGGGCCTGGCGCTTCTAACATCCCTTGTGCTTCAGTACACTAATGTTGTCTTTCTTTCTCTTTAACCTTTTTGCTTGCCTCTCTTTCTTCTGTCTTCTTGGCTTCCTTTGTCTAACCCTTCCTCTCAAGGATCGCTGATAAAGCATTCTACCAGCAACCAGATGCCGACATCATAGGTTACGTGTATGTGCCTCCTTTGTTTACCTGTCCCAAGGGAAGCTTGGGGGTGGAGAGCAGTGTGCTGGGTGAGGCTATTGATGAATGATCCCCTGGCCATAGCTGGTTGATGGTTCCCTGTGCCCCAGAGCCTAGGAGGCTAGAGAAACATGGGCTTAGTGGATTTGGTTGGGAACAGTATGGGAAGGTAACATTCTATTCACAGCTGATGAAATCTAATAGTAATAGGGATAGGAATTATGCCTGTGATTTTATTGTCACAAGTAACTGCTGGAGGAAGAAACTCCCTCTAAAAATTTGTTATTCCGTTGTGACCAACTCTTTATAACCCTATTTGGGGTTTTCTTGTCAAAGAAACTTGGAGTGGTTTGCCATTTCCTTTTCCAGATCATTTTACAGAGGAGGAAACTGAGGCAAATAGGGTTAAGTGACTTGCCTAGAGTCACACAGCTAGTAAATGTCATATTTGAACTCAGGTCTTCCTGGTTCCAGGTGTGGTGCACTATTCATGTAGCTGCCCAAACAATTCAGGATGGCATCGTCTATGTACCATACAGTCTTAGCTGCCTAGAGCACTGAGAGGTTAAGTAACCTGCTCAGGGTCACACAGTCAGTATCAATCAAGAAGTGGGAGTTGAACCCAGGCTTTCCTGGTTCTGGAGTCAGTGCTTTCTCCACCACACCACATTGCCTCTATAACAATGATGCTGCTGATGGTAATGATGACAAATATTGATAATAGTTTCCATTTTCATAGTACCTTAACAAAGCGCTTTCAGCTTTCCTCATAATGGCCCTGTGAGGCAGGCTGAAGTGCCATGGCCTTCAAGGGACCTTAGGATGGAGGGGGGAGGGCTCTTTGGCACAGCAAGATAACCATGAGAGTCAAAAGTGCAGCCCTATGAGAAACCCTGCATGACACTCTTGCTTGGGCCTAGAGGGGGAGAAAGCAAACTTGGGAGAGGCTGACCTAGAGCACCACGAGGCTCTTCTTGGCTCTGTTCTGTTCAATGTTTTTATCAATGACCTGGACAAAGGCATGTATGGAATGCTTAACAAATCTGCAAATGACATAAAACTTTAAAGGACAGCCAATAGTCAATAATCAACCAATAAACTTTTATTAAATGCGCGCTATATGTCATCAGGCAGACGCTGTGTTAAGCTCTGGAACAGAAAGGCAGCAAAAAGCAGCCCCTGTTCTCAAGGAGCTAACAGCCTAGTGGGGGAGACACCAGGAAAACAGCTACGTACAGAGAAATTCTATACATCATGCCTAGGAAAAAATCAACACGGGGAAGGCACTGACACGAAGGGGGCCTGGGGAAGGCTTCTTCTTGAAGGCAGGATTCTGGGGGGACTTGAAGGGCCAGGGAGACCAGGAGGGGGAGAATATCCCAAACATGGGAGCCAGTCAGTGAAGATGCAACCAGTGCCCCTCACTCAACAGCAGAGTTCGTGTGGGGGGGTGAGGTGCGGGAAGCCTGCAAAGGGGAGAAGGGCACATTAGAAAGGGCTTTAAAAGCCAAACATGGAGTCTTCTATTTGTTCCTGGAGGTGATAGGGACCCATTAGAGCTTGTTGAGTTAGTGGAGAGGTGGCAGGTGGACCTGGGCTTTTGGAAGATTATTTCAACTTGGCCGAGTGGAGGATGGCTCACAGCAGGCAGACTAACCAGCAAGCTATTCCAGGTGTGAGGCGATGAGGGCCTGCACCAAGATTCATGGCAGTATCAGAGAAGGAGGAGTATGAGAGAGATATTCTGAAGGTAAAATCAATAGATCTTGTCAACCAATTGGATATGGGGGATGACAGAGTGTAAGTACAAGATAACACCCAGGTTCCTAGCCTGGGTGACTGGGAGGATGTTGGCACCTTCAATGCTAATCAGAAAGTTAGGAAGAGGTGAAGGTTTGGGGTGGATGTGTGGGAGGGGAATAATGAATTCCATTTTGGACATGTTGAGTTTAAGATGTCTGTAGAACATGTCTGATGGGCAGCTGGAGATGTGACTGGAGATCATCAGAGTGGTTAGGACCACATAACTAGATTTGGGAATCAAGGAATATCAATAGTGTCTAGAATGAGGTAGCTATGCTAGTCCCACTGTCTGCTTTAGTAAGATCATATCTTGAGTATCATATCCAGTTCTAAGTACTTCATTTTACAGAGAATATTGATAAGCTGGAGCACATTGGATAAGAAGGGCAGGGTCCTAGGATGGTAAGATTGGAGAACAAGATATATGAGAACTGATTGAAGAAACTGGAGATATTTAGCCTGGAGAAGAGAAAAACATTATTTCTGCCTTCAAAAATTTGGAGGGCTGTTATATGGTTGTTATGTGGATATTTGTTCTACTTGGTCTTGGGACAGAACTAAAGAGTGATGGGTAGAAGCTGTAGGGAAGATGTTGGCTGACTGTAAGGAAAAAAATTCCTCTGACAAGCAGAACTGTCTAAGAGTGGAATGTACTGCCTCATGCTCCCCATCCCTGGTTGTCTTCAAGAAGAGGATAGATGACCACTTAAAAGGTGTGGTAAAGAGGAGGTTCTTTTTCAGGTACACGTTGGGTTAAATGCCTTCTGAAGCCCCTTCTAGTCCTGAAATCCAGGATTATATGAAATGAAAAATAGCGATGTGGGACCAGGAAGCCTTCTTTCAGCTGAAGAAAGCAGGGCATCATCAGATGAGAAGGATGTGATAAACTGAATGGAAAAGATAATAGTCTTCAGCTAAGTAAAGAAAAATGTTTTTCAGGGTTTGGGGAAAATTCCTGACAAGGAAAGCCAATCTCTGGACTTGCCTTTCTTTTAGGAAAAGTAGACCTAATCTTTGCTGATGGGATAAATGGTCATGCTTTCCAGAACCATGCTTACTTCGTCTCCCAGATCATGAACATCTTTTGTCTTATAGAGTGCTTTATAATTTTCAAAGGATGTTCACAAACTTTAGGTCCTAGCCAACAGTCCTGTGAGGCAGATAAGGCAAGAAAAATTTTTATCATTTTACAAATGGGAAAAATGTGGCACATAAAAATGATTTGCCCAGGCTCAGACAGCTGGTCAGGACCAAAATCCAAATCTTTCCAACTCCCAGGTCTGACCTGGAAGGGTCACAAGATCTCTCTCTCTCTCTCTCACACACACACACACACACACACACACACACACACACACACACACACACACACTCTCTCTCTCTCTCTCTAATGGGGGAGGTGGGAGGGATACAGCTTGGATCTAATATAAAGGGCAATCTGCCAACAGTAGAACAGGGGTTCCAGAAAGCACAGTGGGACAGAGTTGACCTGGATGGGTATTAGAGAGCTAGGAGAGGTGATCAGGGGAAAGATCTTTGGCCTAGACAGAATATAATCCATAAGGACTCTTTATAGCAGGAAGGCCCCCAAATCCCAAAATGGAAATGACTTATAGGGATCTAATCCAGCCCTCACCAGAATCATGTATCCATTGCCTGTACTACTGTCCTGATAAACTGTCATCTAGCCTAGCTTGATGGCATCCAGTAAAGAAGGATCTACTCCTTCCTGAAACAGCTCATGGCATTTCTGCATTGCAAGTTTTAGGCTAGAAATATCAGTTGAAAAGAGAAACTGACTTTGCTCAGCTGGGAATAGGGCCAGATACCAATGAAAGGACACAAAACAACATGGGGTCAGAGGCCTGGGGTTTGAATACTGGCTCTTCCATTTACTAGCTATGTGACCACGGACAAATCCTTTCCCTTTTATGGATCCCAGTTTCCTTGTACGTAAAATGAGAGAGTTGGAATAGATGATCTATAAGGTCCTTTCCAGGTCTAACACTGGTTGATTTCATGATCCTGCGGCTGTCTGGTAAGATGATTTTACGTACTCTGGGGCAGGTACTAATACCTGCGTCTTTCCTTCCCGCAGAGCATCAGAAGAGGCCTTCCTGAAGGAGTCTAAGGAAGAGGCACCTGGCACAGAGTGGGAGAAGGTGGCCCAGCTGTGTGACTTCAACCCTAAGAGCAGCAGGCAGTGCAAGGATGTATCCCGCATGCGTTCTATGCTCATCTCCCTGAAACAAACCCCACTGTCCCGCTAGGCACCCCTCCGGGGTTACCAAAGAGCAGAAGGTGAGGAAACTGAGGCAGAGGTCTAAGAAGAGAGGAGGGAAGGAGAAGCAGCTTTGTTTGCTCTGGAAGCCACTCCTCCAATAGCCACAGCACAAAATGTTTAGACAGTCCTCCCTCATCCTTTGGGGCAAAGGGAGCCCCTTCCCTGGCCTCTTCCTTCCTTCTCAAATTCACGTCCTTAGGTGTCACATCGGTAGATTGGTAATTGGTTTGCCACGTCATGACCATCGGGTCCCACAGATCTTTTATTTTTCTTGACTTAAAGTTTGTGTTGTTAACTCTTTTTACACTTATTTATTATCATTCTTATATCTTTGGAAGCTACAATCTATGTCGGGCTGCTATTTGTATTAGGTCCCATACTACTACCCGTGTGACCTTTGCAAAGTCCTTTCTTTTCTCTAGGCTTCAGGTTACTCATCTGTAAGATGAGGGGGTTTCACTAGATGACCTCTAAATTGTATTAATCTTGCCCAGCTCCCTGACCTTCAAGGACATTAGAATCTAAGAGCACATGCCCGTTAAAATTTGTGGGACCCCAAAACAGAGCCTTCTCCAGCCCTTGCTGCTATCCCCAGACACCTGCTGTAGTGTCTGCAGTTTTCCAGCAACCATTTCAAGGGCAGAGGCTGTTCTAATGGGAAATGCTGGATCGTGTCTGAAATTAACTCTTTCACACCCATCTTGTGAAAATGGAAAAATAATCAGCCAAGCTTAAGTGAGGAATCAATCAGCCCACAAGCATTTGTTAATTTCCTAGTATGTACTAGACACTGTATTAGGTACTGTGGATACAAATACAAAATGAGACAGTCCTTGCCCTCAAAGAGCTTATATTCCTTTAGAGGAATAAGACATGTTCACAGGTAGGCAAATACAAGGTATATGCAAAATAAATGCAAAATTACTGGGAGAAAGTGAAACAGAAGAAATGGAAATGGGGAGAATTCAAGGGAGAAAAGTAGAAGAGGCAAGAATAGGATGCTTAATTGTGGTTTTCTTTGGAGAGTAGCTAAACAGAAAGGGTGGTCCTAGTCCTATAAAAAATTTTGAGCAATTATAGGTCCTACCAACCTGACTTAGAACTGTTTTTCCCCAGGCCTCCCAGAAAAGTCACTATTTAGGAGAAAGATTAAAATTTCTTTGTATAGGAAGAGGTAGCTACAATGATCAATGCCAGATATTCATTAGATATCAATTTACACTGCCCCCACTGTCCATTACACTGTCCATCCCTTAAGCCCCTTTTCCTCATAAGGGACCAGGAAAAACATCCCTTTTTTTTTTCTTCTGACAGCCTAGACTATTTGAGTCCAGGTGGCTATTCTAGGCTTGATATTTTTGATTCATTTACCAGCTAAGACCATTTCTACTGGCCAGTCCCCAGGTGGGTGACAATACCAGTTTCCTCAAAAACTGGCATCCTTGCCTTTTCCTTGGACACAATCCCAGCGTTCTTGGTAAGAGTCCAGGTCTCCAGCCTGAAGACAGCCTCTACCTTGGTCATAGCTCTACCCCTCTCTTTGGTTAACTAATCAATCAATCAACAAGCATTTATTATGTATCTATGTGAACTAGGTCCTGTACTAGGTGCTGGAGACACAAAGACAAAAGACAGCCCATGCCCTCAAAGAGCTTATATCCCACCAATGCAATAGCATGTTTACACACACACAAATACAGGATGTACAAAAATTAATACAAAGTAATTATGGAGCATTAACAGCTGAGAGAACCAGGAAGATCCTTGGCAGAGGAGGCACCTGAGCCAAGCCTTGAAGAATGCCGGAGGTTCTGAGAGAAGGAAGTGAGGGGCAGAGAATTCTGTCCATGGGGTACAGTCTGTGCAAAGGCTCAGGGGTGGGAAACAGAAGGTCCTGTACCAGCAGGCCAGTTTGGCTGGAATAGAGATTATTTGAGGAGAGGTAATGTGTAATCAATATCAATTCATTTATCACGTTTTAAAAAGTACCTGCTATGTGCAAAACTCTGGTTCAAGCTGGGAGAGATCTGAAAGATGTGTGGAGTTGACAGAAGGCAGACAGAACACATATGTAGAGAGCAAGAATCCATGACATCTGGTAGGTGGGGATGAACAGGAAGGTCATTAACCAAGGGCACAGGGACAGCTTCATGAAGGGGCCAGCATAAAACCTAGTATTTTTACAAAATCAAGTTTTCTAGATCAAAATCAAGCTTTCTCAGCTAAGCGGATGAAAGGTAAACTACAGGTAGAGACAGCCATAGTGCTCAACACATCTCTCATTCACACTTCCTCAGACATTGGTGCACATCATTTCCTTTTTTCTTTGACCACCCAGAAACCCTGATTTCCAGCCTTTGGGGATCAATACCAGGCAGATCAGCCTCAGTTATGAGCTGATACATGACTGAGCTTTGAAGGCTGAACTGCATTTGAAGAGTCATCTTTGGACACAGCCCTTTCCCTCCAAGTCTGACCTTTAGTATTTTGGTAATTTTCTAGCACTCGAAGGTTTCTCTCATCCAGTTCTACCAGGCCACATCCTTGCCAGATGAAATGTCAGACACCGTAATGAACTGATTAGGGAATTGGTACCAATGGCCATTGGCAGCCATCAGAAAATTCTGAAGGAAACTCATTCAGGCCCTCGATTCCATCCTTGCCTATCTTCTACTACCCTGATATAAATAAGCAATATCTTGTGCAGTTGCTGGGTCAGAATGGACAGAAATACATCACAGAGAAAGGCAGTTTCAATGAGTAGTATCACTGCCTGACTTTTGTCTCCGTGACCCTATTTCAAATCTACTAAAAATAAACTGAAGCCACAGAAAGAAAAAAAGTATTTCCCCAGATACAACAAGGACAATCAATAAATCAACATTAAGGGCCAGGCATTTTATTAATCATAATTATGTCCAGGTGTTGTGCTAAGAGCTGGGAATACAAAAAAAGGCAGCTGCAATCTAACAAGGGACACAAGATACAAACACATATATACAAACAAGCTATATAATGGATAAATACACAATAATTAACAGAGGAAAGCCACTAAAATCAAGAGGGGTTGGAAGAGACTTCCCGTAAAAGATGAGATTTTAGTTGGGACTTAAAGCTGTAGAAGTATGCAGAACCGAGGAGGGACAGCATTGGGGGAGGGGAAGGGAGGGCAACTAGAGACAATGCTAAGGGATGGAGCATCTTGTTTGTGATTCAACTAGAAGTTCTATGTTTGTACACACTGAGTACTTGGCTGTGGCTATCCTTCCACCCAACTCTGATCTCCTTGGTTCTCGGCAAACAGACAGGAAGACTAAGTAAACTGAGATACAAAATGGCCAGGTATTACAAAGGCTCAGAGATGGGGGCTTAAGCCAAACTAAAGTTAGAGGTCAGATGATAATAGTGCATATTTATAGAACACTTTGATTTATTCCTTCTACATTTATTGAGTACGTACTACATGCAGAATCTTATACACAGGGTTAGTTTTGTAGTTTGGGTAATTCATGGTCCAACACCTTGCAGACTATAGTGAGAGGAAAAGACAGAACCGACAGCTGTAACACAGTCTCACATGACAAATGCAATCAGAAAGGTACCAAGAGCTACCTCAGGTCCCCAGGAAGTCAGTCCCCTGACAAGACTCAGACTTGAGGTGGCCTTTGATTTGTGTTTTATGATTACAAAGCACTCTACATAATCTCATTTGATTCTCACAACAATCTCATGAGGTAGACAGTACAAGTGTTATTGCTTTCATTTTATAGTTGAGCAAACTGAGGCCCAGAAAAAAGGAAGTGAATGCCCAAGGTCACACAGCGGCAACTTGAGAACCATTTCATGAGAAAAATGCTTTATAAGCTGCAATGTCATATATAAATGTGAGTTAGTGTTATTATTCTGATTCTAAGCCTAATGTTCTTTGTATCTCACCATGCTTTCTTTCAGACTGCTGATTCCTGGGGTGGGGTTGGGGTACTAGAAACAACTAAGGAAAGCAGATTTCAAACCCACCTTTATTGTCTCATTCTTTAAGCATAGTGATATTCCACTCCACAATCCTCTCTAAAAATCTTTTTTTTTTGAAGATCAAAGCGCTTGCAAAATGTTTTCACCTTATAGCTCTGCCTACCTCATTTCTGCTTGGCAGCTCTCTCATCGATCTGTAGGCAGCAACAACACACTGCTTAAAGGCACTCAAAAGTTTACAAAGCACCTTTCTCACAGTCCTGTAAGAGAGACAATATGCCATTTTTCAGAGGAAGCAAAAGCTCAGAAAGATCAAGTGACCAGTCCATGGTTGCACAGCTAATATTAGTGCCAGGATTCAAGCTTCAATCCCTATCTTCAAGTCCAAAGTTCTTTTCCTTATACTATGCAATTTTAGAGAAATCATAGGATTTGAGAATGAGGAACCCTAGATGTCACTTTGTCTAACTTCCCATCTACTACCAGAATCCCTCTATATTTATGAAGCTTTCTTATTCTCCCTTTTGAACAGCAATAACATGTCAAAATCCTGCAGTAAACTCATCCAAGGCCCAGCTTCCATCTCTGCCTTCCTTCTACTACTCTTGTGCAACTTTTAAGTGGTTCTGAACCATATTTACAAGAAGGAAAGAGAAACAAGCTAGTTTCAAGGGAGAAAACCTTCTCCTCTTTAGGTATTCATTCATATAGAATGAATCTTCTTCATTTCTTAGCACTTCATGAGTTACTCTGGCCAAAAAAGAAATCAGCTGGTGGCCAGCCTTAATGGATCAAATCTCTCTGCACTTACCTAAGCCAGTCCTCATGATAAGTATCCACTAAAACCTTTCTATTCCTTAAGTCTGAAAATAGCCTAGTAAGGAAAAGCAGAACAAGAGTTATTACTCTTGGGGCCACTAAGTGGCACACTGAATAGAGCACCGGGCCTGGAGTCAGAAGGACCTAAGTTCAAATGTGACCTCAGACACTTGATACACTTATTAGCCATGTGACTTTGGGCAAGTCACTTAGCCCCAGTTGCCCTCCAAAAAGCAAGAAAAAAAAAGAATTATTACTCATGCTTATTTTACAGATGAAGAAATGGGTGCTCAAAAAGGTTAATCGGTTTCCCTTATTTCAGAAAGCTAGTTGTTGGTAGACTTGGAATCAGAATCCAGGTTTGTTGACTTTGAGTCCAATTCTCTTACTTGAAAGACTTCAGAGAGTCTTGAGATTAAGCTAGTTCCCCTAAGAAAACTATCACTGTTCTTGAGGTGCATGCTCTGGACCAAATTCCTTCTCTGGATCTGTTTTGGTAGGTTTATAGATTTAAAGCTGAAAAGGACCTTAGGGTTCTTCTACTCTAGCACTTTACAAATGAGAAAATTGATGCCCAGAGGGTTTTAGATAACTTATATAAGGGAACAAGGGTAGTGAGCAGAGCTGGCTTTCAAATCTAAGTCCTCATACTCTAAACCCATTGCTCCATTCACTGGACCACTTATCTCCTTTGTAAAAAAAAAAAGGGGGACAGAACTAAATGTGTCTCTTAAGTTTTGATCCAACTCTGACATACTGTTTTTCTATTATGCAACAAGATCATACGTAATTCAGAGAACTGAGGTTAAGGCTAAATTCATAGCACTCTGGCAATCAGTCTGGGCACATGATACAGAAAAAGAATGTCTAATTCGGAGTAAGAGCTTGAGATTGCTATTCTAACACAACCTTTAGCTTCTCTGTGAATTGCTTTTCTCATCTGTAAAAGGGAGATATCTGTACTATCTACTTTGCAGGGCAGTTGTGAGAAAAGTATACTGTAAACACTTACAGTGAGGAATTATATTTATTATTTATCTGTTATATACTGCATGGATAATACAATAAGGACTATATGGGAGAAGCAGAAAAAGGGCTGGCAAAACAAAATTGAAGACAAGTTCTGCTCTCAAATCCAAACACATTTCATTCTTTAATGAAAAAATCCATTACATTATCAACAGTTCTGCCTGAGCAAAACACAGGACTCACTGAATACCATTAGGTATGGCTTCATCATAGGGCCAAGAAATTCTTCCAATCCCTCTCTGGAAAGTTGCTTGAGTTCCCCTGCAAATGGTCAATCACTCTTTCTAGTAAGGGGTCATTGCTCTCAGTGACGCCTGGGTGATTTCATGGCTGAGACTACCAAGCCCCCGAGAATGGCCATCACTGTCAAACCCTGAGCCAAGATCCTGGTACGCATCATCATCTGGGATCTCTGGCTATTTCCCCGGTGAAAGCAGTAGAGTCCATAAGACAAGGCTCCAGCTGTGGCCAGACAACCTGCAGGGGAACAAGACAGATGGAAAGAGAAAGTTCAACATCAATTCAAATAGTCAACCAACATGCATTTATTAAATACTTTCCATGTCAGGTGCAGCGATACAAAGACAAAAATGACAAAATCCTTTCCCTCAAGGAGTTTAAATTCTATACAGAAATAGATAAATAGAATTTTTAAAAGGCCTAAAGAGCTTTATCTCCTCTGTATACTCACTCCTGAATCAGAGAGGAGTCTATGGCCCCAAGAGGCTTACAATCTGTCGAGGAGAGGCCAAAGGAGAGGCAGTAATTACATCCAAGTAACTTTAATACACACAAAGAATAAAAGGCAAGACAAGTCATTGAGAAGCACGAGATAGGCTATTTATGTAAGGCAAAGAAATAAAAACTCTAAGTTTTCCTCCCCGACCCTCCCCCCAGCTGTCCCAGTTTTGTGTTTTCCTAGGCCTCTTCCCCAGTTTAAGACGTTCCCTGCCAGTAATGCCCTTTGCTGTGCTTTTAAACTGACAGGCCCCAGCATAGGGCGAAGACCCCTCCCCGGCTAAGACAAGCAGTTGAGCTCGGTTCTGGTCTCGGTGTCTATCCAATTAAACCCAACAAGCATTTATCCGGGGCCTTCGGTATTCCAGGCCTGGGGGATACAAAAGACAAAAACCAAACAGTCCCTGCAGGGGCGTGGGAGGTGGCGATGGGGGTGGGGCGAGGAATGTTGCACCCCGCTGTGTGTACGTGCGTGCGTGTGTGTGCGTGGGGGGGTGTACCCGACACTCGAAGTTAGCGAATTCGAGGTGCGCGGGGATGGGAAAGAGTTTGGGGAGACGGAGATAGAGCCGGGGTGACTTTGGGGGGGGTCCTCTCCCCCAGCATGTGCTCCCCGCTCGGCTTCCTGCCCCTCGTCTCAGCCCCACCTCGGGTCTGGTTCCCAGTCTCCCCCCCCCCCCCCCCATTCTCCCTTACCTATGGGCACCACAGGGTTCTCGCGGATCTTGCGTTGAAATTTGTCCCTGACGCTCTCATCCCGCAAACGGTGCGGGGTGGGGCTGAAGCCCTCAATGACTGGGGGCGTCGAGGGGTCAAAGGCCACCTCCTGCACCACCGACCCAGGAGATGACATCTCGGCCGACCCCGACCTCTCGGCCCAAGATTTCCTCCACACTCAGTACTTCTTTTGCCCGCCCTTTCCTCTTCCGCTGCTGAAAGCTTGTAGTCAAATCACAGCAGCGGAGGGAGAGGAACCTGCGCCCTCCTCAGCACATGCGCAGTGAAGAATTGGGGAGCGATCCCACCGGCCTGGAGAACTACTTTTCCCAAGAGGCTCTCCGGGGCGTTCCACTAAGCGTGCGCAAGAGCATGTGTAGAAAGGGCGGCGGCGTCTGCGGAAGAAGCGCAGGGCTTCCACGCGGGTTCTAGGGGTGTCTTTTGTAGGGCGCGTGTGAGCGGTTGGAACCGGTGGTCCCGGAGTCGTCGCGATGCCTAAAGCTAAGGGAAAGAATCGGCGGCGGAAATTCGGTTACAACGTTAACCGGAAGCGGCTGAACCGTAACGCGCGGAGGAAAGCAGCGCCGAAGATCGAGTGGTGAGCGCGAGGGCCCGGGGCTGGGGGGACTAAGGGCACGGGGCCACGCGATAGGCGAGGCGGACTCCGCTTACGGCCCTGCTTCTGCTTCCGCAGCTCTCACATCCGTCACGCCTGGGACCGCTCCAAGTCCGTGCAGCAGAACCTAGCAGAAATGGGCCTGGCCATGGACCCCAACAGGGCTGTACCCTTCCGGAGAAAGGTACGTTCCGGCTCTTGGCACTCGCGCAGGACCACCAAAACAGAGCCTCTGCCAGATAGGTCTTTCAGACACTCCAAAACCTTCCTCTTATTTTTGTCGAGGACGCCGCTGACCGGTCACTCACCCAGAATCCTAACCTACCCCAGGAGTTATCGACTCTGCACTCTCCCATGCCAACCTCCCAGCCATACAGCAAGCCTTCGTTAAGTTCCGGGTATGGTGTTAAGTGCTGGAGATAGAAAGAAAGGCTTTCACAACATCTTTTAAATGGGTCTATTCTTTATTTGCACAGCTACTATCCTTGTTTAGACCTTCCTCGTCTCTGACCTTGACCGTTAGACTCCTTAATTTGTGTCTTACCTCCAATCTCTCTAGTCCATCCTATACACTTTCCAATCGATTGCATGAAGAGTCACCAAAGTGATATTCCGAAAACATAGGTCTGATCATCATGTCACTTCCTTGTTCAAGAAGCTTCATTGGTTCTCTTTTTCCCATAGGATCAAATACAAACTCCTCTGTTTGGCATTTGAAATATTTTGCAGTCTAGCTTTCCAGATTTATTACACATTAATCCCTTCACAGTCTCTTAAATTCCAGCCAGGTTTACCTATTTGCTATTCCTCAAACAGGGTATTCTGTCTCCCTTCTAGCCGTTTCACAATTCACCATGTCTGGAATTGTTTGTTCTTTACCTTTGCTTCTTAGAATCCATTATTTCTTTCAAAGTTTAGTTCAGATGCCGTCACCTCCATGTAATGCCATTCCTAATTCCCTCATTTGCTCGTGCCTTTTCCTGTGCATCTCATTTATTCCTCCTCCCCATTACCTTGTATTTACTTTGTGTATTTTACGTACATGTTGTTTCCTGGGTTAAGTTCCTTGAGGCCAAGGACTGTAGCAGGGAACCCAGCTTATAGTGGGTACTCAGTAACAGATTATTTATCAACTTGAGTACAGAACTAAACTAATAGGTTGGCACAACTTCATTTAGCACCTTGTTAGGAATATCTAAAGTAGTAGGCTAGTAGACAGCATACATTCCCCCATTCCAAATGAGTTAATCCCTGGATAAGTTCTATATTTTCCCCTCTTCCAGTGGTGGAAGGTTATCAGATGGGTTTGTCATCTCTTTGGGCTGGTGTCTAGGGATATGTCCCTAGGTCTGAAATGCTTTCAGACACTCCCAGTTGAATTTGCTTTAGAGAACTAATTTAATAGGACCTGTAGTACTTTACAGTTTGTGGTTCTTGCCCCAGGTATCAGAATGGGTAATTATGATTCTGCTCCTGCCTCTTGGTAGTGAGCTTTCTCTGTCTTGGGACTGATACTACATCCCCAGTACCTCTTAGAATGGAGGTATTTTTTAACCCTGTCATAGTAGTCTCTTGGTGCTTTATGGGGGATAGGTTAAGTCCTCCCTCATGCCTGCCTAAGCTTTTAAAAAAATTTGTAGACCATGGAATTATCTCAGGGCCAGCTTCTCTGACATTTGTTTCAGGTGGGAAAGTAAGCTTAGTGAGAAAGCACAGAACTTGGAGTCAGGAGACCTAAGTGGGTTCTAGTCTTGGTTTTACTACTAATTTGCTATTTTACCATGGGCAAATCACTTCACCTTTCTGGGTCTTGGTTTTCTTATCTCTCAAATGGACTGTCTGGAACAAGCAGTTTTCAGAAGAAGAAATTAAAACTATCTGTAGTCATATTAAAAGATTCTCTAAATCATTATTGATTAGAGAAATGTAAATCAAAACAACTCTGAGGTACCATATCAGACCTATCATATTGTCTGACATGACCAAACAGGAAAGTGATAAATGTTGGAGAAAATGTGGGAAAACTGGGACACTAATGCATTGTTGGTGGACTTATGAACTGATCCAACCATTCTGGAGAACAATTTGGAACTAAGTCCACAGGGCTATAAAACTGTGCATACCATTTTAGCTGTCAATACCAGTTCTAGATCTATATCCCAAAGAGATCATAAAAATGGGAAATGGACCCTCCTATACAAAAATATTTACAGCAGCTCTTTTTGTGGTGGCCAAGAACTGGAAATTGAGGGGATGCCCATCAATATGGGAATGGCTGAACAAGTTGCATTATATGAATGTAAAGGAATACTATTGTGCTATAAGAAATGATAAACAGGTGAACTTCAGAAAAACCTGGAAAGACTCATGAACTGATGCTGAGTAAAATGAGCAGAACCAGGAGAACATTGTACATAGTAACAGCCACATTGTGCTGACTGACTTTGATAGACTTAGGTCTTCTCAGCAGTGCAAGGATCTAAGACAACTCCAAAAGACTCATGATGGAAAATGCTATGCACATTCAGAGAAAGAACTATGAAGTCTGGGGGGGCGGAGCCAAGATGGCAGCATAGCACGGCTGTGCCCCGCCCCCAGGGAGGAGCAGAGGAGCCTCTCTGGTGAGCGGATTAGCAGCAGCTGCGAGGAGCTCAGTGGGACCTGCAAATTTGGGAGCGGAGCAGTCCAGCCAAAAGGCCTCCAGAGCGGAAAAGTGAAAGGCAGAGGTTTTGCACCCACCTCCCCGTTGCAGCTTCCCGCCCGTGGCCCGCAGACAGCAGGGGGACTAAACCATTGTTCTGAGGCCAGTGCTCTCCTGTTGAGGTGCCTGGATCCGGATCGCCGTCTTGGGCTTTTGGTTCTGGAGTCTTCGCTATCCAGTCAGCCGGAAGTAAGTAGGAAGGGTCCCAGCACCTTCCTGAGAGCTACAGCAGCCAGGAGGACCCCAGGGATTTGGGACAGAGCTTTCCCTTCTGGAAGCAGAGCCCCACGGAGATTTAAAAAAAAATCACTGACTGAACAACCATGAGTAAGAATAAGCATAAAAAGCAAAGTAAGAACAGCTCCCAAACCCTAGATTCCTT
>CM053581.1:284337888-284356736 GCA_028627135.1 Pseudochirops cupreus
GATGTGGAAAAACTGGAACACTAATGCATTGTTGGTGGAGTTATGAAATGATACAACCATTCTGGAGAGCAATCTGGAACTATGTCCAAAGGGCTATAAATAATTGCATACCCTTTGACCCAGCAATACCACTGTTGGGATTATATCCCAAAGAGATCACAGAAGTGGGAAAAGGACCCATATGTACAAAAATATTTATTGAAGCTCTCTTTGTGGTCAATTGGGGAATGGCTGAGCAAATTATGGTATATGAATGTAATGAAATACTATTGTGCTATAAGAAATGGGAAGGAGATGGACTTAATAATTACCTGGAGAGGCTTATACAAATTTATGGTAATTGAGAAGAGCAGAACCAGGAAAAATTTGTACACAGTCACAGACACATTGTATGTGTGATGACCAACCTTGATAAACTAGACTCTCCTCTACAACTCTACAAGTCTCAAGATGGAAGGAGATATCTACATTCAGAGAAAGATCTAGAAAGACTAGAGTTTAAATGGAGACTGAAGCAATACATGCTATCGCTCTTTTTCACGTTTGGTTTTGTTTCTTTTTTCCTAGTATTCACTCATTGGTTACAACCCTTCTATACAACCAGGCTATTGTACAATGTGAAAGTATTTGCAGATCCTATACATGATTGCACGCCACCATGGGGGGGCGGGTAGAAAGGAGGGGAGAAAATCTGAAACTCAAGTAATTGTGGAACTGAATCTTTTAAACTAAAAGTAAATTTAAAAAAAAAAGCTGAAACTCACCTAGGTTTTTATTTCCAAGTTGCAGTGCTTTTCCCATAATACCATTTTGTCTCTTCCAAACCAAAACCATGTTAAATAACACTGAGGGGTTTTTTGGTAACATTTATTTTGTACTTTTGACATTTAGTTTCACAGTCATCTTTTAGCCACTAATAATCCAGTTTATGTACCTCCTTAGAAAAACTGTAAACATAAGCTGTTAGGTAGAAGACTAACACTTTACCTTTCAGCATTGGATGTTGGCCATTCTTCTTTTCCTTAATGGGCATCCATCCAGATAGCTCCTGAGAAGGGAAGGCTTGAGATTTCTTTCCTCATACTTAACGCTTGGCCACCAAGTTAAACTAAAACATGATTCCAGTCCGTGGGAATCTGAGAGGAAATGCTGTTGATTCTAATAGAGAAAGGATTCCGATAATACTAGCTGACAACATTGAAAGTTTACAAAGCACTTTTCTTTTCCACATTACCTCCTAGTATCCTCACAACTGCCCTTGGAGATCAGTGCTGCAGATGGATTATCAAGAGGTGACTTGTCTTTCAAGGTCATACAAGTAATAAGATTCATACCTTTGTTCTCTGAACCCAGATCCAGTGTAGCCTAATAGCTTTTAACTGTGTATTAAGATGTTGAGTTAATGACGTTAATTCAAACATTATTCATTGCCTACCACATCCAAAGCGATGTGCTGTGCGTTCAGGCATTGTTTGTTGTACCATTTTCCAGTCTACCTAGAGCTCACAGTAGGTTGGGATACTAAGAAAACACTGGTGTTTTGAAAGCCACTGATGTGGTAGAAGCCAGATGTGTCTGTCTAGTGTTTCTGGGCATTGAGTGTCACTGCTGGCTTGTTGGAGTGAGTGAATCAAAGTCCTGGCCAGAGGAAGCTTTAGATGTATCTCCACTGTTTTCTCTGACAAAGAACTAATTTTCTAGACTTGCATGGGGGCTGAGTGTGAAGAATTCCCCTTGGAAATACAAAAGTGTACATTATTTTCATGGCTGTGTTTCGCTTGAGTAGTCACAAGTCAGTTCAGTTTCCCACACTGATGCAACTATAGGCCATACCCTTAAAATGAGGTCTCTTCAGAAAAAAAAAAATACATACCCTGAAAAAAGTTCTCATTAAGTACCATATTAAAAATATTTCTTGTGAAAGTTTTCACATTTTTTATTCAAATAAATATGCTTTCTCATGTTTATTATCTTTCCTTTGTTATCATAGTCTGAGCAGCAAGGAACCTTAGAGATTATACAGTTTTAGCCCCCTGGTTTTCAGATTAGGAAACAAGGCCAGAGAAGTTAAGTAGCACATATTAAGAGTATGATTATATCCTGAACACTAATTTTACAACTATAATTTGAAGAAAAGTCATCTATTCAGAGCAATATGCTGAATAATGAGCTGTGTTCACTTATCACCCCTTGTGAAGCTTAGTTCTGGAACCAAGCTTGAAAGATCCTGGTCATATGGAGCAATTGGTAAATTTTTTAGACCATCAGTAGGCATTTAACCTTCCTAAACTGTTGTGGAGAGACAGCAGATCTGCAATCACTGGGGACTGGGTTCAAATGCTGGTTTTTCTGTTTCCTATCTTTGTGATCTTGGGCACATTCTTTCATCTCCTTGGGCCTTGGAATCTTAGTCTATAAAATTTAGAGATTAGATTGCATGATCTCTAGATCCCTTGTCACATTCAATCCCATGTCTCTCTCAAGAGATTTTTAATCTAAAATCAATCAGAAGACGGGGGCGCAGCGTACACTTAAATTCTCAATGATGTAGCTGTTGTCTAACCACAAGGTAAGTTTGAAGCCAGAAAAGGGGGCATGCATATTTAGGCTGGATCCTCCAAAGCAGAGGCTATTGGGGAAGGAGCTAGCTGCATGGAATTCATGTAGTGAAAGGAGCTGGGTTGCCAGGGTTGTGAATAGTTTCGGAGCTGAGTTCCACAGGGTCAGAGATTTGGCTGAGAAAAATTATTGCTTAGGAGTAGCTGAGGAAGAAGCGCCAGGAGAACTAGAAGGCAGCTAAGAGTCCTTAGCAAATAATATCCATGTTCTTATTTTGTCCTATTGGGTACCAGTTGAGATGAGGAGTATGTTAACGATCTCTATTATGAAGCACAATGATTAGATATGAATCAGGAGAGGGGAGCTTATAACCCAACTGATACCTTAAAAAGAAGTGATAATGCTGTGATTAGCAACCCTCTAGCCTGCGTAACAATTCCCTGAAGTCTCTAGATCTTCCATGCAGCACCATTCCTGAATAATATTTTCAGTGAAGCTTTTTTTAAAATCCCCAAATGACCCCAACTCTATGATTTTTTTTTTTGGTGGGGAGAAAAGTATTCACAAACTCTAAGATCAATACTTATTTCAAATATAATATTTACTTATTATAAAGGAAGCTGTGGTCCATAGGCTAAAGGAAAGTCAGGAAATCATTCTGATGGCTAAAGGACCTAGATAACCTCTAAAATTGCAAAGGACATTTCTAAAATCTTAAATTCATACTTGCCACACAAATTTACCTTTTAAGATTCCATGAGAAATAAGACATTTCTAAATGACTGGACAGTTAATTATAATTTCAAGTGGTAGTGATAATTTTTGTCTACAATAAAAATAGACTGTAGGGTATGATGAGTTTTTTCCCAAGGGCACAAACTTACTAAGCTTTCTTTCACTTATTCTTACCTCACTTGTAGGTATCTTGCTCCCTTTAATTTAGCTCCATTGTGGAATTGAAGTTTATTTTTGTTACTTTTGGATTTACTTAATAAAAATTTACCTCCCTAAATTTTTTTCTAAATCTAAAAAGCAAGGGAGTTGGATGTTTTTCCTAATGGAGAGAAATAAATCAGACTTTTTACTTGATGTGGCCCATGCCAAAAAATTTTCCCCCATTTCCTATAGAACTAGCTTTATATCATATATGTCAACATATATGTGATGTGATATACACACACATACACATATGAGTGATCATAGACATTAGAACCCTAGCATTTCAGAGCTAGAAAGGACCTAGAGATCATCTAGTCTAACCCATTTTGCAGGTGGGTCCCAAAGAGGGAAGGTGACTTGCCTAAGGTCACATGTATAGTTAGTGGTAAAGCTCAGCCTCTTTACTCCCATACAAGTGTTACTTTTATACTTTAACCATACTTCCAGCATGGTTATTAACTGCTTCAACGGGAACATTGGCATGGATAAACTAAAATTCACACTGTATTTGGCTTTGGAACACTTGGTGATGTTTAGAAGAATAACCTATAGAATTTGTTTGCATTCCCTGAGAGTGCTAGCCTGATGGTGGCAGACAGCTAGTCCAGATTTTAAATTCACTACAAGTCCGTAACAGTTGACACCATTACAGTATCTCTTTCACAGCTTTCAAAGGTCTAAAAAACCCAGTGGAACAATCTCCATTGCCCTCTTTGACAGGCTATTATATTAATGACATGCACAGTTTTAGTCATTTTGCCCTTCCTGGCCACATTGACCATCATCCAATATATTAACAATAGCACTCGGAAACATGATTGAGTCTGGAATTTGGTCCTGCTTCCCATAAAATTTTTAAATGGGGAGGTTGCTATCTTTGCTGTAGGCTCAAGCTCAGCCCTGCTGGCCTAACGGGATGATTTCACTAAGCAGTTTTCTGCCCCTTCAAGCCTATATGAACAGATGCAGGAGGAGAGTTAATGCACAGTACATGAATAGCTTCACTCTTGACAGTCTGTAAGAACATGCAAGACAAGATTTTAAAGTTGGATGGAATCTTTGAGATCATCAACTCTGCCCCCTTTATTTTACAGTGGATGAAACAGGCCTCAAGAAGAGGAAGTGACTTGTCTAAGGTCACACAAAATAGCACAACTCAAACCTAGATCTTCTGACTCAGTGTACCATACAGCAGTTGCCTTCTTTTTTCCCCATCATCTTACTGATGATTTGTGCTTATTCCTCAGCCCTGAGGAAGGGATTTGGAGAGATGTCATGTCTGGCCAGGGTCACAGGATAGTGAGTGATAGGGAGACCTCAGCAAAGTGTCTCTTAGTCCACAGATGTTGATCTTCTCTCCTGACTTTAGGTCAAGAAGCAAGTAAGCTCAGAACTTGACATTCTTTTTCCGGGAACTTGCAGATCCTGCTTGGAGAACATATCCTCAATATCAATGTCACTGAGATAGGAAGTTTGTTTTAGACTATGACAGCCCTAGGAGGGACCTGGAAACTGTTGATCACAGTAGGCCAGGGCCAGAGCCCAGTGAAGGACAGATGCCCAGAACTAACTAAAAGTGAACTGTTGGTGTTGTTGCCTCCAGGAGCCTTGGGAAAGGAACTTGGCAATCCCTGTACCCTTGGTAGAGTCAGATCCTGAGACCTTACAGATAAATGAGACTGGCATGAGCACTTCCTGCACTGGTCCAGATTTCAGCCTCTTGATGAGTTGCAGCCATCTCACATGCCGTCCATCTTTCTCTGTAGATGCTCTGCCCAATTGTGGAGGAATTTTTTAATTCTTTTAATATGTTCTGTATGCCATGGCATCTTGTTCCATGACCAGCCTACTTCTTGTCATATTTGTTCGCTATAGTAGACTCCATACCATTCTCCAAGTTCGTCACTGGTAATATATACTTTTTTTTTTTTTTGCATTCACCACTCTGCTATTCAGTCTCTTCATCACCCTTTGGGTCACTGGTACTTTTGATTCCTCATTGTGGCCTTCTGTGATTTCTAGCCCTATTACATCCCTGGGTGAAATGCTGGATTTAAGAAGAAGAGCTTTTGCACTTCCCATATCTCTCCAAGCTTGCCCATCCTGTCCTCTTTCCGTCATCTTGCAGCGTAGCCACATGCCCACAAATGTCCTGGCAGATGCTCTCAAAAGCATCAACAACCCAGAAAAGTGAGGAAAATGCCAGGTTCTTATTAGGCCATAGTCTAAAGTAATCATCTAGTTCTTAATGGTGAAGATGAAGCATGGTTACATTGGCAAATTTGAGATCATTGATGATCACAGAGCAGGAAAAACTGTTGTGAACCTCACAAGTGTGCTGTAATCAGCCCCAGATCTGACGTTCAATTGAAAGATCTGGAAAAGTGGCAGAATTGTTTGCTACCATCCCATCAGTTTGGGTTCATTGTGCTTACAACCTCAGCTGGCATCATGCACCATGAGGAAGCAAGATGAAAACACAGGAGGAAAAATCCTGGGATTCTTTTTCTAAGGGTGTAAAACATACATATAAGTAAAATGCTCTGATGGACAAACACAGGAGATGCAGGGTGCTTTCACTGCAGCCGGCAGCTTGGGAGCATTAAAAGTGCTGCACAGTCTGTCAAAGGCAGTCCCACTTTATCTTCAGTTCGGTTCTGGGGCCAGCCCCGTCCCTTCGCAGCACCTACGTGAAAACTATACAGTCCCCATCTAACCAATAGTCAGACTCGGAAAATAAGCTTTCCTCATCCACCTTCCTGGCAGCCCATGAAGCAAATCAAACAGCAGATAACGTAATGCTAATAAATAATTGGGGTATTGGCCTTGACCTATGATTTCAGTAGTGCCAGAAATTGCAGGTTGTGAAACTTTACCAACACAGGCAACTGTTCTGTAATTTTTAGTCCACAAAAAGCAAAGTAGCGTAACCAAGGCCACATAGCCAGTATCAGTCCGAGGTGCGGCTCGAACCCAGGTTTTCCTGACTTCTGGGCCAGCTGTCTACCTGCTATGCCAAGTTTCATCAACAAAAAATAAGCTTATATTTCTTTATGGTTCACAAAACATGCTTACAACAACGCGGTGAGGTCAGTAGCACCAAATTCTCTCAAGCCTTACAGTGGCTGTGTGAGATGGGGGTTCTTTTGCCCCTATACCAAGCAGAGATAAGAGACTGAGGATCAAGAAAGAGAAGCAATTTGCTTGCAGTCACATGGGTTGTAAGTAACAGCTAAATTCAAGTCCAGGTATTCTGGCTCCAAATCCAGTGTTCTCTTCCATTACACTATAGTATTGTTAATAGGCCACTTCCTATATGAGATGGTTTGGCACTGTAGGCAGGTAATCCAAAGGGCCACTTGGTGGCCTGAGAGCTGAGGGCTGTGCTGAGAGCAGAGCTTAAAAGGGCTGTTCACCATGGGGCTCCCTGAAAGGTGACCGCTGCCATAATTCATCCCAGATACAGGAGGCAGAGAAGGAAAGTATCCTTCCATGGATTTCTTTCTTGGGAGCCCAGAAGGAAGCCAACAGCCTCTATTGAGCTCCTGAATTCTTTTCCTCTGTGCACCAGGATTTTAGGATCCAGGTTCAGGATTTTATACCTGGAAAGAACCAC
Organism: Pseudochirops cupreus; assembly: GCA_028627135.1. NCBI lineage: Eukaryota > Metazoa > Chordata > Mammalia > Diprotodontia > Pseudocheiridae > Pseudochirops > Pseudochirops cupreus. The sequence goes on from CM053581.1 coordinate 284,345,003, forward strand.
TTTGGACCAACTCTTCATCTTACAGATGAGGGCGCAGGCCCACGGAGGTGAAGTGACTTCCCTAAAGTAACTAGCAAGGTCTAGATTGGAACCTAGGTCTTGACTCCAAATTCAGAACTTTCAGGGATCCTCAGAAAAGCACCTCTCCAACCTGAAGTTTATCAGGTAAACTGCTGGAGGACTGGGCTGTGTGGGAAGGTGAGTAGGGAGCCTTTACCCCAGAAGGTATATTTCCAGTCAAGCTTGAGAGAGAAGATCCAATAGCAGTGTCCAGACATGGTGAATGCTTGGAGGTGAAGAGCCTGGCCCAGCTGGGGGAATACTGACCGGCAGCAAAAAGAACTCACGCTGGCCAAAGGCTTGCAGGTCCAGTTCTTGCTGCAGCTGAGCCAAGCTCAAGGCTTCACTCTTGTCCTACAGATGAAGAGGGAGCCAAGTCTGAATGGCAATACCATAGCATTTCTTACTCTATAGTTGGACTACCCCAGAGGGCAGATAGGCCTGTGTCCATTAGCCCTGCTTGGGGTGAGGGGATTTTGGGGAGTGTACAACAGTGGAGTCCCCTAGTGTGAATTCAACTTCCCTCATCTCCCATATCTACCTGACCTTATCACCTCCTTCATCTCATTATGCTCCTTCTACCACCACCCCCTGGCACCCGTATTATTCTGGTGGTTTCTGGATTGCTTTGCTGATTAAATACTGAATAGTGGTGGACCTTGCAGGAGTGATTCCTTTCATTGGCTGTCCCCCATGCCTGCAATGCTTTCCCTCCTTCCACCTCCTGACTTCCCCGGCTCAAATCCTAGCTTCTTGCAGGAGACCTTTCCTGATCTACTTCCCTCCTCCAAACTTCTACCTCTTCTCCCCAATATACCCAGTACCTTCCCTCTGGAATGGCCTTCAACGATTTTCATTGCATATATCTTATATATATATTTTGTTATATGTTGCCTTTCTTCCCCACATAGGACAAAATGTGGCCCATAATAAGCACCTAATAAATGCTTGTTGATTGACTGACTGCCCTCCTGACATCCATACACCGGCCCTCAGGTAAAAATGGGGGAAGGAGGCCAGGAAATTAGAGGATTCTGACTGTAAATCTCTTGTTCTTTTCCACTATAACACAAGTTTAAAGGGCTTTATATGAGTAGAAGGACTTTAGGATATAAAGAGGAAGGGGACCTTAGACATCATCTAATTCAATTCTTTCATCATATCCTCAGAATAGTCAGTTTTCCCTTCCCCATTCTCCTCACTCCTGTTTTAGGACCCCTCAGCCTAGTTTAGGAAGATTGTATTGCCCTGAATTGGGAATTAACAGTCTTTGGTTTGACTGCCCAATACAGTGTAAACTTCTTGAAGGTATAAACTGTTTTTCCTTTTATTTTCATATCCTCAACACCTAGCACGATGCTTTGTAGTAGGTAATTAATGATAGTTGAATTTCATTTTGCAGATCAGTAAACAGACTCCCAAAGAAGGGAAACGGCTTAGATTAGTCTTCTGAATCCAAATCCAAGGTTCTTTCTCTACACCAGATTCCATTTTAAGCAAAAGAAAATACAGTAAAATCTGTTGGCTTCTTAATAAGCCTGTCAACCTACTCTCCCTTCCCTTCACCCTTTAACACTGCTGCCGGATTAATCTTCCTTACACAAAGGCTGAGCAAGTTCATTTCCTGTCTGGGAATTTTCTCACCTACAAAGTGAGAGCATCTCTAAAATCTTGTTCCTTTTTAAAAACTAATATGTCCTACATAGGTTAAGCCCCCAAATTGAGATATCTCTGTGCAGCTATGGTGTAGGAGAAGAACAATGGATATGGAGTTGGAAGACAAGTTTAATTCCTGGTTTTAGAATTAACTAGCTGAGTAACTTTGGGCAAGGTCATCCCCTCTGGACCTCAGTTTACTAAGCTGTAAAACTGTTGAGAGGGAGATAGGACTAGATGACTCTAAGGTCTCTTCCACCCCTAAATCTCACAGCCCTGTGACTTGGGTTCAAATTTGAGCTCCACCATTTCCTGCTATGACTAGCAACTATTATTTAAGGTTAGGGAAACACTTTTCAATCTTTATCTCATTTTACCCTTACAACTACCCCCGGGAGTTAGAAGCTATTATTATCCCCATTTTACAGATAAGGAAGTTGCTTCTGGCAAGTCACCTGAATCAGATGAGGCTCAGTTTCTTCCCTCCTAGAGTGAGGATAATAATAATGTTGGTATTAATTACCTCTGAAGAAAACCTGAAAGCAACATAGAACTTACAGTGATCCCCCCCACAGAGACCACTAATAGGAAGAAAAGTCCCTATACACACCAAGGTATTACTAGTAGCATTTTCTGTAGCAGCAAAGAACTGGAAACAGAGTTGATGCCTGATTGGGAAATGGCCAAACAAACTGTAATACAAGAATGTAATAGACTATTGCCCTACATTATAAGAAATGAAGAATGTGATGAATATGGAGAGAAATGAAAAGAGCTACATGAACTAAGTAAAAGGGGCCAAGAAAACGATATATACGATGACAATAATGTAAACAGAAAGAAACACACAAAAACGTGAATGCTGCAAAATCACAAAGAAAAAGCATGGCTCAAAAGAAGAAGTATGAGAATACACGCCCACTCTACCCTTTTGCAGATCTAAGAAGTTGAAGATTATGGTACATTGTACATTTTCAGACTACTTTGATGTATTGATCAGTTATGCTGATTTTCCCCTCTTTTTCTTTTAATTGTCTTAAAATATTTATTACTTAATTATTTATTATGGTTCTCTGGAAGGGGAAGGGAGAATGATATTGGGGAAATTATGTCAATATAAAAAAGCAAATGATATTAATAAAAACTTAGTTTTAAAAAATTTAGCAGTCATTATAGTTATTGTTGAAACTCTTGAGTCAGCCTTTATGAGCTGGTGCGAAAAACAAGTTCTTGCTTCATCCTCCAAGAGCAGACTCACTCACCTGTTTATTGGCTACTACAACCACAGGCAGGTCTGGATCTTCTGCCAGCAGCATATGCAGCTCTTGCCGAGCACAGGGTAGCCGTAGCCGGTCAGCAGAGTCTACCACAAATACCAGCACATCTGCCTGGCTCAGGAACTCCTTCCAGTAAAACCGCAGGTTCTGGCTGCCACCGACTGAGAGGGAGGAATGAAGGGAGAGACAGACAGAAGGATCACAGGGTTAATGGTAGAAAGGAACCCTGGAGATCATCTAATCCAAAATGCTTAATCTTGTTTTGTGTCCTGGCAGTCTAGTGAAACCTATGAACCCCTTCACAGAATGTTAAATGTATCAAATAAAATATGTAGGATTACAAAGGAAATGCATTATGGTGAAATGCAGTTATTAAAATATTTGTTTAAAAACTTACAGGTCCATTGAAACCTATTCATTGTTCATGGACCCCAGGCTAAGAAACCCTGATCTGATCCAAACCTCTCATTTTATTATATGTCAAGAAACTGAAACCCAGAGTGGGGAAGGGACTTCTCACAAGAGCAAAGACCAGAACCAGGAATCAGACTTGGTTCTTTGACTCCAAATCAAGACTTTTTCCCACCATATCATACTATGTACTGTGTCAAATAATCCTGGTGGCCTTAGAAACTCTCCATTCACTGAGCTTTTTCTGACCTCTGGGCCAGCATCGTTATTTTGCCTAATCTCACCTACACACGCAGGCACAACGGGTCCATTCCTGCTGCCAGTCCCTCGCCCTGAAGGTTCCTCTCTCCAGGAAGCCTCTCCTCTGCTGAGCAGCCTCGCTTGCCTCCTAGAGACAGAGATCTTCCCCACTTCCTTAGTTATCGGTGATGCCCATCAAAGTTATTTGTATTTTTCATTTACTCACCTGCATATATGCTTTGTTCTCAGTCACAGCAGAGTGTAAGCTCCTTGAGGGAAGAACCTGTTTTTTTTCTTTTGCATCCCTTGTCATAGTGGATAGAAAACTGACTTTGAAGCCAGAAAACTTGATTTCAGGACCCACCTTTGACACATTCTGATTGGTTCCCTGGGGAAGTCATTGTCTCCTCAAGAGACAGTGATGTCAGCGTTCTAGACAGCTCTCTTGGACTAAAGGTTGCAGAGAAGTTACCGACCTGCATTAGTAGAGGGAAGCTTCCTCACTTGGGAGTTTATGAAATCACAGTTCCAGTGCCTATTCCCAGTACTGAGTGTGAGAGGCCTGGTGCATGGCAGGTACCTAATAAATACCTGCTGAATTGAATCAAGGTCATTATCTTGACTTTTCCAACATACCAAGCTCATTTCTAACTCTGGACCTTTGCTTGTACAGACCTCCTCAGCTTGAAACATCCATCCTTCTCCCTTCCCATCCAATCCTACCCATCCTACAGCAACCAAGTGGAATGCCACCAACCTCCAACGATCCATTTGCAACTTTTCCAGTCCATTTAGATTTTCCCCCTGGTCCCTACACCCATAGGACTTGGAGCCTATACACTTACCCTAGCTCTCAAGTATATAGAGTAGTGACTTGCATTACTGCCTAATTGTTTTATCTCCCTCAAGAGACAGCTTCCTGAGAAGGGGGAACATTTCTGCTCATCTCTGAAATAAGAGAACTTGACCAGGTCTCTGATAGCCCTTCCACTTGCGACATTTTGTGATTTTATGATTCTTCTCTTTTACTAGCTCAGGGATTGGCAGAATGTGTGTGTGTGTGTGTGTGTGTGTATACACATACATATAAACACACAGATATACACACATATATACATGTATCTGTCATTAACAATTTATTTTTGTTTGACTTCTTGAGTGCCTTATAATTATTTTCTCCTATTCCTTCTCTTGATATGGGCATTGGCTATGCCAAACTCACCCTCTAGCAAATCCATCTGGAAGCTCTCAGTGGGAAGCCGAACAGAGTTGAAACCCCAGGTAGGAGCCATGTGCTCTTTGGCTCCATGGCCTGAGAGGCAGTGGAGGATGGTACTTTTCCCAGCTCCATCCAGGCCCAGCACCAGGACCTGTCGCTCGTCTGGATCCAACTACAGAGAAAGCAGATGCAGAGACACAGGATCAAAATGGAGAATGCAGGCTTTGTATCCTGTGTTCTTCCTTGAGAGTCATTAGAGCCCCTAGAAAACCCTTGGGAAACACCTAACCCTCCCTTGTTCTCCAAGAAAGGACCCCAACTTGAGAAGGCAGCATCAACAGCAGCTGTCTCCTAAGTAGGACTGAAAGGACATTCACGAATTCCAAACAGTACCTACCCTAACCCTGGTGTCCAAAGGTACAAATCTGTGTGACCCTACCCTAGGAAAAGAGCTGTGCATTTTCTAAGACCCTCCTTGGACTACACAGCATTGGTTTGAGAGAGAGAACTTTCCCCCCCAAATCTCCGTGGAAATATATTGTTATCTAATTCTGCAAGATAAGGGAAAGGCAGATTCTCCATTTGTTAGCCTGGATAAGCAGGAGACTAGGTATTGCCCAGTTTATGGAAACTGAGTGAGAAGATTAATGGCTGTGGCATCAGAGTATGTAAGTTTGATTCCTGGTTTTGCTTCTTAATACCTGAGTATGCCTAGGGAAGATGAGTCTCCTCATCTATAAAATGAGGGGAATAGAACTAGCCCATCTCTAAGGGCCCTTTCAACTTTATGATTATGCATGCTAGAAGTAAGAAAGCTAGATTAGCATAGGAACTGACCAGGTCTCTGAGATAGAGTAGGGTAAAGCCCTTAGAACACACCATGTAGACAGATTAGGACACAAGCTAGTACAGCCCCAGGAACAGAAATGCAGGCATAGACACATAGAAAAAGTGGAACAAAACTATGCACACATGGTTGTACACACACACAGATGCACACACAAAATCACAGATGTGTAGGCACACAGATGCACATGGAGAAACCCAGACTATTGTAAGCTAACTAGTTGAGGAAACCCCAAGGTCACTCCATTGCACACCCTGCACCCCTCCCCTGCTCTCCCAAAAGGTGGAGATGGATGGGTGACATCTGATCCACCCTGAGTTGGAGCCTGGAGGGTATTGTTCCCTCTGTTTCGGTGCAGGGCTCTGTGCAGGGCTGGCTACCCAACCCTCGCCTAACCTAGCCATCCCGCTCACCTCCCCCACATAGGGGCTCAGCTCTGCTTCCCACCAGGGCCGCCGCCGCCGCCCGCTACCGTCACTGAAGTAGGCCTTCCATACAAAGAAGAGCACCGAGCCCAGGACGGCCACAGCACCACCCAGTAAGAGTATAACGTGGCCGAGGGACCGTGGAGCCATGAGGAGGAGCAGCAGGATGCGGAGCCAGAGCCTGGGCTTCAGCAGGAACCTGAAGCAGAGACAGAGGCAGAGCCTGAGGCTGTGCCCAAGCCACAGCCCAAGCCCCGACCCAGAACCCGCAGAATCCCGCCCCGAAACAGCCGGTTCAGCCCAGCTGTGTGGCAGCTGGACAGACTCTTACTCCCTCTCCTCCCTCTTCCCCCCGCCCTCTTAAAGGGGACGAGCGCCTTTCCTCGAGCCGGGTTGATTAGGCAAGCAGCCAGGACCTAAAAGATAGGACTGCTGTCCTATTGGTACCTGCCTTGGCACCGCAGCGCCCTGGCCCCAACATTATGCGAGGCAGATCGTCTTGAGGATAATCCTTCCCTGGACCCCGAAGACTAGCTCCATACCCTCCGTTACTACAAGCCCCAGAATACACTTCTGCTATCGTGACTGGGCTAGCTCCTGGTGTACAATGCTCCGAGTCGCAATAGCAGCTCCAATTTCCTCGGTGCTGAGAGTGGTGCTGAATGTAGGATTATAGATTTAGAGGTGGAAGTCCAATCCCTTCATTTTACATATGAAGAGAATATTGTTCCTATTTCACAGTTTGGGAAACTGAGGCCCAGAGGAGTGAAGTGACTTGACAAGTGTTAAGAGATAAGGCGTAAGAGTAGAATAATAGCTCCCATTTCTTTATAGAGTTTTCAAGATCTCAAAGCACTTTCAACAATTCCATGAGATGGGTAGTGTATCTTTAGTCCCAAATTACAGAGGAGAAAGTTGTGGGAGGAAAGAGGAAGTTACCCAGTGACATAGTCAGAAATTGCATCCAGGTCTCCTGGTTCTGGTCACCTTCTCTTTCTACAGGAAATGGCAGCCTTTCTAAACACCTAAGAAGGCTCTCTGAGTCAGAAATGACTCTCTTCTTCTTTAGTCTGGCTTCTAACTTCACCATTCAGCCAAAACCTCCTTTATCAGAAACTTTCTCTCTCTGAAGTTACTAATGATCTTCTAATTTTCAAATCTAGTGACCTTTTCTTAGTCCTCATCCTTTTTGAGCTTTTTGCAGCTTGTGACGCTGTAGATCACCTTTTTCTGCTTGATACTCTCTTCTTTCTAGATTTTTTATGACTTTGCTCTCTCTTGGTTATTCTTATACCTGTCTGCTTGCCCCTTCCCTGTATCCTTTATTCCATACCTGTAACAGCAGAGGAGGCTAATCCCTAATCTTTAAATCACTTACAGCCCGCTATGCTTAAGCAGAGTGGTATGGTACAAGCCAATCCACAGACTTGCAACAGAACTCAATTCTATCCTTCTTCCAAGTGCTATGGAAAACCAAAAAGCAGGAGTTTTTTTCTGACTACAATGGGAGTATCGCAGTGCTCTGTGCTACTGTAAAGCTATGCAAACAACTGAGAAACAGAGAGAATAGGGGTGAGAGAGTATGTGTGGCTCTGTGGTACTCCACCAAACATGAGGAAAAGAGACAAGCAACCATCTGGGACCGGTTTGGTCCCCTCAAAAGTCACTTAGGGCAGAGACTAAAGTTGATGAAATGTGAATTTCCAAGGCCAACTGGAAGCCGAGATGGTTTTAGAATCTAGTCCCCAGGGAAATTGCCATCATAAGGAAAGGAGTCAGAAGGTGAGTATTAGGGGAAAATAAGGAAAAATTAGTAACATTACCAAAGATCTCAGAAGGAGGAAGAATCAGTTAAAGATGTGGCCATAAGCAGATAAACCAACAGTGAAGATATTCATAGCAGAAAATTATATGACTTCCATATCAACTAAATGAATCCAGGTATCTCTGAATAAATATTGCAAGACAATGGACAATGAAAAATGAAATGCTACCTGATGAAGCAGAGGACCCTGTTGATTCCTATAAGAGCATGGAACTACAATTGATATTCCTGAATGGTTTAAAAGAGAAATAAATCATGGGGCAGCTAGGTGGTGCAGTGAATAGAGCACCAGCCCTGGAGTCAGGAGGACCCAAGTTCAAATCCGGCCTCAGTAATTTAACATTTACTAGCTGTGTGACCTTGGGCAAGTCGCTTAATCCCAATTGCCTAGCCTTCCCCCCTCTGAAAAGCAAGAGAGAGAGAGAGAGAGAGAGAGAGAGAGAGAGAGAGAGAGAGAGAGAGAGAGAGATAAATCATGAAAGCAGAATTTATAGCATGCATGGTAGAAATTACTGACAAAATGGAAAAACTTGAGTCCATAGTGGCAAGTCTCACCAATGAAACAAAAGAGGGAATAACTGAGTGGTAATGCAAACACAGAGAAGCAAAGAATAGTCTGGAAGAAGAAAAGCAAACATTAATAACATTAAAAGACAATTTTATCTCCACATCAGCAGCATGATCTTACAGACAAGATATATAAAAATATCTTAAGGATTATGAGTCTCCCAGAATGACAAATCAAAAAAGCTGAATGCCGTAATGCAAGAAATAATACAAGAAAACTACCTATAACTTCTAAACATAGAAAATACAGTTCTAATAGAAAGAATTCTCAGATTGACTCCAGAAAACAACAACAACCCTATGTTGCAAATTCCAAGACACATAGTGGTTAAGTATAACAATTTCAATGACGTATAACACATTCTGCAAGCAACCAGGAGAAACATCTTCGAAATGTAAAATAATTCAAATTACCCAAGACAATCCTGCACCCACTGAAAACTGAAGGAGAGACTGGCATAATGTGTTTCAAAAAGCAACAAAGCAAAAAATACAATCCAAGGTGACGTACTTTGCAAATCTGAATCTACTTATTGATGAAAAAAGATGGACATTCAATTTAAAAAAACAGAGATGTGCAAAAACGTTTCTAGAAAGAAAACTGGACTTGAGCAAATTATTTGCTTCCCAAACACCCTAAACAGCAGAAATACAAGAGAGGTAAACAAACTCAGCCACCAAGGACAACAACAACAAAATAACCACAGAGAGATCATGAAAAGATTTCTTTCTATAAGTACAGAAGGATAAAAGGGCTAAAGCAGAAGAATCAAATAGAAAAGATGTGGAGAAAAAGGCCTGAAATACCATGGCTTAAACCACACAGCCCTGTGCCTACATGTTAATCAGTGATGTTGTGGGACAAAATTTCAGAATGTAAGGGCGTGCAAAAGGGGAGAGAAGAGAGGAAGAAGATAGGTGGAATATGTGGTGTATCCTTTTCAAGTCAAAGGTTAGCAATATAGGGGAAATAATTCCTGTGTTCTCTCAGGAAGAAAAAAAGGTTACAGAAGGGTAGTTGGAGAGATAAAGGGAGGAAGTAAAGTAGGGGGAAAGAAATGGAGGAATCTTGTTTCAGTTGTGGGAGTGAATATTACTGATGAATGCTCACATAGGAGAAAAGGGACAACCTATAAAGAGAGATGACAAACTTAACAATGGTTATAATCTGCAAGGATTTGGTCTTGTCCCAGGAGAAGAATTGGAGCTTCTGGAGGCAGCTGGCACCCAGAAAAGTGTGAGGGCATAGACCCTTGGAGGAAAATTCATGGCAAATGGAGAAAAAATAGCCATGGGGAAGGCAAAAGTTAATAATGAACTGTACATTCAGGGAAATAGGATATTCTTACCACGGAGAAATATCCTTTCTATCATGCTACAGGACCTGGTCTTTCCAAGTGAGGCACAACAGAAAAGTGGTCTAGAGTATAAGACCTACAAAACAGTTAACATAGATACTGTTTAGAAGAAGAAACCCAGAACAGGTACCTAAGGAACTTTAATTCCATGACAGAGACTAAAGAAGAACTAAATAAGTACAAAATTCATGAATCAAAGAATGAAAGTCTAGAATAGACAGAAAGGGAAGATAATGATGACAATGAAGGAAAAGAAATTTCTTTTTAATTTTTTTCCATTTCTTTTTTCCCACTTGATAGTATTTTATTTTTTCCAATTACATGTAAAGATAGTTTTCAACATTCATTTTTTAAGATTTTGAGTTCCAAATTTTTTCTCCCTTCCTCCCTCCTTTCCCTAACCCCTCCCTAATATGGCAAGCAATCTGATATAGGCTATAGATGCACAATTATATTAAATATATTTCTACATTAGTCATGTTGTGAAAGAAGAATCAGAACAAAAGAGGAAACCAGAAGACAGAAAAAAAAACAACAACAAGAAAATAGTATACTTCGATCTGCATTCAGATTCCATAGTTCTTTATCTTTCAAACTTTATGAATTTTTTGGAATTGTCTTAGATTAGAGTTTCCCCAAGTGGGCAATGCTGCCCGTTGGGGGATGCTGGAACAATCCAGGGGTGTGGGAGTAGCCTCCAGTGCAATTGGGTGGTATTGAATAAAAATAAGGGGGTGGTGGAAGTATAAAGAAATAAAAAAGAGAAAATTTTGAAAAAAATTGGAAAACTGAATTTGAATTGTAAAATTGAAAAAATTTTGAAGAAATGTACCATTTGTGCATTTCATCTACTATGTAATAGAGTTAAAGTCATAGTGATTACGTTATTTTCCAAATAAACACACAAAAATGTAAATTATAATCAATCAGTGGTCAAGTACATCTACAGATCTTAACAAGCAAGCGTTTGCAAGCAAGCATGTCATGCATTGTTGGGAAGTCCAGCATGCATTGGCAAAAAATATGTGTGTGTAATGACTTGCTTACAATACAATACTGTAGTCTACAAGTATGAAATCTAATTTAGATTGTTTCTGAACTGTGTGATAAGCAGTTAGCAATAGTGCAAGTGCAATAAGTATTTTAAAATTTTAATACAGTATTGTGTCATTGAATTTTCTGTTAATGGTTACATGACATAATATTGCATCATCAAAATTTCAATGCAGGAAAAACCCCACAAATTTTCAGCAAGTTATTAAATTGAAGATGCATCATTTAAAATATGTATATTTTATATTTTTTTGAAATGATACAAATAAAAAAAAACATTAAAGTGTTAAAGAAAGTAGATTTCCAGAGGGGTGCCGAGTAATTTTTTAAAAAGGTAGCAGTAGGACAAATAAGTTTGGGAACCTCTGTCTTGTATAATTGTGTTGCTGAGAAGAGATAAGTCTATTAAAGTTGATCATAACACAATGTGGCTGTTGTTGTGTACAATGTTCTGGTTCTGCTCACTTCACTCAGCATCAGTTCATGTAAGTTTTTCCAGGTTTTTCAGAAATTTGCCTGCTCATTATTTCTTTTTTCTTTTTTTTTAATTTTTAAGTTGATTTGTTTATTTACTTTTAGTTTACAAGATTTGGTTCCAGAGTCCCTTGAGTTTCAAATTTTCTCCCCTCCCTCTCCTCCCCCCCCCACCCCATGGCAGCATGCAGTCAAGTATAGAATCTGCAAATACTTTCATGTTGGACATTAGTCTGGTTGTATAGAAGGATTGTAACCAATGGAGTGAACAATGGGAAAAAGGAAACAAAACCAAACATGGAAAAGAGTGATAGCATGTAGG
>CM053581.1:284356836-284405004 GCA_028627135.1 Pseudochirops cupreus
TGTGATTGTGTACACATTTCTCCTGGTTCTGCTCTTCTCACTTAGCATCAGTTTATATAAGCCTCTCCAGGTAAATATGAAGTCCATCTCATCCCCATTTCTTATAGCACAATAGTATTCCATTACATTCATATACCGCAACTTGTTTAGCCATTCCCCAATTGATGGGCATCCCCTTAATTTCAAATTCTTTGCCACCACAAAAAGAGCTACTATGAATATTTTTGTACATATAGGTCCTTTTCAAATTTTTTGTGATCTCTTCAGGGTACAGACTTAGTAGTGGTATTACTGGATCAAAGGGTACACACAGTTCAATAGCCCTTTGTTCATAGTTTCAAATTGCTCTCCAGAATGGTTGGATCAGTTCACAACTCCACCAACAACGCATTAGTGTTCCAATTTTCCCACATCTTCTCCAATATTTATCATTTTCTTTTTCTGTCACATTAGCCAATTAGATAGGTGTGAAGTGGTACCTCTGAATTCTTTTAATTTGTATTTCTCTAATCAATAGTGATATAGAGCATTTTTATATGACTATAAATAGCTTTAATTTCTGCATCTGAAAAATGCCTATTCATATCCTTTGAACATTTATCGGTTGGGGGATGACTTTTATTCTTATAAATTTGACTCAGTTCTTTATATATTTGAGAAATGAGACCTTTATTAGAAACACTGGCAGTAAAAATTGTTTCCAAGCTTTCTGCTTTCTTTCTAATCTTATTTGCATTAATTTTGTTTGTTCAAAACCTTTTTAACTTAATGTAATCAAAATTATCCATATTGTATTTCATAATGTCCTCTATCTCATGTTTCATCATAAATTCTTCCCTTCTCCATGGATCTGACAGATTAACTATCCTATTCCATAGATCTGACAGGTAAACTACCTCCTAATTTGCTTATGGTGTCACCCTTTGTTTCTAAATCGTGTACCCATTTTGAACTTATCTTGATATATAGCATAAGATTTGGTCTTACGGTCTATGGTTTGGTCTTTGGTCTCATATTAGTCTATGCTGAGTTTCTGTCATATAATTTTCCAGTTTTCCCAGCAGTTTTTGTCAAATAGTGAGTTCTTATCCTAGAAGCTTGAGTCTTTGTTGGGTTTATCAAAAAATAGATTACTATAGTCATTGACTACTGTGTCTTGTGTACCTAACTCAGGAGTAGGGAACCTATGGCCTTGAGGCCACACGTGGCCCCCTAGGTCCTTAAATGTGGCCCTTTGACTGAATCCAAACTTCACAGAACAAATCCAGTCAAAAGATTCAGTCAAAAGACTGTCCTGATCTAATGTCAGTGGGCAGCTGGGCTTACCCTTTTTTCCAAGTCTTCGGTGCACATCTGAAAATGTGACCAGCACATTCAACAAAGCAGAGTCAGGAGCCAGAAGAGTGAGTGATCAGCAGACAGCTTTATTTTTCTCCATCTCCATCTTTCATCCCTGGGGCTTCTCCTCTTTTATCCCCCTTACTGAGCCCCTTTGGCAAATAACCCACCTCCCCTGTAATCACCTCTGATGCCACAAGGGTCAGGTAAACACGTGAAGGAAGGACGGAGCTCACGTCCCCAGAACAGAGCATATCAACAGAACATCTGGGTTGTGAAATGCAGAACAAAAGAGGACACACTGACCCAGAGGCATAACTGCCGTCATGACTCTGTGTTTATGGTGTTTCTGTCCTTCTGCATTCTCAGCATATTCTGGAGCTCATGTTCCCTGGGCAGAACTACACATCCCTCATCAAAGGACCACACTTAAGGACCTAGATAACCCACCCCTGATAACCTATTCTACTGATCCACCCCTCTGTTTCTTAGCCAATACCAAATAGTTTTGATGATTGCTGCTTTATAACATAGTTTTAGATTTGGTATGACTAGGCCGCCTTCCTTTGCATTTTTTTCATTAATTCCCTTGATATTCTTGACGTTTTTGTTCTTCCAGATGAATTTTGTTATTATTTTTTATACCTCTATAAAATGTTTTGGTACTTTAACTGGTATGGCATTGAATAAGTAAATTAATTTAATTAGAATTGTCATTTTTATTATATTAGCTTGGCCTACCCCTGAGCAATTGATGTTTTTTCCAATTATTTAGATCTGACTTTATTTGTCTGAAAAGTGTTTTGTAATTGTGTTTGTATAGTTCCTGGGTTTGTCTTGGCAGGTAGACTTCGAAGTATTTTATGTTGTCTACATAAATTTCTCTTTCTATCTCTTGCTGCCGGGTTTTGTTAGTATTATATTGAAATGCTAATATTTCATGTGGGTTTATTTTATATATTGCAACTTTGATAAAATTGCTAATTATTTCAAATTTTTTTTAGTTGATTCTCTAGGATTCTCTAAGTATACCATCATATCATCTGCAAAGAGTGATAGCTTTGTTTCCTTGCTGCTTATTCTTTTCATTTCTTTTTCTTTTCTTATTGTTAAAGCTTACACTTCTAGGACAATATTGAATGACAGTGCTGATAATGGACACCTTTGTTTCATTCCTAATCTTACTGGGAAATCTTCTAGCTTATCCCTATTACATATAATGCTTGCTGATGGTTTTAGATAGATGCTACTTGTCATTTTAAGGAAAACTCCAAGTATTCTTATGCTCTCTAGTGTTTTCAATAGGAATGGAGGCTGTATTTTGCCAAAAGTTTTTTCTGCATATGTGATTTCTGTTAGTTTTGTTATTGATATGGTCAGTTATGCTGATAGTTTTCCTAATATTGAACTGAAGAAAACAATTCCTTAAAAAAATATAATTGGCAAAATGGAAAAAAAAATCTACTGAAGAAAACTTAAAAAGTAAAATTGACCAAATGGAAAAAGAGGTACAAAGGCTAAATGAAGAAGATAATTCCTTAAAATTTAGAATTGGGCTAGTTGAAGCTAATGACTTTGAGACATTAAGAATCAAACAAAATCAAAAGAATAAGAAAATAGAAGAAAATGTATTTTCATTGAAAAAACAACTGACCTGGGAAATAGATCCAGGAGAGATAATTTAAGAATTATTGGACTACCTGAAAACCATGATCAAAAAAAAGAACCTGGACAGCATATTTCAAGAAATTATCAAGGAAAACTGCTCTGATATCCTAGAACCAGAGGGCAAAATAGCCATTGAAAGAATCCACTGACCACCTCCTGAAAGAGATCCCAAAATGAAAATTCCAAGGAATGTTGTAGCCATATTTCAGAATTATCAAATCAAGGAGAAAATACTGCAAGCAGCCAGGAAGAAACAGTTTAAGTATCATGGAGCCCAGCCACTTCTATGTCAATGAACTCCGTAAGAAAAAAAATTTCTAACCTGACAAAACAGGAAAAGAGTAACTGTTGGAGAAACTTAGAATATAATATTCCAGAAGGCAAAGGAACTTGGATTACAACAAACAAACAATTAGCTATCCAGCAAAATTGAGCATAATCTTTCAGGGGAAAAGATGGATATTCAATGAAACAGGGAACTTTCAATGATTCCTGATGAAAAGACCATAGCTGAACAGAAAATTCAATCTTCAAATACGAGACTCAAGACAAGCATAAAAAGGTAAACTGGAAAGAAAAAAAATGAAACATATTATTTAACAAGGTTAAACTGTTTACATCCTTATAGGGGGAGTGGATACTTGTAACTCTTGAGAACTGTATCTTTATTAGGACAATTAGAAGGTATACATAGACAGAGGGTATGGGTGTAAGTTGACTTTGATGCGATGATATAAAAAAATTAATTAAGGAGTGAAAACAAGGATTGTACTAGAGAAACAAAAAGAAGAAGCAGAATAGGGTAAATTACATCACAATGAGGCATAAAAGACTTATTACAATAGATGGAAAGAAGGAAGGGACTTGATCATTGTTTGAACCTTACTCTTATCTGATTTGGCTCAAAGAGAGAATAACATACACATTCAATTGGATATGGAAATCTATCTTACCCTATAGGGAAATAGGAGGAGAAAGGGGAAAGAAAAGGGAGGGAGGCTGATAAAAGAGAGGGCAGATTGAGGGAGGCGGTGGTCAGAAGCAAAACACTGGTGAGGGAAGAAAAGCTGTGAGGAGAAAGAAAAGTATAAACAGGGGAGGAAATAGAATGGAGAGAAAGACATAGTTAATAATCACAACTGTGAATATGAGTAAATGAACTCTCCCATGAGACAGAAGCAGATACCAGAGTGTATTAAAACCCATAATCCTAGGAGGAGCTAGGTGGCACAGTGGATAGAGCACTAGCCCTGGAGTCAGGAGGACTTGCGTTCAAATTGGACCTCAGACATTTACTAGCTCTATGAACCTGGGCAAGTCACTTAACCTAGATTCCCGGAAAAACAAACAAATACCACACACATCGTAATCCTACAATATGTTGTTTACAAGAAACACATTTGAAGCAGAGAGATACACACAGAGGAAAGGTAAAAGACTGGAGTAGAATATATTATGCTTCAGCTGAAGTAAAACAAAGGCAGGGGTAGCAATCCCCATCTCAGAAAAAGCAAAAGTAAACATAGATCCAATAAAAAGAGATAAATGGGGGTGGCTAGGTGGCACAGTGAATACAGCACTGGCCCTGGAGCCAGGAAGACCTGAGTTCAAATCTGGCCTCAGACACTTGACACACTAACTAGCCGTGTGACTTTGGGCAAGTCACTTAACCCCAATTGCCCTCCAAAAGAAAAAAGAAAAAAAAGAAATAAAAGATACCGTAGACAATGAAGTAATATCAATACTAAACATATGTGCACCAAGTGATATAGCATCCAGATTCTTAGAGGAGAAGTTAAGTGAGTTATAGGAAGAAATAGACAGCAAGCAAAATTATACTAGTGGGGGACCTGACCTCAACCTCTCTTTCTCATAAAATAAACAAGAAAGAAGTTAAGGAGGTGAATTTTTTTTTTTTTAGAAAAGTTAAATATGATAGGCCTTTGGAGAAAATTGGATGGGGATAGAAAGGAATATACCTTTTTCTCAGTGGTATATGGCACCTATACAAAAATTGACCATGTATTAAGACATTAAAACCCTCACAATCCAGCACAGAAAGACAGAAATATTAAATGCGTCCTTTTCAAATCATGATGCAATAAAAATTATGTGTGATAAAAGGCCATGGAAAGATAGACTAAGAATTAACTAGAAACTAAATAATCATAAAGAATGAGTGAGTCAAACAACAAATCATAGAAACAACCAGTAATTTCATCAAAGAGAGCAACAATAATGAGACAACACACCAAAACTTATGGAATGCAGCCAAAGCACTTCTTAGCAGAAATTTTATATCCCTAAATGCTTACATGAATAAGATGAAGAGGAGATCAATGAATTGGGCATACTACTAAAAAAAAAAAACTAGAAAAAGAACAAATTTAAAATCCCCAATAAAATATCAAATAGAAATTCTGAAAATCAAAGGAGACATTAATAAAATTGAAATTAAGGAAACTATTGAACTAATAAATAAAACTGAAAGATGGTTTTATAAAAAACAACAACAAAATAATACAACTTTGGTTAATTTGATTTAAAAAGAAAGAAAGAAGAAAAACAAATTACCAGTATGAAAAATGAAAAGAATAAATTCACCCCCAATGAAGAAGAAATTAAAAAAATAATTAGGAGCTTTCTTGTGCAACTGTATGCCAATAAATTTGATGATCTAACTGAAATGGTTGATATTTACAAAAATATAAATTGCTGAGATTAGCAGATAAGGAAATAAACTACTTAAATAGCTCCATTTCAGAAAAAGAAATTGAACAAGCCATCAATGAACTCCCTAAGAAAAAATTTCTAACTTGACAAAACAGGAAAATGGTAACTGTTGGAGAAGATGTGGGAAAATTGGAACACTAATGCATTGTTGGTAGAGTTGTGAACTGATCCAATCATTCTGGAGAGGAATTTGAAACTAGGCCCAAAGGGCTCTAAAATTGTGCATACATTTTGACCCAGCAATACTACTACTAGTTCTGTATCCCAAAGAGATCATAAAAATGGGGAAAGGACCCACACATACAAAAATATTTGTAGCAGCTCTTTCTGTGGTGGCAAAGAATTGGAAATTGTGGGGAATGGCTGAACAAGTTGTGGTATGTGAAAGTAATGGAATACTATTGTGCTGTAAGAAATGGTGAGCAGGCAGTCTTCAGAAAAACCTGGAAAGACTCATATGAACTGATGCTGAATAAAATGAGCACAACCAGAAGAACATTGTACGCAATAACAACTACATTGTGCAAATAACTTCTTGGCAATGTAAGGATCTAATACTACTCCAAAAGACTCATGGTGGAAAATGCTATCCACATTCAGAAAAAGAACTATGAAGTCTAAATGCAAATGGAAGCTTACTATTTGCTCTCCTTTTCTTTCATTGTTTTTTTTTGTTTCTTTTTTCTTGTCATTCCTCCCATGAGTTCTAATTCTTCTTTACATCATGATTAATGTGAAAATATGTTGAATATGAATAAGTAGAGCCTGTAGTAGATTACACACCATCTTGGGGAGGGGGAGAAAATTTAAAACTCAAAATCTTATGGAAGTGAATATTGAAGATTAAAAATTAATTAATTATTAAAAAAAGAAAAAGAAAAAATTTCCATAGCCAGATGGATTTACAAGTGAAAATTCTACCAAGCATTTAAAGAACAATTAATTCCAATACTATATAAACTATTTGGAAAAACAGGTGAAGAAGAAATCCTACCAAATTCTTTTATAATACAAATATGGTGCTCATATCTAAACCAGGAAGAGCCAAAACAGAGAAAGAAAATTATAGACCAATTTCACTACTAAATATTTTTTTTTTGCTTTTTGGAGGGGGGAAGGCAGGACCATTGGGGTTAAGTGACTTGCCCAAGGTCACATGCTAGTAAGTGTTAAGTATCTGAGGCCAGATTTGAATTCAGGTCCTCCTGATTCCAGGGCCAGTGTTCTATTTACTGTGCCACCTAGCTGCCCCTCACTACTAAATATTGATGCAAAATTTTAAAATAAAATTTTGGCAAAGAGATTATAGCAATTTATTATGAAGATAATATACTACGACTAGGTGGGATTCATACCAGGAATGCAGGGAAATGAAATCTCTTTTGCCTTGGTTTTGAGATGAGCCTAATGAGCCTGTTGTGTCCTATGCTATTTGTTCTCCTCAGTTTCAAGTCCTGGAGGTGATCCTCATGGGACTAAGAGTTTGAGCCAGAAGGATATTGCAGCCTGAATTGTAGGCCAGCCAGCCAGCCAGCATGGAAGCCGTGAGAAGCCAGGGTACTTGGAACTCAAACCCAAGGCGACTCTTGTACTTGGAAGTGGGACTGTGCCTTATGGCAATCAAACTAAGCTATGAACCCAATCCTTTTTTCCTCCCCAGTGACTGAGGCGGTATGAAAAAGGAAGGATTAAGCCTCTGTAGCAGCAACCACACTGGCATACCCAGGACAGCTGCTAGGACAGGTTTTTAGATCTGCTTTACTGGTAAAGGTAGCTGTTTAAGGGGTCAACAACTTTTTAAAAAATTCCATTCACTAGTTCAGGGGGAAAATCAGCACCCTGAACTTCAGAGAAAATCCAAACAAAGAAAATACAAGCAGAGAAATAAAGACCAACAGAAAGGGCTTCCAACTGTCTGAGAAATTAGCACACATCAACAGACAAATCCAACTGTTTGACCAAGGCCAAACATACATAGTTACCACAGAGAGAAGCACCAACATCTGAGTTTTTCAAAGCCAGGGGGCTCCTTCATGGCTACTCAGTGGTCACATCACATTAATACTCTTTCAATGAGTGAGCCCCAAAGCAAAATGCTAATCACAGAGTATATATATCCTTTTTTAGAACCAGAGGGCATCACAACCCTCATGACTCAGTGCCTAATTAGAAATTAGCAAAAGGTATGAAAGCCTTTCTACCAGCAAGCCTTCCTTAAGCAAGCTTCCCTTAACAGGCTCCCTGTAAGGCCTATTAATTGTCAGGGAAGATCTTAAATTCCATTAACATTACAGCCTCCCACATGTTGGGAGAGTAAATAAGTATATTTGTGATTATATCTTTGAGTAAGTATTTCTTTGTGAAAGTGAAAAAAGAAAAAGAAAAAAGCACAGAAAATAAAAATTTAAAAACTAACAAAAAAGTTGAAGATGAGGAGATAAAGAGGAATTTTACTTGATTACTTAATTGGGGAAGACAAAGAAAAAAATTAAATAACCAATTAAAAGGAAGAAAGAAAAAAACTAATAACTAAATAAAACTCAAAAACTAGGGAAAGGGGTAACAAATAAGATGGGAGGATGACAGTTGAGAGGAAGAAGAAGAGAGTTGGTGGGAATAGGGCTGCCTTAAAAGCAGATTAAGCTAAAGTAAAGAGAGAAAGTACTGTAGTAACAGAGTTAACAGAGAAAAATACTGATTTAAGGGGTGTAATGTTAATGGAATATGAAGATTTTCCCCATCCATCAATAGGCCTATGTGATCACGTGTCCCCTTTTCCCTTGGAACAGGAGCTGTATTCCCAGGTCTAAAGGTACACAGCTATTTCAAGCACAACCGTGATACATCCTGAGTCACAGAGAGCCCACTGGGGGAGGAACTTGCCTAAGGAGGAGCAGGCTTAGGGGGAGGTTTGCTTACAGGGAGACTTGCTTGTAGGAAGACTTTCACACCTTTTGGTACTAAGCTAATTAGGCACTGAGTCAAGAGGGTTATGACATCTTCTGTCTCTGAGCCTATTGGCCGAAAGTGTAGATATCCTGAGGTGAGATTTTGCTTTGGGGGCTCACTCAAGAGAAGTACCTTTTGATTCCCTGGATGTGACTCTGAGTAGCTGTTTTGTTAAGAGCATCCCCACCCCCTCCACTACTTGGATATTAGTGCTCTGCCCATCTGGTGGGGTATGTAGGTGATTGTATTATGTTGTTTAGATAGTTAGAGCCCTGTCTATTGGATCTCTGTGCTATTTTCTTTGTTTCTCTGCTTGTATTTTCTCCACGTTCAGGGAGCTGACCTTGGCCATAAACTTTTAAATGATTTTTATCTTCTTTACTTCTCTGTTTGCATTTTTTCCACGTTCAGGGTACTAAATTTTCCCCTGAACTAGTGAATGACTTACATATATTTAATTAAAATAATATTATTGACCCTTTTGAAATTATCTTTCCTTTAGAAAAGCAGATCAAAGAATCTGTGCTAACAAGCCATCCTGGGTGTGCTAGGGTGCTTGCTAATACAAGGGGAGAAACAGTTTTCTTTTCTCTAAATGGAAATATTTGTCCTAGATGAACTCTAAAGTGATTTCCAGGTATAGATTCTAAGATGCTGTAGACTATTAGCTCCTTGAGAGGGGAAACCATGTTATCATATTTTTCTCCTCTGTCGTCACATCACACTTCATTTATGCTTCTCTCATGTATCTCAAAACTCAATCAACAAATATGAATCAAGCTCCAACAACATGTAAAGCACTGGGAGAGATGCAGAGATTAAATGCAGCCCCTGAAAATTCTTTGTCAGATGAGATGACTCTCAGAGAGGAGTTCTGGAGGGGTTCAGACAGATATTAAAGTGATGTCAAAACAAAGGATGTCAGTAAGATTATTTTTTACAAATGACATAGTCCCTGCCCCATAGGGCTCATAATCTATCCAATCCAATAGGACAAGCGTATATAGACATTTGTGTAGGTTGTAGGAAAGCAGCTAGTACATAGGGAGTAATTTGAAGATGGCCAATGAGAGCCTATACCTCATAAGATAAATGGTCTAATCATTAGAATTTAATGTAAGCTTGGCCGAGTATAAGTATGCCCATAGACTTTGGAGCATGTGAAGATATTCTATTACTGTTTCATGTTCTCTCGCCTTATGGTGAAGAAAAATCTTTTTTGTTTTCTTCCACCACAAAGAGAACTGCTAGAAATATTTTAGAACACATAAATCCTTTTCCTTTTCCCTAATCACCTTTGGAAATAGACCTAGTAGTGCTATGTGCAAGGCACTAAGAATACATTGACACAATGAAAAACAATCCCTTCCTTCAAGCAGCTTACATTTTTCTGGAGAAATACAACACATAGATAAGTATCTACCCCTGTATTGGTAATAATGAGGGGAGGCTCATTCTTATCTGCTCTGGCTAGAACACATCTCATCTGTGGAACTGAGCTGAGCTGAATTCCCCAGCTGCTTCTAGGGATGCCTACCCAACACTCAAGGCCTTTGAGATAATGCAGCAATCTCTTGATCTCCTTGAGGGAAGTAGAGGGAAGCCCATCCATCAAAGAAACGATTAGATTCTAAGCAAAATGAACTCCAAGGTGGTACAAAAATATTTATAGGTCTTTATGAAGTGGCAAAGAATGAGAATCTAAGGGGTTATCCATAAACTGGGAAATGGCTATGCAAGTTATTGTATATTGTATATAAGTGTGATTGAACAGTATCATGCTGTTAAGAAATGAAGAGAATAATTTCAGAGAAACCTGGGAACATTTATATGAGCTAACCAAGAATAAAGTGAAGAGAACCAGGAGAAGAATTTATACAGTGATGTTGTTTGTCCTTTTGTTCTTGAAGAGGGCCACGACATTGGGAAGATGATGCCATGACTTGCAATTGAATTGGATTGGGGGGGGGGGGGAGGCGAGGCTGTGCAAAGTCACCAGCCTCACTTTCTCCCCTGGAACCATCTGGGTTCAATGGCAAGGTATAGATCAGGACAACTGGAGATGGCCCAGGATACAGTAGGAGACTTTATTTAAGCTAAGGTCTTTCTTAGTTCTCACTTTGACTGAGGCAATGCCCATTCAGTGATCAAGCTTGTTTAAGAAGTGATAACAATATAGCAAAAGCAAACAACTTTGAAAGACTTAGGAACTCTGGTCAATTTAAGGACTAATCACTATTTTTTTTTCCCAGGAGGAAATAAAGTTTATTTTATTTTAATTATTAGCCATGACTTAAGATGCTCTTTTTGCTAAGAGTTTACATCACAAGCATTCATTTTGATGAGAGACCACACAAGCATCTGCCTCGTCAAAACATTTTATATTATTCCGAGTTATCTCCACAGTGGGGAATAGCTTTCTCCCCCTTGAAGGTTGTTCTGAAACAAAAAGATAATAGTGACAAACAGACAAAAAAAAGTACTGGTGGTCTCAGTTTTCTTTATCATTTCACTACTAATTATGCATTATGTTAAATTAGATTGGTCTTCAGAGTTGATTTTTCCATTTCTTCCTTTTGAAGGTCTCAGGCTAATCCATTTGCAAACCTGCCCTGCTTCAGCACCTTGCTAAAGCCCTCGCACAGCTTGAGGTCACCCTGGTTCTGGACACACTCTAAGAACTGCTTCATCTCATAGTGGCAGGGACCAAATTGCTGCTGCTGCTGCTGGTACTCTGGCTGGGCTCCCTGAGGCTCCTGGTAGGTGATATCAGGCCTTGCAGGCTCAGCATTGCTCCCATCACCAAAGCCACTTGAAATGGCATGACTAATGGTGTGGCCCAGCTGAACCCACTGCCCCCGGCTGCATTGGTAGCCATTTGGGCCATTAAACCTGGCTGCCTGGGGGCAGCAGCAGGCGGGGCAGCTACAGATGGTGGTACTGCTGCTGGAGGATGAGCTGCTGGTGGGGGTGCAGCTCTCATTAGGGGCGCCTTACTGGCTGGGTGGGGGGGGGACCACCCGGGAGGTCCAGCTCCTGCTTCTGCATGGCATAGTCAACTCCAAGCCATAGAGGTCCTGGGGAGAAGACGACTAATCACTATTTCAAAGGACTAATGATGAAACATGCAATTTGTCTCCTCATAGAGAGGCTGTAAGACTCAGAATGTGGAATGAGACATATTTTTTGGACATGGCCAATGTGGAAATTTGTTTTGTTTAACTATATAAGTTGGAAACTAGGGTTTTCTTTTTCTTTAGTTCTCAACTTGGGTGGGGTGAAGAATTGAGAAGGTGGATTTTTGTTAATTGCTTATTATTAATGATTGAAATAGTTTTTATATAGTTTTTCGTGCCTTGCAATTATTCTTTTTAGAATGTTTGTTTCTATTTTTTGACTACTTATTCATTGCTAGAAGCCTTGTTTTACACATAAGAAATCAAGGCCCAGAGAAATTCATCAATTTGCCCAACTTCACACAAATAGCAGTAGACTCCAGAGATCACAAATTCAAACCAGAATCTATCTTTGGATTGCAAATCTAATGTTTTTTCCTTTTTACCATACTCTTAATGAGGTTGACTTTAGTTATGTTGAATGCTAGGTAAAGGGTCACCTAAAAGAAAGATGAGAAGGCCATGAAAGATAGCTGAAAAAGGAAATAGGAGAGGTCAGAAGTTGAAGATTAAAGATAAGGGGCTGGGAAGATAGATGATGGAAATATGAGCAAGTTGGCAAAGATGACCAAAAATATAGCTAATGTTAAAGGGATTAAACCAATTATCTACTTATAAGGTCTAGGCTCTTGCTGGCCATCTTCAAATTATTCCCTATCTACTAAGCTGCTTTCCTATAGTTTACAAACATGTCCATTTCTCCCCCATTCTCAAAAAACCTCATTTGATTCTTCCATCCCAATAGCTATCATAGCTTGCCTCCCTTTTGTGGTTAAACTCTTTGTGGCTCTCTACATTAGATATTTCCACTTTCTTTCCTCCCTCTCCCTTCTTAACTGTCTTTAGTCTGAGTTCTAATGGCATGTTTTAACCAAAACTGCCCTTCTCCGAAGTTACTAATGATTTTTCAATTGCAAAATCTCATGGCTTTTTCTCAATATTCACTCTTATTGACACTGTTGATCTTCTTCACTTTGATAGTCTTCTCACAATATAATGGAGGAGATAACAAACGAAATGTACAAATAAGCCACAGATAGAATAAGCAGGAAATAATTAAGAGAACGAAGGCACTAGAATGAAGAGGGGTTGACAAAGGCTTCCTGTATGAAGTGATTTTTGTCAGAACTTGGAGGAAGCAGGGAATCCCAGAGGCAGCAATAAGGAGGGAGAAGATTTAGGAATTTGAAGAGAAAATGACCAAAGCCAAGAGATAGAAAGTTCTGTTCATGTTAACTGCAAGGAGATCAGTGGCAATGGATAAAAGAGTATTGTGTCTGGGAGCAAGGTATAAGAAGACTGGAAAAGCGATGGTGAGGGGCGGGGTGTTACTTTCTGAAGGGTTATGAACACCAAATAGAGGATTTTATATTTAGTCCTGGAGAGGACAGATTGTTATTGTTTATTGATTAAGGGGCTGACATGGTTGGATCTATAATTCAGGAAAATCGCTTTAGTTTCTGAATGAATGGATTGGAGTGAGGAGAGACTTGAGGCTGGCAGGTCACTGCAATAATCCAAGCTTGAGGGGATGAGGGCCTTCATTAGAGTGGTGGCGATAAGAAAGTTTAGGAGGAGACATATTCGAGACATGCTTTCAAGGTCAAAGGTCTTAGAAACAGATTGGATGTAGGGGTGAAAGAGAATGAAGAATAGAGATGATACTTAGGTTTTGGGTCTGGGGGAATGAGAAGATGGTGGTGCCCTAGACAGTAATAGGGAAATTTGGAAATGGGGAAGGTTTAGGGGGAAAGACAATGAATTCAATTTTGGACTGAGAAGGAGTCTGGTAGGTAGAGGGTGAACCAGGACACTTAATGGTGTTTAGAAAACCTAGAGGGAAAAGTTGTACCAACAATAGGGTGTCATAATAACAACACCATCAAAGGCTACAGAGAGGTCAAGGAGGAGGATTCCGAAAAGACCATTGGACTTGGCAATTAGGAGATACTAGTAATATTGGTGAGTGCAGTTTTGGTGGAAGTAAGAGGTTGGAAGCTAGATTGTAGGGGGTTAATGAAAGAGAGGAGAGAAAATGGGGGGAGGGGGGAAGGGAGAGGGGGAGGAGGAGAAAATTTTAAAAATTATGGAAGTGAATGTTGAAAATTTAAAATAAATAAATTTATTTTTAAAAGCCATTAAAGGGTTATAACTTGCATTTTGTGTGTTTATTTGGAAAACAATATAATCACTATTGTTTTAACTCTGTTACACAACAGATAAAACATATATGAACGGTTTATCAAAATTTTCTTCTCTTCCTTTTGCTTCCATCACTCCCTTATTTTTATTCAGTGCCCCCCAGGGGGCAGTATCGCCCACTTTGGGAACCTATGGCTGTAGTTAATGCAAGGATAATGACCTGGGAAAAGAATTGAGGGGTTGAGGAATTGGAGTTAGTGTGGAGTTGCAAGACAAAAGGAGAGGTAGAAGGATATTAGATTTTCATCAGAAAAGGGGATTTGGAGGAGTAGGTAATGGGAAATGAGAGTTAAGGAACTGGGAGGTTAGGGTGTTTGAGGCAGTATCAGTATGTACGTTGAAGTCTTCTAGAGTGAGGGTAGGAGTTGTGTAAGAGACAATGACTTTGAGCCAGGTACTGAACCCATCTAGGAAAGAGTGGGAATGTCCCAGAGGTTTGGTAGACAATAGCTACCAGAGTTTTGATTGGTTGGTAGATATGAATTCAGTGAACCTCAAAGGAGAGGTTACAGACTGATAGTGGTAGAGGAAGCATTGAAGAAGCATTAGGAAGCAAAGAGGATTCTAATTCTCTTACTTTACCAAAGAGTTGGGGGAATGAGTGAAAGAGCAGCCTGTCCAGGAAGACTGTGTCATCAAGGGGTAGTCAGGTCTTAGTGAGAGCCAGTATGTCAAAAACTGCTGAGACTTTAAGAAAGGTAAAGATGAGGAAGAGGTCTTTAGAATTGGCAATTAAGACATCTATGGTAACTTGGAAAAGAAGAGTTCTAACTAAATGATGAGTCAGAAAAAGTCAGACTGCAGAGGATTTAGAAGAGAGTGAGAGGAAAGTAAATTGAGGTGCCAGTTGCAGACAACTTTATCAAAAAATTTAGCCACTAAGGAAATGATATCTAGTGGAAATAGTAATGATGGGGTTTGGGATTTCTGGGAACCCCAAAATGTCAGAATACAAAGGAGCACCCACTTGGAGTGAATTTATGGATCCAAACGTTCCAGGCAAAAGACAAAGTTTAGAGTGGATGAAGTTCCTAGTGAACCTGTAACTTAAAGGGGGTGAAACTCATGCTTATATGCAAAAAGGAGAGTGAAAGAAATATGGATGGGATTAAGGAATGTTGAGTAGTCTGGGGTGAGGCTGGTGCAACAAAGAGGAGAATATAAAATATGCTAATTAGGTGATCCACCTGGGATTAAGGTCAGTATATGCAAGTATCTGGGGTGGTCCAAAAGAGATTATGAAAGGAAAGTCAAGGAAGCTAATTAGGTGATCTAGGTGTGCTGGGGTAGGCCCAGTGCCAGGTGGAGAGGTGCCTGGGATCTGGGCTGCTGAAATGTATGGGAAAATTCAGGGACTGGGTTGCTGTCAAAGACAAGATGTTTTCTTCTTTGGGATCCAGCTCCCATCACCCCATCAGCAGGATCATGGGAGGTATTTTATTTTTTTTTCAAATGATGGAGCATGAGTGTTTGAAGGCACCAGGCAAATAGCTAGTAGGTAAAGACTGAAAATTAGAGAGTGGGAAATCTGCTCTAGAAGATGGGTCCGAATAGGATCAAGGGTGCGTGAAGAACTGTTTGTCCAGGAGAGGGGGACACTTCTTCACGTGAACATATAGTGGGAGAAGACATCTGATTGAAGTGAGATAAAGAAGAAAGAAGAAGTTTTCCAGGAATGGCTTAATTTTTTTTTTTCTGTGAAGTATTAAAAAGGTCCTTAATTGGGAGCTGGAGGGAGGCAGTGCCATGGAAAGTCTAAAGATAGGTGAAAATGTTTGAAATAGCCACTGTGATAAGTGGGACAGTGAATAGATTAGGGAAGTATAAAAAGATTATCTTGTGAAGAAAATTAATATTGTGCTGTATGATATTACTCTGAAATCCATCCTTTCCCCCATTTTGTCAGGTGCCCCCTTCTCAGTCTAGCTCACCTGGAAGTTCCTAAATGGAATGATTGAGTAATGTGACCACTTTTAACTCCAGAGGCATCAACTTGAGTTGGGCCAGTCCAGTGGGATCCTTGATTTTATTTACTAGTAAACAGAAACCAGTTTGGGCTAGGCCTTCCATAGTCCATGACTTTCATGTCCTTGCTTTTCCTTTTCAAAGTTAGGGGTGGCTTGGTGTGTGTGGGGGGGGGGGGGCGCTAGCTGGGAGAGGAGGGAGAATCCTGAATGTGGTGGTTTTATTTTCCCTGCCAAGATGAGTAGACTCAGTCGGTGCCAATCATGCTTGTCTTTGTTCTAGCTGTACAATAATCCCAGTCATCATAGTTTTGTGATTTTTTCCTCCATTCAGTAACACGTGAATAGGAGAAACAGCAGCAGATGGTGGAAGTAATCCAAGGTTGGCAATTGGCAAAACATGATCAGTGATAGAAAAGGGAGCAAGAGGTTTGAATGTAGAAGATATTGTAGAGTTGAACTGATTTCACCAAGGGGTCAAGATAGAGAAGGGAACTAAGCATAGCTAACCACAGATGTGACGACTTGGTCAAGAACTGAAAGGTTGAGCCAATGGAAGTCATTGTGTAGAGGAGGAACAGGAGTGTTAGGGTCAAGAGGCAGAGGGAAAGACTGCATGAGAAAAAAGTTATGTTCAGATGAAGGAATTTCAGAGTTCATGAACATGAAAAGTAGAACCCTTGTGGTGGATGGCAAGATGAAGGGTGTGACCATCATCTCTGTGTGTAGCAGTAGTAGAGTGCAGGAGTAGGTCATTTGACTTCAGTAGATTGAATTAGCAGGGAAGTTAGGCTGTTTGAGGGAGTATCATTATGTGCAAGTTTCCTGGGATGAGAAAGTGAGTTTATTGAAGAAGGAAGAAGAGTATGTAAATAACTACCATAACCTTGTTTGGGTAATGTCTTTAGGCTAGCTTCCCTCTAGGCTCGTTTATTCTCTTAATCCTCCTGATTGTTAGTGCTTTCACCCTCCCTTAATTATCTTGTGTTTACTCGTCTTTATACCCGTTATATCTTTCCACCTGGTGGGTCGAGTGTTTAAGAGAAGTGATAATTGAATGGAATGGAACTGAATTGTTGAAACGGAAAGTAAGGACAGAACTGTCCTTCGCCTCTTTTTGAATCCCGGGTGCTTAGCACAGTGCTTAGTAAGCGCTTAATAAATGTTTATTGTATGAATGAATAAGTGAAAGTTAAGGATAACATTTGAGGGAAGGGTTAAGGAGATGGGGCAGACGGCAAGGTGGATAGAAGTCAGGACTCTTCACAGCCGCCAGGTGCTCTAACGATCCGTGGTAAAAGGCAGACAGCAAGTCTAGGGCGGGGGTTTATTTCATCGGGAACTACATTTCCCATAGGGCCCCGGAGAGGAGCCCAATACGTTTCCTCCGTCTCCTCCCTTCCCTTTTCTTCTGCTCCCTTCGGAGAACCGCTGGCAACTTCGCGTTGCTCCCCAAGTCTCGCGATCTCCACGGCTTTTATAAGGCCCGGCTTGTCGACGCCGCGTCGCTTCACTCTACTTCTTCCCGCTGAGGTCCGTTTGGGTCTTGGAGCTGCTTGCGTCATGGCCTCCGTTCGCCCCGTGCTTCGGCGCTTAGGGAGTGACGGGGACCTGGAGCCTTGTTAGTCTCAGTTTCCTGTCCGTGGCGGAGCCTCGGCCTGCGGACTTTCTCTTTCCCCCCTTTCCTCCATCCCCCCCCCCTCACGGAAACCCAGCTGGTAAGAGATCCAGGGCCGGCTGGGGGCGGGGCAGGGAGGGGAGAAGGGCTGGCAGGGGGGAAGTGTTCGTGTGAAGTGTGTGTGTGTGTGTGTGTGTGTGTGTGTGTGTGTGTGTGTGTGTGTCTGGGGGGGGCCTAGGAGTGTGACTTTGGGGGCCTTGGGGAAAGATCGGAGGAGCTGGAGTGTGAATGGGGGGGGACTATGAATGCTTGCGGGGCTTCCTGTTGGGTGGATTGGGGGTGCTGCGGCGGGATGGGACTAGAGGGTTTTTAGGGGCGTCACGGTGTGTGGATGGGGGAGGCACTAGCGTATTGGTGGTTGTAGAGTGGCCCGTGGCCCTGATGTGCTGGGTTCCCTATGCTTAAGGTTAGTAAAGGGAAGTGAGTAAATGGGGGGAGGTGATATGGATAGAGGGATGTATATTGGGTATAGAGTGCATGTTGTGAGGCGGTAGCAGGGGTATGAATGGGCATAGGCCTGAAAGCCTGTAGGTATTGTGTAAAGGCTCGCGGGGGGGGGGGGCGGGGAAGAGGAGGGAGGGATGTGCGATGGGAGGAAAACAGGTGGTCTTGTTCCTCTTGCATAGTTTACCCTGCTTCCCTCAAGTGGGGGTTGGTGGTAGGCTGTGCTTAGAGAATGGAAGGCCTTTAGGCTTGGAGAAAGGAGTGGAATTGAAAGCTTTTTAGTGTGGAAGCCCTGAACCCTCCTTCTAATGTCACAGACCAAGCCCGGGCCTTTTTTTTTTTTAACGATATCTCAGTACTTTCTGGAACCAATCCCTATGACACAGTCACACTGGGGCAGTTTTAATTACTGGTGGCTCATATGGTTGGAATGGCCTTGCAGGTAACGTGGCTTTGTTGTGTTTCTTGAACCATAGTTAAGTCCAAAGTTGGGTTGTTTTGAGATTCAGTGAATTCTGTTTGAGCATCTGATTTTAATGGATTCTGTGGTAGAACTGTGTTAGAGCACTTTCAATGATGTTTGTAACTATAAGTAAACAGCCTCTAGTGTTATCATTGAATTTGTGTTTTTTTGGGGGGTGTGATTGATGTCAAAATGAGGTGGGGTTTTTTGGGGGGGAGTGAGAAAACTTAGTAAAGAACTTTGTTTTATTTCTTAATTTTAGTCTGTAGAGCCTCTGTATGAGAGCTGCTTGGAACTCTTTGCTAGTTCATCACTAGCTGCAGAATGTTCCCTCTTGACATCTCTGTCTTATCTGCATAACTTCCATAGACATTCACAGTGGTAAGCAGATGTTCTCTAACTATTTACACCATTCTGTTTTAATGTGGAGGGGAATCAATAAAGTTAGGCCTTAGACTTAGCTCCATAGTTTCCTCTGGGAGATGGTCTCCATGAGTTAACCTTGGCTAAAAAATTATCACCTTTACAGCCATCTGGATGGTAATAAGCTTCTCTGAACTTAATTTGGGCAGGGCAGCAGATGTCAATCACATTACAAGTACTGCCTGGAATAGCTTAGAGCAGGAATTAAATTCTTAATGGATAGATTTCAGAGGGTCCATGAACTTAGAAACTTTAAATATTTCCATAATTGTATCCCAGTGTAATTGGCTTTCATTGTGATCCTGTGTATTTTATCCAATTAAAACATTCTGAGAAAAGATTCACAGACTTAACCAGATTGCCACAGTTGACTATTGAGAGAAAAAATTTTAAGATGACCTTTCGGATTGAGTACATTGCAGTGATTACCTCTAAATCAATCCTCCATAACTTGTATTACTTAAGAACTCAAGAGTCACACTATTACCATGATCAGGCATCAAAGGAGGGCTTTAGTAGAGGGCTTTCATTTTTAAGTGTTTCTAGTAGGTGTCTTATCATTTTTTCAAGGAATTATCTATAAATGGTGTGTTTACATTGTGCTGTTCTCAAACTCAGCTATATTTATAAAAGTATCAAGTAATTCTTATAGTATTTTTTGTTTTCCCAACTTTCAGTATATGAAAATGCTCTTTATTATTTTTATTTGGTGACAGGGAATCAGTTCTGGATATCTATCTAGAGAAACACCTGGATCACAGTCTTTCATGGCATCATCCAGAGAGCCAGATGTGCCTGGTAACTTAATTTTTTCTAGTAAAGTTGTCATACTTTATCTGTTAAGTCATTTAAGTTATCAGGAAAGGAATCACTTCATTTGGAGCTAAGGTTCTATTTGTAAACTGTTTTTAGATTTAAGATTGGTATTTTTAAAAATTGTCTTATCCATAGGAAAAGTGATTGTCCTCATCACAGAATGTTAACAGCAGGAGGGGGGACCTTGGAGAGATCTAGTTCAAATCCCTCCTTTTTTAATAGGGAAACTGAGGCCCAGGCAGGGGCATTACCTGCCTAAGAATGCATAGCTGGTGACTAGCAGAAGTCATCTAGAACCTAGAATATTGACTTTCAGCTGTTATTTTCCACTACACCAAGAGGCCTTCCTTCTTTCATTTATATATGCCTGTTATTTATAGTAGGTACTGTAGGAAAAATCTAGGGACCCCCTCAGGGCTTCTGTACTCTTTAAAAAAAGGGGAAAGCCAGGCTCTGAGAGCTTGTATTTTGCTAGTCTGCTATGAGTTTCTGACCACAGAATAAGCATTGGTGAGGACTGAGGTCAGATCTGAGGGAGAACTGACGGGTAATGAGGCCTGGGGAGCATTGGAACAAGGCAGTCCTGTTATTAGGGATAACCTGGATTTGAGCAAAACCTGTGAAGTACTCCTGTTCATAGTCAGGAAGATGGATCAGGTGAACTCTTAAAGTAGACCCCTTGCATTGGTTACTAGGGAGATCTTAGAGGCTTTTTCTGAAATGGAGAGAGGAAGAGAATTTTTTGTCAGCGAAATAAATTAAAAGATTTGTGGCTGTCAAAACTTGACCCATAAAGCTTCATTTATTAGTATAGTATTTGCTGATTCCAAAATGAGTATTATTAAACATAGTCCTTCATAATCAAATTCACACATGCATTTTTTAACCTAATGATGATGGGAAAATTTATGCTATTCTGATTTATGAATTAGCCACTTTAGTTGAGATGATTGGATTTTTTTCATTGTTGTAATTTCTGGATCTAATGCTACACCAGTAATTAAATTCTTGGTCCCTAGTGTCAACATATTTCCCTTTGTTATCAAGTCAGTAAGTATAATTAAGTGCCTGCTATATGCTAGGTACTGTGCTAAGTACTGGGGATACAAAAAAAGTTAAAAAACAGTCTCTGCTGTCCAAGAACTCACAGATAGCAATGAGGGAGACAACACAAAAATAACTATCTCCAAACATCATATATGCAGAATAAATTGTCAGTAATAAACAGAGGAAAGGCACAACTTGAAGGGGGATTGGGGAAGCCTTCTTCTAGAAAGGTAGAATTTAGGTAGGACTTTAAGGAAGCCAGGAGGTGGAAATGAGGAAGGAGAGAATTCCAAACGTGGGCAACAACCAGTGAAAATGCATTTGGGAAATGGAATGTCATGAGAGGAACAGCAAGGAATCCAGTGTCACTGGATTTGAGAGAGAGAGAGAAAGAAAGTGTGTGTGTGTGTGTGTGTGTGTGTGTGTTTGTTTTGGGGGTGTAAGGTTTAAGAAAACTGGAAATAGGTGGGAGCTAGGTTTTGAATGCCGAACAGTATTTTATATTTGATCTTGGAGGTTATAGGGAGCCACTAGAGATATCAAAGGGAATTCAATATTACATATACTGACAATACCCTGTCAATTGTTTTGCTTTTACTGCTAAATTTAATTATTCTTGAATATAAGATAGTATGGGGCAGCTTTAGGTGATGCAGTGGATAGAGTACTTGCTGGGCCTGGAATCAGGAAGCCTCATGTTCCTGAGTTCAAATATGGCCTCAGACACTTACTATATGACCCTGGGCAAGTCACTTCACCCTGGTTGCCTTAGTTTCTTCATCTGTAAAATGAGCTAGAGAAAGAAATGGTAAACTGTTGCCAAGAAAACCCCAAATGAGGTCATGAAGAGTCAGACAAGACCGAAAAAGACTGAAGTTAATAAAATAACTTTGTCAAGTAGTATCAAAGGCTGTTAAATAAACAGTTGGGTTATAATGTTTTTTTACTATTTATTCCAAAGCTTAACTAACAAAGCATCATAATATCATAGTGCTGACAGGGACCTTAGAAACCATCTAGTCTGGTTTTACATGAGCATTATTTCCCTAGTGTGGAATCTGCTCAAAATCCTAGATGACATCAACTTGGATTGGTTACATGTTTTTCACTCTTGCAACTGATTCCCATAATTGCCTTAATGACCACTAATTTATAGTGTTTTCATAGAATTGAAACTGGTTAGAACTGAACGAATCTTAAAGATTATTTGGTCCAACCCCTTACTCCTAGACAGAGAGAAACTGAGGCACTTCTCTTCTAGCCCTCATGATTATTGGTTAATAACTGCTGCAGTTATTATGCTCTGTAGACTGAAAAGCAAACATTTTACCAGATTATTACTTAGTGCCTTACTGTTAACTTTTTGGCTAGCTGTCTACTGGAATCCTATGCTTTGAAATCTGTTCACTTTCCAAATGCTTATTGTTGGGTATCTAGGCGCCAAGCATTAAGCAAATTCATCTTTTTAATCTAGAATCTAATCAAACAATCTGAATTTGAAGAGCAGGTTAATTAAATGAACCTTGTATCCCTGGTTAGAAAACTTATTTGAAACCCTACTGAAGCATGAAAAAGGAAGCTGTCAGCTGGGAATATCTTTGGAATTAGGTAACAGTATTGCTGTTGCCTTGTATCTCAGCCTTGCAAAGTTCAAATCTAGCAAGATTCCCCCAGTTTATGTTGGATTAGTTTGAAATGCAACAGCTTTTGCCAAAGGAAGTGAACTTTGAATGGTATTGAAATGTGTTCTCAACACTTAAAACTAGATAGTGCACCCTTATATTTGAAAAAGATTCTGATACAGATCATGTTGAACACTTATTGGAGATACTCACCAAAAGCAGATGTCAATTTTTAGTAATTCTTTTTTTTCTTTTTTTTTGGAGGGGCGAAGGCAGGGCATTTGGGGTTAAGTGACTTGCCCAAGGTCACATGGCTAGTAAGTGTTAAGTATCTGAGGCTGGATTTGAACTCAGGTCTTCCTGACTCCAAGGCCAGTGCTCTATTCACTGAGCCACCTAGCCACCCCAATTTTTAGTAATTCTTAATATGACTTTGATAGCCCTAAGGAAAAGCTTATGAAGGGACTTGGGAAATCACCTGCATTTAGGTATAGTAATCTTTAATGAGGACATTTTATGTCACCTGTCACAGAATGACTTCTGATAAGTTTTTCTTGTAGAAAACCTGCTAGATAAGGCTATAAGATTTAGTGTTGGAAAGGACTTTAGACATCATCTAGTTCACTTCTCATTTTATGGATAAGGAACCAGGGGCCCAGAGAGAGGAAGGGGACTGGTATTAGGATATTCCAGTAGTGTCAGAGCTCTTATAAATCCTAAATCCCTGTGGTCTTTATACTCTGGTGCTACTGCTTTGATGTGGCAAAGTTTTGATTTGATGGTAGGGAGAATCAATATATTAAACTTCGAAATGGAATATGACTGTACATTAGCTGATGTACTACTCCATGTGTTCCTCATCATGGCATCTTTGTTCTTAGCTATTGAGCACAGTACAGGTGGGCTTGTAGGCAAGATGTCTTTGCCAATTGGAATGCATCGACGGGCATTCAGTTATGATGATGTCCTGGAGGATCCCACGCCGATGACTCCGCCTTCATCTGACATGTGCAGTAAGGTTCTGTGGAAAAAGCCGGTCATCCCAGATCGGAAGTACCAACAGCTTTCCCAGGTATTTAATAGCTGTTGTTTTAGTAGAACTTAGTACCTCTCTATCCTTTTAAGAACGGGAGAAATTTGAGGGCTAGAACAACTGGGAAGTGACATCAGAACGTTTAGGATATGTGTTAAGCATCTATTGTGTATGGAACACCACCAGGCACAGGAGATAAGAAAATTTACTTAAGCACTTTTTTAGGACTACTAGTCTGTTTGATGTCTAAGACTCATACACATTGTGTCATGTCATGAGCACAAGAGAGAGGTGCAAAACAAAGTTCTCTTTGGTCTGAGGGTAGAGATTGGTCTCAACCATGGGGAATCAGTAAGCCTTCCTGGAAGAAGTGACATTGAGGTGAACTTTTTAAAAACGATTAAAGTAGCTTGTCGGCTGGGACAAAGCTTGAGCAAAGGCATAAAGAGAGGAGGGGGATCATGCATTGCATAGTCACCCCGTTGACAATGACATCTTCTTGCTAACAGGTAATGTTCTTGGACTAGAAAGTAGTAGGAGCTTATTGCAGAGAGGTTAAGCGTAATTTCAGAAAGTTGAGAAAAGTGAGATGGTTCCAATTGTGGGTGATCTTGAATGTCAGGCAGAGGAGTTTGGACTTTGCTTGGTAAACCATGGGGAGGTGCTGAAGAGTGGGCCAGACTCATTTTTCTAAAGTCAGTTGATGAACCTGGGGTTTTACCATCTCCTCCAGGTTAGCTTTTTCCTCTCTATTTCCTCGTTGCTATGTATAAGTAAGTTTTTCTTGATAAATCCAGAAGGTAGCTTTGAACCTGGGCAAGTGTTACATTTGCATTTCAGGGGTGGATAATTAGACTAAGGTGGTGTCTACTGGAGTCTGACCTTACCACAAGGGAGCTATTTTGGATCAAATAAATTTTGTGCCAAAGACACCAGAAGTACAAGAAACCCTTTCTGCTTATTGGATGTCAGCTGCCTTTATGTCTCCTGGAGACTTTTTCAGACTCTTTCTTCAGAGATGTATGGAAGCTGAGCAGAAAAATGTGCCTGAGGATAGCTTACCTCTTTGTTTCTTGAGTAGGAATCAAGTATTTTTAAGACAAGATCATGGCTTGATGGTGCACATGAGAGGATGATGCAGTGTACAGTCACCCAGTTTGGCAGTGACATGTTTAATTTGAGTCCTTTGAGAATGAGAACTGCTTTGGAGTACCTGCTACCCCCTTTCCTGCTTTTCCTCCTCTTGCCTTTGTCTTCTGGAGGTTTGTAAGGGGAGAGAGAATCATCCCATTGTTCTCTCACAACCACTCTCCCCAGAGATTTGAGCATTGAGATAGGTACTTAGAATATGCATGTTACTCTGCATTTAATTTTATCATTTAAGGATGAGAATAACGTAGGATTTAGAGCTGGAAGTAATTTTAAGTATCACCTTGTATAGCCTCCTTGT
Source organism: Pseudochirops cupreus (assembly GCA_028627135.1). Taxonomy (NCBI): domain Eukaryota; kingdom Metazoa; phylum Chordata; class Mammalia; order Diprotodontia; family Pseudocheiridae; genus Pseudochirops; species Pseudochirops cupreus. The sequence continues at coordinate 284,381,843 of CM053581.1, forward strand.
TCTACAGGTGAGTTTAGGTGGTTTTGCCCAATAGGGAGAAAGACATGAAACTATACCAATCCACTATTCTTAGTCTCTTAATTGAGTCTTTCATCTAAAAATCTTAGTGTTCTTAATGGTTTGGGTATATGGTTTTTTGGTTACTCAAGTACATTATAATGTACTTCTAATTATGTTTCTTGTAATCAGTGGGCCTCTCTGAAAATTCTTTAATCATTGGATGTGGGCAGGTTAGCTGATCATCTTTTGCTGTTTCTTACCACCTGCCCACAATGCAAACTGTTCATTGATATAATTTCCTCAATATCCTCTCCCATCCTCACAATTCATTTCCAAAAGTTTTAGAAATTATTCTTAAGATATAGGACTTAACATAGTTGGGATGTATATATGTATATTTACAATTGCCTAATATTCCAGTTAGGTAGTAAATTTACAAATAAAGATTTAAAATTAAAACGACATTTTGAGAAAATACACGTCTTAACAAAACACAAATAACAGTACATTTGTTTAAAACCTCTGTCTAGTTAGGTTTTTATTTATGAAGTGGAACCAGGTGCATTTTAGTAAATCTTGCAAACAGAATTTGTGACTTAATTTTTTTCCTTGTCCATTTCAAAAGTGTTTCCTCACACTTCCTGCACAGGTTGAGGAAGGAGAAAATAGTTTTTCCGTAACCCCCTCAGCTTCCAGTGACCAAATGAACAAGGCCCCAGTGGTGAAGGCCAAGGCTACGCACGTCATCATGAATTCTCTAATTACAAGTAAGCAAGTGCTCTTAACATTTTGTAAGAGTTGAGTTGGGGGAATGGGGGTGGTAGTTGGAGGTCAGAATACCTGAAATGAGCCTTCAAGTGCTACCCCTCAAAATTCCACTCAGTGCTTGCACCTTTCCTAATTTGCTTGTTACGGAAAGGAAACTTATATTCTATAGAAGGTTGGCTTTGAGTTAGCATCTTCTAAACCTAGTTTCTAGCATCTTAGTTGATGTACTCAGGTGTTTGTGTTTGTTTCTGCAGTCTTGCCAGAATGTCTAGTTTTAGAAAATGTTTCTTTGAATTTAATTTTTCTTTTATGGGAAAGAGAGGTGTTTTAAAATTGTGCCACCTTTTTGTCTATTAGGCATAGATAAATAGTTGAATCGTTGGTCCATGGGATTTAGAATTGGAAGGGATCCTAACCCTTTCATTTTATAGGTTTAGGAAACTAAGGCACAGGGAGAGGGACTAATTTGCTTGACATCACATAAGTAATAAGCAAGGACCCTGGGATTGGATCCAGTTTTTTTGACTTCAAATTTAGTTCTCATGCTGATGGTTGAGGAGGTTAATTTACACTAAAGCTGATGAATTGCTGAGTACATACAGATGTTTTATCTATCTGTGGTTTGCAGTGTAATCTAGTTGGAAGTCTTAGCTTTTTAAGAATTTCAAACCTAGATGACTTGCTTTTTATATTTTCATTAAGATAGTTAGAGAGTGTAAGTCTTGTTGCAGGAGAAGTCAATAATTATTGGAATGGAACTTCACTCTTCCTGTTTTTGATGTTTTTTTATTTGCATAGACTTGGCTTAGAGCTTTGTCAGCAACTTTTTTGAAGCGGGAGTAAGGTACAAGGTAATGCTTCCCACTCACAGTGTCATTTCTCTGGTCTCTTTCCAAGGTCAGAAACACTTGTTTAAACAGGTTTAGGAAACCAGCAGTGGGATGGTAGCAGGACTCAGCAGTGGTTGGAAAATTATCCAAAGAGCCAAAATTAAGTGTTCAGAGGCCATGTCAGCTTTTTAGATCATGCACATTGACTCAGGCCTAAAGTCCTTGCAAATCAGTGATTACTTAGTTTTGTAAACTTGTGAAAGCTCTTTCAGTGTTGGTGGAAGAATAATAGTAGCTTAGCAGTGTATATAGTATGTATCTAATAGATAAGGTTCTAATGTGGGCATTGTGAAGTGTTTGCCTTGGCCCCTGAATGGGTGTACAGTGCAGTGATTGGTAAAGCAGACCTTGCTAATTATTAGTGATATACTTTCAGAAGCTTCAGTGTCAGAATATTTTGACCTGAAAGTGGCCTTGGAGCTTATTCAGTCTAACGCTGGCAGTTTATAGCCTAGGAATCTGAAGTTAAATAACTTCCCGAAAGCCTCTTAGGGAGTAAATAGTAGAGCTTGAATTTGAACCCAGGTCTTACAATATTGACTCCAATATTCTTTCTACTATACCATGGTGCTTTCATTAGAATGACAGAAGTTTTGACAAGTATTTCTCAAACTCTTTGACGTAGAACCTTGGTGTCCTCTGCAAGGTGAATATAGGGAGTTGAATGAGCCACACTAACAAGCCTTTTAAACGGTTTGCCTCTGTTTCCAGTTTTGTTGGCAGGGCCCTCTGACTTGGAGTGTTTTGTACTAGGCATTTATTCTCTTTCCTGTTGTTACACTCTGCTCTAACTTTTGTGCCCAGCCCCACTGACCGAGCCTGTTGTTTTTAGATAAGCAGTACTGTTTATCCCTGCCTGCCCTTGCATTCAAGTATGAAAAAAAATCTAGCTCTGTTATACCTATGCATGTGTACACACACACACACACACACACACACACACACACACACACACACGTACACACACACACATGCATGCACACACCCCTCACCCCCCTGAAATATGAGTTTGTTGTTGGACCATAGCATGCCAATGCTGTCCATGAGGTTATCTTGGCAAAGATACTGGAGTGGTTTGCCATTTTCTTCTCCAGCAGTTTAAGGCAACTGGTGGTTAAGTGACTTGCCCAGAGTCACACAGCTAGTAAGTCTCTAAGGCCAAATTTGAACTCAGGTCTTCCTGACTCCAGGCTCAGGGCTCTATCCCCTGAGCTACCTAGCTAACTGCCTCTTAAAACTTAATTGAGGTACTAAATTGTAAAATATTACAACCCATACCTTTTCCTTATGATTCACTTTCATAAACACCTGTCCTCTGTGGGAGCCAGAATTCAAATGTGAAATATAGTGTACCAGTTTCTTGGATGGCCCATGGACTTGGTTGTGGACCTGTGCTTGACTCCCATTGCTGTATTCCAAGCACAGAAGTGCTTTGTGACCAAATTGCTTTGGAAAGCATTGATCTAGGCCAGTCCCCTCATTCTTCAGAGTACAAAACTGAGACTCAAAGAAATAAAGCCGCTTGCTAGAGATCACAGATTGGGGCTCCAGATACTGTGAAAGGAGTTTTAAATTTTAGAAAGATAGTCCAGGATCAATCACCACATTACCATGAACATGGGTTTCCTAGAATTGAAATATCACAGTCTCAGGAAAAAATGGTTCTTCTTTGTTAATAAATTAAGGTATGACCAATTAGGAAGCTTATGTGAAAACGAAAAGTCACATTTAGTGAATTTTGTTTGCAAAATAGGAAGATTAGTGCTTTAGCACTGTTAATTGTGTGTTCATCCAAGTCTGGGAATACCAGCTATATTAATGGCTAATGTCATGGAATGTTTGGTCCAATAGAGAAAACAGATGTTGAACCTGGTTGAAAAATTGGAGTCAGCTGTCTAAAGGATGGCTAGTTTCTCTTTAGACATTTGGGAGAATGTGTTTCAGGAAGACCCGGATTTTAGCCAGAGTCATATTGAATATTGCAACTACTTTATGCATATCATATTTTGGAATGTAACAGAAATCTCGAGTACCTGAAGTATTAATGCTTGACCTTGGTGAGAACTGTTTGTGTGTTAGATTGTTCTGCTGCACTACTAAAATTGCTCTTTTAATCAAATCAAATCATCTTTGTTTTCGTATATACTTAACTTTAGTGTGTATACCTGGCTTTTGGGGGGAGGGTTTTGTTTTTGGACCATACTTGTGATTCTAACTAAGTAGGAACTCCTGGAATGGAAACTTCCTCCACTGATTCAGGTCACTAACTCTTCCACACCTCAAAGTCTTAAAGAATCTCTTGCTTAGAGGCTTAGTGACTTGCTCATGGTGACATGGCCAGTTTCTGTTGTGGTAAGAGTTGAACCCTAGTTGTTTGACTCCAAGGCCAGTGAAAAACATGTAGTAGGTGATGGATTTATTTGTATATTACAATCATGATTTTGAACTGAAAAGAACCCTAAAGAATAATCTAGTTCACCCTCTTTGTATTATAGAGAAGGAAATAAGGACCCTAAGGGGCAAAGAGACTTTTACAGGGTTGCACAGATAGTAAAGATAGTCACTCAAATAATAAGCTTTTATTTAGCACCTACTGTGTGCCAGGTATTATCCTAAGCTCTGGAGATACAAAGAAAGTTAAAAGATAGTCCCTACTCTCAAGGAGCTCACAGTCTAGTGGGACAGACATATATACAACCACATACAAACAAACCATATGTAGGAAAAATTAGAGATAATCAATAGAGGGAAGGCATTAAGGGGGATCAGAATTAAATTCTGTTGGAGGTAGAATTTTAGCTGGGACTTGAAAGGAGGTAGAGATGGGGAGAGAGAGCATTTCAGGCACTGGGGGCAGCCAGGGAACATTCCTGGTGTCAGGAGATGAAGTGTCTTGTTTGAGGAATAGCAAAGGCCATTGCCACTGATTGCAGAGTACTTGGGAGTGTGAGTAAGGTTTATAAAGGACTTTGAATGCCCAAGAAAGGATTTTATATATGATGCAGATAAGTAGCATACCCTGTGACATGGTCAAACGTGTTTTTGGAAGATCACTTTCTTTGGTAGATGAATGGGTGATAAACCTAAATGGAAGAGACTTGGGGCAGGCTGACAAACCAGCAGTTGGATTATGCACCAGATTGATGGCATTGTTAGAACAAAGGGGGCATATTCAAAAGATATTATGAAAGTAAAATTGTCAGGTGTGGGGGTGAGAGAGTGAAGAATCCATTGTAAATGGAGAAAAAGGGGAAAAAAAACAACTTTCATAACAAATAAGCCCAATGAATCTACACAACAGCCATGACTGCTGTCTGTGTACCTTTTGTATTTTATCGTCTTTGAGTTCATCTTACAGATCCTCTGGAAATTTGGTTAATCATTGCATTGATCAGATACTTTTAAAAAACATTTAAACTACTTGAAATAATTAACAGCTTTAGCAAAGTTGCAGGATACAAAATACACCCACATAAATCATCAGCATTTCCATATATTAACAACAATGTCCAGCAGCAAGAGATAGAAAGAGAAATTCCATTTAAAAAACTGTAGACAACATAAACACTTGGGAGTCTACCTGTAAGACAAACCCAGGAACTGCATGAACACAATTACAAAACACTTTTCACACAAAAGTCAGATCTAAACAACTGGAAAAATATTAATTGCCCATGAGTAGGCTGAACCAGTGTACTGAAACAGTAATTCTACCTGAATTAATCTGTTTAGTGCCATACCAATTAAACAACTAAAAATTATTTTATAGAGCTAGAACAAGTAATAACAAAATTCATCGGGAAGAACAGAAGGTCAAGGATATCAAGGGACTTAATGGGAAAAAAAGTGTTACAATGAATAGAGCTCCTGCCCTGGAGTCAAGAGGACTTGAGTTCAAATCCAGCCCTAGACCCAAAAAACCCCAATCTGGTACTAGCTAAGAAATAAGAGTGGCGGATCAGTAGAATAGAATAGGTATACGGTACATCATAGTAAATGACCATAGTAATCTAATATATGATAAAACCCAAAAATCTAAGCTTTTGGAACAAAAATTCATTATTTGACAAAAACTTGGGAATACTAGAAAACAGTATGGCAGAAACGAGTTATAGACCACCATCTCACATAGTAGGCCAAGATAAGGTCATAATGGGTACATGATTTATTTTAGACATAAAGGGTGATAGCATAAGCAAATTAGGAGAGCATGGAATAGTTTACTTGTCGAATCTATGGATAAGGGAAGAATTTATGACCAAACAAGATATAGAGAGCATTATGAAGTATAAAATAGATAATTTTGATTATATAAAACTAAAAAGTTTTTGCATGAACAAGACCAATGCAACCAAAATTAGAAGGGCAGCAGAAAACTGGGGGGAAATTTTTGCAGCAAGTATCTCTGATAAAGGCCTCGTTTCTCAAATATATAGAGAACTGAGTCAAATTTCTAAGAATACAAGCCATTCACCAATTGATAATATGAACAGGTTGTTTTCAGACAAAGAAATCAAAGCTCATGAAAAAATTATCTAAGTTACTATTGATTACAGAAATGCAAATTAAAATAACCTTGAGGTACAATCTCACACCTGTCAGATTGGCTAATATGACAAATAAGGAAAATGATAAATATTAGAAGTGATATGGGAAAACTGGGATACTTTAATGCATTTTTGGTGGAGTTGTGAACTGATCCAACAATTCTGGAGAGCAATTTGAAACTATGCCCAAAGGGCAATCAGACTGTAACTACAGCTACCCTTTGATCCAGCACTGTTAGGTCTGTATCCTGAAGGTATTAAAAATAAAAGGGGAAAAGACCTATATGTGCAAAAATACTTACAACAGATATTTTTGTGGTGACTAAGAATTAGAAGTTGAGGGAATCCTCATTAATTGGGGAATGAATGGCTGAACAAGCTGTGGAATATGATTTTGATGAAATATTATTGTGCTGTAAGAACTGACAGAATGATATCAGAAAAACCTGGAAAGCCTTACATGAACTGATACAAAAAGTAAAGGGAGCAGAACCAGAACATTGTGCATAGCAACAGCAATATTGCACAGTGAACAACTGAATGATGGCTAATCTCAGCAATGCAGCGATCCAAGACAATCTCAAAGGACTCATGATAAAACATTTTTTTTAAGAAATAAAATAATATTTATTGCATACCATTGGTAGATGCATGGGAGGTACTTGATATAAAAGATTTTAACATGTGCTACATCTTCAAAGTTATTGGAACTGAATATTCCTGTTACCTGGGATGAAGAATGGACATTCTCAATTATTCATTACCTGAATATAGTGAAATTGACTTGAACAAATAACGTTTGCATGTGAAGAGTCATCCTGATTGGTCTCATGTAGTTTTAGAGACAGTCCTTTAACCATTTATCTAATCTAGTATCCAACCCATCAATTTAATGTTATTCATCTGATTTCTTTCAAAAATTTACTTCCTTTCTTTCCACCCTTGCTGATCTCAGAAATCCTCTTCCAGTCTTAGTTTTTGTAGTGCTATGACCAGACTTAAAATACAAAGCCTTTTCATACAAATAAGAAAATTATTCATTTTAACATATACCTCCAACTTTTTTCATCCAATTTAATCTTTTTCTGGACCTGAAAAGAATGGGCACAAATGATAACTTTTTCTCTTTGCCAATTCAGTAAGTAAGACTTTAGTTTTGCCCTCCTTTTTAATGCCAAATAAATATTAATCATGAACCAGTAGAGCAGAAGCACCAAAAAATGTTACTTGGTTGCTGTGCTTATTACTTAATAAATTTTTTAATGAAATAAACTTGAATTTAGTATACTGTGATATATAGCTACAGTGTAGTCTCAGTAAAATTTTTTTGATACTCTCCTTTTCCATTGGATGACATATACTATACTATGGTACTCTTATTTGAGAGTGCATATTACATCATCTAATAAATTAACATAGCTACACAAATCAGTGTACTGTAGAAACTTATGACAATGCCAGTAAGTCAAAAGTTACTACTCAAAAACCTTTATATCTGAATAATTTAATCTCTTTACATTGTAGAAGCATTTGAATACATGCTACATCTTCGGTATCATCACTTGAAATTTACATTCTGGCATTGCTGACACTTCAGCTGTCACAATACTTTTTATTCCCATATTTGATAAGCCACCTCTGATTAAGCCATATGTAAATGCTAAATACTTAGTAGCATGATCTCAATACTGTTTTCCTGCCAACATCTGAGTCAGGAGTTGAAATTTGTTGTCTTGAAGCACATAGATGCCCTGATGATTTGTCCTTAGATTATCAATTTGTTTCTTGAAAACAAATCTTTGCAAATGAATTTCATGATATCTAATTCATCTTTGAACCTTGAAGTGTCCTTTGTAAACCTTTCTATCAGTCCTTGTCCTAATCTAAAACCCATGTTCTCCAGCTTAATAATGCATCTTCCATTTTCCACCTCCTCCTGATGCACGGACTTATAGATGCTGGTCACCATCTCGTTGTGGAGAAGCAAGAAAAGCACCTTGTCTGCCATTTCCTGCTGCTTCTCTCGGGCTCCAGGGACCCCGGGAGGGTGGAGGTCAGGGCTGTGGCACGGCTGCCACTCAACCCCACAGCGCCAGAGGCTGGTCCCGTGGGCATCTGGGGTGGGGGCTTCACCACGTCCTCCCAGGGGCTAGCACCCGGCTGGGAAGCCCAGCCGCAGGGCCAGACCCAAGGTGCAGAAAAACCACCCAGACCCAACCTCTGGCAGCCAGACCCTGAAACATTCTTTCTGTCTCCAGAGAAAGAACTGATGTCTGAATACAGACTGAAGCATACTATTTTTCTCTTTTTCTTTGTTCAAGTTTTGTACAAAATTAATATGGCAGTGTTTTACATGGATGGACATATATAACCTGTATTGGATTGCATCTTCTCAGGCAGGGAGGAATAGAACTTGGAACTCAAACTTCTAAGAAATGTTTAAAAATGGTTTTAGCATGTTAACTGGGGGAAAATATAAAAATAAGAACACATTTTTGGATATGGACAATGTGAGAGATTTGTTTGCTTGACTCTGCAGGATTTTCGTTTTTCTTTTTTTCCTTAATGGAGGAGAGATGGGAGGGAGAGAAGATAAATGCTTAATTTAAAAATAAAAATATTTAAAAGTTGTCCTTTTATGTAATTGTTCTCCTTTTGCTTTCTTTATTCTGTCAGTTCATACTAAGGATTCTTTAAAATCTTTCATAATTTCTTGCATCATGATAGTTTTCTAACAGTTTATATGCCACATTTTGTTCAACTATTCCTCACTTGTTTAAAAGGCAACCCAAGAGCATCTCCTGAAATTCTAGTTTTTGCTTTTCTTTCCCATGTTTAGTTATTTTTCCCGGGAGATGGGGGTAGAAGGTGGGGGTGGGGGATAGTAGCCTCTCTCTCAGCTCCTCCCTACTAACCTGCCTTTCCTCCATTAGCTCTTGTTTACTGGTTGTGTTTTCTCCACCCAACTCTTTCTGTATTTGAGTTCAGCCTTTTGTTTCAGATAAGAGTGAGATTTGATGCCTACTTTTACTGCCTTCTCTCCATGTTTGTATACCTTTCTCATACATCTGAGATATTTTGAGGAGTAACAAATTTTACTCTTCCTTTCTACATTTGCGTATTCTTTTTACCTTACCTTTCCTTTCCCCCCTCTTCATACCTTGAGAATAAACTCAATCTAGCCACAGACCCTCATTTAAAAAATTTTCTTATTCCCTCTCTTAATATATTAATGTTTTATTTGTTTCTTTTCACATTTGTTTCTTTCACTCTTAGAATGGTAGTATTATATCATCTCATAGATCCTCATTGCTCAAGTAACTTTTCTTACCGTGTTTCTTTGGATTTCTATGTTTGTATTTCAAAGTTCCCACTTAATTTTGGTCTTCATCAGAATGCCAGTAAAAGTCCTTTCCCCTTACCCCACCTAGTATCATATTCAGGTTTGCAGGGCAGGGTCTTGCTTGTAATCCTTTCTCTTTTGCATTTTGCAGGATTCAAAGAACGTATTTTTTATTGCTAGGTCTTGTGTAAACCTGAATATGGCCCCTAGGTACTTGAACTGCTTTCTGAATGCTTGCAGTATTTTTTCTTTGTGGGAGCTCTGGATTTTGTTAGCGACATTTCTGGGACTTATTTTGGGCAGACAGGTACCAACATTTATTAAGCTCTTCCTATGTGCCAGACACTGGTCCTAAGTACTGGGTATGCAAATACAAGCAAAAAAGACGGTGCCTGACCTCAAGGAGCTTACATTCTAACAGGGGAAGACAATATACAAAAGGGAGCTGGAAAAGGGGATTGGGGCAGATAGCTTTGGAAGGATGGTATCAAAGTCTAGAGAATCAGAAGCTGAGCATCGGTTTTCATTTATGATTTCTTTAACTATGATGGCTGTTTCAACCCCACCCTGAAAATTGTGGTTTTTAGAGAGTTCAGTGATTGGTTCCTAAAAAATCTCCTTGACATGTTTTCAGACCAGTTTTTCAAAAAAATTTATGAATTGGGGGTGGCTAGGCGGCACACTGAATAGAGCACTGACCCTGGAGTCAGGAGGACCTGAGTTCAAATCCACCCTCAGACACTTAACACTTAATAGCCTTTTAACATTGGGCAAGTCACTTAACCCCAATTGCCCTGCCCTCCCCCCTCCAAAAAGCAAAAAAAAAAAAAACATTATGTATTTACTTTTCATTTACAACATTCAGTTCCAAATTTTCTCTCTTTCTCCCTCCCCCTTATCCCCGCCTCCAGCATGCAATCAGATATAGGTTCTACAAATACCTTTACATTGAACATTAGTCAAGTTGTGATGAAGGATTATAACCAATGAAGTGAACAATGAGAAAAAAGGGATAACATAAAACAAAACACAAAAGAGAGAGTGAGTAGGTTTGCATTCAGACTCTAGTTCTTTCTCTGGATGTGTATATCCCTTTCCATCTGAGTCTTTTGTAGTTGTCTTCTAACCTTATATTGCTGAGAGGAGCCCAGCCTATCAAAGTTAGTTGTCACATAGGCTGTGTCTGTAATAGCATATAAAGTTCTCCTGGTTCTGCTCTCCTCACTCAGCATCAGTTTATGTCAGCTGCTCCACGTTGTTATGAAGTCTGTCTGTTCCTCATTTCTTATAGCACAGTTGTATTCCATTACATACTAACATCACTCTAAAAATCCTGCTGTGGTGGCATATTTACCCTTCTTATTAAATTATTCCATAAGTATGGTGGGAATTTCACATTTTGCATGGAGCTTCCTATTCACAAAGCCTCATTGGAAGTTGTTGAAAAAGCCCTTTAATTTCAAGTGCTCTAGAAATAGAATTGAATTGTTATTTAATAAGTAACCCTTAGGAAATTTTTTTTTCTCTTTCTAGAAACTACCTCACTGCTTTTGAGGTTTTTGGTATTAAATTATTTTCAATTTCTTTGTTGATAATAGTGGAAAAACTGGGGCAGGTTGACTCATCCTCAGTTCTAGAACTTTTTTCATTAGTCACTATTCCTGTGTGAAGCTGCATTTCCATGGCTAATATGTGGAGCACCTTCTCTGCTTACCATCTATGTGTGTGTAAACTTGTCTTCAATTTCAGAACAGACACAAGAGAACATCCAGCGCTTTGAGCAGCAGGCAGGATTGACAGACGCGGGATACACTCCCCATAAAGGCCTCACCACAGAAGAAATCAAATACCACCGTGTGGCAGAGGCAGTCCACGTGAGTTATATAACAGCTTGAACAATTTAGAAAATGTCACTTGCCTGGAATTATCTTTCTTCTCAGGTCCACCTCCTGATGTCCCTCAAGCCCCACCTAAAATCCCACCTCTTACAAGAAGCCTTTCCCAATCCTGGTGCTTTCATTCAGTAATTATTTTCAGTTTCTCCCCTGCACAGATCATGTTTGTTTGTTCATAGTTGTTTGGTGTTGTCTCCCTCATTAGATTGGAATTATAACAAAAACATTTCTAGATTGTTTTAGTTTTCAACTCACAGCTACCTTGCGAGGAAGGTGATGAAATAAGTATTCCTATCTTATGTACTATAGTATTCCAGCATTTATTCCACAGAATGCAGATTGACTTGAAGTCAATAGAGGATCTTCATTTCGTTATACTTTCCCTTCAGGCAGAATTTGTTGAAGTGTCAAACTATCTGTTGCTGCTTTCTCATTTCTTTCTAAATGAAATTATTTCTTAATCGTAAGTCATATTGCGACTTGGTACAAAGATTAAGTGTCCACAGCTAGTTTATCAGTGTGGTTTGATGGATTCACAGGACTACTATGCAATTGAAAGTAACTAGATGCATTATTAAAACCAGATGTGAGTTCGACAAATCTTAGATAAATAAGAATGTTGAACTTTTGAGTTTTCTATAATATGTGGTAAAGAAGAGGTGATTTATATGTGGAGCATACTGGTGCTCCAGATTTGGTGGCACAGTGTTTAGGAATGGGAACAAGGAAAATAGATTTTCCTTTGGAAGAAGAAATATTTGGAAGAAACATCTAAATAGTTAGACCTTTGTAAAAATAAGTTTTTTTCCTCTCATGTTTGAACTGAAAGGTCTCCATGCAAGTCTTGTCTAAGAATACAGGGACTTCAATAGTAATCTCATTATTTGATCTTCACCACAAATATATTCTGGTGTTCTTTCACTCTTGTCTGTCAAGCTCTTTGGAAATGCCACAAGATTCCAGGTAAGATGACAGCAGTCAAGTAAAGGAGCTTGACTTCAACCTATTGTCTAGAGCAGAGGGTAGGGAAGTTTTTTTTTTCTCACTGAGTGCCACTGATGCAGAGGAGAAATTAATTTAGAGCTACATATAAATAAAAATGCCCAACCTGCCCCACTAGAAATCTTTTTAATTTATCTACTTTAAAAATACAGATTATTTAATAAATTTTCATCTTATTATGACTATCCACAGGGCATTAACTCCATTGATTCCTACTCTCAGCTCTCATTGTATTATGGAGGTGACCCTGGGGTTTTAAATGTAGTTCCAGAGAACTACAAATTGGCAGGTCAAATGAAGCTTGAAGGGCTTCTGGTACAGAGTTGGTGACATTGTCTCTTGTCCAACCTTTTTTTTTTTTTAAACAGAAAATGCTGCATTTTTGGCCCGCCTTTTCATATACTGGCTATATTTTCTTTCATTCCTCATATATGCTAAGGGGGAAGAATTGATAGACTTATTGCTCCTCACTGCTCCTTAAGACTCAACCACCATCACTCACAACATCCCTTTAGGTTATTTCATCCATCAGCATCATTATATCCTATTACTAATACAGTTGTCATCTCAAGATATTTTGAACCTGGTTCTAGTAATCCCCTCTATGAGATAAGAAGCAATCTTCCTCTACCCCCAATTAAGCCTTCTTGTTTGAGATTTTTGGTAGGCTTGTTAACATCGCCTATTACAGGAAGCCTTTCCCAGTCCCCCTTAGTGGTAGTAATTATTTTCAGTATTTATTGAGTAATTATTTTCAGTTTTCCCTATATCGATCTTGTTTGTACATAGTTGTTGATGTCCTCCTCATTAGATTGGGAGAGCGAGTGCTTAGCGTAGTTCCTGGCACATAGAAGACGCTTAAACACTTGTTGAAAAGGAGAGTCAAGATAGTAGAATAGCAGGAAGAAGTGGAGCCAGCTTTTCTCCTCTCTAATTCTTCCACAGATATCTAGAATTAGTCCTGATTAGTAAATCCAAGAAAATAAAAACTCAGAGTGAATAAATTCCAGCTGAGATTGGCATAGGTAAACTGAGAGGGGAGTGTAAACAAGAGGGGTGGGTTCTGTCCAGGAATGGCCTTGTGGAGCATTTCCAGAAAGGACTGACTGTGCACCAAGGCAAGCAGAGGTCTCAGAGCCATATAGAGTGGGGCCTGACTTTGTGCTGAATGCAGGAATAGAGTACCAATTGGCAGTTTTGTCACTTGTCCAATTCTGAGTCATCTATTGGGGGCAGAGGAGAGGACCTGTGCCTAGGGTTGAAGTACCAGAGTGACAAGTGGTCATGGCTTCTTGGCTGAGCAAGAAGGAAAGCTCACTCTTTGACCCTCAGAATAGAGCTGGGTCTCAATTCTGGCTTCCAGCCTTGCTTGAAACCTGCATTCAAATAAAGAGAACAGAAATCTCAAACCAAAGGGAGCCTGTAGTTCTCTCATTCCAAACCATCAGAGCTTTCCAACTGACCAATAGAGGCTGAGTTTGGCATTCTCCTGGAATACCAAGCAAGACCCAAGACCATTTTATCCTTTATTTTTCAATTGGAAAATGACTTGGAAACATACTTTTTTTTAACTTTATTTTTCTTGGATGGTTTTTTTTTGTCTGTTTTTTTCCCTCAACAACATGATTAATATGGAAATATATTTTGCATGGCTGCATATGTATAACCCATATCAAACTGCTTGTCTTCTCAGTGAGGGGGGAGAGAGGGAGGGAGAATTTGGAACTCAAAATTGTTTTTTAAAAAAAGAATGTTAATTGTTTTTACATGTAATTAGGGGGGAAATGAGATATATTTTAAAAAAGAATTAAAAGAAACACACAAGCAATTAGAGCCTGACCCTAATGTAAACTCCAAAGTCAAAGCCGAAAGAGTGAACAAAGTAAAAATAAATAAAAAGCTGTTATGAAGACAGATGCTCAAGACACAACTCTAGAAGAGGATGAGTTGAGGTATCCACAAAGAAAATCCTCAAAGAACAACATGGCTTACGTGTGCAGCTGGAATTCCTGGAATTAATTAAGGAATGAAATGAGAATTCTAGAGTGAGAAAAAAAGTACTGTATATAAATATAATAGAATGCTATTTCACTGTAAGAAATGTTGAAGGGTACTTTTTCTGAAGAACTGATACAGAGTGAAGCGAGCAGAATTAGGGGAACATTTTGTACAATAACAACAATGTTATTAAGACATCTCAGAATTAGGGATTCTGTTCAGCATAATGAGTGGTCATTATAGAGGACTCCTGATGAAACTGTTATTTACCTCCTGACCAGGAGTGGACTCTTAACTGCAGTTTGAAACATTTTTCTTTTTGGATATTACCAGTGTGGGAATTTATTTTGCTTGACTGTTTTTTCTTTCTTGGGGGTTGGAGGGTGGGGGGGTAGGAGAAGGTGGGAGTTAATAGTTGGTTTTTAAAAAACCCAATTTTTAAGTAACAAATGCTTGTCCACTAATGCATTCCAAGCTTTCCTTTAAATCTCTTAAGAGATCTGAAAGATACGATTGTGGTACTTAGATCACTGTGACTTTTAAAAACTTCTTTCTATTTATCTGCCTTATCTATCCACTAATGAGTTGATCATTCAATTGCATGTGAATCTAGGCGATGTGCAGTAGCATTTTTTGCTATCTGGATTGCTAGACTTTCCTATTGAGTGACCATGGATCTTGTGGAGACATTGTAACAGTGTGTATGGAATACTACTTTTTTGGACTTTGTGCAGGCTGTCCTCCATGATGGTGGTGCATGCCTTTGGTGAACGTTTATTTCCCTGTTTTATGACTTGCATGGGTGCAGTGGATCATTGAGAAAAACTATTTCTGAATGCAGCCATCATGGAATCTTAGAATCTTATGTAATATACATTTTAAGTGCATAGAGACCTGCAGTGAGAAATCAAATGACTATGTCCTGTGCTACTTCTAAATCATTCTTTCTGATTCAAAGCTGCTACTTCGGGTACTTGGTGAAGTTCTGGCTTCAACAGCTTTTTTATTTTTATTTGTGATTTCATTGGTATAGGGAAGCTCCTTTCTACTAGTGCAGTTCAGCCAGTTCTCTGCAACTTTTAGTCTTAAAAGAGTGTCTAGTTCCGTAAATGTACTCAGCCCAGTATCTGTCAGAGATGGAACAGGGACCAAGGTGTTTTTTACTTCAAGGGCAGCTTTTTGTCCATTTTGACAAGTTCCCTTTTTATAACATTAGTTGGTGCTTTAAGTTCTTAGCCAGTTTGTAGGCCTGGGTGAACTGGCATCTTGGCATGAAAATATTTCACGCCATGACCCTTGTCCCAACTTAGCTGTTATGTCCACTTCCCTCCTCATGAGTAGTACTTTGTTCCCTGCAATTGTTCCTGTCTTGTTGTATAACCTGTTACTCATACAGTAATAATATTTAATTTTTTCTAGTTAATCATGAGATCACCGACAGTAGCATTCTGTGCTTATAATGCATAGCTTCTAGAACTGGAAGGGACCCTACTAAGCCCAAATTCATTATTTTACAGATAAGAAAACTGAGACCCAGAGGGGTTAAAGAACTTGCTTAAAGTTACATACGTAGTAAGCAGAACCAGAATCTGAACATAGCTGCTTCAGCTCCAAATCCCCGGTGCCTTTGTGACTATAGAATGAATTAGAAATTGGTGCCTTTGCCTAATTTTATCGTTTATTTCTAAATATATTCACTGAGTCTTCTTAACAAAGATTTGTTTAAAAATTCAGCTATATGTCTAGTGCATAAGTGGCAGTGTAAGTAGTATTCTGTACCTCCAAAAAAGGGAATGCTGTGTATTCTTAGCTCTTTCCTGGGGCCAGGATTGGTCATTATAGTTACACAGCATTCAGGTGTTTTTCTTCCTCTTTGTTGTTGTAGTCACTGTGTACATTGTTTTCTGTTCTGATTTATTCTCTGAGTTCTATTAGTTCATACATCTTTCTAAGTTTCTCTGAATTCTTTATATTCATTGTTTCTTAAGGTTCCATTTTTTTTAAAATTGGGTGCATATACTGTAAATGGTAGCCTCTTGTATATTCCTTTTAATCTATTTTGAAAAAACTATTAGAAAAATTTTGATTTGTGTTTTCTTATTCTGAAGAACTAAACACATGGTTAGGGGAAAAGCCCCTATCATTCAGTCATATTAGTGTATATAAATGAATCAGTCAGGAAGCCTTAACTTGGGGAACACAGAACAGTAACACTCACTTCTGGCTTATAAAAGTTTTAAAAAAAATAACCCTATGAGGCAAGTCATACAAATATTAGCCTAATCTTGGAGTAAACTGAAAGTGATTTGCCTGAATTCAAACAGATTGTAAGCAAGAATACATTTCAGGCTTCCTGACTTCAAGTCCAGGACTCTTTCTAATGTACCTACCATGTTGCCTTTTGCAGTCCTATTCCCTTAATAAATGTTCTTGGAAAGTGCTTTCCAAGAATCTTTTTCACTTGTGCTTAGATGCATTTTCGTTTTTTCAAATACCTTCCTGTTTGGAAGTATACATTTTTACTTAGTCTCCTAAATTGTGATATGTAACCTTGCAGCTCCATTCCTGGTTACCATCCCCCCTCCCCACCCCGGACACTTTTCATTTGGTTCTGTTCAAGTTCATTGTGCACTCTGCTTCCAGATACCCACCTTCATGCCTAGGATGTCTTTGTTGCATTTTTTCAATATCCATTATTCTGCTTTGAACAGCTTCCTGTCTTAATAACACCTTTCACCTCCCTGTTCCACCTGTTAACAGTTTTTGTTGTTTCATGTTGTAACATCTTTGCAAAAAATGACTTAGATGCTTCATGAAGACTGGATTAAACTCTCATTTTTGTAGTGCTTTAGGACTTTTAAAATGTTTCTTATTTTAAATAAATTTTAAAAAATTACTGATATCTTTTGTTTTACATTGCTTAAATTTCACATTGTATTACTCTACATTCTCCTCCCAGATGAGCCATGTAACTGGTGTTTTTTTTTAAAGAAACAGCATGAAAAAGGTACCCCTTCTTCACTTAGTTGTTAAAGGAGAAAGAAAAAGAGGATGAGAAGTCATCCCTGCTTCATTCCTCTGTAAAGGATGTGGGTGGAACATTGTATACATTTTCAGGCTTTTTCAGTGTATTAATTGTGTTTTCTGATGTTTCTTCCCTCTTCCTCCTTTTTTTCCCTTTAAAAAATAACTTTATAATATTTTATAAGGTAACTCGGAGAAAGGAAGAGGAAGGCTACTAGGGAAAATTCTGGTGATGTTAAAAGATATCAAGAGAAACTTATTTTAAAAAGAGGAAGAAAAAAAATCAGCCAGACTGATCAATATATTGAAAAAATCTGACAGTATATGGAGTGTTCAACATCCAAGCACATGCCCATTGCAAGAGTGGAGAGAGGGCTTCTCATTGACTTTTCTTTGGGACCACACTTGTTCTTTCTTAATTTTGCAACATTCATTTTGATGCGCTTGAGGTCGTCTTTCAATTAATATTGTATTGATCGTGTATGTTGTTTTCTTGGCTCACTTCATTTTGTATCACATCATTACAGATTTGTTCTTTGCAAAAACTTGGAAGAAGATGGTGCAAACATTAAGATCCCTTTTTTGTGGTTGAGAAGTAGAGGCTCAGAGAGGCAGAATATGTAGCATGAAAAGCACTGCATATAGAGTCAGCCCTGGAGTCAATCGTGACTCTGGGCAAATCGTTTGATGTTTTGTAGCCTTAGTTTCTCATCTGTTTAGAGAAAGGAGTTGAATTGGAAGACCTCTGAGTTATCTTTTCAGCTCTGAATCTTAGGATCCTGTTAAGGCAGCGGTTCTCAACTTGTGGGTCACCTAAGACCATCAGAAAACACATTTCCAATGGTCTTAGGAACCGAGACACCGCTCCTCTATCCATTTCCAGGTGGGTCCACCCACATGCAGATATGCCCACATACGAGCATTAAAGGGTCGCAGCGTTAGGAAGGTTGAGAATCACTGTGTTAAGGGGAAACGATCTGCCCAAAGTCACACAGTAAATGGCAGAGCAGAGATCAGAGTTCAGGTTCTTTGACTTGCAGTTTAGTGCTCTTCTCCTTGCTCCATCAAACTCCAAGATGAGTGGAGGGTTGGGAGTAAAGCAAAGATGTTTTATTCCAGACCATAATTCCCTGTGTGCACTTGAACCAAGCTATTAGCTTATACTTCTTTAATGAGCTTATAAATAGGTGTGAATTCTTTCAAAGGCTTGTCTTTTTTCTCTCATTCAAACAGAAATTGAAGTTACAAAATGGAGAAATGACCAAAGAAGACAGACTGATTGCTTCAACCCAATCTTCTCCGAGTAGCACACCCTATTCTTCTCCCAAGCAAAAGCCCAGGTATTCTGATTCCCCAGGATCCTTCCCCACAAAACCATCACGAAAGTTTTCAAAGCTAGGGTTAGCCTTATTTTAGACAAGAGCTCGCTATAAACAATTGGCTATATAAAACACTTTACCAATATAAAACACTTTACTTTATCTCATTGGGCCTTGGTAATAACTCTGAAGTAGGTGCTCTTATTCTACTCTAGAGATGAGGAAGTTGAGGCTAAGATGTTAAGCAACTTGACCTGGTAAGTTTGCTAGCTTTAGTTATAAATTTATACTCAGGTCTTCCTGAGTACTGAAAGTCTAGCACTCTGTCCACTATGTTGAATAACTGACATCTAAATTTTCCTCATTTGATGGTAGGTCATGTTTTCTGAACTTAGCATTGGTGTTACATCTTACTCATACATTTTTTTTGGAGGGGGAAGGCAAGGGTTAAGTGACTTGCCCAGGGTCAGTGTGTCAAGTGTCGGAGGTCAGATTTGAACTCAGGTCCTGACTCCAGAGTTTGTGCTCTATTTACTGTGCCACCCAACTGCCCCCTCATATACTCTTAAATAATTTCCAAATGAGTAGATAACATTTGGAACTGGAGTTGTGTAGCATTATGATAAAGAATGTGTTTATAGGCATACCCTGCCTAAGGTTTTAATTGGATCTTTTGAAAAACCAGTGTGAGGTAGATTATTGTGAGGGAAATTAGTGCCATAGGAATACCAAAATAACATAAAGCTTTCTTAACTTCTGGTGGGGTTTGGTTATATATTGATCATGTGTCTTCTAATACTTCGTTTATACCTGGGTTGCCATAGATGCCAGAAATGCATAAGCTTTAGTTAGGTCTTACCAAGTGGGGAAGGTCTCTTTGGACTATAATGCCTGTTGTATTCTAGGTGAATCAGGGAAGGCTTATTATCTGATGATTTCTTGCAATAGAAGTGTGATGAAGAATGGTTATGTCCTTAGAGTTATGACGACATTAAGAGTACTCCTGTGATTGAAAGGTGTCAGGGAGCCATGATTTCTGTATTCCAGTTCTCCACTTGGCAGTTTCTGATGATTAGACGCTATGCTTATGGTATGATTCTGAAAGTTTTTATGTGGTGGTTCTTAGGTACCTTATGGACTTTGCTTTGTGACTTTTTCTTCCAGAGGCTGGTTTACTCATGGATCTTCTACTTCCTTACCTGGCCTAGATGTCAGCAGCATGGACTCTGGAAATGGAGATAGAGACAAACCCTCATCTGAAAAATGGAGCCTTTTTGGACCAAGAACCCTTCAGAAATCCGACTCGGGTATTGTGTTGAGGGGGTTACTCTTAAGAGATTTTTTGGATGAGAAAGAGGAAACCTACGTTGCTGAGAAGGAGTGTGCTGGCTTTATGGATGGTTCCTATTCCAGCACTGTTCAAAGTCCTTCATTAGCATTCGCAGTAACATTAAGTAACTTATAGCGCTTAAGGTTTGCAAAGCATTTTGTTGTACAGTATCTTATGTGATGGCTTAAGACCAAAAGGCCATAGAATTAAGGACTGGAAGGAAACCTTAGAGATAATCTAACCAGCAGTGGGGAACCTGTATCAAGTGTGGCCTTTTAACTGAATCCAGACTTCAGAACAAATCCCCTTAATAAAAAGATAGGTTCCCGCAGGTTTCCCACCCCTGATTTTGAACTTTCTCACTTTTATGTATTGAAAAACTGAGGCTGATAGTGTCATTTACCCAAAATTGCACAGGTCAATAGTAGCAGAACTAGGATTCATGCTCAGTTCTCCTAAACTACTGCCTCCCAACAAAATGCTTCTCAGACTCTAAAGCAGTGGTTCTCAACCTCCCTAATGCCACAACCCTTTAATACAGTTCCTCATGTTGTGGTGACTCCCAACCCTAAAATTATTTTCATTGCTACTTCATAACTAATTTTGCTACTGTTGTGAATCATAATGTATATGTCTGATATGCAGGATGTATTTTCATTGTTACAAATTGAACATAATCCACAGGTTGAGAACCGCTGCTCTAAAGTGTTGAAAAGCAGATCTCTCTGCTTACCAGAATAGTTAAATATACTTGAATTTCAGGTTCCAAGGCTTTTAGATTGTTTAAAACAAATCCAGAGGGGCAGCTAGGTGGTGCAGTGAGTAGAGCACCAGCCCTAAGTCAAGAGGACCTGATTTCAAATCTGGCCTCAGACACGTAACACAAAAAAAAACTAGCCATGTGACCTTGGGCAAGTCACTTAACCCCAGTTGCCCTACCTTCCTCCTGCAAAAAACAGAAACAGATAAAAATAAAAATAAAACAAATCCAGCCTGGGGGGTCGAAGTATGAAGATGGAGATGAAAGTTTGTTTTGAAGTAATTTACATAGTGCTAACTTTGTGCCAGGCACTGTGTTAAGTACTTTGCAAATATTGTCTCATTTGATCTTCATAACAACCCTGAGAGGTGGTTGCTATTATATTCTCCATTTTACAGTAAAAAACTGAGGCAAATAGAGCTTAAGTGATTTGCCCAGAATCATCCAGCTAGTAAGTGTCTGGAGTCATATTTGGATTCAGATCTTTCTGACTCAGGGCCCAGTGCTCAGCTGTCACCCAGGTACATAGAAATCCTAGGATACTACTGTTAACAATTGTTTACATTGACAGGAGATGTAAAGAGATGGGTGTTAACTTACGGAAGGCATTTTGCTGTAAAGTAAAAATAAAATAACTTAGTTTTCAATTTGGGATTTTAGGTTTTTACAGCATGATTTGTTCAGCACTGTAATGTATCAATATAGTGTTTCCATTTTATAGTTGGGAACATGGAGACCCAAAGGTAAAATGTCATGCTCCACAATCACAAAGCTAGTGTTAGTCAAGACTTCAACTTGGATCTCCTGACTCCCAAGGACAGTTGATCTTTCCACTAACCAGTATCATGCCATGGGAAAGAATTATAGATTTTGATTGAATATGGTTTTGTAGTCTCAGTCTCTCTCTCACAATCTCTCTCTTTCACACACACACACACACACACACACACACACACACACACACACACACACACACACACACACACACACACACACGTAGATCTTTCCTTGCTCTGAGCCCATAGTTCATCTGTCAAATGGGGAATTTCCTTTCCCCCATTACAGGGTTCTTAATGTCATAGGAATGTTAAAATACTTCCTGGACACTGGTCTGGGTAGGGGTGATATATGTATCCTTTAACAAATAGGGAGTAGGTAGGAGATAATGTAGTCCTAATTCCTGCCTACTATGTTACTTAATGTTTAGTCATAAAGGGACACTTCTGAGAGGAAAAAAAAAGAGACCGCTTCCTTATTACTAATACTTAACTCCGTATCAGTTACCTTCTCTCCCAAACACTTATTTCCTTAGTTCTGAGATGATGGTGAGTAACAGAGCTTTATAAATGATCACTGTGCTTCTATGGCAGTTTCCAAAATGATTTCCGAATTAATTTTCTAAATCAAATTTGTGACTCTGTAAATAGTTTTAATTGTGACTGACCATAAGTTGTTTTTTGTCTTAGGCTTCCAACCTTAGAAATGGAAATAATTTGTCTTTGGCTTTACTCAGGTTTCAGTGTCCAGTCTTACAGAGGTACTCAGAAGCCATCACCAATGGAGCTCATTCGGGTTCAGGCTACTAGAATTGCAGAAGACCCAGCAGCCTTCAAGCCACCTAAGATGGACCTTCCAGTGATAGAAGGAAAGAAACAACCTCCAAGAACCCATAACATCAAACCAAGAGACATGAATGTGTTGACTCCTACAGGGTTCTAGAGCTCCCTTTTCATATGAGCAAATTTGTGTTCCCTGGTGAACCCACTGTTGTGTAGAGAGTGTCTTAGACTTTTCTTTCCTCCCATCCACCTTGCACTTGACATAGGAAAGATGTCATCCATTTACATTTCTGCTGAGGATGATATTCCTGGGGAGGCAGTGATTGTTTCTTTAAATATTTGTGTAAAGCTTGAATCTTTCTAATGCAGGAAGACCTATTCTGTAATGTCCCAAAATTGGTCTGAATGACTTCTCAAAGTACAGTTGACTACAGCCAATTACTGATCTATAGAACCAGATTGAAGGGGGCAAGGGAAACAATTAAAATCTAGTAGACTTTGTTCTGCATATTTGATTCAAGATAAATTGTTTTGGTGCTTCTTTTCTTTGATAAAGGACATTCCTGTTTTCGATCTTAGTTGCTGGAGGCTGTTTAGAGAACACTGCTACTCTAGAATCAAGGTACTGGTTCGGGGGCCCTGTTTCCTGGTTCCCTCTTGGCCAAGAATAGAGGGGCAGTAGTCTAATAGGAATAGTCTTTTGGAAGTGGAGACTGCTGTTGTCTTG
>CM053581.1:284405504-284438560 GCA_028627135.1 Pseudochirops cupreus
CATTCTGATTGGATCTGTACTGTAGGCAATTTTTTTTTTTTGGAGAGGGTCAGGTAGGGCATTTGGGATTAAGTGACTTGCCCAAGGTCACATGGCTAGTTTTTTAAGTGTCTGAGGGTGGATTTGAACTCGGGTCCTGACTCCAGGGCCAGTGCTCTATCCACTGAGCCACCTAGCCACCCTTAGGAAAAATCATTTTAGTGCAACAGGCTAGGCATGAAGTAATGAGGGTCAGTGTTAGCTGTGACATTGCCAAAGGAGAGAAAGGGCATATTCAAGAGATGTTGCAAAGGCCTTGGCAACAGACTTGTATGGATAGGGGAAGTGAGAGTGAGGAATCCCGGGTGACTCCTAAGTTTGTGAGCCTCTGGGGCTGTGAGTATGGTATTGCCCTCTACAGTAATAGGGGAGTAGAAGGGGGAGGAATAGGGAGTGTTTCAAGGTGAAATAATGAGTTCCATTTTGGATGTATTTTAAGACTTCTACTGGACATCCACTTCAAGATCTGTCTGAAAAGCAGCTGGAGATGAGAGACTGGAGGTCAGCAGAGAGGCTGGTTATCTTTTCCTTTCAAATTCTGTGGGTCTTTATCACCTAAATATATTAAGACCTTGCCCCAAGTTTGATGCCTCTCTGTATTTCCTTTCTAAGTTTCAGATGAGCAAGGGAAGAAGAAATTTGATGTATTTATTATGTACGTAACCAGATAAAATAATTTTCCGAGTTTAAACTCTTAAAAGACATCAGAAATTAGCTGGCACAAAGCTAATTTCCCCCAAATTCAATTCAAGAAATAAAATAGCTGAACTGGTTGGGAAGAGCTCTGATTGGGTCAGAATTTTTGCCCACACCCTTCCTTGCTCTCTGCAGACCTTGGAAGAAGCATGGTCAAAGATAAAGAACACTGCCCCTTGAATCAGAGAATGAGGGTTTTTGACTTTGGGGGTAAGCATCTCAAACTATTTTCTCAACTGTAAAATAGGGATAGGGAAATTTATTTTATGAGAGTTCAAATTAAAACAATGTTTTTAATACTGATGTCAATGTAAAGGGGTGGGCAGAGGGCAGAAGAGTCAGACATTGGAAAAAAAGTTTGGTATTAAGAGATCTTTTCCTATGAGGCTAGTTAAGCTAAACTTCTATTTTTGGACCTAATTTAGGAGACTAATTTTTCCAGGGCTTGATGCTATCAGGGCCATCTTTTTTATAGACCAGAAGTATCTGGGAATTCCTTCATGACAATGGCAAGTATTTTTGCCAGAGATTTCTCTGTTGTATGCTAACAATTCAGAAGTAGCCTAGAGCCTGAGCCCAGCAGCCCTGTGATTAGGCAGTACCTCCTAGACCACTAGCCTTTTTTCAAACCTAACCTCAAAAACGAACATTGCTATGTGACCTGGCCTTTTAAGGTGCTACAGCCACAGCTATTCAATAACCAAAGAGGAAAAGTTCTTAACTCAAATCCTTAAAAGACTATGGAACCTCTCACTTCAGCTGAAACCTATAATTACATGTTAATTAGTTTTAGTCCTATTTTAGCCGTTAATGATGGGTTAGTGCAGTGGTTCTCAGCCTTCCTGATGCTTCGACCCTTTAATAGTGGGTGTGTCTGCACATGGGCGGACCTGCCTGGAGACGGATAGAGGAGGTTCCTAAGACCTTTGGAAATAGGTGATTTTCGATGGTCTTGGGCGACCCATGTGACCACTGTGAAAGGGTCATTCAGCCCCAAAAGGGTCTCAACCCACAGGTTGAGCACCGCTGGGTTAGTGTGTTTAGAAAAAACATGAAAGAAGTGGGACTTGAATAGACAAAAAGGAAACAATTCCACATGGGGAAAAGGTGGGTTAAGATACTTGTTCTTTCAACAAGTATTTTTATTAAGCACATATGTAGGTCTTGGGGAGATAAGCTTAAACTCATTAGTGTCACCCTTTAAGGTTTGTAAGGTGCTTTCCTTATAATAATCCTATGAAGTTCATGTGTTCTTTTCATTCAGCTTAAGGAAACTAAGGCTCAGAGAAGTAAAAGTGATTTCCCCAATATCATACAGCTAAAAAGTTTTAAAGTCAGGTCTTCTGAGTTCAAGACTGTTCTATGCTTTGCTCTACATCAGTCTTTTCACGAAGACCATCTTTAATGGAGTAGAGGACTCACACTGGAGAGAAGGGACAAGTTGAAGGACAGGATTTGCTCAAATTGGTGAGGGTCTTGAAAGCAAGGCTAAAGCTTGTAAAGCGAAGCCACAGTCTAGGGGGAGGACAAAAACATGTATTGAAGGACAGGCCTTGGCCCAGTCACTTATCCCTTTTTTAGTCTTGTTTCCAAAATAGAGGAGTAGGAAGGAGGGAGGAAAGACTAGGTGACCTCTAAGATCCTTTTTAGTAGTTAAGCTATAATTCAAACCTGTATCCTTTATATCACATCTGAATGGTTCTTTG
Organism: Pseudochirops cupreus; assembly: GCA_028627135.1. Taxonomy (NCBI): domain Eukaryota; kingdom Metazoa; phylum Chordata; class Mammalia; order Diprotodontia; family Pseudocheiridae; genus Pseudochirops; species Pseudochirops cupreus. The sequence goes on from CM053581.1 coordinate 284,407,946, forward strand.
TTAATATGCAATGTAACCAGGGACTCTTGATTTTAAAGAAAGCTCTGGTAGTAAATATATGACCTTGGGCAAACTTCTTGAGTCTCCATTTGCTCATCTGTAAAATGGGAGACCTTCCCTGATTCTCTGCCCTCCCCTCTCCCCGCCCCCAAACCTCCCCCTTGGTAATAAAGCATGTTAGAAAGGCCCTTAGAGATCACTTAGTTAACTAAATAAAGATACATGATATGATATCAAGGGGATAAGAACATAGTAACCTAATGAATATCTGCCTTTCAAAACAAAACTATTACAGGCAAGTTTGTTAACTTGTTCAACTGTAGTAAAAACAAATTTTTAGGGAGATGACATTATCATTATAGGTAACATTTATATAACATTTAGTATGTGCCAGGCACTACCATGCTAAATGCTTTTTAATTAGCTTCTCATTTAATCCTCATAACCACCCTAGGAGATAGGGGCTACAATTATCCCTATTTTTACAGATGAGGAAACTGAGGCAAGTAGGTTAAGTTGCCCAGAGTCTGCTTCCTCACCTAGCTGCCTTTATAAGCAAGCCTCTGTACCTCCCACAACCCCTGTGGATAAAATGGGCTGCTTACCTGTTAACACATGCTGATAACTAGATAAGAGAAATTGCAGATGTTCAACCAGCTCATCCCAACCATGCCACTGGCTTGTATCAGACTGAAGGAAATAATTAAGAGGCATTAATTGCAATCCCTTGTGATGATTCATCAGTGCCTCATAACTTTCCAAGTACTCAGTTTTGGCGGGGGGGACAAAGGGTTAGATAAGACTGAGGGTGAATGGGAAATGTCAAGGGCTGTCATATGTAAGAGGAATTAAACTTGTCTTGATTGGCTCCAGAATTTAACCAATGGTTAAATGTTACAGGAATGCATATTTTGGCTCAATAGGAAGGAAAATTTTTTAACAACCAAGAGTGTCCAACAGGCTTAGAGCCTCAACACTAGACAACAACCAGGCCATGTGGTAGTGGGGATTCCTGCTTCAGGCAGGAGTTAAATTTGATGACCTTGGAGGTTGCTTTTAGTGCTACTTCACATTTGTTTTCTTAGGCAATACTCAAGGTAGTATCCAGTGTCTAGGCAGTAACTGGAATTAGGTGTTAGAAAAAGTTAGAGGGATCACTAGGTACCTGATTCTCGAGCAGTGGTGTTGAATGGTTGAGGAAATAAAGGGTCTGGGCGAGAGAGAGTGGTAGTGGAGTGGGCTTTTCACAGCTGTGGAGGAACAGAACCTCTAGTACTTTGCAGCGCAAAAGGTGACTCTCCATTGTTGTAAAGAAGATTTCCCTGCAAAGGGGGATGGAAAAGAAAGGGAAAGGGGGAGATAGAGGTTAGAGGTTACCAAAGATGAAACCAAGTCAGGGAAACCCTGAAAACAGGGTAATGGATGGGCCATACCCTGGCTTTATTCTATACCCTTAAGCTACCAGCCATCTTAATTCAGTTCACAGGGGCACCTTGATCTCAGAAGCTACAGGATTGGAAGCTCTGAAAGTGCAGGGATTGTCATTTTTCATTTGTATATGCCTTAACACCAAAATATAGGGTCCTCTGAACAGATGGCACTTAAATGGTGAATTAAGTGCAACTACAGTCCGCCAGTAAAAAGCCTTGCTTTAGTTTTAATATAACAGGAGATGAGTGACAGTGGGCATAAGAGAGATGACAGCACCATGTCCTCTTCCCTGATTATACTGCAGCTGGAGCAATGCATTTAATTTTGAGTCAGGAAATATACTGACTAGGTGGAAATGTCTAGAAATGGCTGAACAAATGATAAAAGGACTAGGGAATTACAATTTGTGAGAATTGTTGAAGGAACTCAAATTCTTCCTCCAAACTTCCTTCAAGGTCATCACCATTCTTCTAGTCTTTCAGGTGATATCCTCAACTCCTCACTCTCTTTACCCCACATAAGCCAAAGGTGACTGATGTTACCTTCATAACATCTCCCTTCTGATATTACCACCCACCTTGGTGCAGGTCCTCATTGTCTCATGTCTGGATTACTGCAATAGCCTGCTGGTTAGTCTGCCTGTTAAGTCTCCCCACTCCAGGCCACACAAATGTAAAGGTGGTGTTCTTGAAGCCCACATCTATGTAAATCCCTCTCAATGAATTTCAGTGGCTCCTTTTCATTTCCTGGATCACATATAAACTCCTATTTGGCATTCAGTGCCCTTTACAACTCTCCCTCTTCTTACACCTTTATCCCACTATGTATAAATTCTGACCCAGTGACATTGGCTTCCTTGCTGTTTCTCAAACAAGATATTCCATCTCCTGACTCTTTGCCTGACCTCCATGCCTGGAATATTCTCCCTCCTCATCTCTGCCCCTTGGTTTCCTTCAAGTCTGAACTAAAATCCCACCTTCTCTACAGGAAGCTTTTCCTGATCCCTCTAAATTCTTCTGGTGCCTTCCTTCTGTTGAATCTTTCCAGTTTGTCTTGTTTACATTTGTGTGTGTATCCAGTTGTTTGCATATCTCCCCCATTAAACTGAGCTCCTTAAGGGTACGGTGGAAGGGCCTAGTTCCCTCTCAACTCTACTGGTGGAATGGGTCAGATGTAGCATGCTGGAGTGGAAACAGGGCCTACACTAAGGAGACCTGGCTTTAGGCATGTTCTATCTCTGATCTCTTATAGCTATGTGACCTTAGACTTCCCCTTTCTGGGCCTGTTTACTCATCTGTAAAATGAGAGTAATAATACTTGTGTCATCCATTGCACAAAGCTTTTGGGAAAAAGAGTTTTTATAAAGCATAAGACTACAGAAATATTCATTTTTAATGTGAATTTTCCTTTTTTAGAGTGGGTAAAGGAAATCAACCTGAGAAAAGTGAGGTTCCAGAAATATCTAAAGAATCAATAAAATTCTCACCTCTGGCTCCTTTCAGGAATGGTCAGCACGAATCCAAACATCATCTCTGCAATTTTATTTGAGCTGCAGGTTGGGGTCCTGTCTACCTCAACAGCCAGAGACAGCATCCTCTGGAGATGTAAAATTACCCTGGGTTCAAAGTACAGAGTAATTAGGAGATATAGGGGAGTGAAAGGACACAGTCTGAGGCTTTAGTAATGGAGTCTTAAACTCAGCTTATCCAATTTAGCCATCTTTGTTCCTAAATCTGCTCTTTCAGATTTCAGTATTCCTGTTCTGTGGCATCACCATTCACTTAAGTCTTCCATGTTCAAAACCTTGAGATAATAAAAATTCATTCACTTTAAGTTTACAAAATATTTTACTCAGAATAACCCTGGGATGTAGGTACTGAAAAAATTATCACCATTTCATAGATAAGGCAACAGTGATTCAAGGAGGCAAATAACCTCATCAGTCATTTAGCTAGTATCTGAGCCAGTAGTAACCAAGATATTATTCTTTCTATTATGCCATAATGACTCTTCCTTCTTTCTCACTAAGTCCTTTGAATTATGCACCTTCCATATTTGTCCTGTCCACTGCCACCCTAGTTATCTCAAGTAACTTCTTAATTGGTCTTCCCATCACTACTGTATCCCTCCTATCACCCACCACAGTTTGTATACCCTCAAATGAGAAAGTAATCATTTTTATTCAAGGTGTTCCACATAATCCTTTCCAGCTATAAATTCTATGAAGTCAGCATTCTAGTCAAAATTCTACTTATTCTCTGTTCCCTAAAAAAAACTTAAAAAATTCCAAGCCTGTACCTTTTTAGCCTGTATCTTTTCTCATATAGTCCCCTGTTCCTAGCATGGCCTCTCCTTAGACAGAAACTCAGGTCTTCTAATTCCCAATCTGGCAATCATTACACTACAAAGCCTCTCAGATTTTTAAGTGTCAGCATATTCATTTGAGGTTTTTTGTTCAGTTGATATGTATGACATGGAAAGGAATGGGGGTGGGATGAATAAGTGAAGCCTTTATAAATAACAGGATTAAACAATTATATGAAGTTACATAAAAATGATCAAAAATTTATCAGAAAGTAGAGTAGGGTCAAGATAGAAGAGTAGCAAGATCTCCTTTTCAAAACTTCTTTAGAGAGTCATTTGTCCAGGTCAGGTTGGCATCAAGAGACAGCAGCCTGGAGGTAGTAAGAATGGGACTGTGAACCAGCAAGAGACCCATACTGAGGCATGTCATGCAAGGTATAGGAACTAGCAGCTCTAGAACACTGCATATGGTTGGGTCACAGATGTAGGTAGACTGCAGTTCTATCACAGTAAGCTTCCCAGCTGGCTGATAGGAACAAGGTCCAGCAGCATTTACTGTTGCTCAGATGCAAGTCTGGGTCAGGAACTTGCAGAGCTCAGACCACATTGGGTCTGAAAAGCTTATAGTTCTGCAGTTTGTACTGACCCTAAGATAACAACACTCAATATCCCAAGAAAGCAGCTTTGGGACCAGTCTAGCCCTTCTATCCAGAAGTGCTCAGAAATAGGCCCTCACATCAAGGCTGAAGTTAGGAAGTAGTCTGGAAGAGTGAGCAAACAAAAAGAAAAGGCTATTATAGTGACAAGAATACTTAAGACACAAACTCGGATGAAAAGAATGACTCTAAAACATCTACAAGCCAAGCCTTGAAGAAAAACACAACTTGGACACAAATTCCACTAGAATTCCTGGAAACAATGAAGCAAGAATTAAACAATGTTTTTATAAATGAAATGACTATTAAAGGAATTATCTTGGAAAAGTTGAGCTATGGAACAAAGAATTGTAAAGGGAATTAAGAGATTGGCAGGAGACTTACAAAGCCTTGCCCAAGCAATAAACTCCCTGATTAGAATGGACCAAGTAGAAGCCAATGACTCCATAAGACAAGAAACACTAAAACAAAATCAACAGACTGAAAATTTAAGGACATAAATGTAAGGTTTGTCACAGCAAAAACAACTGACCTGGAAAAAACATGGGGGAGAGAAAATATTGTGTTACCTGAAAGCTGTGGCAAAAAACAAAACAAAAACTATTTCAAGAAATCTTAAAACTCCAGATTTCTTAGAACAAGGAGACGAAGTTGCATCCACTGATTACTTCCTGAAAGATCTCCAAAATGAAAATTCTCGGGAACACTGTAAGCAAAATTCAGGGCTTCTAGGTCAAAAAAAAAATACTCCAAGTGGCTAGAAAGGGAGAATTCAAGCATAGAAGAAAGCCCTTGGAATCACACGTGATTTATTATTATTTATCTAAGGACCACAATTTGGAATATGATATTCCAAAGGCAAAGGATATAGGCTTACAGCCAGTAATTAACCTGTCCAGAAAAATCCAAAAAACTATCATATGGGAAAAAATGGATTTTTAACGAAATGGACTTCCAAGTATTCCTGATGAAAAGACCACAGCTGTGGAGAAACTCTGAAGTTCAAACACAAGAATAAAAAGAAACATAAAAAGGCAAACAAATGAACAAAGTGAAGAAAGGACTAAACAAGGACAAACTGCATTCAAATATGGGATGTCACCTCTGAACTCATCAGCAGGAGTCAAAGTTTAACTATACAAGACCTGGTTTTGTTATGTCCTGATGACCTTAAGAGAGGAATGGAAAGAAGAGGAAAACGGGAGTAAGGGAAAGGAAGTTTGGAGAAAATTATCTTACAGGATGTGAAAGTAGATAGCTGACAAGAAAGGGGTGAAGGTAGAAGCTGATACTGAAGCCTCACTCTTATCTGCACTGGTGAAAAGAGTCATACACACACACACACACACACACACACACACACACACACACACACACACATTTGGGTACAGAAATAGATTTCACTCGGATATAGGGACAGGGTAGAAATGGGAATTGGAGAGTAGATTAAGATTAAAGATTAAGCAAAACAAACTCTGAAAATATAATTTTTGAGATGGCAAAGAATGAGAATCTGAGGAAGTACCCATCAACTAAGGAACTGTTAAAAAAGGTATTGGTATATAAATGTGATAGAATACTACTGGACTATTCTCTGGGAATCTTGTATGAAGTGAGGCAGAACTAAGTGAACTGAACCAGGAAAATAATTTATACAATGACAACGATGTGGTACACACAACTTTTGAGAGTATTAGGAACTCTGATCAACTTTAGGACCAATGATTCTAAAACAGAAACATGTTACCTCCAGAAGTAAAAGACTCAGTGCAGAATAAGACATTACATGGGTGTACATGTCATTCCTTTGAAGGTGGGGGGAAGAAGGAAAACTAATGAGAATACTACTTATACGGAGGCATGACTCCTACGGGATAGTTCTCTCTACAAGCACTTATGGTAGTAGAGTGGAAACAATTCCTGACTTGAAGTCAGGAGACCTGGGTTTGGATCCTAGTTCTAACCCTTCCTGGCTGTGTGACCCTAGGCAAATCACTGCAACTCTCTTAGCCTCTGTTTCTTTATTTGTACAATGAAGATAATTCTGACATTAGGCAGTACTACCTGATAAGGTTACTACTCTGAGGCAAGGACTTTGTAAACTTTAAGAATGATGGGAACGTAAATTAGAAATACTCTTGTTGTTTAAGAGCAGGTAGCTGCAGCACCTTTCTGTTGCTTCCCAAAACTGGGCCTAGCTTGACCACAGAACTGAATGATCTTATGAAGAAAGTCTCTGGGAAGCTAACCATTTAGCCACCATCCCATCTGTATCATAGGTTTTAGAGAGGGAAGAAAACTCAGACATTACCTAGTCCAAGGCCTTTATTTTCTAGAGGAGGAGATGGAGGCCTAGAGAGGTAAAGTAACTTACTCCATGTCATAAATAGAGCTATTGGGGCGGTTAGGTGGCATGGTGAATAGAGCACCAGCCCTGGAGTTAGGAAGACCTGAGTTAAAATTTGGCCTCAGACACTTAACATTTACTAGCTGTGTGACCTTGGGCAAGTCATTTAACCTCAACTGCCCTGCCTCCAAAAACAAAACAAAAAACAAACAGAGGTATTAAGTAGTGAGTCTGAATTTGAATTTAGGATTTTTGACTTCCAAATCCTGTGGTCTTTTCACCAGGCCACCCTGTAAATTGTGCTTCTTGCTCCAGACTTGTAGAATAGAGACACCTTCCCCTAAGATACTCAAAGACCTTCTGTCACTGTGATGATTTGGGTAATTTAAAGGGTCATTAAGAAAAAAATCTTCAGTCTACTGTGCGAGAAAGCAGATGCTTTCAGCAATATCTCCCCACTGCCCAAGGAAAGGTGGAGCCTTTCCCTTACAGTTGACTGTTAATCTTTCCAAGGTTTTCAGGTTGGTGGGAGTGGTTGCCAGTCTTGTCCTGGGGGCTTCCTGAAAAGAATTGCTGATGGCCTTCCTTTGGATCAAACCCATCCCCAGTCACAGCTTGAACCAGCCACTGGATGATGTCCCTGCAATGGAAAGAAAAGCAATCATTTAGCAAACGATATTCCTTCTTATTGGGTTTGCTGATAATCTCTATGGAGGACAGTTTCAAAACAAACACATTAAGAGAACTGCTTGTGAGGACACTGGACTTAAGAGTCAGAAGACCTAAGTTTGAATTGTCCCTCTGTCACTTAGTTGCTGTGTAACCTTAGGTTAAGTTACTTTACCCTAGAGGATGAAATAGGAATCACAGAATTCCTGAATTGGAAGAGGTAATAAAGACCACCTGACTAGTTGTTGATCAACGGATCCCTTCTATAACATTCCCAGTGAGTAGTCATCCATCCTCTGCCTCATTCTTAGGAAAAAGGAGACAGGGAGAACTGAGGACCACTTTAGTTTTGCTACACGATTTTGCCTAGGACCACTCCAGATACGATTCAACAAAGCTAATATACTTATTAAGATTCTGGAGAGGCAACAGTGGTGTCAGAATCAAATAGAAACAGGTCCTTAAGCCAAATATTTACTTAGAAAACCATAAATTAAAATTATCTATGTATTTATCTGTTTTGTTAAACCATTACATTTAAATCTGGTTTGGTCACCACCTGGAGTTTTGTAGCAGACTGGGGAGTTTTAACACTTCTAGTGTAAAGGCATCAGAGTTGGGAAAACCTGTTCTAGACCTGCTTCTGACACATGAGCTCTAAGGTTGTAAACTGGAGAATGGTTGCCAATCTGCATTGCTAGAAGGGTTTCCTGGCTGAGAGATCTTTATGCGAATGAAATTTCAGGTTAAAACAAAACAAAAAGAGTAGCTGCTAGCTGTGGGCTTGGGCAGATTCAAAGATAAATAAGGCATGTTTTTCCTTGTCCTCTAAGACCTTATGCATCAATAAATGAATGCCTTTATTATCAGGTACCTGAAGATCTCTACTTGAGGAGGTACCTAAGCAGTCTAGAGGAAACCCATTCTACTTCTGGAATGCTCTCAAGTTAAAAATACTGAAGGGGGAGAGGGCAAGAAGGGAGGCTGAAATGTAGCATATAAAAATATAATTTTGCATGGATATAGATCACAACTTTAATATATAAATATGAAAATTGCATGTGAGATACAGAAAGATCACTAGGCTCAAGAATCAGGAGACTTGTATTAGAATCACAGGGCTGCCATCTAACTGGGTAATTCAATTTCCTAAGCCTCTTTATCTAAAAAAATGTTACCTACCTCACATCACAGGGTGACTGAAGTAAACATACTGTATGCTATAAAGTAAGATATAAATAGGAACTATTGCTATTAATACTATTATTGCAAGAACGTGATCAGATTGTCAATGTCATTAAGTAGCAGCACTATATGATAGAAAAGATTGCTAGACTCAGGAGAAAACTGAGTTCACTGATGCTTGCAAGTTACAGAGATCATGAACCTCAGTTTCCTCATCTATAAAATGGGAGTAATACCACCTGTCAGTATTAGCTTACCTCATATACTTGTGAGAATTAACTAAGATAATGTATGCAAAGTGTTTTGCAGTTTTGCAAACCTTAAAGTATATAAATATCAGTTATTACTTTTACAGAATTAGTCACTAGCATTAGTCATTTGTGAGAGAAAAGGCATGGCATAAAAGACATCATTAAGCTATGAAAAATTAAGAACCAATGTAGGTTGATAATGAAATGGTAAAAAATAAGGAAACTAAAGCTCAGAAAGTGAATTGTTCAGGGTCACACAACTTAGTAGGTGACAAAGCCAAGATTCATACCCAGATCCCCTTTCCATTCCAGGAACTCTTTCCATTATGTTAGAATTAGACTTGGAGTTGGACCAGAAGACCTCAAAGGGCCCTTCCAACTCTGAAACTTTATGTTAGGTATTTTCAAATTAAATATAAGGATGAACTTTCTGACAAACATCTGCCAAAACAATGGAATGAGGGGCCTTATGAGGGAGTGATCAGTACCAGTTTGGACTAGATGACTTTAAAGTCCTTTCCCAAGTCTGAGATTCCCAAATTACTTTTACCCTAAATCATACTGATTACCAGAAGAAATTTGGCCATATGGTGCAAGACTATTATTTTAAAGTATGCTATCAGCTTCTAGTAAAATTATGTTCTGAAATGTGCTAACTTCCAGGTCCTAATCTCTCTTCAGTCTTGCTGGAACACTTTTCTTTTGGCTTAGACAGGTATCCAACAACAGTGTTAATAAACAGAGAAGAAACTCATGTGCAGATCTACTAATCCCATAGATGTCACAAACCACTGGCATAGTCCTGACTATAAGACAATGCTCTCCCCTTTGTCCAGACTGCTACTTTTAATTCTAGTATTCAAAGCCCTTCACAATTTCACATCTCATTATGTTTCTATAGTCGAGTTCTATTGTTAAATGAACTACTCTCCATCCCCTAACATCCTTCTTACCTATTTGCTTATACTCATGCCAATCCCTACGTTTGGAAATGACAGGATTTAGCAAATAAAATTGTATGTTTTGAAGCTGAGAACTGTGCTAACCACTATGAGCTAAGATACAAAGAAAATAAGATGTGATTAAATGTTTGTCTAGCAGGGAAGCAGATATAAATAAAAGAATACTGAATGATAGTTGATGTGTTCCTGAGATCATGTTTCCATCTACAACATCCTAAGAATGAACTGACAGAGACTCAAATTGGTCTTGTTGCTACTAAACACTTGTTGAAGTAAAGCAAAATTGTTGCTATGATCCCTCAGATGAAGGTCCTAGAAGCTCTGGGATTCAATTCTATAGAAAGACCATAACTTTCCTCTGGTTCATCCAGTAAGTTTTGTTGGATCTGCTATGTGGGATCCTGTCATGTTAACACTATTTTTTAGTACTGATGAATGAGACCATATCCTGGAAAAGAACTAGTTTTCCTTAGGTTATTCACATCTGCAAAGGGGACAGAAGCTGATCTGACTGTGTGATTGAACAACTATGGATTTATTCTCTAGAATGAAGTAATTCCCTCTGTGCAAAACTGGTTCCATGAATTCACAGGCCTACATAAATTAAGTTCCCTCTCAGTGGCTGCTCTCCTCTAGCCTATCTCCTATCCTAATGGCTGCTTCTAAACCACAATGTGGTTAATTACCTGATGTTATGTGGCTGCTTATCACAGGAAAGCATAGTACATGCAATGGATTGTTGCAGGTGATGCTGTTGACCCCTCAGGACCTGCTGAAAATCATCCTCCAAGGTCTGTACTACATAGCGCAAAAAGAATATTCGGCCAGGCAGCTCTTCCTCCTGTGGGGAAAGCATGTGGTGACCTTGTGGGAAGAGAGCTATTCCTTGCTTACCAGATGAAAAGAATGAAACATGAACTAGGGCTTCCCACTGGCCTCCAAGCTGTCTAAGGTCAGGGTAAGTTATTTGTAGTAGACCAAAGAGGACATCATCAGCTAAATCACACATATGGTAGAGCTTTGCCCTTAGCTGAACAGTCTATGGGCCCTGTGATTTCATTGGTATGAGGAACTTCCGGTGAGGGTCTTCATCCACCAATGCAGACTGACAGTTTACAGACTGGGGGCACTGAGAAGTGATTTGGCCAGCTTCACAGAGCTGCTATGTGCAAAAGTAGGATTTGAACCCAATTCTTCTCAACTGAGGACAATTCTTTATCAGCTAGAGTCTTATTTTTAAAAAAGAAGAAGAAAAAACCAAAAAGCTCCATATTTTCTTATTTAAAAAAATGTCTCTAATTTTAATTAGTTTTAAACACTCCTTCCACCACTATAGATCACAGCACCTCATACCATAGACAGAAGTTTCTTGAGTTGCTGCAGTTAGAAAAAATCCATCACCCAGTAATGTATCTTTCTTCACTTAGCTAGGGTGGTCTTTACTCAAACCAGTTTCTCTCTGTATTTATACTTGAAGCCTTCCTACCTTGACAAAAGGGCCAGAACTTCACTACTGACGTAGCTATGGAGAGGCTGGGGTTAAAGTCATATCATGAGATGGCACCAGAGAACTTCGAGACCAGTGAGGCTACTGTTGATGAACTCCTATCTTTTAAAGCCTCAGCAACCACTTTTTTGATTCTAGCTTCCCTCAGGTCAACTTCCTTTCATCTTTCTTCCTACCACTCAGAAACAGATCTTTTATTACAGTTGTTGATAGCTTACCTCTCTCTAGTGCTATTACTAAGTTTTGGGCTTTATACCAGGACATATCCATGGGAAAGGTAAACAATGGTATGGAACTTGGGCAGATTCACCAGGGTGTGACTCTGTCCCCTTGTAAATGGCAAGGCTGTTCTAGTGGGCCACCTTGTTTTCAAACCTGGAGGACATTATCCTCCTTATTCAAGGACTGGATTTAATGGCCTCTTGATTGGGAGTCAGTGTATTCAGTGCTCAATCCCCAATATCCACAAAGTTCAACATGGACTACAGCCCACAGGTCACAAGAAATAACTTACAAGTTCTCTTCCAGTTCTGAGATTCTGTGATTCATTTTATGGTTCTATAGAAGCCCAACAAAGAAATTTAGGGGCCAGAGAATTGTCTAACCAGGCTAAAATGAAAAAATCACAGGACTTTAGAGACAAAAAGAAGTTTAGATGTCACTTTAGTCCCATACCCTCATTTTGTAGAAAAGGAAACTAAGGTCTTGTAAGATTAAATGACCTACAATCACATAGCTAATAAGTGGCAGAGGTAGGACTTAAACCCAGGTCCTCTAAGTCATATACTCTTTATACTAAAATACTTCCATACAAATTGTCACATACCTGTTTTTCCATCACATAAGTGAGCAGCTTCCAGTCCCACTCCACAGAGGCAACATTGGCTGGATGTAGCCTAAAAATCACAAGTTATGTTCATTAGAGTTCTGGAGAATTTCGTTGACAGAAGAGGCCTAGAAGATAATGTGGGGAAAGGATCAGCTTCTCTACTTATTCTCAGGGCTCTCCCATTAACCTCCAATAAATACCTTCCATCTTGTTGCCCCAACTTTTACCTTCCCTGGATCTAAAAGTACATCTCTATCCAAACAGGATGGTTGTATCAACAAATTCTATGCAAAGCCAAGTACCAAATTTTGGGCCCCTGGACGATATGTTAAAATAATCTGCAAAAGTTCCTACTGTTGAATTTTCATTAGAAGCATGTAGGCCTCCTTCATGATAGCCGTATTTCCAGAACCTAGTAGGATATTCTTGATGACATGGGACACAATCTCCTTGGGTGGGTAATGTTGAGGGGACACAAAATCCATGAGGAATTGTAAAGTCTCTTGTGGGACGTTTTCTTCAATGGTGCTGAACACCATTCGAAGTCTTCGTTGGGGAATGGGTTCTCTCTTTCGTTTCTTGTTCTGTAGAGATAACGGAAAATGACAGTGTGGGTGGTTTCCAGGGCAGACAAAAACAACAGAATCAGGTCATTCTGAAGACAGTAAAGGCCTATTTAAAAGAGTCATCTTCCAAGAGACTTACAATCCTAAACTGTTAAAAACCATAGTTTGTACAACCCACAGGACAACTGTAACTTCAATATCCTTGTTAGGGAAGTCAATAGTAGCAGAGTGATTAAGGTCTGATGAATGTTCAGCAGCTTCTCTGTTCCTAGCCAGCTAAGACATCTTACTAAGCACATAAGGAAAGAAGGAAATAATCATCGATTAAGTGACTACTATGTGCTATAAATGGTGCTAGATGCTTTGAAAATATTATTTCATTGACCCAAGAGGATACACACACACACACACACACACACACACACACTCACACACACACACTCACACACTCACTCTCAGGATTCAAGTTTTAAAAAATTTATGTTTCTACAGGGACATAGAATTTACAAAGTGCTTTCTGGAACATGACCCTGGGAAGTAGACTGTAGTATAAGCATCTTCATCCTCATTCTGTAGAAGAAGAAACTTACTCTGAGTAATGAAAATAAAAAATAAAAGCATTGCTGAAACATTAAACAGGAAATAAATGGGAAAAATCTACAAACTTTTCCTGATAAAAGTTTGGTAAATAAGCAACCAACAGATTATCAAAAGATATAAAGACACAGTTTTTTTTTTAAATTTGCAAACGATTAGGAACCATATGAAAGAATACTCCCAATCACCAACAATAAGAGAAAGGCAAATTTCACCTCATACCTCCCAAAACACAGCAAAGATGATAAAAGATTGAAACAGTAAATGTTTGAAGGGTTGTGGACAGATATGCACACTAGTAGACTGTTAGTAGAGCTAAAAATCAGTTCAATCATTTTGAAAAGCAATTTGGAATTATGCAAGTAGAGGGGGAAAGTATATATCCCTATGACCAGCTATTCCATTACTAGGCTTATACTGAAAGGAGGCCACTGATAAGAAGAAAGTGTCCTGATACACCAAAATATTCAGAACAGCACTTTTTGTGGTACCAAAGAATTGAAAACAAAGTTATAAGATTATCAGTTTGGGAATGAATAAATTGTGGTACGTGAATGTAATGGAATATTACTTGATATAAGAAATGACAACTATAGAGAAGCAGGGAAAGGTCTACATAAACCGTTTACATATATTAAACAGAGTAAAGAAAATAACATATATAAAACTATAATGTAAATGGCTAGGACCTCTCCCCAATAAAAATCAAAAGTGAATGATGCAGAACAAGGATGGTTCAAAAGAAGAAATATGAGAAGATAACCCCACCCCACCCTTTGGCAGGGGTGAAAGGTCTATAAGTTTAGGTACAATGCACATATTTTCAGACTTTTTTGGTGTACTGATCAGTTAAACTGATTTTTCCCTTTTTCTTTTGGCTTTAAAAAATACTGTTATAAGGAATGGCTCTCTGAGAAGGATGTGAAAGGGATACTAGGGGAAATTACAGTAATATAAAAAAAGACATCAATAAACACTTATTTTAAAAATACACAGGAGAGCAAGAGTTCAGAAAGGGGCAGAGATAAGCAGTTTTGTTACTATTGTGTTTAAACATGGTACACACTAAAAAACTACAACAGGATTTCAAAGTTTCCATTCTTTGATAAAAATGTTTTGATTAAAATGTTCATGTTTGATTCTTGTTAAGTTTATAATAAAACAATTAAAAAACAAAATAAGAGAAAACTTAGAGAAGTACTTAGCCCAGAGTCACAGAGCTATTAAGTGGCTCTGCTAGAAATCAAACCCAGGTCTCTGTCCCCAAGTTTAGTATTCTTTTCAATATACTACATGGAGATCAATCAGTCACAAAGCATCTATTAAGCACCGGGATCCCAGGCCCTGTGAACAAAAAAACGAAATGGTAACTGCTGTCAAAGAGTTCTATTTCATTGGTATAGAGTATTGGATCATATTGTCAATCAAGAGACACCTGAATGCTGGGATTAGAGGGAATGGAAACAAGCTCACATCAAGGCACCATGAGCTTCTAGTCTAGCAGTTCTCAACCTGTGGGTTATGTTCAATTTGTAACAATGAAAATACAACCCACATATCAGATATTTACATTATAATTCATAACAGTAGCAAAATTACAGTTATGAAGTAGCAATGAAAATAATTTTATGGTTGGGAGTCACCACAACATGAGAAACTGTATTAAAGGGTCATGGCATTAGGAAGGTTGAGAACCACTGTTCTAGTCAACAAATTAAATAATTATTAAGTACTTATTCTGTGCACCATACTTGGTGCAGGGTGAGAAACAAAGATTAGAACATTGATAGGGCCCTGCCTTCATGCAGCGTACAGTCTAAAACAGGGCACGTAACTATCATACACAATAACACTTGATGAGCACATTAGAGAGGTGCAGACCAAGTACCAAATATTTGGCACCAAAGTGACAAGGGGGAAAATGTTGTTACTAATTGGTCTGCCTTAACCAGCAGAGTGGAACTAACTAGCTATGAAGGCCCAGGTAGCTAGTCTGTCCACAAGAGGCTACTTGCCTTTTTAAAGTTTCTCAAGTTTCTCTATAGTAACCTCTTAAGGTAAATAGTAATAAGTATTAACTCCATTTCACAGAGGAGGTAACTTACTGTCAGGTGACTTGCCTTCACAGCCACTAAAATTTCCTTCTGAAAACTCAGATCTTGCTTTAGGAGAGGCTAAAAAAATATTAGAGATGTTTGTACAAACAAGAGGGGAAATCAAGGTTTGGGTGGAAACATCAGAGGACAGGAGGCTCAGGACAACACTGTTATTCCCACCCCCAAACTCATACTACAGTGATGCTGCCCATACCTTAGGCCATAGCCAACCACACCCAGTTCCTCCTCTCTTGGTATTAATGGGCTCACACAGTAATTATATTGATTGGAAGGGACCTCTGCACCATTACCTCTGTGACTTCTTTGTCCTGTATTAGTGCCTGGAAGAAAAGGTGATGCACTGGAGGTCTAAGGAAATATCTTAATCTGTGCAGACAGGGTGTCCTGGGTAAGTCCACCACAGGCTCTTGGGTGGCAACCACAGGTACAGGCTTCTCTGTCTTATCTTGGATCTCCTGGGCAGAAACCCAGGGAACCCGCTCTGTGGAAAAAAGTTGTGGAAGGGGAGAGAAGTCTTTCTGGAGCAGACTACTGCTATCAGCAGAGTTATTCTTATTCTGCCAGTCACTAGGGCATGAGTCAGGAGAACCTTCCAGAAAATAGGGCACTGATGTGTTTTGGATACTGCTGTCACTGCTGCTGCTGTTTGGAGAGAGTGAGAAAACATCTGAGGAGATCTGTAAACTTGCCAAAGAGCCCAGATCACTGTTGAAGGTAGTTGTGCTACAGTTCTGCTCTGAACTACACACAGAATCCTCACTGGATACTGGAGACGGGCAATCTTCAAATTCAGTGTCCTGAATTAGGTCCTGAGCAGAAGTTAGATGCTCACACATTTCTTTCTCCAGGAACTGAGAGTCTTCATCAGTCTGCTGTGTTACCTCACATTTGATGAGACAGTTGGAACCTGCCACAGAATGGGAATGCTTCTTTGGGGAATAAGAGAAGGGGTTCACATCTAGGTTCATACTATTCTCACAAGCATAAGCAGAGTTAAAGAAATTCTTCTCTTCCTTCTCCTCTACCTCTGTCAGATCTATGACACTGAGTCCACTGGAGGTCTTCACTACTGGGTCAGTGTCTTCAGTTAAATCAATGAAATCCTGTTGGGGGAAGGTAAGGAAAACAAAATATTAGTTAAACTAATGTTTCTAAACTTTCTTAGTGAAGAACACTAGAAAACATGTTCTTGGTCACTGTGATGAATTCCTTCTACAACAGCACCTTGCACAGAATTGTAAGGCTATCTCCAAACATCCTAATTGAATATCTAACCATCTGACCAGATGGCTCCAGGGAAGACAGTGAGGCTGGTGACTCTGCACAGACCTCTCTCACTTAAATCCAATTTACCTGCAAGTCATGACATCTTTCTGATGTCACTGTCCTTTTAGAGAAGGAAGGACAAACAACAACAGCAGCAACAAGTCTTTTAAAAATGGTTGTTGAATTGAACTTTCCCTCCTTTTCCCAATAGGGAAATGATCCATTTGTGGATGTACTTCTACCAGTTGTATAAAATATTAAAACACTGCAGAACTCTTGGAGGAAAGAGATACATACTCAAGAGTTTGACCTAATGAACCATACTGGAATAACCAAGCAGATGAAGAACATCAATTGCCCGGATTAATTTAAAAAATTAATTAAGGAATGGACAATTAGTTGTGCCTAAAATTAAACATAATGAGAACAGAACAGATTTCCCTTCAGAAATTGTAAAGTCAAAAAATATTAACAAAATTCATTTGGAGGAACAAAAGGTCAATAATTTCAAAGAAATTAATGAAAAAAAATGTAAAGGAAGGAGATTCAGCAGTACCAAACCTTAAACTAGATTATAAGGTAGTAAATATCAAAACTATCTGGAACTAAGACAGGGATGGGGAACCTTCAGCCTTGAGGCTGCATGTGGCCTTCTAGGTCCTTGGGTGCGGCCTTTTGACCGAGTCCAAATTTTACAGAACAAATCCTTTTATTAAGGGGGTTTGTTCTGTGAAGTTTGGATTCAGTCAAAGGGCCACACTTGAGGACCTAGAGCAGTGGTTTTCAACCTGTGGGTCACGACCCCTTTGGGGGGTCAAATGATTCTTTCACAGGGGTCACAGGGGTTGCCTAAGACCATCAGAAAACACATAAAGCTGGAAAGTAGTCTGGCAGAAACTGGCATAGACCAGTACCTTAAACCATGTACCAAGATAAATTCATGACCTAGATATAAAGGGAGATATCACCTATGAAAGAAGAGGAGACTAACTTATAAATAAGCAAGAAATAGAGAGCATTGTGAGTTGTAAAATGGATACTTTTTTATTATAATAAATTTAAAAGTTCTTATGCAAATAAAACCTACATAGCCAAGATTAGAAGGAAAGCAGAAAGTTGGGGGGAAAGTTTCATAGATAATCTCTCAGGTAAAGGTCCCATTTCTCAATATATAAAGAATTTTATCAAATGTATAAGAATATAAGTCATCCCCAATTGATAAATGGTCAAAGGATATGAATAGGAAGTTTTTTGATGAAGAAATCCAAACTATATATAGTCATATGAAAAAATGCTCTAAATCACTACTGATGAGAGAAATGAAAAATAAAACAACTTTGCGATATCACCTTATACTTATCAGATTGGCTAAAATGATAGATGCCCTCCAATTAGGGAATGGCTAAACAAGTTGTAGTGTATGACTGTGATGGAATACTACTATGATATAAGAAATGAAGAGCTGGATGATTTTAGAAAAACATGGAAATACTTGGACTTATGAAGGAAGATGCTATCCACCTCCAGAGAAGAACTGACAAAAAGAAATATGTATAGTATGGTCTTATATGTGTATATGTATGTGTGTACTCATGTTTAATTGTAGCCTTCTCTAGTACAGGGTGGGGAGGAATCAAGGGAAGAAATTAAAATGAAATTAAAAAAAAAGAAATTATGAAGTCCCTTCTACAAAGCCCTATTATTATCAATAGCAATATAGTAACAGTGTCATGTGGCTTTAAGACATGAAAGACAACATAGTCTTCAAAGAAATGAAAATATGTATCACAGAAAGCAAAGGAAGAGATACAGTAGATCTTTCAAACAAATAAGGAACTTCAAAAAGCAGAGTCAAGGATATTATTAGGAACAATGTATAATCAGATTACAGGAGACCTTCAAGGTCCCATCTGGCTCTAAATCTGTGATCTTAGGAGCACTGGAAAGGAAATTAGAATTTCATCAGGTCACCAAAAAAAAGGATAATGGACACAAAAAAGAATTTGAAGGAAATAAAATTAGCAAAAAACATGACAGGATGAAATTAAGAAGAGTTCAAGTACAATTATGTAAACTTAAGACAAGATGATAATGAAACTTAACAGACTGGAAAACAGCCATGGAAAATATAAACAAAGCAATTAGACTCAAAACAGATTTATT
Organism: Pseudochirops cupreus; assembly: GCA_028627135.1. NCBI lineage: Eukaryota > Metazoa > Chordata > Mammalia > Diprotodontia > Pseudocheiridae > Pseudochirops > Pseudochirops cupreus. Next base: position 284,426,796 of record CM053581.1, read on the forward strand.
TAAATGGAAAACAGAATAGTAAAACAGAAAAATCAGAAAGGCAATCCAGGAAATCATAGAGCTGGAAAACATTTAGTATTTATGTAGGTAAAACTAAGAAATCTGGCAAATTAAACAGAAAATTTCAATTCTAGATTTCATGAAAAATGAAGAATATGACAATTATATTTCAGAAAATCATCTAAGGGAGGCAGCTAAGTGGCACAGTGGATAGAACACTGGCCTTGGAGTCAGAAGGACCTGAGTTCAAAGCCAGCCTTTAGACACATGACTCTGGAAAAATCACTTAAGCCTGACTGCCTCAAAAAAAAAATCATCTAGGAAAATTTCCCAGAAATACTGAAAAAAGGGAAAAAGATTATAAATAAACATAATTTAGAAGAACTTCAAATTCACCTCACGTAGATACATCAATGGCAAGCTTCAAAACTTCAATGACTAGTTGATTTTATAAGCAGTGAAAGAGAAATGTATAACATAAAATACAAGAAGAAAATTATCAATTTGAATTACATAATATTTTAAAGATAAAAATTCCAGAAACTGAAACATGATATAATAAAAGAGATATAATACTAAAAAAAGATTCATTGGTATATTTAAGCATTTTTTTCAGAATTTATTTATTTTTAGTTTTCCACATTCATTTCCACAAGATTTTGAGTTCCAAATTTTCTCCCACCCCAAGATGGCAAGCATACGGATTACCCCTTCCCCTAGTCTGCCCTCTCTTCTATTCCCCACATTCACCCCTTGCTCCTTATTCTCTTGTAGGCCAAAACGGACTTCTATGCCCCACTGCCTGTATATCTTATTTCCTGGTTGCATTTACAACAATTAAGCATTGTTTTAAATATAAAAGATAGTCATTTAAAATTTTGATTCTGAAAAAGTTGTGCTGGCAAAAGAAAACTCTAAAGCAACCTTTACTATGCATGATCAAGAACACAGAGAATGATATAAATCTTTAAAACACACACATATGTATATGTTTTACATCAGCAAAAGTTCACCTTCTTTCCCTCTTACTCCAATCCTACTCCCTCCTCCAATCCCCCAGGCAACTGAGAATGAAAGAAAACCAAAATCCCTGTTATAAACATGTATAGTCAAGCAAAACAAATGTCCAAACAAAATATGTCTCATTCTCCACTCTGAATTCTTCCCCTTTGTATTAGGAGATGGGTAGCATGTTTCATCATCGGTCTTCTATAACAACACCGGTTGGTCACTATCTTGATCAGAATTCCTAATTTTTTCAAAGTTGTTTCTCTATTTACCTCATTGTTATCACAGTACAGACTGATCCCCTGGTTCTTTTCACTTTACTCTATCAGTTCTTCACTTCACTCTGCAGCAGTTCAAATAAGTCTTCCCAGGTTTCTCTGAAACCATCTCCTTCATCATTTCTTATAGTACAATAGTATTCTATCACATTTATATACCATATTTTGGCAATTCCCCAGCTGATGGGCACTCCCTCAGATTCCCATTCTTTGTCATCTTCAAAAAAAAGTTATAATTATTTTTGTATATCCTTAGAGTTTATTTTGTTTAGGATTAATCCCTCCCCCTAATCTGCCTTCCCTCTAATTTGCCCTTCTACCCTTTTCCCCTCCTATTTCTCTATTCAGTGAAATGAATTTCTATATCTCTGTGTGTGTGTGTTTCCTTTTTTCATCAGTTCTGATGAGAGTGAAGTTCAAGACATCATCTAATCCAATGATTAGCAGGACTGGGCAGAATTGCCCTCTATAATATACCTAGCAAGGGGTATTCCAACTGTCCCGAAACCATCCAGTAAGAGAAATTATTGCCTTAAACAGTAAGTAGTTCATTAAAGTTTTGGACGACTTTTAATTTCTGGGAAATTATTTCTTTTTTGAACCTGGAATTTACTAACTTTGGATATGCTGAATTTGAAATATCTCTAAGTCATATAGTTAGAAATGTCCAATAGGCAGTTGGTGATTCTGCAGCTCAGGAGAGGGACTATGGCAAGATATGCTGATTTAAAAGCCATATGCATAGAGATGATAATTAAAACTACCTAATAGGGTCACCAGAGGAGAAAGTATAGAGAAAAAGACCCAGGATTAAGTCTTAAGGCAAATCAGTTTGATGGGGATATGTGTGTATGTGAGATAAAGACGATGATCCAGCAAAGAAGGCTAAGAACAAAAAATGGCCAGATAGTTAAAGGGAGAATCAAGAGTATAATGTCACAAAAACACAGAGAGAAAAGAATATATCCAGGAGAAGTTGGTCAATAGTACCAGATCCTTTGGAGAAATCAAGAAGACTGAGAACTGAGAAAGGGTTAGGTTTAACATTTAAGAGATCACTGGAAGGGAGCAGGCTTGCGTGAGTTGATGGGGTTAGAAGCCGGTGTGCAAAGGGCTGGAAAGTAGGTGAGTGGAAAGAAAGTGGAGAACAGTGAGCATATCCAACTCTTCCTTGGAGTTTGAGTAAGGGAGGAGATACATATAGGATGCTAATTTGGGAGGACAATTAGGTCTACTGGTTTGTTTTAAGGATGAGAGAAACGTGCATACCAAACTAAGAAAAATTATTTTATAGAGGTAGAAAAAATAATAAAATTCATCTGGAAGAACAAAAGGTCAATATCAAGGGAATTAATTCAACAAGTGTCTCTAATAAAGGCTTCATTTCTCAAACATATAGAGAACTGAGTCAAAATTATAAGAATATAAGTCTCTCCAATTGATAAATGGTCAAAGGATATGAACAGGAAATTTTTAGAAGAAATCAAAGCCATCTATAGACATTTGAAAAAAAATGCTCTAAATCACTACTGATTAGAGAAATGCAAATTAAAACAACTCTGAGGTACCACCTTACACTTATCAGATTGGCTAATATGACAGAAAAAGAAAATGACAAATGTTGGTGGAGCTGTGAACCAATTCAACCATTCTGGAGAGCAATTTGGAAATATGAACAATCAGCTATGAAACTATACATACCCTTTGTTTCAGTAATACCACTAGGTCTGTATCCCAAAGAGATTTTTAAAAGGGGGAAAGGAACTATTTGTACAAAAATATTTATAGCAGCTCTTTTTGTGGTGGAAAAGAATTGGAAACTGAAGGGCTGAATAAGTTTTGGTATATGGTTGTAATGGAATACTATTGCGCTATAAGAAATGATAATCAGGCTGATTTCAGAAAAACCTAAAAGATTTACACAAACTGATGCAAAGTGAAGTGAGCAGAACCAGAAGAACACTGTCCACAGTAACAGCAATACTATATGATGATCAACTGTGAATGACTTAGCTCTGCTCAACAATAAGAAGATCTAAGACAATTCCAAAGGACTCAAGATGAAAAATGATGTGTACATCTGAAGAAAGAACCGATGGAGTCTGAATGCAGATTGAAGCATACTATTTTTCACTTCATTTTTTATGTGATTGTCTAGTCCAAACCCTTTCATTTTATAGATGAGTAAAGTGAGGTCTATAAAAGTTTCCACTATAGTATCATGTTCAAACCTATCAAATATAAAAATGTTGCTACTTTATTTTGATATTTTGCTGACTGAGATTTGGCCTTGGAAATAGAACTAGCAATTTGTCTGGATCTTCCAAAGGGGTCAAAAATCAGTCTTTTGGTTTATAAAAGATTAGTTTGGTTGACCAGTCACTTTTCTCTGACCTTCTAACCTGTTACCCATAACTTGGTTTATTAAGCACCCATGGTGTTTACCTAGGTAGCTAGGTATGGCAGCAGATACAGTGCCTGGCCTGGAGTCAGTAACACCTGAGTTCAAATTCTACCTTAACCATTCACTAGCTGTGTGACCCTGGGCAAATTACTTAACTCTATCTTTTCTCATCTGTAAAGTGAGCTGGAGAAGGAAAGGGCAATCAGTATCTTTGCCAAGAAAATCCCAAATGGGGTCACGAAGAGTCAGACACAACTGAAAACACAGTGTTTACCTACTTCACAGAACTAGATGAAGAAGCGACCTTTTCCTTAACACATCAGTTAACAACAAACAACTCAGTTTGGGCATGGTAGGGCAGAGTCTCTGGTCCTGTTCTCTAGGGATGGTCCTCCATTTTTTCAAGAAACCTCAGAGTTATGATGGGGAAAGGAGGAAGGAGGGAGATGGGGTAGAGAAGGGAAGGGGGAAAGAGGAGAGGAAAAGAGGGGTGAGGAAAGAAGTAGGAAGTGAAGAAGGGAGGAGAGGGGCTCCCTGCCTGGCTCTCAAGGGGCTCACAGTCCAAACAAGATACACAACAAATGGAGAAGAACAGAAGGAAGGGGGAAAAGGAAGAGGGAGAGGCAAGGGAGAGAAGGAAGAGGGGAGAATGGGGAGGAAGAAGAGAAGGGAGGGGGAAAGAAGAGAAGCGGGAGAAGGAGAAGGGGGAGAAGGAGGAGAAGGGGGAGAAGGAAGAGGAGGAGGAGAGAAGGAAGAGAAGGGGGAAGAAGGAAGAGAAAGGGGGAAGGAAGAGAAGAAGGAGAAGGAAGAGAAGGGAGAGAAGGAGGAGAAGGGGGAGGAGGAGAAGAAAAGAATGAAGAGGCGGGGGAGGTGGCCCGGACTTACCACCACAGCGTGGGAACCGTACGCGGATTCGACTCCTCCGCGCCTGTGTCCGTTTCGGGTCTGGGTCCGCAGGGCCCTGCAGGTTCGGCCAGCGCCGGGGCTTCGGCCGGGACTGCAGGGCTCGTCATCGCTGTCATCCGAAATCACAATGGGCTCCGTCATGGGATCGGCTTCTGAGGCGCTCCGGAGACCGACGGGCCCGGCTCGCGAGCACCTTCGGCTGCGGCCATACCGGCCCAGCCGGAGCCTCGACCTCTTTTCAGCCCCTTCCCGCTCGTATCGCTGTCCGAACTTCCGCTTCAGCGGGAGCCAAGGCCGAAGCCGGCGAGGAGGGGCCCGGTGCGCGCTCGGAAGCGGGGCAGGAGGCCCCGCGCGAGTCATGGGCCCTCGGGCAGGGCCTGAGCTCGCACTGGGCCCCGAGGCTGGGGAGGAGGCGGGGAGCGCTCCCGGGCGAGGGCGGGGCCCCTGAGCGCCGGCCGACCCGCTCTGCTCAGGGTTTATGAGGCTCAGGGCCTTCCTGGCTCCTCGGCAGGAGCGTGAGGGGAAGGGGGGGAGGGCATGGGGGGGCGGGGCGGAGCCTGGGCACGCGCTCAGTGCCAGGGCGGGAGGGGAGGTGGGAGGGGGCAAAGCCTCGAAGCGGGCTCAGTTTTACCTCTCGGGGCGGCGGCTGGCGTCGGAGCCTCACTGCCCCTCCTCCCACTCCACTCCCCGAGCAGAAGAGAGGAAAGGGTTTCTCGAGTAATCTTCCTTCGAATTGGGAAATGAAACTGCCCTGGGGAATGAAAGTGTGAAGGAGCTGAACAGGTCTTTGAGGTCCCCTGGGACCATAAAACGTTCACGAAGTGCCAAGTGCTGATTTCGAAGTCCAAACGCATTCTTAAAAGTGTTTACAGGGCACTGTAATGCTCAGGCTTTTTAGCCGTGAGGCTAAAAAGGCAAAAATACCTCCCTTACCCTCAACTCTCTCAAGGTCCAGTTGAGGGAGACAATACAAATAAGATAAATAAACTGGATAAATTGAGGATGATAGAGGGAAGGCACTAGCAAAATGAAACAATTTGCCTGAAGAGGCTCCTGTTCTATACAGAGAGGCTATGTATATACACACATCAATCATTTATGAAGCTCCTACTGTGTGCCAGGGACTGACGATACAAAAAGAAGCAAAAGAGCCCTTGCCCTCAAGGAACTTCATCTAATGGGGGAGACAACATTTAAACAAATATATACAAAGCAAGCAATATATAGGATAAATGGGAAATAGTTAATAGAGGGAAGGCACTAGACTTAAGAGGGGCTAGGGAAGACTTCCAGTAAAGATGGAATTTGAGTTGGGGCAGAAGACAAAGAGGTGAGGTCAGCTGGCTAGAGCAGTGAGGGAAGGTAAAATGCCAGGAACTTGGAGTGTCTTCTTCATGGAACTACCACGGGGCCAGTGTCACTGGATCTAAGACTAATGAGAAATTGAAAATTGATTTTAATTCTATTTTTATATACTCTCTGTCCCATATGATTTTAAACTCCTCCCCCTGAATTTATTTTTCATTTTCAACATTCATTTCCACAAGATTTTGAGTTCCCAATTTTCTCTCCACCTCTCCCCTACCCCCACCCCAAGATGGCAAGCATACAGATTACCCCTTCCCCCAGTCTGCCCTCTGTTCTATTCCCCCCATTCTCCCCTTCCCCCTTACTCTCTTGTAGAGCAAGATGAATTTTTATACCCCATTGCCTATATATTTTATTTCCTGGTTGCATGTAAAAACAATTTTTTTTTAACATTTGTTTTTAAAACTTTTGAGTTCCAGATTCTCTCCCTTCTTCCCTCCTCACCCACCCACATTGAGAAGACAAGCAGGGGCAGAGCCAAGATGGCAGCAAAGAAGCAGGAAAACTCTGTGGCTCCCCCCCATAGCCACCTCAAATACCTATCAAATATGACACTAAACAAATCTTAGAGCTACAGAACCCACAAAGTGACAGAGAGAAACAAATCTCCCGCTGAAGGCAGCCTGGCAGGCAGACAGGAAGCATCTATGGAACCAGGCTGGGAGCTGAGCACAGTCCCATGTGAGCAGCCCCAGAGTTTCCCCCACCAGCAGAGGGCCGGGAGCAGACTTCAGGGGAGAGAATCACCAGCAGCTGTGGTGGTTTCCTGACTTATCAACCCATAAATGCCAAAAAGAAAGTAAAAGGTCAGTGTGGAATTCTGTGGGAACAGGGGGACCAAGGGTATGGTCTGGCCCCTGTCCCTGGGGTGAGAAGCGGCAAAGGCGCAGCAGCCACCTCCACATGGCCGCCTGAGGAGCTCCTGGCTTGCAGATTGCAAGGGGACCAAACAAACATTCAGAGGGTAATCACTCTTGCTTTAACCTGCCTGGATCCAGATCATCGTCTTGGGTGGTGGTCCTGGAGTGTGTGATCAGTGAGCCAGAGCTTGTAGGAGCAGCAGAGAGGGTACCCAACCAAGAGATCTGGCAGTTGTGAAAACCCCAGCCATTTGGGACAAGCTCTCCTCTCTGGAAGCAGAATTCTACTGTGGCAAAGAGCTCAAAAGTCAAGCAATTGAGTAGCAACATGAGTAAGCAAAGGAAGCAAAGCAAGCACAGCAATCTAACGTTAGATTCCTTTTTGGGGGACAAAAAAATGGGAGAGAAGGAAGACAACAAAGTCAGAACTCCTGCACCAAAAGCTTCTAAGAAAAATATGAATTGGTTACAGGCCATGGAGGAGTTCAACAAGGACTTTGAAAATCAAGTAAGAGAAGTGGAGGAAAAATTGGGAAGAGAAATGAGAATGATGCAAGAAAATCATGAAAAGAGAGTCAACAATCTGACTGAAGAAAATAACACTTTAAAAAATAGATTAACTCAAATGGCAAAAGAGGCCCAAAAAGCCAATGAGGAGAAAAATGCCTTAAAAAGTCAAATTTGCTAGATGGAAAAAGAATTTCAAAAGCTCACTGAAGAGAATAATTCCTTCAGAATTAGATTGGAGCAAATGGAAGCTAATGACTTTATGAGAAATCAAGATACTATTAAACAGATCCAAACAAATGAAAAAAAAAAGAAGGCAATGTGAAATATCTAATTGGAAAAACCACTGACCTGGAAAATAGATCCAGGTGAGATAATTTAAAAATAATTGGACTACCTGAGAAGACAAGCAATTCAATATAGGTTATACATGTGTAGTTATATAAAACATTTCTGTAGTAGCCATATTGTGAAAGACTATATTTCCCTCCATCTTATCCTGCCCCCCATTTATTCTATTTTTCTCCTTTGACCCTGTCCCTTTTCAAAAGTGTTTACTTCTGACTATCCCCTCCCCCAAACTGCCTTCCCTTCTGTCAACCCCCTCTCTTATCCCCTTCCTCCCTACTTTCCTGTAGGGTGAGATACCCAATTAAGTGTGTATGTTATTCCTTCCTTGCCAAATCCAGTGAGAGTAAGTGGCCTAGGGAGTTACTTATAGAAATCCCTACAGGATTCATAGGTACAGCTGATTATTATATTAAGGGGAGACAAACGTTTGTCTGAGGCCTGATCATGAATGGTTGCTAGGCAGAGTGCTAGCAGGGGGAAGGGGCAGAGACAATGTGCTGAGGCTGGGGGGATTTGAGGATAGGGAGAAATGTGATTTTACAAACTGTGGTTCAAGCATAGGCACCCAAGCACCTCATCAGACTCACCACATTTTCACCACATATTGATATATATTTTAACTCTCCTTAGTTTAGGTATTAAAAATATTGTTGAATGACAGAAAGACTTTGGTGGGATCTCTTCATTTTTTATTTTTTCAAATAGCTTATTGGAATTAATTGTTCTTTAAATATTTGATACATTTCACTTGTAAATCTAGTCCCATTTTTTTGTTTCTTTGAGAGTTTATTAATAGCTTGTTCAATTTCTTTTTAGGAGATTAAGTAATCTAAGTACTCTATTTCTTGTTCTATTAATCTGGGCATTTACAATTTTTGTAAATACTCTCCATTTCGTTTAGATGTCACTTGTATTGGCATACATTAGGGCAAAATAGTTTTCAATAATTTTATTTCTTTTTCATTTGTTATAAGTTGACTCTTTTCATTTTCTATATTGGTAATTTGATTTTCCTTTTTCACTTGTTCAAAATCAAATTAGCTAATGGTTTACCTATTTTATTGGCTTTACACCCTCCCCCTAAACCTCCCCCCAATAGATTTTAATTTTATTTATTAAATCAAAGGTAGCCAGACCTCATGGAACTTCTCTGTAATCTCTGCTACTGGAAGCAGATCTAATGGTTTTGGGAGACACTGATAGGCTCTTGGACTTGGGGTCCTGGGTTGGTTTCATTAGGGTCTAAGGCAGAGGTTCTCAAACTGTGGGTTATGTTTTGTAACATTGAAAATGCTTCCTGCATATCAGATATTTACATTACGATTCATAACAGTAGCAAAATTACAATTATGAAGTAGCAACAAAAATAATTTTACAGTTGGGGGTCACCACAACATGGGGAACTGTATTAAAGGGTCATGGCATTAGGAAGGTTGAGAACCACTGGAAGGGGAAATAGCAGTCAAGGAGATGGTAATGGCCTGACCAGTCTGGCACACGCTGTTTCCTTAGATCATGGCTTCGAGAGATGGGCTAGAAGCTGAACAAGTGGTTCCTGGGGGGCAGCCATACCCTAGGACTCCTCACTCATTTACCCATTGGTGACAGCTGGTCAGGAGCTATTACTGGTGGTCAGGAGCTATTACCGGTGGTCAGGAGGAAGGTGGGCCCCTTTCTTCACAATGATTTCTTCCCTCAAGGATGGCTGCGGGGGCTGGGGTAGAAGTAGGTCTGGTGTTTTGTGGGATAGGGATATTCCCTATGTTCTTTGCCTAAGGGTTCTAGGCTATGACCATCTGGATCTGGCGGGAGATGGTGGTCAAGGTTTTACCCTGTACATACTAACCCCTGTAAGCACAGGAGCCCCTCTGCTTAACTATGTGTCTGGCACTAAGGATACAAATACAGCAAAAATGAAATTGTCTTTGCCCTCAAGGTACTTACATCCCAATGGGGGAAGACAAGTCAAAAATAGCTTAAAGGTAGGGGCAAGATAGGGGAGAGAGCTCCCCCCTAAAAGGGGGGGGGATGGTGGTGAAATCTGAAGAGTGAGCAGCACACCTGGGAAGGGAGTGAAGCATGGTCAGCTTGGGCCAATGCCCCAAATGGAGGCTCCCAGGTGGAAATCACCAGGAGTAAAAGGGGGCTGAAATGGAGGAGGAATGTTCCAGGATTGGAAGGCCTTAGAGTAGACAGTGAGGGAAGTTGTAGGGTGAGAAGGCAACTGAGTCATGGTGGCAAAGTACAGAGTGGTGAAAACACTGCAGGGAGGTGAATCATCCATTAGAACCAAGGAACCAATAAATCATTTATTTAATAAGCACCTACATGATCTGCACAGGGCTAACTATTAGGGATGAAAGGACAAAAATGAAATGGTTGGTTCCTGCCTTTGAGGCATATATATTTGTAACCTGCATTCGTAAACCTGGGACATTTTGCAGCCTTTGCATATGCAGGAGGATATTCTAATACTGAAATGATGACAGGACCCTGAATGCCAGCAGGAGTAGTAAATTTGAAGCAAGAGCTTTGGAGAAGAAATGTATCCTTCCAGAGAAATGCATGGATTTAGAAACCTCTGGGAAACCCTCCATTTTGGAGAAAAAACTTTGAATGTAGGGGAAGCAGCTCCTGAACATACTCTCAATTTCTACCGTGCCTTTTCAGACACTTTGGAGAGTGAATTTCCTTCTAGGTGAGATCAGGATTTCTCTCTCTTGGTTCAAGCTGAAATATTATTTTGATTCTGTCAGAAGAAATCACTCTTGTGTATTTTTCTTGTTCGTTCTAATTTGTATCACCATCAATTTATTTTTTATTTTTTGCTGTTTTGCTCACTTGCTGTTTAATATTTCTGATAGTCTTTGTGTAACCAGTCTTTGTATTTGGTGGGAAGGAGCCAAGCTGACAGATGTAAGTTTGGGGATGTCTTTTTCCCTTAAAGCCTAGTGACCAGGGCTTTTGTTTAGAAAGCCTGTACAGCAACATTTAGGCAGGCAGACAGATATAGAGTTGGTTCTCATCATTCATAGTAGTTGTAGCCTATAAAGTTACTGTGAACAAAGAATTAGCAAATCCTGAAGCATTGCTCCTTAGAGGCAATATGGGGTTAGGATCTGAGAGGCTCGGATCACATCATCTACTTTAGCACTTTCCAGAGCTGCCTCACTTATAAGTTAATGAATGTCCTTTTCCTTGATGCATCTATTATTGAGTCACACTAACAATACTCAAAGGAAGTTTATCTAACATCTGCCTTTTCTAAGTTAGGCACATCACAGCCTTCCTGTCCTTAGAAACACAGCACTTTAGCATCATCCTTGGGAGCCATTTTAAGCAGTGAAATCACCAACAAAATCCACAAAATGCAAAAAACAAAAACCGTGGTTTAACAGACCACAAAAGCGATAATTGTTTACAGTATGAAACTGAAATAAGAAGATAGAAGGCTGTTGAACCTCAGCTAGAAGGTGGGCGTAGGGTGCCTCAAATTTTTGCCTCTATGTTAATGTCAAGGAATAATTATGAAAGTGTGACCACAGATTTTGGGATTACAAATAAATTTTAGCAAGTAGGTGAAGTTGCAAATAAGAAATCTGTAAGCAGCGAAGATCAAATGTATTTCTAGTCCAGTACTCCTCTCAGGGACTGGGGATAAAAGTTTACCCAAACTCATGGCCTTTCTGCTCCTTTCAAGGTAGGTATTACAGTCTCTCTTGGGTAGAGGAGGTAGGCAAGATTCCAGAGATATCAATGGAAGCCTCTGGAGAGAGCTGCATTTTGACAGCCCATATAGTCCTCCTGTCTTAGATGGGCACACAAACTTGTACAATCTAAGGAGGAAACGTCCACATAAAGGTATAGAGAGTAAATATGAGCTGATTCGTGACAAGAGATTTGGGGGGATTAGGAATAGGGGTGGATTTTGAGGCCAGAAGGAATGCATTTCAGGCAGGCCAGCCAATAAAAGGCCCTGCCTGAGACTGGGCACACAAGATCATGAAGGAGGACAAGCAAAGCAAGATTCACTGGCCTGCGGAACTGTGAAGGGGAGGAAGGTGTAATCCGCAAAATGGGGAT
>CM053581.1:284439060-284454250 GCA_028627135.1 Pseudochirops cupreus
AGCTCATATTTACTCTCTATACCTTTATGTGGACGTTTCCTCCTTAGATTGTACAAGTTTGTGTGCCCATCTAAGACAGGAGGACTATATGGGCTGTCAAAATGCAGCTCTCTCCAGAGGCTTCCATTGATATCTCTGGAATCTTGCCTACCTGCTCTACCCAAGAGAGATTGTAATACCTACCTTGAAAGGAGCAGAAAGGCCATGAGTTGGGGTAAATTTTATCCCCAGTCCCTGACTAGAAATACATTTGATCTTTGCTGTTTACAGATTTCTTAATTGCAACTTCACCTACTTGCTAAAATTTATTTGTAACCCCAAAATCTGTGGTCACACTTTCATAATTATTCCTTGACATTAACATAGAGGCAAAAATTTGAGGCACCCTACACCCACCTTCTAGCTGAGGTTCAACAGCCTTCTGGCCACCCTCTGTCTTCTTGTTTCAGTTTCATACTGTAAACAATTATCCTTTTTGTGATGTTAAACCCCTTTTTTTGTTTTTTTGTTTTTTTTACCATTTTTGTGGTTTTTGTTGGTGATTTCACTGTTTAAAATGGCTCCCAAGTATGGTGCTGTCCAGTGTTCCTAAGGACAAGAAGGCTGTGATGAACCTTAAGGAGAAAAGATAAGGAGTTGGATAAACTTCCTTCCAGGCATATTCAGTGATATTGACCATAAGTTCAGTGTTAATGAGTCATCAACAGATATATCCAGAAAAAGGAAAGGGAAATTCACTAATATGTAAGTGAGGCAGCTCTGGAAAAGTGCTAAAGTAAATGATGTGATCAGAGCCTCTCAGACCCTAACCTTATATTGCCTCTAGGAGCAATGCTTCAGGATTTGCTAATTCTTTCTTGACAGTAACTTTATAGACTATAACTACCATGCATGATGAGAACCAACCATATATCTTATCTGCCTGCCTAAGTATTGCTGTACAGGGTACAGTAACTTCAAAACAAAAGCCCTGGTCACTAGGACTTAAGGGAAAAAGACATCCCCAGACTTATATCTGTCAGCTTGGCTCCTTCCCACCAAACACAAAGACTATCAGAAATATGAAATAGCAAGTAAGCAAAATAGCAAAAAATAAATAAATAAAATATAGATTGCTATACAACTTAGAATAAACAAGAAGAATACACAAGAGCAAATGATTTCTTTTGATGGAAGCAAGATAATATTCCAACTTGAACCAAGAGAGAGAAATCCTGATCTCACCTGAAAGGAAATTCTCTCTCCAAAGTCTTTAGGAAGGCAAGGTAGAAACTGGGGATATGTTCAGGAGCTGCTTCCCCTACATCCAAAGTTTTCGAAGTTTTTCTCTCCAAAATGGAGGGTTTCCCAGAGATTTCTAAATCCACGAGTTCCTCTGAAAGAATACATTTCTTCCCCAAAGCTCTTGCTTCAAATCTACTGACATTTGGGGTCCCGTCATCATTTCAGTATTAGAATATCCTCATGCATATGCAAAGGCTGCAAAATGTCCCTGGTTTACAAATGCAGGTTACAAATATATATACCTCAAAGGCAGGAACCAATCATTTCGTTTTTGTCCTTTGATCCATAATATTTAGTCCTGTGCAGATCATATGGTAGGTGCTTAATAAATAATAATTTATTGATTCCTTGGTTCTAATGGATGATTCACCTCCCTGCAGTGTTTTCAACACTCTGCACTTTGCCACCATGACTCAGTTGCCTTCTCACCCTACAACTTCCCTCACTGTCTAAGGCAGCAGCTCTCAACCTGTAGGACCCCTTTGGGGGTCAAAGGACCCTTTCACAGGGGTCGCCTAAGACCATCAGAAAACACATATTTCTGATGGTCTTAGGAACCGAGACACACACTCCTCTTTTGGTCTCCAGGCAGGTCCACCCACATGCAGATATGCCCACATACAAGTATTAAAAGGTCACAGCATTAGGAAGGTTGAGAACCACTGGTCTAAGGCCTTCCAATCCTGGAACATTTCTCCTCCATTTCAGCCCCCTTTTATTCCTGGTGATTTCCACCTGGGAGCCTCCATTTGGGGCATTGGCCCAAGCTGACCATGCTTTACTCCCTTCCCAGGTATGCTGCTTACTCATCAGATTTCACCACCATCCCCCCCTTTTAGGGAGGAGCTATCTCCCCCATCTTGCCCCTACCTTTAAACTATTTTTGACTTGTCTTCCCCCATTGGGATGTAAGTACCTTGAGGGCAAAGACAATTTCATTTTTGCTGTATTTGTATCCTTAGTACCAGACACATAGTTAAGCACAGGGGCTCCTACAGCTATCATCTTGGGAAGCAGCTCCTGTGGAGAAAGGGCCAGCTGCCCCACCAACTGCCAGACAGTTGCCATATACAGGGCAGGCATCGCAGCCTACCTGAAGCAGCAAGGTATCCTGAGGAAGATACAGGGGATAGCATGTACAGGGTAAAACCTTGACCACCATCTCCCCCCAGATCCAAATGGTCATAGCCTAGAACCCTTAGGCAAAGAACATAAGGGAATATCCCTATCCCCCAAAACACCAGACCTACTTCTACCCCAGCCCCTGCAGCCATCCTTGAGGGAAGAAATCATTGTGAAGAAAGGGGCCCACCTTCCTCCTCACCACCAGCAATAGCTCCTGACCAGCTGTCACCAATGGGTAAATGAATAAGGAGTCCTAGGGTATAGCAGCCTTGTTCAGCTGAACCACTTGTTCAACTTCCAGCCCAGCTCTCACAGCCATGATCCAAGGAAGCAGCATGTGCCAGACTGGTCAGGCCATTTCCATCTCCTTGACTGCTGTTTCCCCTCAGACTCTAATGAAACCAACCCAGGACCCTGAGTCCAAGATCCTATCAGTATATCCCAAACCATTAGATCTGCTTCCAGTTCAGCCCCCTTAGCCATCATTTGCGGAAATGAAGCCTAGTAAATACACCTGCAGATGCTAAAGCCACATTTATTGAAGACCCGGAAAAGAAAGTTCTTGCCATTAAAACTGTGGCACTATCAAATGTTTCAACATCAAAATATAATCTGATTGAAGATGGCAGATTAAGACAGGAACTCACCTAAACTCTCCCAATTTCCCCTCCAAGCAACTTTAAAATAATGCCTCAAAACAAATTCTGGAGTGGCAGAACCAACAAAAGGAAGGGGGTAAAACAATTTTCTAGCCTAAGACAACTTAGAAAATCAACAGGAAAGGTCTGTCTCACTGAGGTAAGAGTGAAGCACAGTCTAGCACAGGCAAGACCCCATCAACTCAACAGAAAGTAGCAACTTCCAGAGCTCTAAACCCACAGACAGTAAGAGGGGTCAGGTCACTGGTCAGAAGGAGATTACAAGAGACACTTTCCTGGCTCTGGATGCAGAACTCTGTTGTATTACCCAAACAGACATCTGCGTCATAGACCTGAGTCACAGTCCCAGGATGAGGAGGAGTACAAGCATGTTAGAGCTTGTGGCTGCTGGGGAGCAAGGATCTTGGCCACAAGTCCAGGGTAGAAAACAGTGCTTGTGGTTACTCATAGACCAAGGTATAGGGCAGCAGAGCAGTTACCACATCTCTCCCTAGATCATACCACCTTGAAAGAACTGAAAACTTGTAGGTCCCCAGAATTACTTCTGAAGACAGAAGCACACACACACACACACACACACACACCACACAATCTGAAGCTTGCCAAAGTGCCTCTTCCACACTAAGAGCAAAGCCCAACATTACCATCAAGTTCAAAGTCAAGGAATAAACTGGAAAATCTAGTAAGCAAAAAAATGATCTGACCATAGAAAGTTATCATGGTGACAGAGAAGATCAAAACACAAAGTGAGACAACTACATGCATCACATTTGAAGCAGATAGACACAGAGTAAAAAGTAAGGGGCTGGAGAAGAATCTATTATGCTTCAGCTGAAGTTTAAAAAAAAACAAATGGGTAGTGATCATGATCTCAGACAAAGCAAAATAGATCTAATTGAATGAGACAAGAAAGGAAACTACATCTTGCTAAAAGTTGCCATAGACAATGAAGTAATCATACCATTAATAAACATAAATGCACTAAATGGTATACCATCTAGATTTTTAAATAAGAAGTTTAATGAGTTACAGGAGGAAAGACAGTAAAACTATATTAGTGTAGAATCTCAACTTTCCCTCTCAGAACTAGAAATATCTAACCAAAAAATAAACAAGAAAGAAGTTAAGGAGTTGAATAGAATTTTAGAAAAGGTATTGAAAACCAAATAATCTAATCCTAAAGGATGAGTGGGTAAAAGAACAAATCACAGAAATAATAATTTCATTAAAGAAAATTATGGGGGCAGCTGGGTGGCTCAATGAATACAGCACTGGCCCTGCAGTCAGAAGGACCTGAGTTCAAATTCAACCTCAGACACTTGATAATTCCCAGCTGTGTGACTTTAGGCAAGTTACTTAAGCCCAACTGCCTTGCTTTTCCCCCCTCCAAACGAAAAGAAAGTTACAACAACGAGACAACATACCAAAATTGATGGGATATAGCCAAAGCAATAGGGGAAAATTTATATCTCTACATGTTTGCATCAATAAAATAAAGAAAGAACAGATCAATGAGTCATTGGGTATGCAACTTTAAAAAAAAAAACTAGAAAAAGAACAAATTAAAAACTCCCAAATAAACACCAAATTGAAATTCCTGAAAATCAAAAGAGAGATTAATAAAATTGAAAGTAAGAAAATCTTTGAACTACTAAATAAAACTATAAGCTGATTTTAGGGAAAAACCAATAAAATAGTTAAATCATTGATTAATCTGATTTTTTTAAAAAGAAAGAAGAAAACCAATTAGGAGTATCAGAAATTAAAAGGGTGAATCCATGAAGAAGAAATTGAAGCAATTACTAGGAACTATTTTAACCAATGATATGCCAATAAACTTGACAATCTAAGCACAATGGAAGCATGTTTACAAAAATATAAATTTCCCAGATTAACAGAAGAGGAAATTGAATACTTAAATACCCCATCTTAGAAAAAGAAATTGAACATGCCATCATTGAGCTGCCTAGGAAAAAATCCCCAGGGTTAAATGAATTCACAAGTGAATTCTACTGAAGATTTAAAGAACAACTATTTCCAGTAATATAATAACTATTTGGGAAAATAGGTAGAGTCCTAACAAATTTCTTTTGCAACACACATGTGCTGATACCTAAACCACAAAGAGCCAAAAGAGAGAAAAAAAACTAGATGAAGTCCCTAATGAATATTGATGCAAAGATTTTAAATAAAATACTAGAAATTTACAGCAATATATCAGAAGGATCATATACTATGATCATATACTATGAGAGAAGGGAAAGAAATAAAAGGCATAAAGATAGAGAAAGAAGATAAAACTATCCCTATTTGATGATAATGTTAGTAAGAAAATCCTAGAGAATCAGACAATAGCATCACAAAGTTGTAAGCTATGAAATAAATCCCTCCAAATGAGCATTTCTATATAATAATTATTATTATTATTATTATATAATATATATAATAATAATAATAACAACAAAATCTAAGAGGCAATCACATGAAAGGAAATCCAATTTCAAATAAGTACAAGATGCACAAAATATCTGGGAATCAATTTACCAAAGTACACAAAATACTTGTATAGAGCTAATTACAAAGGAGTCCTTAAAGAAATAAAGAATAATTTAAATAACTAGAGGAATAGTCAGTGTTGATGGCTGGACCATGCCAATATAATAAAAATGATAATATTACCAAAATTTAATTTACAGTTTTAATGCTTTGCAAATCAGATCAAAGAAACAGTTTATAGAACTTGGTAAAATAGTAACAGAATTCTTTTTAGAAACATAAAAGACCTAGAATATCAAGGGAAATAATGAAAAGATTAGCAGCTCCAAACTTCAAATTATAGTATAAAGAGAAGTCATAAAAACCATCTAAATTTTTTAATAGAGAAGTAGATAAATGAAATTGACTAGATAAGGAAGAATTAGATACAATAGAACTTAACAACGAAGTGTACCAGAAAACAGAAATTACTTAGGAAAAAACTCCCTCATTGACAAAAATTGCCAGGAAAACTAGAAACAGGTCTGGAATAAATTAGGCTAAGACAAACACTTTGCACCATATTCCATAATACATTCTAAATAAATACAGAACCTTTTTCTAGATAGGAGAGAAGCAAATTATTTATCTCCCACAGGTGTGGGTAAGAGATGTATTTTTAAACAATTAAGGGATACAGAAAATTATAGAAGATGAAATAGATAACTTTAACCATACAAACTACAAAGCTTCCACACAAACAAAATTAACACATCTAGGACAAGAAAGGAAGCAGCCAAATAGGAAAAAAAAATTTATTTGTATCATATTTCTCTGATAAATGTTCTATATTCAGGGTATATGAACAATTAACAGATATAGATATTTGACCAAAAGTCATTCCCAAATAGAAAAGTGGTCAAAGGATATGAACAATTCCTTTTTATATTTTTTAAATTTAATATTTTATTTTCCCCCAATTATATGCAAAAGCAATTTTAATATTCTCTTTTTCAAACATTGAGTTCCAAATTGTCTCCCTCCCTCCTTTACTTCCTCCTCCTCCCCACCCCCCACTGAGAAGGCAAGAAATTTTATATAGGTAACAAACAATTCTTTTTTTTTTTCATTTTTGATACACATTATGTGCCTCTTTAATATATATATTCATTCATTTCTTTTTTATTTAAATTTATTTATTTACTTTTAGTTCACAACATTCAGTTCCACTATTTCTTGAGTTTCAAATTTTCTCCCCTTCCCTCTTCTTCCCCCTCCCCCTCATGGTGGCATGTAATCAAATATGGGTTCTACAAATACCTTCATGTTGAACATTAGTCATGTTATAAAGAAGGATTATTACCAATGGGATGAACAATGAGAAAGAAGGGACAAAACAAAACACAAACGAGAGAGAACAAATAGTTTGCTTCACTCTGCACTCAGACTCTGTAGCTCTTTCTCGGGATGTGGATATCCCTTTCCATCATGAGTCTTTTGTAGTTGTCTTCTTTTTTATTTTTGCTTTTTGGAGGGCAGTTGGGGTTAAGTGACAGGCCCAAAGCCACATGGCTAGTAAGCATGTCAAGTGTCTGAGGCCGAATTTGAACTCAGGTCCTCCTGACTCCAGGGCTGGTGCCCTATTCACTGTTCCTCCTAGCCACCCCTATAGTTGTCTTCTAACCTTGGGTTGCTGAGATGATCCCAGTCTATCAAAGTTAGTCATCACAGATATGATGTGTCTGTAATAATGTAAAAAGTTCTCCTGGTTCTGCTCTCCTCACTCAACACCAGTTTATATAAGTCTCTCCAGGTTATTATGAAGTCCATCTGCTCCTCATTTCTTATAGCACGATAGTATTCCATTACATTCATATACCACAACTTGTTTAGCCATTCCCCAATTGATGGGCATCCCCTTGATTTCCAATTCTTTGCCACCATAAATAGAGCACCTATAAATATTTTTGTATATACAGGTCCTTTTCCCACTTCTATGATTTCTCTGGGATGCAGCCCTAGAAGTGGTATTGCTGAGTCAAAGGATATGCACTTTTTTATAGCCCTTTGGGTATAGTTCCAGGTTGCTCTCCAGAATGGTTGGATCAGTTCACAACTCCACCAACAGTGCATTAGTGTTCCAATTTTTCCACATCCTCTCCAGCATTTATCATTTTCATGTATTGTAACAAACAATTCTTAAAAGAAAAACTGTAACCATATGAAAGAATGCTTGAAATCACCACTAATAAGAGAAATAAAAATCAAAATAAACCTGAGATTTCACCTCAAACCCTATAAATTTGTAAAGATGACAAACGATGGAAATAGTCAATATTGGAGAGATTGTGGGAAAATAGGTATACTATTGCATTGTTGGTAGGGCTGTGAATAAGTATGATCATTTTGGAAAATAATTTGGAATTATGCAAATAAAGTGATCAAAATGTTCATACTCTTTGACCTAGAGATTTCACAACTAGGTTTTACTCCAACAAGTCCTTTGATAAGAAGAAAGTCCTTATAGATACCAAGGTATTTCTAGCAGAACTTTTTGTGAAAGCAAAGAATTAGGAACAAAGTAGATGTCCATGAACCAGGGATTGGATAAACAAATTATATGTATGAATGTAATAGAATATTTTATGCTATAAGAAATAATGTATGTGATGAATATGGAGATACATGGAAATATCTACATGAACTGAGGTAGAATAAAGTAAGCAGAGTCAAGAAAGCAATGTATACAATGACTACAACAATGTAGTTGTAGTCACATGCACACAAAAAAGTAAATGTTGAAAAATTACAAAGAACAAATAAGCATGGCTTGAAAGAAAAAATATGAGACCATTACAGCCACTACACCCTTTTGCAGAGGTGGGAGGTCCATAACTGTTGTACATTGCACATATTTTAAAACTTTTTTTATACATTGATTGGTTATTATGATTTTTTCTTCTTCTCTTTCTTTTTGACTTTAAAAATATTTGTAGCATGGGATGGCTATCTGGGAAGAATAAGAGAGGATACTGGGATAAATTATGGTAATATTTAAAAATATTAAATATCAATAAAAACTCTTTTATTTAAAATAATAGAGCAGAAGAGATTTCTATTTTAGGGTTGTCTTCCTTGTCCAGTAGCCCCTCAAATAACATGGTATACCACCTATTCTACCTATACTACATTCTACCTATATTACTACTCTATAACACTATTCTACTCCTCCTGAGGCTAGTCCTACTTATTGTCCAGAAGAAATAATTGCCTCTTCTTTCTTTCCCACTTTAAATCATGCCTGAATATAAGAGGAAACTATTCCATTGGCAAATTCCTGAAATCACAGTCTTCCCCTTTTATTAAGCATACAAAGCAAAGACTTGTGCTCAATTATAAATATTTTTAAAGGAATTCATTTAAAGCTACACAATTTTACATAGCTAAACAATGGGATTATAAAAGCTCATTTATGATCAATTGTTCATCAATATAATATGAAAAAAATTATCATAGAAAATAAATGCATATCACAACAAAGACATCTTTACACTTAAGTGAAACATACAGTCTATTTTTTTCTTAGCATGTAAAACCCTTTTTAAGAATTTATAAAGAAAAAAATTTTGGTATTATGATTTATTTATCACCCTACCACAACTAAACAGAGATGGTAAGACTCTTGATCCTACCATCACCCACAAACGTTCCAATTCCACGTTCATGGATTCTGAAATGCCTTTATCTGATCAAAATCTATTGCCATTCCACCTCTTCTTCTGCCTTGCAACTCAAAATCCTGTTCTCTATCTTCACCCTGATTTCCAATCCCTGGAGCCCTCGTTTCTTTCCCAGGACATTACCCTTTCATTGACTGTACTCTCCTCCCTTCCCCATCTTAACCTCTTAGTGAACCACTTCAACTCTACTCTTCTCTCAAATCCCTTGACGCCTTTTCCTATTACTGATCTTCTCCTGCCAAACCTGAATTACTGCCACTATCTGTTGCTTTATCCTGAAACACTTCTGACTGGATCCTCTACAAATTTATTACATAATTTCAACTAGACCCCACCTTGCAGCAAAGCAATCAATCCTTTTACACCTCCCTAATTGACTCTTATTCCATTCACCCCCTTTAGTTTTTCTAAACCTTTTATGTGTCTTCAAACTTCCTGCAGCTTTACCTCCCCACACCAGTCATCTGAGATCTTCGCCTCAGATTTTACCGAAACAATTTAGGACAACCACCAAGAGCTCCTTCTTCTCCCCTTCTCCTCATTTAACATCACTCAGACGCCTTCTCCAATTAACTCTTCCTTCACCCCTCCTCACAGGAAGAGGTACCCCTTCTCCTGGCAAAGGCAAACCATTCTACAAGTACAAGTGATGATATTCCATTCTGTTTTCTCAAGCAACTTCCCCTCACTATTATCCCCATTCTCTCATTTATATTCATTCTCTTCCAATCCAATGGCGGTTTTTCTACTGCCTATCAACATTCCTGGCTCCCCCACCCTTAAATAACCTTCACTTAAACTTTTCATCCCTGCTAGCTTTCATCCTATTTCTCCATTTTCTGTCTAACCTCCTTAAGAAGACTGTCTATAATCATTTTTTCCACTTCCTTTCCTCTTACTCCCTTCTTAACTCTCTACAGTCTGACTTCCGACCTCATCATTCAATTTAAACTTCTCTCTCCAAAGTTACCAATTATCTCTTAGTTGCCAAATCTAATCGCCTTTTCTTAGTCCTCATCCTTCTTGATCTCTGCTGCCTCTGACTCTGTTGCTCACTTTCTTATCCACAACACTCACTCCTCTCTACATTTCCGTGACACTGCTCTCTCCTGGTTCTTCCCCTACCTCTCTAACCAAACCTTCTACACCTTTTTTCCTGGATCTTCCTCTAGGTCACTCCCATCAACCACTGATATCCCTCAGGGCTCCATCCTGAATCCTCTTATCTTCTCCCTCCATACCTTTTCGAATGGTGATCTCATCAACTCCCATGGATCAAATCATGGACTAAATCTCTCTGCAGATGGTTCTCACAACTCCTTATCCAGCCTGAACCTCTCTCCTGACCTCTGTTCTTACATTTCCAACTGTCTGTTGGACACCTCAAACTGAGTATCATATAAACACCTTAAACTCATTAGGTCTAAAATTCCATTCATTGTCTTTCCCCCCCAATCCTCTCCTCTTCCTAACTTCCCTATTACTATGAAGAGGACCACCATTCTCCCAGTCATCCAACCTCACAACCTAGGTGTGATCCTTATTTTTTTATTATTTCCCATATACAATCTATTTCCAAGCCTTATTCATTTGACCTTTACCACATGTCTGCTCTGACTCTGCCATCACTCTGGTGCAGGGCCTCATTACCTCCTACCTGGATTGTTGCAATAGGTTTTTGTTTGGTCTCCCTAACTCAAGCCTCTCCTCACTCCAGTCCATTCTCCACTTAACTGTCAAAGTGATTTTCCTAAAGGGCAGGTCTGACTATTTCACACATACACCCTTTTCAGTAAACTCCAGTGGTTCTCTTTCACTTCCAAGATCAAATATAAAATCCTGTTTGGCATTCAAAGTCCTTCGTAACCTGGCCCCTTCCTACTTCTCCAGCCTTTTTACACTTTATTTACATCCTCCCTGCTCCCCATATTCTGTGATCCAGTGCTGGCCTCCTTGTTGTTTCTTGCATAAGACACTCCATCTCCCGGTGCATCCCCATTTTCACTGGCTATCGTTACCACGCCTGGAAGTCTCACACTCTTCATCTCTGCCTCCAAGCATTCCTGGCTTCCTTCAGGTCCCACCTAAAACCCCATCTTCTACAAAACTTATTTCCCACTTTCCCTTAATGCTCCTCCTTTTCTCTTTTTATCATCTCCAATTCATCCCATTTATACATATCATGTTTTGTACGTAGTTATTTGCATATTGTCTCCTCATTAGATTATAATCTACTTGAGGTCAAAGACTGCCTTTTGCCTTTCTTTATAGCCTCAGCGCTTAGTATAGTGCCTAGCACAGAGTAAGCACTTTAAAATTGCTTATTGACTGACCATTTTTATAATACATCCCAAGACACATCTCCAAGCACTGATAGGATGTTCGTCAATCCATTTAGTGTAGTAGACTTTCAGCCCCATTCCCTACTCTTCTTCCTCCTCCCAAAAAAACTACACACACACACACCATATTTATACACATATATGTATACATGGTGTGTATGTATATGTGTATATATACATATACACATATATGATGTGTGTGTACACACATATATAATACATACATGTATACATGCAGAGAGAAGAGAGGGAGGGAAGAAACTTTAAATATAATCTACTGTAAGAACACTAGATGGCAGTACAAATAAACGGATATCAAATTGCTATAGTCTTAAAATGTATCCATTTCAATACATTCTAGATTACCTAATAATTTAGGAATTCCTGAAAACATATTAGCTTATGTTGATAAAGGGACACATTGATATATGTTAGTGGAGCTGTAAATTGTTATAGCAATCATGAAGAACAATGTACAACTATGGTCCGAAAGTTACTAAACTATGCATACCCTTTCATGCAGCATTATCTCTAATGGGCCTTCACCTCCAAAAACTCCAAAATAAAAACATGAAACCTATATGTAAATATTTATCACAGCTTTTTCATAGTGGCAAAGAACTAGAAACTGAGAGGGGGCCCATCGAATGGGGAATGGTTGACCAAATTTTGGTATATGGCTATAATGGAATATCATTGTGCTTTAAGAAATGATAGAGACAACTTCAGAGAAAATTGGGAATACTTATAGGAACTGATGCAAAGTAAAGTGAGGAGCCCAAGGAAAACAATTTATACTATAACAACATTATAAAAATGAACAATTTTGAAAGACTTAAGAACTCTGATCGACATAATGATCAACTATGATTCCAAAGGACCCATGACCAAACATGCTACCCACCTCCTGACAGAGATGATGAATCAAACGCACAGAATAAGACTCATGTTTTTTGGACATAATCAATATGGGGGCTTTGGTTTGTTTGTCTGACTATGTTTGTTGACCAGGCTTTCTTTTTTCTTTTTCTTTTCCCTCAGTGAGGAGGGAGACAGAAGGAAGAAAAATAAATGCCTGATAATTGGGGGGAAAATTAATTTAAAAAGATGCCAAACAGGGGATTTTTAAAAGAAATCATAGCTCAAAATTTTGTAGCACTCTAAGAAATACTTCCATAACACTCCTGGCAAAGAAGATAGTATAAATATCATTCTAATTTTAAAGATGAGAAAAGCGACCCTCAAAAAGGTTAAGTACGGTGTCCAAGGATTTCAACATATTAAATCTATTGTAACTAGAGTCCCAATACCCATTGGTATGGACTCTCTCCTCACTGGTGAAGATGAATGCCCTAGGCAAGCATGAGAACGATGGTAGAGGTGGTGGTAGAGGCAGAGGACCTAAATTCATGTCTCTTCATATCTGTTGGGTGGTTTTAGGTTATGCAGTTCCTTCAAACACATCTGGCTTCCAGGTTTGATAAAAAAAAAAAAAACCCTACTTCATGTTCTGGAGGTAAAGATACTAGGAAGAAGCTGACATGAGACCTGGCATCTTGTCACTATCCTCAACTTACTCTACTAGACTACAGGGAACTTCCCCTTAGAGGAGATCTAGGACTCTCAGTTAAGCTGAGTTACCTCATTTCCAATAAGAAAACTCCTTCGCTCTGGTACATGTTCTCCTATACATAATTTCTAAGATACATATATGATTTCTGTTTTTGCTACAGACTTGGATAAATGGGTTTCTTGGCTACCTGCTACATGAGCCCATTGTAAAACTGGTATTTGAAAGGAAGGGAGTCATGCCTTGCATATAAAACTTGGCACCCTGATTCCTCCCATTAATGAAACAACAATCAGAAGTTAACCTGAAAATCTTATCCTCTGCCTATACTGATAATATTTAAGGGAACAGATAGGTATAATTCTATCTCAGGATCCCCTCTGAGGAGAGCAGAGTGGCCAAGCTTCTGACCCCAACATCATCCTTCACCTCCTGAAAGGAAATAAAGTCTCCCTCAGAGAAGGGTGGGGGAAGAAGAAGCTAGAGATGTCTATTTTGGCTCCTTTCAAGCCACACGATGACATTCTCATGTTACATGTGGGAGACAACCCTCATTACACTATTTTGGAAGTATAGTTAGCACCTATGGACATGCCCCAAACTTCCAGGGTAGGTCTCCAAAATAAGGCTACTCTGGGTTCAAGGTACTCTGTGGATTCACCTTCACTGAAAATATATATCACTAGAACCAAATGATCTGTTTAGGAAATGGCCATAATAAGGAAAGTAGCAATCTAACAATTCTCCCATAATCCTGGGGCACACTTTCCTCCAGATTCATATGCCATAAGTGGAAAAAGTGAGCTCAGGTAGGGAACACTATGAAGAATGCACCCAGGGAACACGTGGCCAAGGAGTAGATGTAGAGGGACACATAGACAAGAAATACACTTAGCAAAGGTACACGTTGAGGGGTAACACACCTCCAGAGTTTGTAGAGCTGCTTTGGTCTCCTAGCGCCCCCATCACACTGCTCCCATTAGACCACTTCCCTACTGGTCTCTGTCAGACAAGTAGTCTCCAGCAGATGCTCCTCTCCAGGGTACATCATCTCAACTAGACATTCCTAGGTACATTTTCCTTCACTGAGTACATGGCTGTGGGAATTCTCTCTGCTTTCAGCTTCTGGCTTCAGGTAAAGGCATAATGATACTCCAAAATCTTCTGCATGAGAAGAATGGATTCTATCTATCATGACGTCTTAACCTCAGAAACTAAGGGTTTTGTTGTTTTAAGAAAAGCAATTACTCTTGCCTCAGCTATAGGACCACATACAACCTTGGTGAAGGAAAAGGAGGAGGAGAAGGGCAAACCCCTTCTCAGCTTTTTTTTTCTCCATTCCTCTATTCCTTTCCAGAGTATTGGATAGAAGGCTTTTCATCTTTAAAGAGGCAAGATGGGATTGTGGATAAAGCACTGGACCCAGAGTCAAGAAGACCTAAATTTAAATCCCACTTCATATACTAGCTATATGACCTAGGGCAAGTAAGTCACTTAGGTCTTCTGTGCCTTGGCTTCCCCATCTATAAAATGAGGGGATTTGACTGAATGACCTCTAAGGTGCCTTCCAGCTCAAATTTATGACCTTATGATCTCCAGAGTATTATTTGCTCTAGGTATGAAACTTTTTAGGACACGGAGCAGAGTCTTTCCAGCTAGCTAATGCCTTCAGGCTTAATCTCTTCTTTGAATTGAATTTCCAATTCTCTGGGCTTGGTAATTTTTGAATGACTCATTAAAAGTTAAAGTGACTGAGTGACCCTGCTGTTCCCAGTCCTGTTTGTCCATCAGTGTTGGGGGAGGCTCTGTTGAGGGAGGCATCACCTAGTCTGCAGCTTTGGGGCATGGTAGTGAAGAGGGATGAGGGGTGTTTCAGGGACCCCAATGACCAGAGTCCCTTGGTGGGCAGTCTGGAATGAATTCACAGGCTCAAGCATTCTGAGTCAAGTTGGTAAAAGTTTATTGTTATGCTATTCAGCGGGCAGGAGGTCTTAG
>CM053581.1:284461949-284484547 GCA_028627135.1 Pseudochirops cupreus
AGAGAGGAATATAATGAGAGGAGATAGGGAGAGACAGAATGGGGTAAATTATCTCATATAGAAGAGGCAAGGGATAACTTACAATGCAGGGGAAGAATAGGAAGGCAAAAGGGAATGAGTCAACCTTACTCATTGAATTTGGCTTAGGGAGGGAATGATATACACACTAAATTGGGTATCTTGCCCTACAGGAAAGTAGGGGGCAAGGGGATGAGAGGGCAGATGATGGAGGGGAGGGCAGGTTGGGGAGAGGAGTAGTTAGAAGCATACACTTTTGAAAAGGGACAGGGTCAAAGTAGAGAACAGAACAAGTGGGGGGCAGGATAGGATGGAGGGAAATATAGTCAGTCTTTCACAATATATCCACTATGGAAATGTTTTGCATAACTACACATGCACAAACTATATTGAATTGCTTATCTTCCCAGTAAGGGTGGGTGATGAGGGAGGAAGGGAAAGAATCTGGAATTCAAAATTGTAAAATCAAATGTCTTTTTGAAATTATTATTATTATTATTATTATTATTATTATTATTTTACATGCAACTGATAAATAAGATATACAGGTACTGGGGTATGGAGATCCATCTTGCCCTATCAGAAAGTGGGAGGAGGGATGGGGAAGGATATAGGAGAGAGCAGATTGGGGGAGGGATTATACAGTGGGATCTATTGTTTTGGGGTGGTCAGTAGGGGAAAGATGGGGAGAAAATTTGTAACTCAAAATCTTGTGGAAATGAATGACGTAAACTAAAAATAAACATAAAATTTAATTTAAAAAAATACAAATACAAATGAAATTCATCTGGAAGAAGAAAAGGTCAAGAATATCAAGGGAATCGATGAAAACAAACTGCAGGTGGGCCCGGCAGTGCTAGGTCTTGAACAGTATCACAGAGCAGTGACCATCAGAATAGTCTGGCACTGGCTAAGAACTGGAGTGGCGGATCATGGAATAGATTAGGTATGTTATATACAGCAGTAAATAATCACAGTAATCTAATGCTTGATAAACCTAAAGATTCAAACTTTTTTGGCAGGAACTCACTATCTGACAAAAATTGCTAGGAAAACTGGACAGCAACTTGGCGGAAATGAGGCACAGACCAACATCTCACATTGTATACCAAGATAAGGTTAAAATGGGTACATGAGTTAGACATAAAAGGTGATGTAATAAACAAATTAGGAGACCATGGAAAAATTTACCTGTCAGATCTATGGATAAGGCTAGAGTTTATGATGAAACAAGAGCTAGAGAGGATTACAGGAAGTAAAATGGATAATTTTTATTACATGAAATTATAAAGGTTTTGCAGAAACAAAATCAATGCAGCCAAAATTAGAAGGAAAACAGGAAACAGTGCAAAAAAACTTACAGCAAATTTTTCTGATAAGGGACTTATTTCTTAAACATATAAGAAACTGAACTAAATTTATAAAAATAAGAGTCACTTTCCAATTGATAAATGGTCAAAGGATAGAACAGGAAGTTTCCAAAAGAAAAAAAATCAAAGTTATCAATAGTTATATGAAGAAAATGCTCTAAATCTCTAATGATTAGAATAATGCAAATTAAAATAACTCTGAGATACCACTTTGTATGTATCAGATTGGCTAACATGACAGAAAAAGAAAATGACAAATGTTGGAGGGAATATAGAAAATTAGGAATAGGAATGCATAATTGGTTGTGTTATGAACTGGTTCAATTATTCTAGAAAACAATTTGGAACTATGCCTAAAGAGCTATAAAAGTGTGCATTTCTTTGACCCAGCAATACTATCATGAGGTTTGTATCTGAAGAAGATCAAAGGAAAAAGACCTACATGTACAAAAATATTTGTAATAGCTCTTTTTGTGGTGGCAAAGAATTGGAAATTGAAGGGATACCCATTAATTGGGGAATGGCTGAACAAGTTGTGGTCTATTATTGTGATGGAATATTATTGTGCTATAAGAAATGATGAGCAGGATGGTTTCAGAAAAACCTGGGAAGACATATGAATTGATATAAAATGAAGTGAGCAAAACCAAGAGACAATTGTACACAGTGACAGCACTACTATTCTATGATCAACTGTGAAAGACTTAGTTAAGCTATTCAGATCAATGCAATGACCCAAGACAATTTCAAAGGACTTAGGATGAAAAATGCTCTGAAATTCTTTAAGCTTTAAAAAAAAAAAAAGCCTAGAGGGTGGTAAGCAGTACATAAATGTTAATATAGGCACTCTATATTGGTCTTGAATATAATCAATATAGAATGCCCAAAGTGATAAATGACTTGCTATATAAGATAATTTGTAAATGCATTTGATTGAATTAATATCACCTAACTGGTAGCAAGTTTTCATGTTTTAAATACATGACATTATGTATATGAACTTTTTCTTCTATTACGAAACATACTGTTAGAAAAATAACTTCCTTTTTAATAGAGGTGCTGTTAAATTAAGAATTTGGCTGTTAAATTAATATGGTGAAAATGTTTGAAAATTATTAAATATTTAATGGGGTATATTTTGCGCTAAATTGGAGAAAATAATAATAATTACTTATGGTTGGGAGACTAGAGCAGCAAAATCCTCTTAAGTTATCCTTGTCTGTAAGGTTCCTTGGGACTTTCTCCTAGGGCAGGATCATAAGATCTCATCAGCCCTGCTACCAGCATATTATAAAACTCCATAGTGTTGCAGTTGGAGGAACTAGGACCTCTCCCAAAGTGGGACAATTACAAGTTTACTTAAAATAGTGAGTTTTATCTAAGATCATTTGGAAAATCATGAGGTTGCATCTGTTAATAATCAGTATGTAATCAAGTTATATCTTTGAACCAACTATTCATTGTATGTGTGAACTAGTATTCACTGTGTAGCTGTAAAACTCCAGAATGTAGCAATTCTTACATGAAGGATCAATAAAATGTCCACGTATATTAATACATAAGAAAAATAGCAGTAAACTAGCCCTAAGTTATTATTAGTAAAATTCTGCTAGTTGAGGTAAAATTTCAAGGGAGACTAATTTGTTATGGTTTGGGATTCTACTTTCAGGTATGATTGTCTGAATTGTCATGAAACCAATAGCCCACCATTCAAGGGGAGTGCCATGTGCCTTCCAAAAGGAATACAGCCTGAGAACTATTATAGGCAGTGTTGTAGTTTCATGGTGTGTTGTGGTGGCACCCTCTCAAACCTCGAATCCAAATACAGGCATTTATTAAGGATTGATACCCCTCAGAAGCAAGCTAGGTGCCAAGAGAAACAAGCAAGTAAAGATGTAATTACATCACAGAAATTATGAATATTAAAGAGGCAAGTGGGGTTTGTCAAGGAATTAGTTGATAGGGGAGGGGTCGCTTCCATGGTTCAGTGGTCAAACATCCTGGTAGTGCTACTTTCTGATTGACTAGCTATTGTGGTCCAGTCTGGTCAAGACGAATAGTTAGGTATTGGGCTAAATGGATGATTGTGATTGTGGTTGAGAACAAGAACACACCTGTTCAAATATATGAATTGGGGGCAGTGGCTATATTGAGTCTGGGAGTCTGTGGTGTGGTTAAAGTTAGATTGTGTGGTTAAATCAGGACATGCTTGCTGCTCAGTGGAGCCCATAAGAAAGTTAGAATATTGGGGTGGGGCAACTTTATCAGGATTCAATCAGTAGACATCTGGCATCAGGGAAAAGTTGAGGGGATGACCTTGAGTAGGCAAAAGTAGGAACTGGACCCTCTTGATTCAGTTTCCTGATCGTGCTATTTCCTTTCCAAACAGGAAATTTTTCCATCTGGTTAATTGTGAGCCTGATTTATACCCTATGAATACTATGGAGCTTTATTACCTGATATAAAATGTTCTATATAAAAAATGCTCTAAATCTCTATTGATCAGAGAAATGCAAATTAAAACAACTCTGAGGTACCACCTCACACCTATCAAGAGTGACTAATGTGACAAAAAAAGAAAATGTTGGATGTTGGAGGGGATGTGGGAAAACTGGGTCACTAATGCACTGTAGGTGGAATTATGAGGTTGTAATTATAATTGAACCAAGTCAATTACTGTCCTCCATTTTGTGCTATGTTTCTTATAAATCATGTTTGTCTTGTTTGAGGTACAAGGTCAGTGTTGTTAGATCTTATAGTAAGCAGACGGGAGTAAAATATAAGAAGACTAGAAATGTAGGAAGGGACCAGGTTTGTAAAGAGTTTTAAAAGCTAAAAGATGTTATATTTGACCCAATAGGTAATAGAGTACCACTGAAATTTATTGAATTGGGGCATAAGGGGGGTGGGGTGGGCATAGTTAAATCTACACTTTGGGAAGTTTTCTCTAGCAGCTGAGTGGAGGATGGCCTAGAGTGGGAAGAGACTTGAGGTGGGGGACCAAACAGAAGGCTATTGCAATAAATAGTCATGCCCTCTTAGAGACAAAAAGGAGTTAGTATGATACGAGTTGCTTCTTTTTTTTTTTAATAGGACCTGTGATTTTCTTGGCAGAGGAATGCTTCACATTCCTCTACCAACATACATCAATACCTGCCCAAGCAACCTGCAGCAGTGATTTCCCCAGGATCACACAGCTAGTATGCTTCAGAGATGAACTTGAACCCAAGTATTATTGACTCAGAGCAAGATATATCTCTATCCAATATACTATGCTGTCTCTCACTATTTTATTTATGTTGCATAAAATACAAAGTCCTCCCCCTGGATTCTTACCACAAAGGGCAAAGAAACCTAAGGAACCTTTGGTCTGGAAACAGAAAAGAAACAAGAAGGGCAGGTTTGGGCTAGCTAGCCCTTTTCCACATTCATAGCCAAAAGACTTCCTGAAGGTAATGTTGACAGCAGCATATCAACAGATCTATAAAACCAATCAATCATCAGCTTATTCTTTACTGGACCAAATTTTGTAACTTCTCAGATACTGATATTAATGGAGTTTCTTGTAATTTTTTTAGAACTTATTTTTAATATATATTACCCACAATTACATGATCAAACAATTTTTAACAATTTTAAAGTTTTGAATTCCAAATTCTATTTTTCCTTCCTTCTCTTTCCCCCTCCCTGAGACAATAAGCAATCAGAAATAGATTATAATGTGCAATCACGCAAAACATTTCTATAGTAGTCATTTTGTACAAGAAGATTTGAATTTATTATGGATTAGGTAAGACTTTATTACCAAAGAAGAGTTAGAGAGCATTATAAAATGTAAAATGGATAATCTTGATTACATTAAATTAGAAAGTTTCTGTATAAACAAAGCCAATGTAACCAAGATTAAGAGGGAAGTGGGAAACTGGGAAAGAATTTTTACAACCAGTATCTGACAAAGGCCTCATTTCCAAAATATACAGGGAATTATGTAAAATCTATAAGAATACAAGTCATTCCCCAGTTGATAAATGGTCAAAAGATATGAACAGGCAATTCTCAGAGGTAGAAATTAAAGATATCTATAAGCACATGAAAAACTGCTCCAAATCACTTTCGTTTTGAGAAATGCAAATCAAAACAACTTTGAAGTACCATATCTCACCAGCCAGATTGGCTAAGATGACAAAACAGGAAAATGACAAATGTTGGAGAGGATGTGGCAAAATTGGAACACTAATGCACTGTTGGTGGAGCTGTGAACTTATATAACCATTCTGGAGAGTAATCTGGAACTATGCCCAAAGGGCTATAAATAACTACATACCCTTTAACCCAGTAACACCACTTCTGGGGTTGTATCCCAAAGAGATCATAGAAGCGGGAGGAAAGCCCATATGCACAAAAATATTTATTGCAGCTCTCTTTGTGGTGGCAAAAAACTGGAAATTAAGGGGATGCCCATCAATTGGGGAATGGCTAAACAAGTCGTGGTATATGAATGTAATGGAATACTATTATGGTATAAGAAATGGGGAGGAGATGGATTTCATATTTACCTGGAGAGGCTTATACAAATTGATGCTAAGTGAGAAGAGAAGAACCAGGAAAAACCTGTACACAATCACAGACACATCATATGTGTGACGACCAACCTTGATAAACTGGACTCTTCTCAGCAACGCACAGCTATAAGACAACTCTACAAGTCTCAGGATGGAAGGAGATACCTACATTCAGAGAAAGATCTAGAAAGAACAGAGTTTAAATGGAGACTGAAGAAATCTACATGCTATTGCTCTTTTCCATGTTTGGTTTTGTTTCCTTTTTCCTATTGTCCACTCTATTGGTTACAACCCTTCCATACAACCAGACTAATCTCCAGTGTGAAAGTATTTGCAGATTCTATACTTGACTGCATGCTGCCATGGAGGGGGGAGGGGGGGGGTAAGAGAGGGAAAGGAGAAAACTTGAAACTCAAGGGACTGTGGAACTGAATCTTGTAAACTAAAAGTAAATAAAGATGCCCTTAAAAAAAAAAGATTTGAATTTAAAAAATGAAAGAGTGAAAAATAGCATGCTTCGGTCTGTATTCAATCAATATCAATTCTTCCTCTGGAGATGGCTAGTATAATCATTAGTCCTTTGGGATTGTCCTGGATCACTGTATTGCTGAAAACAGATAAGTCATTCACAATTCTTCATCAAACAATATTGCTGTTACTGTGCACAAGGTTCTACCAGTTCTGCTCCCTTCACTTTGCTTTAGTTCATGCAAGTCTTTTCAGGTTTTTCTGAAATTATCCTGCTTGTCATTTCTTACAGCACAACGATATTCCATCACAATTATATATCACAGTTTACTTAACCATTTCTCAGTTGATTGGTATCCTCTCGATGTCCAATTCTTTGCCACTACAGAGAAAGCTATCATATTTTTGTACAAATAAGTCCTTTTCCCTCTTTTTCTTTTCATGTCTTTGGGAAATAGACCTAGCAGTGGTATTGCTGGATCAAAGAGTATGCACAGTTTTATAGCCCTTTGGGCATATTTCCAAATTGCTCTCCAGAATGGTTGGATCAGTTCACAACTCCACCAAGAGTGCATTAGTTACCGATATTAATGTTACAGAATTATAGAACGTTCTTGTTGGAAGGAACCTCTGAGATCATCTAGTCCAACCCCTCATTTTTCAGATATAGAAACTGAAGCCCAGAGGAGTTAAGTGACTTTCCCTGGGTCACCCAGCATATAGGTGGCAGAGGCAGAATTCATATTCAAAAACTGTGCCACATCTATGACCTTAAACTCTGAAACTCACCACTCTCATCACAATCCACTCTCCCCTTCTTCATTCTCCTGAACCCATCTATAGCCTCACTACTACCTTCAGTTCTTCTACCCTTCCCTGATCTCCCAGCCTGAGGGTTCTGGCTTCACTCTTTTCTCTTCCCAGTCTTGGCTCTACATAGTAACCACTTTACCTATGCACTCACTGTATTCTGCCCTTGAATCCCTTTCTCCTTTGTCCTCCTACAGTCATAACCAGCCAGCCTTGGGTTATTATGACCATTTGCTTTCTCTGCTCCTATTTCTAAGGTTCTGGATGCTACTGAAGAAAGTCATGCTATTGTGCTGAGACCACTACATATTCCCATTATCTGATCTCAGCTGGGCCTTTACCCACTGCACAATGATCCTTTTATTCTTCCCTATTTGACTATCACATATCCTGCAAAGGCTGTTCTAAACCTCCTTTCATCAAACTCTCAAAATCATTTTTCACTCTCTTCCTCTTAACAAATGACCTTGCCTCCTATATTACTGAGAAAACTGAGACTGTTACTAGTTCTCTTATCTCCTCTAATTCCACACCTCAAAACTTCTGTACAAAACGAAACAAAAAACAAACAAAAAAAACTTCTGTACATCTTCACTTCTCTCCTCTTGTGCATCACCCTTAGGGGATGAGGCAGTCCTTTTTTAACAAGGTTAATGCCTCTGCTTGAACCTAGATTACATATATAGAAGTTCCTTGAGAGCAGAGACTATTTTGTTTTTGTATCCTCAGTGCTTAGTTACAAGGTGAATAGGAGGACTTATGTGCTTCTTGATGATCACCTCCTCCATGATAGAATGGGAATTTATCTCATTCTATCTCCTTCCTTGTCTTCCAGACTACTGGTTTTTTTCTCAATGTTTACAAACATGTTAGAATCTTTCTTGTTGTTCAGTCCCATGCTTTGCTACCTATGGACCATGGGGTTTTCTTGGCAGAAATACCAGAATAGTTTGCCATTTTCTTCTCCAGTGGATTAAGGCAAACAGGTTAATAAACAAAGGACTTACCCAGACAACTAGTAAGTGTCTGAGGCCAGATTTGAATTCAGGTCTTCCTGACTCCAGGTCTAGCACTTTACCCACTAAGGCATCTAGCTGTCTCAACGTTAGAATTCAACAGGTCCTTAAAAAGTCTTTACTTGACCCCACCATTACCTCAGGCTTTCATCCTGAGATATTAAGAGGGCTCGTCCCAAAGGCTTTTACTTAAAAAAAAAATCTCAGGGGAACCAGTTTGTCAGGCTGTCAATCTGTTGTCTCTCATTCTCACTACAAGACCAGTCCCATTACCTTTTTCATTCATATGTGGCTTTAATTTCCTCTTCAATGACACTTCTGGAGTACATTGCTGTTGCTAACTCCACGCAGCTTACCTTCATTCACCATTTGGCTTCCCCTTTAATTATTCGTCATTTTGATTCTTTCATGATGATGGAGCCTCATAGCATCACCAGAATATTGGTGTTAAAGAAATAATGTGCTTTTGATGTAGTGGGATACTCTAAAGCACTGCATAATTTCCCAAATGTGGTCCTGACCATTTTCCTTATTAACAGGATTTTTACTGAGCCAGTCTCTAACCTGAGAATGCTCCGAGTTACACAAGGCAGGCCTAGAGACAGGAGTACCAGTAATCAAGTAGTTTAATTAATCAGTTTCAGAGTGAGGAATGTTTTCTTAGCTAAAGTAAAAGCACAGGTTATATATTTAAATCACAACTGGGAAAGGAAGGGGGGTGGGGGATTATAAATAATCATTTAGTGGTTTCCCAGGAGAAACCCGAAAATCTCACAATACATTTTTGAAGTCAAGTCTTTGAGGGTTGTGACCACCTCCCCTAAAGTACTGAACCAGAGTTCTGTGATGGGAAGAGGTTCTACAATCTTTGATTCACTTCACTTAAGGTTTGTTCAGTGATTGTGAGTATTGTCAGAGTTTTGATTAATCAGTTTAAGCTGTATTGTGAGCTTTTGACTCCCAAGCCAGAAAGACAACTCTTTAGAAAACTAAATTATTAGTATATTCATGACACATATCATATAGATTAATCTGAGAATTATAAATTCCCTTCTTATCCTACTATTTCTTTCTTGGCTTTGTTCATTTATCCATCAACCATACCTGTCTATATTGACTCATCCAACATAAACAACTTGCTTTAAAGGCACATAGTTCTTAATATAGTATAATTCAATGCAACAAATCCTACTTCTCTACAAAGCCTGAGCCTGCTGTTGAAGATGGGAAGCAATCTAGTGCAGTAAAAAGTATCCTAATTCTGGAATCATAAGACAAAGGTTTAAATTCTACCTAATGGAATCACAGAATGTGAATTAAAATTCTTGGTCTGCTACTTGTGTGACTGTGGTCAAGTAGCTGCCCTTCTTTGGGTGTTCGTTTCTTTGGAAACTCTGAAATAAGGAAGCTGGACTCAGCTGGACTCAGTTGGACTCCAAGATGCCTTCAGGGCGGCACAGAGAAGAGAGCACTGAGCCTGGAGTCAGGAAAACATCCTCCAGAGTTCAAATGTGACCTCAGACACTCACTAGCAGTGTGTCCCTGAGCAAGTCACTTAACCTTGTTTGCCTCAGTTTCCTCATCTGTAAAATGAGCTGGAGAAGGAAATGGCAAACCTCTCCAGTATCTTTGCCAATAAAACCCCAATTTGGTTGCAAAGAATTAGAGAGGACTAAACAACAAGATCCCTTTTAAAACTCTAAATTCATCTTGTGAAATCAGTTGCTTGGGTTCCTGGCTTTTAGAGATGACTGGTGTGATTTAGCTAGGGTGGGCTGAAAGCACAGGCAGGGGCTTGGAGTTCAAATACGGATCCTGCCACTTTTAATACCCCTTTGCTGGGCCTGTCTTTTCAGCTGTAAAACGAGGGCTGGGAGGAAGTCAGAAGCCTCTGAAGTCCCTTAGGAAGCCTCCAGGTGCTTCAGTGGGTGGTGACAATTCCAGAGTCCAGAAGCCCTGGGTTCCAATCTCTCTGCGTGGCTGTGGGCAAGGCCTGTCTGCCTTCATTCACTGGAGAAGGAAATGGTAAACCAGGCCAAACTCTGCCAAAAGAAGCCCACGGACGGTGCCGGGTGCTGCGGCCCACGGGTCACCACTGAGCAACAAAGGGCGCTTTCGGCTTGCAAGTGGAGGAGGGTGGTTACCTAGTCTAACCCTCACTTTGTAGATGGGGGAGCCTGGGCCCAGAGGGGTCAGGTGACATCCCCAAGCGCACAGCTGCTGTCCCAGACGGGAGGCAAAGGCGGCTTATCCGACTCCCAATGTGGGGTCCTGACTCTTCCCTGAGGCCTCCGGGGCTGGAGGGGGAGGCCATGGACGGCCAGCGCTGAAAGCCTTTCTCAAACAGACCGGGTCAGGAGGATGGAAGGACTAGGACTCTAACATCTGCCTGATTTCTTGGGGAAGAATACTAAGGCGGGGAAGGGGGGGTTGGGGGGGGGGGGGGAAGCGTCGCCGCCATTTTGTGCAGGGTCGACAGCGGGAGTGCCCCAGAGTCTAGAGCGCACGCAGGCCGGGATACAGGGCGCGCCAGTGTGGTGGGTTGGAGCACTTGGCAGCGTAGAGCTAGTTGGGGATGGCTTCGGGAGCGCGCCGGCGGTAGGAGGCAGGAGGCCTCGCGCACACCAAACCCGTTCTGTGGCTGGCGGACGAGGACGCGCGGAGAGCGAGACCGGCCGGCCGGGCACGCGTTGGTGGCAGATCTCGCGAGATCTCTGAGAGACTGTAGGTGTCGGTGTGATTCCATTCTCACTAGACAGAGCTCGTCTGTTCCTTGGCCTGGCTGTTGTCGTCAGTATCGCACTTCAAATAGAGGACTCAGTGGAAATGCATATGACCCCATCGGACCCGGAATTTTCTTTTCGGTAATGGCCGTGTATTTGGAGACGCCTGCAGGGTTGGGGCCGGCCTGGGGCCATGGCGTGGGGGAGAGGGGGATTGTTGGCTGGAAACGACCCTAAAATGCAAACCATAGGCTGAGCGGCCAGGGAGCACCTTGTCTGTAGCAGGCGGCTGTAGGAGAAGGGGTTTCACGCGGCTCGTTGGGTGGCTGGTGACGGCTGTGGAGGGGCATGTGGAATTGAAGGCTGCAGGCCTGGCGACGGAGGGCGAAGGAGAGAGGGGATGGATAACGTCTGAGAGGCTTTTTGTGGAGTAGAAGAGGGTAAGGAGGGCTTTGGGAAGGTTTTGGCCACAGTCT
The DNA here is from genome assembly GCA_028627135.1 of Pseudochirops cupreus. NCBI lineage: Eukaryota > Metazoa > Chordata > Mammalia > Diprotodontia > Pseudocheiridae > Pseudochirops > Pseudochirops cupreus. The sequence continues at coordinate 284,473,393 of CM053581.1, forward strand.
TGTGAGCTTCGGCCTCCTCCCGTCCCGAATAAGGCCACCGGCGTAACCCTAAATGTGCACATCTCTGCAAGGACCCGCTTGGTTGTCACCTTTGCTGGGCCTGGTTTGGGGGAAGGGGGAGCACGTGGGCAGAAAACATAGGTGCTACGGACTGCCTTACAGGAAGCCCGTGGCACCCTCGAGGCCTTCGGCTGAAGGCAGAGGGCATCTCTGGAGCATTCAGGCCCAGCGGCCCCTGTACGTGGATGTGCTGCAGAGCTTGGGACCTAAAGGGGAGAGATTGTAAATGCAGAAATCTCTAGTTATCCATCCCTGACAGAAATAGCACTAAGGGGAGTTTTGCACTGGTGGTTTAGTTTCAGGGTACAGCAGATATTAGTAGTTTGATGTATGTTCTAATTTCATCTATATAGTTTGGTAAAGCTGTCCTCTGCCATTTATTGCTGAATTTATATCATTTCATATTCAACTGCATTTCCATTATGGGCACATTTTGTCTGTGTCTCACTCCATAAGATAGCCTTTTTGGGGGAGGGGGTCCTTTGTGGCATCTCTCCTACATTGAAAATGCTTTTTGGTTGGATGAAACTAGTTAAGCAGATTTTTAACATTGATAAAGAGTTGGAAAAAATACTAAAGCTCTAGGGATGAAAAGGGTTCCGGTCCCCCTCCTACTCCCCAACCTGTTTGTATATCAGAATTGTGGGAAACAAAGGGAGGAATTCTGTTTTCCCGGGATTAAAGCTCCTCCCCACTTTGAGTGATAGCACAATGTAAATCAGAGGTGACTGGTTCTAATCTGCAGAACCAGGCTTTGGATCAGGCAAAAAGTCAGAAGCTTGTTATACATGCTTAACAAACTGAGGGGGAACCTAGCAGAGAGGAGAATATGAAGTGGGAGGTTCAGGAGGTTGCATTTAGCCAGTGGAGGACAAGGAAGGAAATTTGAATTGAGAACAACATGAAAAGGCTGGCATTTGTGAGAGCAAACCTACTCTGTTTGGCAGGTACCTGACCCTAGAAATGAAGAATAAATGTAATGAGAACTTTTCTGGCTTCACAACAAGTATTGTTCCTTTTTTAGAGTGAGCACAATTCTCACAGAATGGATCTGCCTACATCTGAAACAAATAACTGATTCCATTTGGGAAAATTACATGTACAGATTTGTTCCAGTCTCTCTGTTTGAATTTACGACTCGATTTTTAATCTTTTTAATAGATTTAAAAACATGATTTGTATTTGTTGGGCTTTTTATAAACCAGTATTCCTCGATGCAGCCTGAAGGTGAAGATAGAATGAACGCCAGCCCTCATTTTGCAGATAAGGAAACTGTGGCTCAGATTAAGTAATACAATAATGTCTAAATTTTAGGGGATCAATCTTTTGCTACTTATGAGGTGTATGGTTAAACTATGATTCTGCTCCCTTTCAGGTTGTGAGAAAGATTCTCATTTTAAGGTAGATAATGATGAAAATGAGTACCAGTTGTCTTTGAGGAATGTAAGTAAATTTTCATTATTTAAATTTATCTTTTGCATCCTTTTGTTCATTTAACAGGATAAAAAAAAATATCATGGTCTCTTTTAATAGCCTTACTATTAGTTATGGAATCACTGTCATTCAATTCGTAAAGGACAACAATAAACTTACCCTAAGTACTCATGTAATAGTTGATCTGATTTTTGCTGTGTTCATAGCTTTCATTTTCACAAGTGTTTACAAGTTAAGAAAAATGACAAACTTTGTGATGATGCATGTAGCAATTTTTTGCTTGATCATTGTTCTTTTACCAAGTAACTAGATGATATAGGAGCTTTTTAAATTGAATTACTAAAAGGTTGCTTTCTTTCTCTCCATTTGCAGGTGAGTTTAGGGGCTGGTGCAAAGGACAAATTGCATATTGTTGAAGCAGAGGCACTGAACTATGAAGGCAATCCAATTAAAGTAACACTATCATCTTTGAAAATGTCTGTGTAGCCTACAGTAAGACCTTTTAAAAAAATTTTTCTTTGATTGTTTTGAGATAAACATTCAAGTGGTAAATCCATTGATTCTAATCTTATATAATTTGCACTTTTGCTATCCAGTTAAGATTAGGGCTTTATGCCATTCTTACCACATGTCCTCACTTAGGGGTTCATACCAATATTCTTTGATTTCTGCTTTATGCATTTTTTCAGAGCCAGAATTGATAACTGATATTTGTATGATGTTTTAAAGTTAAAAAAAAAAAACCTTATACACCCTGTGAGGTAGTTAGGTATGGGCTAAGTATAATTACCAGTTTATTAATGCAGGTCCTCATCTTCTCTTGCAGCTTAGTCTTTCCCGAGTTACCTAGAGCACCGAGAAGCAGAATGACTTGTCCAGGGTTAACATAACCAGTATGTGTCAGAGGTGGAACTTCCTCTTAGGACCTTGACCTTCTGACTGAAACAGTACTCTGCTTCTCATGTAGGTACTGCAAGTACTACTCCCAAGTCTAAGTATTCACTACATATTCTCTCCCAATTTATATCCTATATTATTTAGATAATGAATAAATTTTTATCAGATTGCATATCAAGAGTGTCTGCATTACTCAAGTTTCAAGTCCATTACTAGTTGGGAAAGAAGAATATTCCTGGTTCTGCTCACTTAGGCTAAGTTAATAGTTTTAATGGATAAACAGTAGAGCCAAGTAAGGAATCATACTTGCTCATAATTCAATATTTCAGAGATACAGGATTTCATCATTCTGTAGTAGTTGTCCCTCACACCTTCCATGTACTTCCTAACCTTGCCCTCATAGCATTCTTAGTTTCCTTCAAAGCTCAGGTCACATGCCATCTCTTACATGAAGCCTTTTTTCATTCCTAGCTGCTGGTACCTCATCTCATATTAGATTTCATTTTGTGCAGTCAGGTACAATTAGTCTCCTGGTGAAATGTGAGTTTCTTAAGTATAGAGATAGTTTCATTTTTGTCTTTGTAGTCCCAGTGTATGGCACATAGTACTTAATAAATACTTGATTGTCCTTCATGAATTAATGTAGCCAAAAACAATTACTACGTGCTACACAATCTTGTGGCATTATAAGCCACTTGAATTCATCTAGCCTAGTCCTTGAACATTTGATCATCGGGCCTATACTGAAGCCTTTTGCAGATTGTGACAGTTTCTACTTTTCATGGTTGCCACTGAAAATCGAGGGTCAATCATGTCACCAGATGAAGTGTGAGGGGTGCTTGTGCATATATATACTTAGCATATAAATTTAATTTCATCAGTTCGTACCATTTTATCAAAGAGTCCCAGAGAATGTAAGTTGTCTATGATCAGTTAGCTCTAGTAATAGCTGGAAAGAAAAGGGTAAAAAATTATGAAAAAATGTTGTTTGGTTTTTTGTAGCTTTAACTTTTTTTAAGTGGCTTAATATGGATTTTACTTCTATTTGGAAAAATAAACTTGTACCTTAAATGTTCACAGGTTCTTGATTCTTCCATGTTATTTCCCCTAATCATAATTTGGCTTTTTCCCCCTCCCAGGTTTCTCTAGGTCAGTAGTTCTCCACCTGTGGGTCTCGACCCCTTTCGAGAACAACCCTCTCACAGGGGTCACCTTTGAGAGGTATGTGACTTGGCCATTGGAAAACACATATTTCCCATGGTCTTGATGGTCTTAGGAACCAAGACACTGCTCCTCTGTCTGTTTCCAGGTGGGTCCACCTACATGCAAATATGCCCACATACGAGTATTAAAGGGTCATGGCATTAGGAAGGTTGAGAACCACTGCTCCAGGTAGCTTTGAGATTACATCACCAGTAGTTTTGCAGTTGAAAAGTGGTTCAGGATCAGTACATGTGACTGCCCAGTATGTAGTCTTTCATGCCCCTTAAAAATTGTGCTAATTTACTTTTCAGAAAGACTTCTAAAATTTTGTTGATATTTTCAGATACAAAATTGATGATCTTTCATGACCTCAATTATGATCTATTAGTGAGGATTGCTTATGGTTCCTTTCCATTTAATAGATTAGCTACTCAATTTATCAGTTTAACTTAAGGTTTCTTAAATAATGTTTTTTATTTGCACCAACATGACTAAAGGATTAAGATCTTGCTCATGGGGCACATTCTGGCCCTGGATTGTTGTAGGGCAATTATTACTATGGTGTGTTCCGTTTTTTTCTTCTCCTAAACTCTTAAGATTAAGGCAAAAAAAGTACTTATAATCTAAATTTAGCCATGATTAACACAAAATTTTCTCAGCACTGGAGGAAGATGCAGAATCAGATGATGAAGAGAAAGATGATATGAAACTCTTAAGTATGTGTGGCAAACAGTCTGTTCTGGAAACTGGTAGCAAGGTTCTACAGGTATAAAGGCAACTTCATATTTTCTGGTGTTTGTAAACTGTTATTTGCCAATTAGGATAATTATTTCTATCCATTATTTCTTTAAAAAAAAAGGTAAAATTGTCAGAAGGTGATGATGATGATGGAAGAGTAAGTAGTTTTTATTTCACATAGAAGTACTGTTGTTGGGAAACCAGGTAGAATTCTTCTCAGTATTAGTTTGTCATTCTTATAACCCTAAGGTTAAATAGCCTAAATAGAATGTTTGTGGTAAGAAATTGTTGAATAAGCTATTAAAGCTTAAAACTGCACTAAGACTTTTGGGGTACCTTAGGTTAATATGGATCCTTGGCCTATTAACATTTTAGTAGTTATTGCAATTCTACTGTTTTTTACTTGTATCTTCTCAGATCAAAATTTATATGTATAGTCATATTTTTTTCCCAAGGAAGTCTCTGCAAAAGATTTGATTGCAGAGTTTTGTTCACAGTTGTCTAATGAGGTTAAAGCTTTAGCAACAAATGGGATACTCTTGATGTAGAACATCAAAATTGGGAAACTTGTGTTATTATTATCTCTGATAGGTTGAGTCGATATTTCAATAATACTGTCTTTTGATATATTTACTCTTTTAAAAAGTCAGTTATATATATATCAAAACAGGACACTGACCAGGCTACAGTTATAAGGAAGGACATTGAAGAACAAATATAGAGGGTCAGTCTTAAACATTAACCCTTCTCAGTGAACAACAGTGATAAAGCTGTTGGGTCTGTTTCAATAACCAGAAAGAATACTTCCACTTAAAAAAATGGCTAGTGTGGCAAAAGTGATAGAAAAAAGTGTGGCAAACAGGCAATGAATTTTTATTAATTATAATTGTAAGCAAACTTTCAGAACTCTGACAATAGGCAAAAGCAACAGTTGGATACTGCAGTTGGCTTTCGATTGTTGAAAAGGGGATTCAAAATGATAAGCTTTGTGACTCCAAAAATTTTAGAACAGTGAGTTAAAAATCAATGATTTAGAGTGGGTGCCTCATTTTTAATGCTGATTTCTTTCTAAAGTCTGTTTTTTTAAGTACACGTAATTTGATCAGTATAATACACACTGTCTGTATTTGTAGTGATGAGGACTTTGAAGATGAGGAAAGTGAAGAAAGTAAGCATTTCTTGCTATAGAACAACAGCTAATAACGTTTGCCTCTCATAATCTGTAGTAGTGAAATTTATGGTGTTCTTGATATTTAAACATGAAACTTGGCCACGGCTGGGGGACCTTTGATCTTAAGGTCATATGTGGCCTTCTAGATACTTAAATGCAACCTCTTGACTGAATCCAAGTTTTATAGAACAAATCCTTTCATTTTTATTAATACATTTTTTGTTCATCTTTTATATTTTTATTTTATTTTAAAAATGAAAGTATTTAAAATACCAAAGAAATAAGTTTCAACAAAATAATCCTCCCAGATTGACCGGCACAATTAGAACATTAGTAAGCCATGAGGGCTAACCAAATTGACACCTGCTACCTTCATGATTTAGTTTCTAAGTTCTCCCACCTGACTGGTGCCACTACCACATGAAGCTGGTTGGTGAGACTATGGGGCTCAAGTAGGCCAGTTTATTATCAGCTTTTAACAATGGTATGCTGGTTTGGTTTGAAGTGGAATTTGTGAGTAGTTGCACAGCTTGACAATATTTTTCATTTCTCTTTGCTCAAGAAAACACTGAAGGAAGAAAACAGATTTTTTAATGGTTATTGGGAATTGCAATATTACCTTATTTCTGCTAAAAATAAGATGATTTGCTTGTTTTGTGATACGGCAATATTAGCATTAAAGAAATTCAGTACTCATCAGCATAACACTTATAAGGACCACAAATTTAAATTTAAATTAGAGGGAGAGGTGTGAAAAGTTGTATTGCAGAAATTAAAAGATGAAAAGCAAAGACATTTCTTTCATGCAGCAATAAGCCTGGAAGTAATGCCACTGAAGCAACTTACAAAGTAGCTTATATACTGGGGGAAAAAAGGTTAGCCATCCAGTGATATAGAAATTGTGAAAGAATGCATTGTTGAAGTTGTAGGATGCTTAGGGATGAACCACCCACCCACCCACTCCCCCCCCCTCCCCCGCCCCCACAAATAACATTTCAGAGTACTAACAATTGCCTGTTTCAAAGAGAACCGGAATCCAGAATCATGAATTAGCTTTCAACTTAAAGAGAACAATTTCATGCAGTACTTCAAAAGAAAATAATATATAGCATTTTAGGTGAATCACCTGATGCTACTGACTTGGTGCAGGTTTTATGCTTGTTCAGATCATAATAGATTTTCTTTGCCATGAAAAGGTCTTTGAGCACTTTTGCAAACAGAACAGGGGGAATAGATATCTTCAGCAACTTTGAAGATAAATGTGAAGTTGGACTGAATTTGGTAAATTTAGTGAGTGTATGTACATATGGTGCACATTCCATAGCAGGGAAACATGAAGGGATTATTCCACAGATTTAAAAAAGTATTAACAAATTCAGAGGCTCTTATTTTTTCTCATTGTATCTTGTATCAGCAAAATCTCTGTGCTGAAATTACTACTTTAAGCGATACTTTTCAGTAAATTGTAAGTATTATTAAATAGATTTGTGTAAATACAACATGGCATCATCAGTTTCATAACATACTAAAGTTGAATGATGAGATATTAGCGTGGATTTGCCACATCATCCTAAAGTGTGTTGGCTATTGCAGAGACAGGTATTAGCCAAAATTTTATCTCTTCAAGAAGAGATAGTTAAATTTTATGAAGAACAGAATCAGCACTGTGAATTATTGAAAGATTTCTATAGGAATGCTGAATTTCTGTATGATATAGGAAAACAAAATGACCTAAATATTTCTTCGCAAGGTAAAACGAAGTCCATATGTGAAATGGGGCAAAAAATCCAAGCATTTCAAAAAAAGCTGTCTTTTTTTCAAAACAATTATTCTTCAAAAGGAAATTTCAGATAAACATTTTCCCCACTTAGCGAAAGTCATTGATAAGCAGGATAATGTATACAAATCATTCGAAGAATACACACCTGTTACAGAACTATTAATTGGACAATACAATGAAAGGTTCCTTGACTTTGAAAATCATGACATCAGACTTAAATGAGTATTTTAGCCTCAACTACTTGATATCACCAAAGCATCTAAAGAACTACAGATGGAATTAATTGAGCTCTTGGTAGATGACATTTTAAAGTTAGTATTTGATGCTAAGAAAGATCCAATTGAAATATGGAAAAATACAAGAGTATCCATGCCTTCAGCAGTATGCCCAGAAGCAGCTTGTTTGTTTTCCAGTCACTTATTGCTGCAAATCTGCATTCTCCTACCTAACCCAAATCAAAATGCTCTTAAGGCCAAAAATAACAACCATCTAGACCAGTGGTTCTCAACCTTCCTAATGCCGAGGCCCTTTAATACTCGTGTGTGGGCGTGTCTGCATGTGGGGGGACCCGCCTGGAGACGGATAGAGGAGCCGTGTCTGGGTTCCTAAGACCATCGGAGATGTTTTCCAGGGTCACCCCTGTGAAAGGGTTGTTCAACCCCCAAAGGGGTCACAACCCACAGGTTGAGAACGCTGATCTAGATCAACTGAAACTGTAGACCTCCATGCTGCAACCAAGTATTCAGTTGCTTTCTAACAAAAAGCAGACACAACAAAGTCATTAAGTAGTTTTCATTTTTTTGAAATTAAGTACATAATCATTAGATTTTTACAAAATTAACATACATGTTGAAGTATCTCTAATTGAAGTTTCTTGAATGTGGCCTTATTTGATTATAGCTAAAATAATGAGGCCTTCCAACAGGAATAGGTTCCCCACCCCTGCCTTAATACCTCACCTACTCACTGCTCCTAGCTCTCTTCAATTAACTCTCCCCCACCATCTCTTTTTTAATGAAAGGAGAGAGGAGCATTTTAAAAGGGCTATAATGTGAGCTTGAAAGAACAGAATAAGAAGGGTCTGTGCCACCTTCCCTCTCCTGTACTCCCCAGTCAGTGCCCCACCCAGCTCTGTCACTGCTCAGCACTTGGTCACAACCCCTCAAGCCCACACTCTTCTTCCTTAATGGTCCTTGCCCCACACACAGCTGATTCCCCCACTAGGCAGCAGTTGTAATCCCATTACTACAGAGCCCACAAAGTCACTGGAAGGAACAGACCTAAAGCCATTTAAAATCTCATTCATATTACTGTCCTGATACTCTGATGCAGTGTCTCAGAAAATGTATTTCTGTTATGCCTCAGTTTCTGAACCAGAATGTGAACCTGTATTAATTGGGGGGAGGAGGGTTCAGGGACAGAATGAGAGAATGGGTTATTTTTATAAGAAGGTAAAAGGTATAGATTATGTAATACTATAGCACCCCCAAAAAGAATCAAAGGTGGCCTTAAAGCCAATCCAACTACCTCTTATTAATAGAAGAAATATACCCAGAAAGGTTAGTCTTAAATTCACATGGCTACCAAATCCCATAAATCATCTAAGTTCTCCCGCTTTACAAGAACTAGACTTTTGCTTCTAGACTCCAGATAGCTCAGTTGGAAGACCTTTACGCTTTAAGTTTGCAGAGGATGTTACAAATATCTCATTTGATCGTCACAATACCCCTGGTAGACAGATGCTATTATCTTCATTTTACAGATGAGGAAATTGAAGGAAACAGATTAAATGACTTACCAACTGATAGGTGTGAAAGTTTAGATTTGAATTCAGGTCTTCAAGATTTCAGACCCAGCTCTATGTCCATAACCTACTAGGTAAGGATACAGGATTCAATTCCATAAGTCCTTGCTGTGTGCGGAGTACTTTGCTCAGCTCAGCTAAGGTATTTTCAAAAATTAGATGACACGTGTCATCTCTGCTCTCACAAAGCTTACAGTTTCGTAGGGGGAATTACACATTCACATGTTACTATACTATACCAAATCAATTATGCAGAATAATATCGGAAGTACAAAGCAAAGTGTGTTTTTGTGACTGAAAGTGAGAAAGTCATTACATCTTTTTGAAATAATGACTAAGACTGTCTGAAGGACCTGTATCTGATTTTCACTTTAAAGGATGGGCAGGAATTCAAGAAAGAGAAGGAAAGATGCTCTAGGCATAAGGGAAAGTATGAGCCAAAGCATAGAAAGAAGAAAGTGTAGAGACCAGGGGAGGGAAGGGTGATGTTCAAAGGTAGAGAGTAATCCAGTAGTCCAGTGTATCTGGTACATAGGATTCTCATATGGGAGTAATGTAAAATAAAGTTGGAAAAACAGGATGGCACCAGGTTCTGGTCAGCCCTGAAAGTTGGCATAAGGAATTTGAACTTTGACTCAGGCAACCAGGAAACCACAATGAATGTTTGAGATGACATGGCTAGATCTATGGATGATAAGATTGGCAACATGTGAAGAATGGATAGAGAACTGGGAGCAGGAAGAAAGAGAGGGAGAGAAACCTTGGCCCAAAGATCTTACATTCTAATAAGGGAAGACAACATAAAGGGGAGAGATGATAAGATTTTATTCTCAGAAGGTGGAAGTAAGGGCAGATGGTGAGATAGCCTGATTGAATGGCTGAATAGGATGGAAAATTGAAGTATGGCTGGGTTCCAAAGACAAGTCAGGCTAGATAATCTATATAGAGTCACCGATCAACAGGGTAGGAACCTAGTGTGGTAGCTCTAAAAATGAGTGAATTAACTTGAGGACTGAGGGCATCTATTCTATAAGTCCCGTTGTTGGGGTTGAGTGTGGAAAGTGCTGGCCCAGATGAGGAGGAACAGGACAGTGGCAAGAGGCAAAGGGTGAGATGGTCTGGAGGGATGGATGGGTAGCTACATTGATGTGAAGCTGAAACATGGTCTGGGAAAAGGGAAAGATACAGATAGCCCCAAGGTTTTAAAGATACCGTGCAGAGTGAATGTTTATACCACAGACAGAAACAATGAAGTTATGAGGAGCAAGTTTAGGGGGGAAACTCAGATTTTAACCAGATTTTAACTAACTATGAGTTAGTTCCTACCTCTCTCTGAGCCTTAACTTCCTCATCTATATATAAGTGAGCAGGGCTAGATGATTGTTCAACCTAGTATACAATAAGCATTCAATCCTTTGACACATACTTATTAAGTGCCTGCTGTACTGGTGCTAAGTGCTGGGGAAGGTGCAAAGTTTAGTTAAGACATAACCTTGAAGAGCTTGTAGTCTAGTCATCACCATAACTATGAGCTGAATAAAAATGAGTCAAGGACCTTTTCCAGTTCTAAGATGGTATGATACTAAGCTTAGAAACCGTATGGCATATCCAAATACAGAGTGAGGGTAAGGCTGGTATGGGAGTGTCTGTGCTGAGAATTAAGTCCATGTTTACTTACAACTTGTCCTAAGCCAGAGCTAAGCCTGAGCTCTTTGCCAGCAACTGGGGGAAACAGTAAACATGGAAAAAACAATATTCTGTTCAAACAATCTGGCTTAAATCCTTATAATTAATAGAAAAAATGGAACTTCAAAGTGGCTTTACCAGAGATGAAGGCAGTTAGTAACCTGAGCCAGGAGCAGTTGTTCCTTGGGTACATGGGCCACCTGCCAAACCAGCTCTGAATCCATATTGATATGGCTCTAATTGTTTTCACAGTCAGAAACATCTGCCCTGCCTTGCAGTCTCCCTCCACTGCCACCTGCACTCCTAGACCACTGCCTCCCACATCCCACCAAGTTACTGGTGGTATGGCAGAACAGGGAACCCCTAGCACTCCCATGCCATA
>CM053581.1:284485047-284501761 GCA_028627135.1 Pseudochirops cupreus
GGGTGTTGGTGGTGGTGATGCTGAGCTTGGAGAAGAGAAGATTCAGGGGAACAGGATAGCTGTATTCCAACATTTGAAGGGCTGTTATGTGATCCGGGGGATTAGATTTGTTCTGTTTGGCCCGGTGGGCAGAACCGGGAGCAAAGGGTGGATGTTTCACCAACTTAGACTTAATATCAGGAAAAGCTTCCAAATGATTATGGCTGTCTGAAAGTCTGATGGACTGCCACAGTAGCTGGTGGGTTCCTCCTCCCCTTTGGAGATCTTTAAGCAGACTGGATGAGCATTTGGCAGGGTAGGGATTCCTTTTTGGCATGGGTTGGACAAGACAATCACTGAGGTCCCTTTGACCTCTCAAATTCTGTGATAAGATCTCTATTGTCCCTTCCAGCTTGAAATTTTATATTGCTATGTAAGGGAATAAATTAATATGAAAAAAATCTATATTTTCATCCATGTGAACATTTTTTTCCAATACACAGATTGCAATTCCCTTGCTTCTTGAGTTTAATCAGTTGCTATAACCAAAGAATCAAATTTTGAAGTTGGAAGAATAGTGAGAAGACAGGTAAAAACTTAGCTGCAGATTATGGAATGAAAAAGCATTTATTAAGTACTTATTATGTTTGAGACATTGTGCTAATTGCTGGGGATTTAATTAGAAAATTGAGACAGGTTTTCACTCTCAAGGTCATATTCTATTTGGGAGAGACCACACATAAAGGCAGGTTCATATTTATGTTTGTTACATGGCAGATGGAAAAGCCAGTTACTAATTAGGCAGGGAAAGTAGGCAGATGGTAAAACCTGAAGGATCTTGGGGAACAATGGCAGAGAAGATAGTTGGTCCCCTACCATGGCTATGAAGAAAAAGATGCTTGTCATTGGCAAGGACAGTACAAAGACTGCAATACTGAAGACTGGAAAAAGTAATGACTGACGAAGCTTACTGTTTCCTTCAAGGTTAACACTAAAACATTGTCAGAGGAAGTCCTAGTGAGGCGGAGCATTTTCACCAGACCATAAATCATCCACTCAAAAATGTTGGGAGATTTTTTTATTTCCTTTGGGTCTGAAGGCCTTGTCCTCATTTAGGAAATGACAAATTCTTATAAATATAATGATATAATGAGAAACTTAATTGTTCCAGAATTACAGGAATTCCCGGATGGAAATGACATCATATCCTACATTGTGAAAAGTTAGGAAATTTATCCAAGAGATCAAGATAAGCATTCTTTAATGGCCTGGGATTTTACCTGATTTAAACCATACTGAAAACTATGTGCTATAATCAAGACTAGACTCAGAAAAATGCATTGATCAAAAGTTTATTTAATATCAAATATAACAGAAATATGGTTTCATGATGAAGAATTAAAGAATATGTGTCAGATCTTGTGAATTCCATGCTAAATAATGTAAAAAAGTGATTATAGCAAAAAAGATGTAGCATGTATAAATTTTTTTTAATTTGTAAAAATGTAAGACCTTATTGTCAATAAAAATAATTATTTCACCTTTCTCTCTTAATTTCAACACCATTATTAGTATATATTGGGCAGTGGTTTATTTATTATCCTGATTGACTGAGAGATGGGCTGGGTGAAGTATGTGATGGTAAAGAGTTGGGCCTGGACAAATTGGGAAGGAAAAGAAGAGTAGATTAGACATAGAATCCAGAGTTCAACCTATCCTTTAATACAGTTTTGATTGGAGGAGTGTCCTATATCAGGAGTTAGGACTAGTGAAAATTAAAGAATCATCATGGAATAATGGAATATTAACAACATTTGCAGAGGAGCTAGGTGGCATAGTGGATAGAGTGCCAGACGTGGAGTGAGGAAGACCTGAGTTCAAATTTATTTCAGAAACTTATTAGTTGTGTGACTCTGGGCAAGTCACTTGACCCTTTTGGCTTCCATTTCTTCATCTATAAAATGAGCTGGAGAAGGAAATAGCTAATCACTCCAGTATCTTTGCAAAGAAAACCCCATATGGGATCATGAAGAGTGGGACACAACTGAAACTACCAAACATCAGAGACTTATAGAAATGGAGGCCCAGAGAGCTGTGGTGATTTGCCCATAGTATGGAGAGATTCAGTAGTAGAAGAGAGATTAGACCTTAGGAGGTCAAACTCCCAGACCAGGGTTCTTTCCTCTAAAGAACAGGCATTTTTTGTTTTATAAGTGGAGAAAACTCAAGAGTGAATTTCCTCAAGGCATATGGTGAATCAGGGACAAAATTGGTAATTGAGTCTAGGTTGAGTCTTTATCTCTGGTGAGAACCACCCTCCTTCCAGGACACATAGGGGACCTAGCCCCTCTTTTGTATCCTTCCTAGAAACCAGAGTTGGCATTCTTTCTGTCTAGTGGTCAGACCTGCAGATTCTCTGGATCTGCTGGCTTTGAATAAGAAATGCTTTCTCTCTCTCTCTCATCCGTATTTATTGTCAGCTGCAGTTTCTGCTTCATAGGTTTCTGTGTTAGGGAAGGCTGGACTTTGGGAAGGAGCTCCAGGAGACAGGAGCCAGAAGGGTCCAGTGTGGGAAGAGAGATGCTTTCTAAGACAAAGGGACCTTAGCCTGCCCTCTCCTTTTTGGAGACCTTTTTGCTCCTCTCTTGCTTTGGTCCATGGGCTCTGGACTGTGAGTGAGACCTGCTTGGCTATAGCCCAACCACATCATTAAGAGGAAGATTAGTCTGTGGGCAGACATTTAGCTCGGCAGCTGAGGGCTGAGGGAAGCTCCCTGCCTGGACACAGTCCTGTTTGCTTGGTGCCGGCTGAGTGACTCCTGGGCTGTGCCATGTAGAAGGCTGCCTGTATTTAACCCTCTTTGTGTGGTTCCTTCTTGGTCTATAAGATGCCTGAATGGATTTGGAGTTAGGCTGTTTTTCAATGTCATCTTGTGTTGGAGGAGGCAGGAGGAAGGAGGGAAGAAAGAAGGGGAGGAAAAAAGGGAGGAGGAAAGGAGAGGGGAAGGAATAGGGGAGGGAGCAAGGTAGAAGGGAAAGAGGACTTGGAAGGAGAGGAGGAGAGAAAAGAAGGAGAAAATAGAGGAAGGGAGAGGGGAGAAGGAAGGAAGTTGAGAGAGAGAAGGGAACAGGTAGAGGGAAGAGATGAGGAAAGAAGGAGGGGAGAGCAATGAAAGGAAAGAAAAAGAAAAGAAAAATGAGAGAGGGAGGAAGTGGAGAAAGGAGCTTGGAGGGAAAGGTGAAGGAAGAAGGAGGAAAGGGAAAGGGCGTTAAGAAGGGGAGAGTGGATAGAAAGAAGAGGGAAGTGAAAAAGAGGGGCTCTTCCTCCCTTTGAAGATGCTGGTTTGGTCAGTGCAGGATGGAAGACACCTACTTCTCAGACTGATGAGGTGCAGCAGTTGTGGCCTGTCTGGAAAAAGATGAACTGCTCAGGCCTATGAAGGCTCTTGGTTAATCATTCCCGTATTTCATAGGCTTTTGTGAGAACAGGCTTGAGGACGGATGATGAAAAGGAAGAATCAAAGATGAGCATCAGATCTAAGTGGGGATAGTCCCATTATCACACTTTTCTTGGACCTTCTTCCCTATCTCCTCTCCTTTCTTCCCTTGTTTCCCCTTTCTTTATTCCATCCATGAAATAAAGGGCTGGACTCTAATGTGGCCTGGATTCCTTTTGTGTTAGCCCTTTTTTTTTTTTAGCACTGGCGAGAATGGTTTCTTGTGTGTTCCTAGAATGTCACAGCAGGTCTTAACAGGGGCTAGTGGTTCTTTGGCCAGTGCCTTTCCTGTGAGGGGAGCACCAGAGAGTACAGCACATAGTCATGGAGAATGGAACCCCAAAGCTGAGGATGGGGCTGTTTCTGTTTGACTGCTTGCCTGTTACCCATGCAGCTCCTGTATAAGCCTCTTTGGGAAGCAGAAGAGATTAGATTTTTGACCTCCTCTGCTGGGGCCAGAAGTAGATTTATCCTTCAACATCTAGGTAAGATCTCCTGCGGTCACACCAGGGAGAAATAGTAGGAGATGTCCTTAGGGACCGATGGGAACCATCTGAATTCTGGGCTTCCATGAAGTCCCTGCTGTCTTGCTCACAGATTGACATCTTTTGTTGAAGTACTTGCCTAGGGGCCAAATAACGATTATAACTCCATTCAACAAACATTTATTAAATGCCTACTATGTGCAGAGCCCTCTCCTAGAGGCTGACAGAACTATAGTTTAAATAAGACCAAAGCCTGTGAATAATAATGGTTAATATTTCCATAATTCTTGACAAATTACTTGACACTTTCCTCACAACAATCCTATGAAGTAGGGACCAGATTATTATTATTATTCAGATTTTACAGATGGGGAAGCTGAGTCTCTTAGAGGGGAAGTGAGTTGCTTGGCAGACCCAGGATGGGATCCATAGCACCAAAGATAATAGGATTTCAGGAATTCTGGTGCAAAGTACCAGACTCTTTTCACTCTATCAGGTGGAGAAGTGGAACGTAGTAAGTGCATTGTGATAAGTAACTCTTGCCTTTTGCTTCTTATTTCTGGATTTTTGGAGGGACTCCTCTTTAGCCATAGTTAGCAAGGGGGTGTCAATTGATCTGTGTAGGAAGGCAGCAGCTATTGTCTATCCCCCTGATGAGGGCACCAACCCCTATCCTCCTCTGGTGCTGCTAGTAGTCAGCCTATAAAGACAGAGCTAGCTATGGTTTCTAGATCAAAGCACTAATGATGTTGCCAGGAGGGAGAACAAGAGAGCTGTACCATTGTAGTGCTTCACAGCTCTGGGGATTCTGGTTACCTGGGAAGCTTTCCCTGTATGTCTTTGTTTGTGTTCTCCTATGTATTTTGTGTGTGTCCCTAAGGAGAGTCTTGTACAGAGATGTCTGTATTACAGACTGCTGGAGGTCTTAAGGTATGAAGTGCACATGCACCAAAGGTCTTGGGTACTTATACTGCTATATGACAAGGTCTTTCATTGCTACATCTTTGACAGCACTAGTTCTTTAGGTGTGGCCAGAGGACCCTCTCATAGGTCCGCCTGACTCAAACTGATCTGCTGGTTTGGGATTAAAATAAAATGAGACACATGTAGTCGATCTACAAAAAGAGATACTAACTAAACTGTATAGCATTGATTCAGTGGAGCAGTTTTCCTGCCTCTGTGTTGGTCATGCTTGTGTGATAGCTTTTGTACTTAGACCACCAGGAAGCCATGCCAGTGGCTGAAGTTTAATCCCTTGGACCAATTAAGTCTTGAGAATGGTTACATAAAAATTAGAATAGTCTGCATCTCACAACTCTACAAAGCAGGTGTCTTCCATCCTACAGTTCACTAAATCAACTTCTTTAAAAGGAGGAGGTCCCCCTTCTCTCTCTCTTCCTTCTATTCTCTTTTTCTTCTTAACACCTTTTCCATTTCCTTTCTTCTTCATCTCTCCCTCCATCCTCTTCTCTATACTTTCTCTCTTTCTCATCCTCTCTCTCTTTCATTGCTCCTTTTTCTCCCTTCATTCTCCCTTCTTGCCAATGCTCATGGTTCAAGGTTTATTCCATGGACTAGTTAAGTCTTTTTAAAAATTTTATTTTTATCTTAGTTCCAACTTCTCTCCCTCCCTTTACCACCTACCTCATCCCCTGAGAAGGCAAGAAATACAATACACATGATATATACGAAGTCATGTTAAACATATTTCCATATTTGCTATGTTCCAAAAAAATTAAGACAAAGAAATGAAGAAAATATGCTTTACTCTGTACTCTGAGTCTATCAGTTCTTTATCTGGAGGTGGATAGGATTTTCTCATTATGAGTCCTTTGGAGTTGTGGTAGATAATTGAATTGAACAGAGTTTCTAAATCTTTCACAGTTGATTGTTTTTATAATACTACTGCTACTGTGTAGATTGTTTTCCTGGTTCTGCTCACTTCACTTTGCATCAGTTCATATAACTCTTCCCAGGTTTTTTTCTGAAATCATCCCCTTCATCATTTCATAGTGTTCCATCATGTTTATATACCATAACTTGTTCAGCCATTACCAAATTTATGGGTATCACCTTAGTTTTCAATTTTTTGTCACCATAAAAAGAGCTGCTATAAATATTTTTGTACATATGGGCCCTTTTCCTTTTTCTTTGATCTCTTTGGGGGTGTATACTTAGCAGCAATATTGCTAGATCAAAGTATACACATAGTTTTATAGCTTTTTTGGCATAGTTCCAAATGGTTCTCCAGAATGGTTGGACTAGTTTACAGCACCATTAGCAGTGCATTAGTATACCTATTTTCCTACATCCCAGTTGAAAATGTTTTCCCCAATTTCCTGCTTTTCTTCTAATTTTGACTGCATTGGTTTTGTTTGTGCAAAACCTTTTTAATTTCATGTAATCAAAATTATCCATTTTATCTCCCATTAACCTATCTCTTATTTGGTCATGAATTCTTCCCCTAATTTGCTTATATCACCTTTTATATTTAAATCATATACCCACTTTGAAATTTTCTTGATATATGTGTGATGTTGTGGACCAATTAAGTTTTGCAGATGATTACATAAAAACTAGACTAGTTGATGAGGCAGAGACTCCAGTAGATATCACTCTTCAACTACTCTCCCCTTTGTGGCAAGGTTCTAAAGGTCTTCTAGAGGACCTTCTGACACTTAAAAGACCTTAAGACTGTTTTTTTTTTTGAGGGGGTAGATCAGGGCAATTAGGGTTAAGTGACTTGCCCAAGGTCACATAGCTAGTAAGTGTTAAGTGTCTGAGGCCAAATTTGAACTCAGGTCTTCCAGACTCCAGGGCCAGTGCTTTATTCACTGAGTCACCTAGTTGCCCCAACCTTAAGACTGTTACTGGGTGGTCTTGGTATTTGGAATATGAGAAACCTGGCAAAGGCAGTATGAGAAGAGGAAAAGAAAAATTAAAACAAAAAAATAATTAAAAAAAGAAATAGAAGCATTGCAATGGCCCCTGAAAGCATAAGAAAATATTGAGGAGAATGAATATCATAAATCCCAGGCTTTCTTTCCCTTCCTCCTAGATGTACAGTGAGGATAAAGCAGGAGCAGCACCAGGAACATCAAGCCCACTTTATAGATGATGGCACTTCTGGCAGTCACAGATCCTCATTATAGAATGTGGGCATCTGTAATAAGGTAGCTAAGAGGTCATTAGTCTCCTGCATGCAGCCTGTCCTAGTGCTGAGGTTAATACCAAGAAAATTCTCTATATATTCTCTATATAAGAGATAAGGGATCTTCCCTTCCATAGAAGATGTATGGGGATAGGAGTGGGGAGAATACCAAATCTTTGCCCCTTTAGAGTCCCCCAAGGGCCTCCTTCCCTTGTTCTGCATGGACTGGGTAGACAGTTTCATTTTCACCTGCCACCAGAAACCAAGGCACCTTCCAACAACCTTATCCCTTGATCCTCCAACCCTTTCCTGAGAAGGACTTGTCCATTAAACACAGGGACTTACACAGGCAGCAATGTAGAAAGGCTTTATCGGTTTTATATCAAAGGGCTATAGTGGGCCTGTCTGCCCTCCTACCCTTGCCAATGTCTGCTCTTCTGGGATCTGCTAGGGATGTTATCATTATACACTCTGCTGCTACTGGAGCTGGGCTGCAGCTCACTTCCTCTAGGGTGCTTGATGCAGCTTTCAGTTTCTAGAGCCCACTGTACCGGGGTCTCTGTGTCCCTCTGTGCTCAAGCCTATCTCCCTATGTTCAGGCCATCATGCTGTCATGAGCACTGTCATTGCTGAGGCCAGAGCCCTGCCCTCATATTCTGGGGCTTAGTGATGTCTCCCTTTATCAGGACTGTGCTGTGGGATGCTGGGGCAACAGGCCAGGATATCATTACTCCTGACTGGACCAACATATTGACAAGGTCAGGAATGGCCCCACAGGATGTCTCAGACAATTCCAAGGCATCTGGCTAGGTAGGCCAGGGCTAGGACTCCAAAGGTCAATGACCATTTTCTTCAATGCAGAAAATTCCTCCTGTTGCTTATAGTCTCACAGCTTGTATTTGTCAGAGACGACTCATCTCCACCTGAGAGGTCTTGGAGTTTTTGATGTCTCAAACTCAGAAGACTGGAGGTAAGGCTAGGAGTGTCTGTCTCAAGGTCTCTTGCTTGTGCTTGAGGAAAGGGACAGAGAAAAAAAAGGTGATTCATCTAGGTGAATGCAAGTGTTCTAGCTATCATGCTATCGTGTGTGAACAGTGTCACTTCGTCCATGGTGGGGGAGGGTATTCGGGATTGTGCTGGACCCCAGTCTACAGATATCTCTCACCTACCTTCACTGGAAGTCCTAGTGAGAGAGAAAGTTGAAGTTCATAGAGCTAGGATGGAAGCCGTCTCTTCTTTTAAACTGATGCAATCTCCTTTGTCTTCAGCAGATCAGCTGCGATATATTTGACATATTTGTCTCTATTGTCAGTTCTAGAAGGGTCTGTAGGATCCTGGAGGGGATCTAGTATTGTCTTTTAAAGTGAATCACCAACTATCTTATACCAAAGAGTGCCAACAAAGTTTACATGGCACAGTTCCCAGTGACCTCTCAAATGTCCTAAAGAGTCCCAGGGAATTCATTAAGCATTGTTCTTAAATAATATTAACATTTCAGTCTGTAAGGAAGGTTACCACAGTTGTTGGGTCTAGAAATCACTATCATACCCAAAAAGAAAAGTTATGCAAATAAACAAATGACAGTTTACCAAATTTATCCTCTTCAGACCATGGTTCTTAAAGATGCAGAGCACATTCAGATCTGTCTCTAGTTGCTGAATGTTCACAGACAGTTTACTTTCTAATTCTACCCTGTTAGTGGGAGGCCCCTCTTGGTATGTGGCCAGAATCACTGCCAGAAACAATGGGACCATAGAGTGGAGAATTTTCATAACAGGGCCTATGATCACCCAAGGCTCCCCTTCTTCTGCATTCCCCTTCAGCTCCAAAAAGATCATTCTGTTCCAATCCTGCCTACTAAAGCCAAATGTTGCAGTTGAGGTCTGGATTCAGGCTAGTTCAGTGATTCAGATTTGGGATGGAACAAACTAAAACACTCGTAAACCATCTAGCAGTTAATAAGAGGAAATTTATTTAACTCTATTCCTTCTTAATTCCAGTACCTTCCTTCTGTTATATATCTCCTATTAATCTGATATATGGTTTGCTTTGTATGTATTTGTTTGCATGTTGTTTCCACATTACAGTAAGCTTGTTGAGGTCAGGAACTGTCTTTTGTCTTTTTTTTATGTCCCTATCACTTAGTACAATGCCTAGCCCATGGTAGGTGCTTAATAAATGTTCATTGATTGATTGAAAAGATGCAGCATTGATTCAGTTGACCAAAGCTTCCCTTTCTCTGTGTTGGCTAATACTGGGGTCACCATATACACCCACATCAGTATGATATAAGCCAGATGTGGCAAAGGCAGTGGACTATGAGAGAATATTAGAAGAATTGCTTTTGATTTATGGGATCAAGGAAAGCTTTGTGAAGGAGAGGTCACTTGAAATGGCCTTCAAAGGAAGAGATGGATTTTTACAAGGCAGAGATGTGGAGAGAGAGTACCTTCTAGGCACAGAGGACTGCCTGTGTGAATGCACAAATGTAGGAAAGAGCAAAAAGAAGAATGTAGTTGGAGAATAGTTATTTTAGGTAAAATAAAAAGCACAGGACGGGAAGTAGCATGAAGTAAGACTGGGAAGGGAGGTTGGAGTTAGGCTGAAGAAGGCCTTATTGTTAATAATACCTTGCCCTCATCCAGAAGGCTTCAGAGGAGATGGGGCTTGAACCTGACTGTAATAGTAACGAAATTTGAAGATCCCTTTGTATTGGTAAGCTAACAGGTACTTAGCACTTAGTTTCAAATTAATTATATCAAGCCTCTGTTAAGAAACAGAAAGTATGAACCCCTGTTGCTGACATAACAGGAAGGGGCTGAACAGGGAGGAGCTAATACTGTGTATAAGGAAAAGCCCCAGCTGGGAAAGTCTGAACTTCTTGGGGCAAGCATCGTGGAGGCAGAGCAGCTACTGACAGAGAGAGAGAATTTCTCTCAGCGAAATCTGGAGGTTGGGCTGCTACTGCTGGACTGAAAACTGAAATGAGAATTGAGAAGAACTGAGAAGAGAAATGAGATTTGAGAACTGAGAAAGAACTTCTTGGAAAAAGCAACTGGAGGCTGGGGAAGAGAGGCCCAGGCTGGAGAAAGTGATTTTGATTTTGAGAATGGAGCTGGAAAAAGTGATTTTGATTTTGAGAACAGAACTTAGGGTGGCAGAGCTTCTTCTGAGAGCCAGCCAAAACTTCTGCTGAGAGCTTCTGAGGGTCAGTCAGAGCTGCCAGAGGAAGCATGACTATGGTGTTGGTACTTTGTCTGTCTGTGGCTTTGTTAAGCTTTGTCTTCCCAGGAACAGAAACTGTGAAGGACTTGAGATGAATTGGATACTGTGAGCTTCAATATGGAATAGGAACTGCACAGAGAGCTAGACAAGGAACTGAGAGCTGTCTGCTTTTGAACCCAGGTGACAGTTTGATGGATCCAAGTAGGAGCTGGGACCATGGAAGAGGAACCATAGAATCTGAGAGCCTGCCTTGAGCCACAGTGAAAAGACCTCTCCTTGGGTATTTAATGCTGAGTGATGAAATTGTAACTTATTTGTGATCTAGGGGTTGATGGCCTTTGTACTTTCCACTACCCTTTAAGAGGGTACTGAGTAGTGACTGATGATATTATAACTTAATTGCACCCCATGGGTGGAGCACTTTGACTTTTGTACTTTGTGATTGAATTAAGGACTTTGTGATTGACTAAATGAATGTACTTTGCTCAAAACTAAGCGACCACTTTGGTGAAAGCCATGTGGCCATTTTAATGATAAGTTGTGAGGTTATAACATTCTGAATGCTGTACTTTGTTTATTGTGAATGTTCTGTTTTAGTTTGTTACTGAATAAATAGAGTTTACTATACTGTGTAATCAGAACCTTAAAAGCTGTTCACAGCAGGAGTCCTCTGGAAAGCTGCTCGTGCTTTGCTTTACACTGACCTCAAAGGGTGGGTTGACTTTGACAAATGGAGAGGAGGGGCAGGGCATACTAAGCAAAGGAAGCAGTGTGGGCAAAGGTGTGGGAATGAGAATAATACCTTTACACTCCTGTTCAACTAGATCACATGCTTCTTGTTGTATACCTCCAAGCCTACTCTTCAACTCCTCCCCCAAAAGTGAGGTAACAGACATTCTGTCCCTTCTTCTTCATATACACAGCCATCAAATATCCTTGATTTCCCCACCCCTGGATTATTTTAATAGCCACTGAACTGCTCTCCAAGCTTCTAGTCTCCCCTCTTCAATCCTCTCTTCACACATTTGCCAAAATAATGTTACTATGAATGGGTCTGACCATGACATTACTTCACTTGGAAACCTCCATTGGCTCCTTATTGTTTCTAAGACAAACTCTGCTCAGTGCTGAAAACCCTCCAAAATCTGGTTCTAATTTTTTTTTCAGTCTCACTTCACATGACTTCACCTCACATGCTCTGTGTTTCAGTTGAACTGATTTCATTCCTGGAAGTTGTTCAGCTTCTTCTTCCTCTAGGCATCACATAACCTGACCCTATGTCAGAAGTCATCAAGAAGCATTTATTAAGTGCCTCCTGTGTGACTGGTACTGTGACAAACTCTGGAGATAGGAAGAAAAGCAAAAGATACCCCTTTCCCTCAAGGAGCTCACAATCTAATAAGGGAGACAACATCTAAATAACTATGTTCAAATAAATTATATAAAGTATAAATTGGATAAGCTCAGAGGGAAAACATTAGCATCAAGGACAGAAAGGTACTCACACTGGCTTGTGAAAGTCATTGTTAAATTTTTAGTGTGAATATTTACACCTTGGAAATCAGCAAAGGTTACAGATCAGAGCCTGATGTATTTTTATGTTGATTTTCTAGGATTAAAAAAGTAACAAAATATTAATAATGCAAATTAAGATGTGTCTTGCAAGCACGGTTTGTTGGTTTTGAAGAGCCAGTTGTTAATACTCCTTTCTAAGGGAAATTGGAAAGGTTTCTTGCAGAAGGTGGGATTTCATTTGAGACTTGAAGGAAGTCAGGGAAGCCAGGAGACAGACCCCAGGAGGGGGGGGATTCAGGCCTGGGGGACAGCTGGTAAAAATGCTTGGAGTCAGGAGTTGAAGCATCTGTCATATAACGGCGAGAAGGCCAATGCCACTGGATCATTGTGTGTATGGAAGAGAATCAACTTTAATAAGACTGGAAAGGTAGGAAGGAGTCAAGTGATGAAGGTCTTTAGAAGCCAAATAGAGGGTCTTATATTTGATCCTGTTGGTAGTAGGGAGCCACTGGAATTCATTGAATAGATGGGTGATATGGTCAGACCTAACCTTTAGGAAGATCATGTTGATAGCTGAGTGGAAGATAATGGACTGGAGTGAATTGCCCTCCCTTCTCATCTCCTTTCAAGATTGGTTTCTTTCTTTAAGTTTTAACGCAGGTGCTTTTCCTTCTGTGAAGGCTTCCCTGTCCCCTTAGTAAGTAAGTAAATATTCTCTTCCTCTTCAGATTTTCCTGGGGTACTTTGTCTGGAACTGTTCTTTTTTACCATCAGACTCTACTTGTGGAGAATGTTCATTTTGCCTCCTCTTTTCCCTTCTTGGTGGAAGGTTAGCTCCTTGAGGCCTGGCACTGCCATTTTACAAATTTTTGTATATGCAAGAACACAGTAAGTGCGTAATAAATGTTTGTTCACTTGAGTTGAATAGAATTGAAGCCAGCTTGTAACTGTCAGAGTCAGGACTTGAACACCCAAGAACTTGAACTTTAGGCCTTTAACTCTAAGACTGCTTTACATCTGGCATGGAGGTGTTTAAAAAAAGGAATATTGGGAGAAAAGGATAACATGGTAGCCTGGGACTAAATGATAGAGAACTTTAAGCACTACAGTAGGCTAAGGTTTTTAGGCTTGATTTGATCAGGACATCTGGAGTTATCTGATGTTTTTGAACCATAGAACCGCGTGACCAAAACCACATTTTTAGGAGATTAGTGCAGAAAGTCTTTTGCTTTCCCACCTCATGGATTAATCTCCTGTATACTTCTTCTCCAGTTTTGGGTGACAGATGAACAATCATCTTTTCTCTCTAAGAGACTGACACTGACCAGACACGCTGATCCTCTTTAAAAAACTGGGTTCTGGAACTCTCAAATTTGGAGTTGCGACTGTGATGTGGATTCACTCTGGCCCTACTCTCAGAAGTATAGGTGTATTATATTTCATGCCTAACCCTGGGTTTGCCAGTATCTTGAGAAGGTTGTGGTGAGGGGGTCTCTTCACCATTGGCTAGAGTTCTCACTAATTGTGTTCTCCTCAATTTTAACCAACCCAGAATTAGCACCCTGGCTCCATTTAACCACAACATCAGATTACAGAAGAATATTTACAAATATAACAAGAACAAATATAACAAACATTTCCCCTCAACATTCCCGGGTCATAATTCCCCTTATATCATCTTCATCTTTTAGAAAGGGATTGAGATTCGGTTTAGTTCCGACACAGCACTAGGCCCACCAAGATCAAGTCCAAAACCACATTGGGCTAGCATCTGGGGATTCTTTCTTCTCGTGGCTTCTCTGCTGGATTGACTGCAGGTTGGACGCGGAGCTAAGATGGCAGAGTAGAAGCATAAAGTTGGTGCGGGCTCCTGCTTCAATCACTTTCAATACATGTGAGAAAATGACTCTAAACAAACTTTAGAGCTACAGAACCCACAAAGAGAAAAAGAGAAACAAAGTTCCTGCTGAAAGAAGCCTGGCAGGCCGATAGGAAGGATCTATTGAACCAGGCTAGGAGTTGAGCACAGCCCCACATGAGCACCCCCAGGGCAGCCTCAACCAGTGGTTGTTGGAGCAGACTTCAGGAGAGAATCACCAGCAGCTGTGATGGTTTCCAGACTTATCAACCCATAAATGACAAAAAGAAAGTAAAAGGTCAGTGTGGAACTCTGTGGGAACAGGGGGACCAAGAGTGGGGTCTGGCCCCTCCCCCTGGGGCAAGAAGTGGCAGAGGTGTGGCAGCCACCACTGCTGGCTGCCTCAGGAGCTCCTGGCTTGCAGATCACAGGGGGACCAGGTGACCATTCAGAGGGTAATTGCTCTTGCTTTAACCTACTTGGATCTGGATTGAGGTCTTAGGTGGTGGTCCTGGAGTGTGTGGCCAGTGAGCCAGAGCTTGTGGTGTCTGTAGAGAGGGCACCCAACTAATAACTCCAGCAGCAGCGAAAACCCTAGCAATTTAGGACAAAGTTCTCTCCATTCTGGAAGCAGAGTTCTACTGTGGCAAGGAGCTCAGAACTCAAGTAATTGACTGGCAAGATGAGCAAGCCCAGGAAACGTAATCAAACCATAGATTCCTTTTTTGGGGACAAAAAGGATCAAGGCATGGAGTGGGAGGAAGACAGCAAAATCAGAACTCCTGTATCAAAAGCATCCAGGAAAAATATGAAGTGGTTATAGTCCATGGAGGAGCTCAAGAAGGATTTTGAAAATCAAGTAAGAGAAGTGGTAGATTGACTGCAACATCTGGCCTAGCATCCTAAGCTCCAAAATCTTTATGACTTGAGTTTCCAGAACTTGATGTTCTCTGCATCACAAACCAAAAAGGGCAAGTCAAATGATGAGACTAAAATTTCAAGCCCATTTCTTGGGATTACAGCCTAAGTTGGAGAGAGCTCCTTCTTTACCACATGTAACCTACTGTGAGTGAATGAATCCTGACACCCCTAGACTTGAATTCTGAAAAAAGAGTGACTATTTACAGTCTGATAGATTTAAAGAAGTAAATAGTTCCAGCTGTGCAGCCAATGGAAAAAGGCTGCTTTCAATCCCATGGTAGGCTAATGCAAAATATTTAATTGTCTTCTCTCCAAAGAGCAGGTTCCAAGTATCTCCCATGCAGATGATGCCATTTTTGGTAGTTTGAGCATGCAATGGCAACCCTGAAGCTAGTGCTACCCAGGAATTTGCCTTTCTTGAGAAGGCTGGATTCTGGAATCGTGTTGCCCACAAACTGCCCTTTTCTCTAACCAGGAGGCTGGGAATTCAGGAAGACCTAGAACTCCTTAAAAAAGCTGTGGTTCAAGAATTCCCACCATTTGGATCATGTGTTTCAATTTTCCACAGATGAAATGTAGTGGAGAATATAGGTGCTATCACTCCATGATTGGGGCTAGGCCCTCAGTGTCCAGGAATTTGACCCAGGAACTCTTGATATTCCTCTACCACCTTGACTTCTACCAGCTCTCCAGCTAAAAGGGCAATCAATCTGTGAAGGCCTATGTCAATGCCCAAGGGTCACCAAGAGACCAAAGTTCACTCGTAGGTCTCTGATCTGATCTCTGACTTGTGGTCAGAAAGGGGGAAAAGGCAAAAGGCCAAGTCTGTGATGAAGACTCCTTTTAATAGACCAATGTAAAGGGGTGGTTCATTCTACAAAAGTCTACCCATCATAGTCCCTACTAATCTCTTCCAAATCACTGAGACTCTGATATTCCAGCTCTGCATCTCCAGCAGCCTACTGGACATTTCAAACTGGATATCCTTATAGGCATTTCAAATTCAACACGTCCAAGAAATGAACTCATTTTCTTTCCCCCCCAATTCAACCTTTTGCTCAGTGTTCCTGTTTTTTTAAATACACTGCCATTCTAACTACTTCAGTGTCATTATAGTATTCTTCTCACTCACTCAACATATCCAATCAGTTGTCAGATCTGGTTGATTCTGCCTCCACAAAATCTCTTGCATCTGTCCCCTTCTAATTTGAGCCACTCATCACTTTGCTCTTGGACTATTGAAAAAAGCCTCCCTGCCTCAAGCCTCTTCTCACTCCAATCCACCCTCTATTTAGCTACCAAAGTGTTTTCACTAAAGTACTGGCCTGAGGCGGAGCCAAGATGGCGGTGTAGGAGCAGCAACATATCGCAGCTCTCACATAGCCACCCCAAAATACCCATAAAAATATGACTCTAAGCAAATTCTAGAACTCCAAAACGCACACAAATATACTTTCCACTAAAGTCAGCTCAGCTACGAGGAACCATCTCAGCCCTGCGAGCCAAAACCAGCCTCGCCTGAAACCGCGGCTCTGCCCCAGAGGTGGCTGGACGAGAGGAGCTGAGCCCTGGCTGGAGCTTCGGGAGAGTGGATCTGTGGCAGCTGTGGCAGTATCCAGAATTAGGTTAGTGAAGCTCGGTGAAATCGTGGGGAGAAAAGTGGGTCTGCCCAAAACGCCTCCAGGGCAATGAGGCCACAGAAGTGGAGGTTTTGCACCCGCCTCCACACTGACGCTTCAGAGCTCTTGGCCTGCAGACTGCAGGGGGACCAAGCAATCGTTCAGAGGCCAAGTGCTCTCACGTTGAGTGGCCTAGATCCAGATCGCGGTCTTGGGTGGTGGTCCTGGGGTGCGTTTTCAGTGAACCAAAACTGGTGAGGGCTACAAAAAAACGATAGCCCCCTAATAGCTCTGGCAGCTGGGAAAATCCCAGCAATTTGGGACAGAGCTTTCCCCTCTGGAAGGAGAGTTCCACAGAGATAAAAAAAAATCACAGACTGACCAACCATGAATAAGAATAAGCATAAGAAGCAAAGTAAGAACAGCAACCAAACCCTAGATTCCTTCTTTGGGGAAAAGAAGGAT
>CM053581.1:284502261-284527918 GCA_028627135.1 Pseudochirops cupreus
CTTCAGGCCAGGCTGGTTTCGGTTCGCAGTGCTGATACGGTTCCTCGTAGCCGAGCTGACTTTAGTGGGAAGTATCTTTGTGTGCGTTTTGGAGTTCCAGGATTGGTTTAGAGTCCTATTTTATGGGTATTTTGGGGTGGCTATGTGAGAGCTGCGATGTGTTGCTGCTTCTACGCCGCCATCTTGGCTCCGCCCCCCTTAACGTTCATTTTAAAAAATTGAGTTCCAAATTCTCCCCCTGTAATGCCATGCACCAGCATCCAGAGGATGCTGCTATGAACAGTTTTTGAGATTCTGATTACACAGTATAGCGAACACTCTATTTATTCCATAACAAATCAGAGGAAAACATTCACAGAAAATCAAGGTACAGCATTCACAATGTTACAACTTATCACAGAAAATCACAATATACAATTCACAACAGCTTATCATTAAAATGGCCACATAGTTTTCACCTGTGTTGAACAAAGAACAATCATCTGGTATCCCTAAGGAGGTTTGCCTCCTTACTCAGTCTCAAAGCACAATAGTCAAGGTCTTCCACTCATGGGGCCACTAAGTTAACTCAATCAGTCACTTATTCAGATTCACAATTACTAAGTACAATCATTAGAAAATACACAAACCCTCCACCCCTAGGTCACCAGTAAACCACGTTATCATCACAGCATTCAGTACTTTTTCTTCATCTCGACCTGAGGCAAGTTCTTAGCAATCTCTGTTCCTGGGGAGACAAAGCTTAACAAAGCCACCACATACATTGCCAGTGTCCTCATCAATTCACTCTCTGCCTGCAGAACAGTCTCAGTACTCCTGAAAACATCAGCAAGACTCTCTTCCAGGATTTCTGTAAATGTACAATAAGAAAATCCTTCTTCAGGGCTTCTGAGCCAACAGCAAGCATCCAGGACCTCTGCAACAATAGCACTGTCCTTCACCAGCAGATGAATCTGGCAAAACAATATCAAAACAGACAGATAGGATGCTGGCACCACAGCCATGCTTCCTCAGTCCTCTGGCAGTTCAGATGGCCCTAGGACCCAGAAGAAATCTCAGTTGGTTTTCAAAATTAAAATCATTTTCTCCAGCCTAGGGGGGGATTTTCTCTTCAGCTTTCCTGGTTTTATTGTTTTATGATGTCTCATAATGTCATTAGCTTCCACTTGCCAAATTCTAACTTTTTTTTTTGCTTTTTGAAGGGAGGAGGGCAGGGCAATTGGGGTTAAGTGACTTGCCTATGTCACATGGCTAGTAAGTGTTAAGTGTCTGAGGCTGAATTTGAACTCAGGTCCTCCTGACTCCAGGGCTGGTGCTCTATTCATTGCACAACCTAGCAGCTCCAGCCATTTCTAACTTTTAAGGAATTATTTTCTTGAGTGAGCTTTTGTACCTCCTTTTCCATTTGACCAACTCTACTTTTTAAGGAGTTCTTTTCTTCTATGAATTTTTAAATATCTTTTCCCATTTGGCCAGTTTGCTTTTCAAGGTATTCTTCTCATGTAGATTTTTGTGCCTTTTAAAAAAAATATTTGACCAATTCTGTTTTTTAAGGTATTGTTTTCTTTGGTATTTTTTTAGTGCCTCCTTTACCAAGCTGTTCACTCTTTTTTTCATGATTTTCTTGTATTACTCTCATTTCTTTTCCCAGTTTTTCCCCTACCTCTCTTACTTGATTTTTAAAATCCTTTTTGAACTCTTCCAAGGCTTGAGACCAATTCATATTTTTCTTTGAGGCTTTGTATGTAGGAATTTTGACTTTGTTGTCTTCTTTTGAGTTTGTGTTTTGATCTTCCCTGCCACCATAATAATTTTTCTATGGTCGGAATGATTTTTCTGTTCTTTGCTCATTTTCCCAACCTATTTCTTGACTTTTGACTCTGTGATAAAGTGGGGCTCTGCTTCTGGAGTGGAGGAAGTGCTGTCCTAAGCTTTGGGTTTTTTGTGCAGCTGTCTTTAGAGATAATTCCAGGGACCTATAAATTTGCATTTCTTCCAAGGTGGTGTCATCTAGGGAGAGATATATTTACTATTCTCCTGGCTCATGCCCTAGGCTTTGAGCAACCACAAACATTCTTTTCCACCCTGAAGAGTGACCACATTCCCAGTTCTACAGAGGCCACAAGCTCTGGTGTGCTAGTACTACTCCTTGCCCTGGGACTGAGACCCAGGACTGTGACCCAGATCCAAGTACGGGCAATGCAAAAAAGTCCTTCCCCTGGTGCCAGCAAAGGGACTCTTATAATCTCCTTCTGACCAGCTGTCTGACCCCCTTGCCCCCTTACCATCTGTGGGCTGACAGATCTGGAAGCCCTCACTGCTGCTACTGCTGCAGTCACACCCGCTCCTTCCCCCAAGGCCTGTTGCTGGTTTTCTGGAGTGCAGCCTGCACTGGACTGAGCTCCTCACTAACCCCGGTGCAGCAGGCCTTTCCTGCTGAACTTCCCAGTGTCTTGAGCTGTGAAATTGTTTCATCCGGCCCTTTTGTGGGTTCTGCTGCTCCAGAATTTGTTCTGAAACGTTATTTAAAATTGTTTGGAGGGGAAATTTGGGAGACCTCAGTCTCCCACAAAAGTCCCTGCCTTGTCTCCTCCGTTTTGGCTCCACCCCGGGAAGTCTTTTAAGGATGGGAAATACTTGGATATGTTTGAAGGCAATGGAGAAGAAACCAATAGGTGTTAAAGAATAAAGAAAGGCTAAAACGGTTGAGGTTGCAATATACTATGGAAGATAAGGAATAGGATAAAGGACACTTATAGTGGGGTTGGCCTTGAGGAGAAGAATCTGCTAAGTATAAGGCACTCGACGAAAGCAAAACAGTTCCTACCGTCAAGAATCTTACATTAGGATGTACAACACATGCAAATATAAGAGTAGCTTGGGACTCCAGTCCATTGGCATAAAACTCTCCTCACTGCTGAAGACTGATTACTCTGTGCCTGTGTGAGGGGTGGAGGTGAGAGCTTGGGAAAGGAGAGATCCTACTTCTGACTTCCAGTTTGGAAAGAGAAAATGGTTCCAGATTCTCTTCCAGGAGGTTACATAAGTATGGTACAATAAAAACAGAAAAAGAAAGCATAAGCAATTAGGGATAGAAGGTAGAATTTTGAGATTGAAGAAAAGACTAGCAGGTCAATGTAGCTAGACTATAGAATTTACGAGAGGGAGTAGAATGAAACATGACTGGGAAAGTAGTTTGAAGCAGATTGTGGTGGGCTTTTTGGTTAGAATTCCACTCTAGGAAGATTATGGAGTTGCTGTGTGGAGGATGGATTGAAGAGGGGAGAAACTAGAATCAGGGAGAGCAATGGTTTCTTTCAGTAGTTCAGGTGAGAGGTGATAAGGACCTGAATAGAAGAGACTCTGGAGGTAAAACATGTAAGATTTGGGGGGAAATTAATGCCTCTAGAGGGATAGGCTGAGAGTCAGTGTGGTAAGGAGACTGCCTCAGAAGCAGGAAGATGCGGGTTCATATCTTTTCTCTGACATATGTATTTAGGCAACTTTCTAAGATTATAATCAGTCAATAAACATTCAGCATTCACTATCTTGTAGGAACTGTGCTGAGAACTTTACAGAGTAAGGCAAAATACAGCCCCTGCCCTCAAGGAGAAGGAGAAGGGCTGAACTGATAAGTAGATGTGAAAGGAAATTTCTGATAGGCATAGGGTACATGCTGATTCATCTTCAAACACAAGTGACTGATTAGAATAACATTATTAATAATTTGGGAAACTCCCAGGAATAGGCTGAAAACAACTCAGTTTTCAGGGTGAGCATTTACATACCTCAGAAATTGACAAATGATACAAATCAGGGCTTGATTTATTATTTTGTTGATCATCTAGTCTTAACAAATGTTTGTTGATTGACCCTCCATGAGATGCCAAGAGATGTGTGCATAGGGAGATGCAATCAAAAGTCCCAAATGAAAACTTGCCAGTCTGTAAACTCATCAGGTTGATTAGACAATTCTCTTGATCACCCCACCTAACGTGCATTAGAAAAGTTGCTTTGGCAGTGGTATGAAGATAGATTGGAGAGGAGAGAACCAGAGTCAGGATAATCAATTGAGACAGGTTATTAGAGAGCCTAGAAGTAAGTGATGAGAGTCTGAACTGGAGGTGGAGGGACCATGGAAATAGAGTACAGGGGATTGATGTGATAGATATTGAGAGGGAAAATGGGGCAGGATTTGGTAACTAACTGGGTGAGGGGAATGAAATATCAACTATGAATATGGGAACTTGAGTCTGGGAGGATGTTGGTGCCATTAACAGAAAAATGAAGTTAGGAGGGGCAAATTTAAAGGGAATAAGATAGCAATGAATTTCAGTTTTAAACATCTTGAATTTAAGTCTATCCAGGAGGAGATGTCCAGCAGGCAGAGGTAATTGTAGGACTAGAACTCATTGAGAGGATCAAGGGTAAATATATAGATTTGAGAGCTACCCACATAGAGGTGATAATTGAAGCTGTGGGAAAAGATGAGCTTGTCAAGAGGCAGAGAAGAGGACTGACTACAGGGCCTTGAGAGGATGCCTAATTTTAAGGGGGCAGGAGGAGAACAGGAAACCAGTGAAATATCCCAAGAAAGAACAGCCAGTTAGGAAAATAACAAGAGAGAACACAGTTGTGGGAAGACAAGGAAGTAGAGAGGAGGTCAATGGTGTCAAAGGCTAAAATGCTCAGGAAGGATGAGCATTGAGAAAAGGAAGTTAGCTTGGTCCTTGTGTCCTTGGAGATATTGGCGGTGGTGCGAGGATCAGGTGGGGATGAGGAAATGGAAGTTTCTGTCAGATCTTATTTTCCTCTTTCCTTTTTTTAAATGGTAATGCAACAGAAGGGAGAGATTCATAGTCAAATTTACCTCTCTTCCCCAACTGTCTCTATGGAGGTTATTTTAAATCACTCAAATCTATTTGGCTGTTGACGCTAAGCTCTGTCTCTCCTTGTCACTAGGGATGATAGAGCCAAATACACCCCTTTAGTGCCAGAAATAATTGTCGGTGCAGCACTGACCTTTCCTGGTACAAGTGAATTCATTTCCTCTCCTTTCCCTGTGCAGCTCCTAGATAATGACTATGATAAGAACTCCCATTTGTATAGTCAGTATGTTAAAAACAAAATGAGAGTAGGTTTAATAGAGTTGGAGTGGGGGGCAGTTTGGTGATGTAGTGGATAGAGCACCAGCCCTGAAGTCAGGAGGACCTGAGTTCAAATCCAGCTTCACATACTTATTAGCTATGTAACCCTGGGCAAGTCGCTTAACCTTGACTGCCTCAAAAAAAAAATAGAGCTGGAATGGGCCTTAAAAGTCATGTAATACAACCCTCTCATTTTACAGGTGGGGTAACTGAAGCCCAGACTGATTAAGAGACCTATCTTTTCCCACAGCATTGTATCACTCCTTATAGTTTAAGATTTTTCAAAGCAGTTTCCTAACAGCATCTCTGGATGGAGGGAAAGGAAGGAGGTAATTCTAGTATTACTTTCCCCATTTTACAGAGGAAGAAATAGTTTCAAACAAGTGAAGTGACTTGCTTAGAACTAGAAGGTTTAGAGCTGGGACTTAAATCCAAGTTAAACATAAGAGAGGCATCATGGTGTAGTGAAGAGAGTGCAGCACTGGGTAGCAGGAGATCTGAGTTCGAGTCCTGCTGAATATGCTCTCTGGCTCTGGGACTCTGGGCAAGTCAGTTATGGGGATAATGCTATGATAGGAGGCTGGTCAATGAGCCCAGTCTCATGAACAGGTGTAGAGAGTTCTGCTGATGCAGTCCTTGTGCAGACTTTGCCACGTGTACAGACTTCTATAACTGGTTCTGATTTGCTGACATGTATGATGAGGGGTATGACAGTTAATTGCATAGCTGGAACAGGGGTGCTTTCAGAGGCATTGGTCAGCTGAGACCCAGCCCTTGCTTTGCTTTGTTTCTTGTCAGCCTGGCTGCCATTTGAGTGAGAGAGAGAGAGACAATGATGTAAGACAGTGGTTCTCAACCTTTCAACTCTTTAATACTTGTATGTGGGCGTATCTGCATGTGGGTGGACCTACCTGGAGACAGATAGAGGAGTGGTGTCTCGGTTCCTAAGACCATTGGAAATATGTGTTTTCTGATGGTCTTAGGTGACCCCTGTGACCCCTGTGAAAGGGTCGTTCTACCCCCAAAGGGGTTGCAGCCCGCAGGTTGAGAACTGTTGATGTAAGAGAAGAGGGCTCAGGCCCTCCCTAGCCAAAGGCTGACATGAGTCCATGAGTTGAGACCTTTATTTTTTGTCTTTGCTTCTTTTAATTTATCCTTGCTTGTTTTAGGTGAAGGAGATTGGAGATGGCTATGACCCTGTGAGCTTTAGAAGGTCAGGAGAGTAAGCCAAGAGGTCTGAAAGTAGCCTTAATGTTGGTTTTGTGGCCAGTCGGTCCAGCGCTGAGGTCTCAGGGAATGAGACCTGGTCCAGGGATAGCTGAGAGGAGGACTCATCCAGAAGCCATGTTGCATTTGGATGTAAATTTGGTAGGAATAATGCTATGTACAAACTTCATTGTCTGAGCCCACTTTCCCCAGCGACCACGATGACATGGCAGAGAGTATTTGTACTTCTGTTTTTCCTATACCTTCACAGTAAATATCCCTTTGTACAAGGGAGAAGGAATAAGCATTTATTTAGCATGTCCTATATGCCAAGCATTCTGCTAAGTGTTTTACAAAATTATCTCCTTTGATCCTCACAACTCAGCGAAGTGGGTGGTGTTAGAATGCCCAATTTGCAGTTGACGAAACGGAGGTAAATAGAAGTCAAATGACTTGGTCACACAGCCAGTAAGGGTTTGAGGCTAGATTTGAACCCAGGTCTATCCTGACTCGAGGCCTAGCACTCTATCCACTGCACCACCTAGGTACCTGCAAAAGGCTATTTGATAAATGGAGCACTAATCACTGACAGGGTGTGTGTGTGTGTGTGTGTGTGTGTGTGGACTTAAGTGGGTAGTATTAGAGAAGAGGCACCCCACTGCCCCTCAGGTGCATCCCAGAATCCTGAAGTGGACAGTCATCATTACAATCACATTTGCACCATCTCCCTAACATGGTTATTGTGAAGAGTGGCTTTATGAATCTTCAAGCACTATAGAGATGGGATTATGTAGATGTGATCACATATATAATTCTGAAGTTTCTCCTGATTCCCAAGTGCATGGATGGCCCTTCTGGGCTCCTTTCCCCCTCCCCCTCTTTGCAGACTCAGCCTTTGGTTTGGGGTGGGATGGGGGGGAGCAGGAACTGAGTGAGAGGGAGGAAGGAGAGGGACCCTCAGATCACACCTCCTTTGTTGTTGTTCACAGGCCATCATCACCTTGCCATGAATCCCCTTGAGCAGCTCGTTAGCAGAGGACAGCCTCCTCCAATGGAGCATATGTAGAGGTATTTTTAGGCCGTTAGCCGCCCGCCACGGAGCGTTTGTTTGGCATGTCGTTGGTAAACAAAAAGCATTTGTCAAAAGGAGATGTTCCAGTTTCCCTCCTCCGCCCTGGCAGGCTGGCAGCTGAACCGGGAGCCCCTCTTCAATGGACCACGCTGATTGGATCCAAGGCTAGGAGACAGCCATGGATCCAAAGAGAGATGGCTTGGGTCTGAATTCCAGCTCTGGTAATTACAGCCTGGATTAGCCCTGGACAGCTCTGTTCCCCTCTCTGGGCCTTATTTTCCCTCTCTGTAATAGGAGGAGTTTAGACTAGATAATTTCTAGGGTCCCTTCCAGCTCCAGTCCTGCAACCTTGTGGCCTTATCACAGTTTTTGGAGCAGATTCTACCCCACCTGCTTTCTTTCTCCTTTTTTTAGCCCTGATTCTACCCAATCCTGTTCCACCCTTAGCTGCCTCCCTTTCCTGCCTGCTTCACTGAAGCCTTTAGAATCTCTCTTCTATAGTAGAAGCAATGTGTTGTAGTAGAAAAAGCATAGCATTTAGGCTCAGGAGCCCTGGCTTGGAGGGGCAACTCTTCTGCTTCCTAGCCATGTCTTCCCAGGCTCCTGGGCTTTCAGGGAGTGCCCTTTGACATCAGTGCCAAAATGAGGAGAAAATAGCACAAATTGTGCCTGGATTAGGTGGCCTTCAAGATACTCTGTCTCGAGAGTTAGGTAGTGTAATGGGGTACCACTCTGTGAGGGTAAAACCAGAGACCCTGGGACACAAGTGAAGTGTTACTGGAAGGGTTTGGGGAGGACCAGGGTAGGGCACTTTGCCTAGAATTCTTCCCTATATCAATTATTTGTGTATTAATCTTTTCTCTTTAGAGGCAGCTATAAGGTATAGATATAGGAATTACAGGGCTTGGCCTGGAGTCAGGCAGACCTGAGTTCAAATCCCACCTCAGATATTTATTAGCTGTGGGACCCTGGGCCAGTAACTTAGCCTTCTATCTGTTTGAACTGTAAGATGGAGATAATAATAGTACCTACTAACCAGGGTTGTGGAGAGAATAGAATGAGATTATATTTGTACAGTGCTTAACACTCTGTCGGACACACAGTAGGTGCTTAATAAATGCTTATTTCCTTCTTTCTTTTCTGGATTGTAAATAGCTTTAGAATAGGGTCTGTTATCCTACTTAATGTTATATATCCCGTGTTGAGCATAGTGCCTTCCCTCTGTGGTTGCTTAGTAAATGTTTGTTGGAGTAAATTGAATCTAATCCCTTGAAGAATTTAGCAAATGGCATACAATCTTTCCCACTCTTTCTTTTGTCATAATCCTTCATAATTTCATGAATTTTAGGATTCATGGAGGTGAGTCTTTCAGCCCCTTGCTGTCAGGGTCTCTCAATATTGTCTACTCTGTCATCTTTAACCTCCCCTCCATCAATGCCAAAACTTAGATCTCCTCTTCCATTTCTAAGGTCCTGAACTTGGAAATTTCATCCTCAGACCACAATATTCCTTCATTCCTTAAACATGTGTTAAGCATCTACTGCATACATAGCACTATTCTTGATGCTGGCAGAGATTTAGAGACCGTGCTGGATTAGGATTGATTAAGCAACAGGGTATGTTTAACCTACAGAAAATATTTAGGGGAGACGAGGAAGTTGTCTTCAAGTATTTGAGGGCTCCTTATGTGGAAGAGGGATTATACTTGCTTTCCTCACTTGAGAAGCTAGAGCAAGGAACAATAGGGTGGAGACAGGGGACTTTACAGAAAGAGCAGATCTTGATTAAATAAGAAGAAAAACTTCCTGACAATTAGAATTTTTCCAAAGTGAAATAATGGACTGCCTCAGGAAGTAGCAGGTTCCTCATCATTAGAAATCTTCAAGCAAAGATTGGATGACCAAGTGTCAGAGACTAGCTACCTCAACCTTCTTTCTCAATGGGAGGCTGGGGGATTTCCCCTTTTCTGCTTTATGTTGTCAACTACTGGATCAAAAACCTGGGACCAGCTGCCTCCATAGGCCCCAGTGTGAAGAAGAGGGAATCTTCCCTCTCCCCCTCCCTCCCTCCACAACCCACCAATGGGAAGAAGGAAGAAAGGAGCCATGGATCTTTCTCTTCCCCAACCATTTCCTCATTACCCAACTGCCCACTTTTTACCAAGTGCAGTAGGTCCACTGCCAGCTGGATACTGACCCCCAGATCTCTGCCTCTGATGAAGATAATCTAGATAATCTAGAGCCCCACTCCTCTTTAGCCCTGACGCTCACTTTCCTCTTGGTAGGGGACAGATCCTTTGCTCAGCCATCAATCACCAAGGTTCTCCAAGCCTGGCCCTCTGATTCTTTCTTTGCCCAAGTACTTAATTTCCTTGCTAACGGGGAGCTAGGTGGCTCAGCGAACTTAGAGCACTGGATGTAGATTAAGGAAGACCTAAGTTTAAATACAGCCCCAGACACTTACTGTGTCATTGTGTTTCAGTTTCCTCATCTGTAAAATGGGGATAATAGCATGAGGTGATATTTGTAAAGTGCTTTGTAAACCTTAAAGCATCATATAAAAGCATCATATAAAGGTTGCCTGGCTCTTCCATCTGTCCTTCACTGAACCTGAACCCGAACCCTGATATGGGTACTGTCTGTCCCAACAGAATGTGAGCTCCTTATGTGTGTCTCCAGCTCCGAACATGGTCCCTGGAACATACCACTTGCTTAATTAGTGCTGTTCCATTCAATTCTGTGTTCCAGGTAATTTATGAATGGATCAGACCATATGACCATCTGAAGTTCTTTGCAACTTTGAGCTTCTGTAGTTCAGTGGGATTCTGTGATAAAATTTAGATGCCAGTTCACAGAGCTTACAGTTTAACAACTAACTGTAATACACAACAGTGTAAGATAAGATAGGCAGCATGGTGTAATGGATAGAGGCTTGGTGCAGGAGTCAGGGAGACCTGGCTTTGAGTCCTGATGCTAACAGATATTAGCTAACCTTTCATTGTCTCCTGGTAACTTTTGTTTTTTGTTTTTTTTTGCTTTTTGGAGGGCAATTGGGATTAAGTGACTTGCCCAAAGTTACACGGCTAATAAGTGTTAAGTGTCTGAGGCCGGATTTGAACTCAGGTCCTCCTGACTCCAGGGCCATGCTCTATTCACTGCACCACCTAGCCACCCTTCCTGGGAGCTCTTAAAAACTGTAAGTTTATAGATGAATTGTCAATCTGTATCACTGAAGGTTCTTTCCACACTGAGAATGGAAGGTTGGAAATGCAAATTTTGGAGTCAAGAGAAACAAAAAAGGCAAGTTTATTTGATCATTTGGAAAGGACTACATTATGACACGTTGTTTATACTCCAATGAGGGAGAAGAAAAAAGTGTTCTTTCAGAAAACTAATGTCTTCAAGGGCCATAAAGGAAGTTAAATAGGCTAGGTGGAAGGTGTGTGTGTGTGTGTGTGTGTGTGTGTGTGTGTGTGTGTGTGTGTGTGTGTTTTTATGTCTTTGGACAAGAAGGAAATGGGAAAGAAGAATATACTTCAGGGCTAAGAAGAACAAGGAGGAAGGGGAGGAAACTTAACAAGAGCTTAAATAAATCTTTTATTTATTTAATTACTTAAAGATATTAATTCAGGCTATTTCCTGGAAGGTCAAATACTGAAGCTGAAGCTTAAATACTTTGGCCTCATAATGAGAAGACAGAAGTTATTAGAAAAGACCCTGATGTTGGGAAGGATTGAAGACAAAAGGAGAAGGGGATGGCAGAGGATGAGATGGGGAGATAATGTCATGAAAGCAATGAATGTGAACTTGGACAGACTTCAAGAGATTGTGCTGTGGTCCAGGAGTCACAGAGAATTGGACATGACTGACCAATATAATAAGAGCACATAAGATGAAAAGGATGCGAACTAGGAAGAAATGGGAGGGAGCACAGGCATCCCATGAGTTTCACTTTCAAAGGCAGGTTGAACACAAAGTAGAATTCCATTCCTCATTTCATTGCATTGCAAAAACTCTATGAGGGGGCAAGACAGCAATAATTTCCCTCATTTTAATGATGAAGAAACTGAGGCTTAAGGTAATCTAGGAAGGAGCCCACAGCTAGTGCTACGTCACACAATGTATAGAGTACTGGATGTGGAGTCAGGAAGACCTGAGTTTTAATCCAGCCTCAGGCACTTACTAGCTGTGTGATCCTGGGCAAGTCCCTTAACCCTGTTTGCTTCAGTTTCTCCATCTGTAAAATGGACTGGAGAAGGAGATGGCAAGCTTCTCCAGTATCTTTGCCAAGAAAATTCCAAATGGGATCATGGAGAATCAGACACAACTAAAATGACTCAATAGCAACAACACAACTAGTAAATAGCAGACTTTGCATAAGAGTTCATTCCACAACACATGACTGCCAGGAGAGTGAAGTCGGCAACATTTATCAATAGCCCCCTCCCTGTCTTCTGCATAGATGCACAACTGGGTGATTTGTGCACACAGCTGCTGGGGTGTCCTTCTGCTCTCTGGGCCTCTCTCTCTAAAATGACAGATTGAACCAGATGAGTCCCAAGCTTCCTTCCAGTTCTAATATTCTAGGTTTTATGTTCTAAGATGCCTTTGAGCTTTGATATTCTCTGTTCTATGAGGCACATAGGACTCAACTCAGCCTTCCTTTAAGTGAGAAAAGGAGTGTGAGCCATACAACTTGCTTTAGGACCTGATGCTTGACTCACACACATCCAGGAGAGCTGGACCAAGAAATTCTGGACCAAGAACTCGTAACACAGGGAGATGAAACCAGGAAGACTCGATGGGATAAAGTTGCTCCTGTAGCTGTTGCTTTTCTTGATCTTGGCTATCTGGAACGTCCATCCTTCTTTGGGTGGAGCTAATTAATGGCTTGTGGCATAGCCTGGATGTGTCCAATGCCTGTCTCTAACAAGGAGGTACCTGCTGTAATGCTATTCCTTTGCCATAGTTACATAATTTCATTTTCTGTGATCATTTCCTGTTTTGCTCTCCCATTTTGCCAAAGCCCTGCCTCTCTGTACAGTAGAGAGCAAGAGCCGATAGAATGAGACTGGCAATGAATATTGGGAGGAGACAATGAGGTGGTGCGGTGGATAGAGTGCTGGACCTGCCATCACAAAGACCTGGGTTTAAATCTGACTGCAGATGCTTGCTAGCTGTGTGACCCTGGGCAAACAATTTAGCCTCTGTTTGCCTCAGTTTCCTCATCTGTGAAATGGAGATAAAATAACATCTACTTCCCAGAGTTGTTGTGAGGACCAAAGGAGATAGTAATTGTAAAATACTTAACATAGTGCCCAGCACATAGTGCTGTATAACTATTAGCTATTATTATAATGATATTGTAAAAAGCATTAAATTTATTGTTGGAGATTCTGGCTCCAGTACTTACCAGCTGTATGACTTCAGGAAAGTTATTTTCTCTTTCTCAGCCTCAGTTTCTTCCTCTACGAAAAGAAGAAATTAGAATCTTCAATCTCTAACGTCCCTTCCACTTCTAAATCCTATGACTATTGGCTGTGAAATGTTTTTTTTTTCCTGAAATTACCAGAGTTAAAATCATCTTCCCAACTGTTAGTAGCTCATGTCTTTATATAGGGTTTTAAGATTTACAAAGCATTTTCCTCTAAACAACTTCAATAACGATGCAGCACAAATATTTTTATCCTCACTTCACATAAGAGGAGATAATGACTCTGAAAGGTTTATTGGCTTGGGTCACACAAGCAGGCAGAATTGGGCCTAAGATCTGAATCCAAGTCTTTTCTGACTCCTAGACCAAAGTTCTTTCCATCATTCTCATTTTAGAGATAGAAGGGACTTCACAACTATTTCATCTCTCCCCTTCACTTTGTATAGCTAGCATTTACATAGAACTTTAAGGTTTGTGAAACACTTTTTACAAACATCATGCCATTTGAGTCTCAACACAGCCTTGGGAAGTAAGCACCGTTATTAGAATAGGTATTGACATCTTACAGATGATTACAAATTACAGATTAAGTAACTTGCCTGGGATCACAAAAGTAGGAAGTGTCTGAAGCCAGATTTGAGCTCAGATGTTCCTGACTATGTCCAGTGCTCTCTCCACTCCCCTACTTACCTGTTGACTCCCAGGCCCATAGATGAGAAAGGTTTTGCTCAATGTTAATCAGTGAGATAGTTGTGATGCTTTTGGAGGCAGCGTCCCCTCCCCTCTGCTCACCATCAGGGCTGGCCTCACATTTCTCTTCTGTCATTAAAGGTAGAGGAGACACTAGTAAAACTGGTGGTAGTCCTCCTAGTCTTTTGATCAGAGTCACTGAGGTGGGGTGGGAGGAGGTGAGGAAAGGAGGGGTACAGGAATCCCGGGTCCCAGTTGAGGGGGAGGGAGGCAGACAGCTTCATTAGTTTGTCCCCAGGGGCCCCTGACAGCTTGTTATGAAATGTGCACGGAGATGCTGAGTTTAGGGGACTGAAGGGAACTCCTGCAATCTGGGGGAAGGGGAATAATAGTCATGAGAATAATAGAAATGACTTATGTTGCTTTCCCTCATATCATCCCTGTGAGAAGAGTAGAACTGAAGCTCAGAGAGGTCACTTGCTCAAGGGCGTAGAAGTAGTAAGTAGTTGGATGGGTTCCAATCAGAGTCTAGTTATCTGTCTGCCATTACTTACTGCTGTTAGATTCTGTTGGGCCATGGCCTGAGTGGTGTGTGACTCAAAAGAAGGCATTGTGGTGCTTTGGAAAACACGTTGGACTTTGAGTCAGGAGACCTGGGTTTTAGTCTTTGTTTTAACACTTACTAGCTGTGTAACTTTGGGTAAATCACTCCCCACCCCTCTAAATCTTAAATTTTTTCTTCTTCAAAATGTAGATAATAATACTTGTGCTACTTAGATTGTGAAGCTTTTGTGACCAGTCTTTATAAACTTAAAAATATTACACAGATGGGAGTTATTCTTATGGTTCCCATTTTACAGAGGGAAAAACAGACTGAAAAGAAGCACCTGGGATAAAACCCATAATGGGTGTTGGGAGAAGTAAGAAATCTACACTA
Source organism: Pseudochirops cupreus (assembly GCA_028627135.1). Lineage (NCBI taxonomy): Eukaryota > Metazoa > Chordata > Mammalia > Diprotodontia > Pseudocheiridae > Pseudochirops > Pseudochirops cupreus. Next base: position 284,516,747 of record CM053581.1, read on the forward strand.
GAAAAGAAAATATCACCTTTTGCCTACAGTGGGAAGGATTAGAGCTTGAAGGGATCTCAGTTTTCTCCTCTGTAAAATGGGGGTCTGGGACTAGATACTATGTCAGGGCCTTATGTTGAATTCCAGAATCAGACATTCCAGCCTAGAGTGGTAGAAAGAGCACTGGATTTGAGTTGGAAAACCTGGGTTCAAATCCTGGCTTTACCAGTAATTAGATGCATGCAACTCATTCACCCTCTCTGTTCTTCCCTTTAAAAATAAGTTAAATTTAATAAATGATTTTTGATAAATAAGTTCGGTAAAAAGTAGGTTTTTATTATTATATATGGTTCCTAAACTTCCTCTTAGATTTAAATCCAGTGAGTCTAAGCTTGCATAAGGCAAAGGATGAGGAACAGTTTATCTGCTTTCCACATTGGGCCTCTTTACAGGTATTATAACCATCTCAGAGAACACAAAGTTTCCTCTATACGTCATCCCATCTCCTCAGTTCCACAGCAGGGCTAATGGGTTGGTCTTTGATCCTTAAATTTAAAAACAATGTTTTTAGTAGATGTTGCCATATCAAATAATCACCATCCCCAACCTCTCTGGAATGAATGAAAAGCTTTCAAAATAGGAAGAGTTAGTGGGAGAAATAACCCTCCACCCTCTCAACAAGATGTAGTACATACTCCCATCATCCTAATATTGTAGTTCTTTTGCAAGCTTTTATTGGGCTTACAGAAGATGAGCATATATTCTGATACTTTTATTTAATGATAAAAAGCTTATCCACTTTGCAACACCGCAGAATATTATATTTGTTGTTGTTACTCAGTCATGCCCAACTCTTCATGACCCCAGGTTTGGGGTTTTCTTGGCAAAGATACTGGAGTGGTTTCCCATTTCCTCCTCCAGCTCATTTTATAGATGGAGAAACTGAGGCAAACAGGGTTAAGTGATGTGCCCAGGGCCACACAGCTAGTAAGTGTCTGAGGCCAGATTTGAACTCAGGGCGATGTCTTCCACCCAACAGTCTATCCACTGTGCCACCTAGTTGCCCCAGAACATCACATACAAAAGAATAATAAAGTGATAGAGATTTGTCCTAGGACCATCTCCATATGAATTTTTTAAAAATGAGAAGAATGAGATTAATAACAACAATAAAAAAAGCTGATATTTGTATAGGGTTGTACAGTTTACAAATCACTTTACATTCATGATTTTATGTGATCCTCACAATACCCCTGGGAGGTAGGAGGAGTATTATTATTATTATTATTCCTGTTCTACAGAGGAAGAAACTGAGGCTTAATGTAAGGAAGTGACTTACTCAAGGTTCACTTAATGACTTAGCTCTTGAACTCACCTCCTCTCCTAGATGCAGGGCTGGGGCCGAGTGTGTACCTCAATAGTGGAACCTCTGGAGTCTTTCTGGTGTTATCTTCTCCATTCCCATAGCCTTTTTTTTTTCCCCATGACAGGCCCTAGTCATCTCAGGCCTTATCCAGTTTAAGAACTTCCCAATTAGCCTTCTTTGTTTCCTGCCTAAAGCCTCCCTTTCTAGGATCCCCTTCCTTCCAAAACCAAGCCACATCTCCAACACCATCTAAAACTTAAGGAAATCCTCTTTGGATACTTTTTCCTAAAGAGTTCTACCTGCTGATCCTGAATTTAGGGCATCTCCCTAATTAGACGATGAGATCCCTGAAGGCAAGGCTAGTGTTGGGGACTTTTGGTTCTTTAAAAAAAAATTAAATTTAATTTCCTTTTATTCAATAATCAAACTCTTTTTTTTCCTCACACCAAACCTCCCCTGACTCCACTAGGGGAAAAAAAAAGAAAAGGAAAACAGAAACCTTTGTGATACATATATGTAGTCAAGCAAAACAAATGTTCGAATCAGTCACGTCCAAACACGGGTCTCATTCTGTATGCTTAGTCCCCCACCTACCTGTCAGGAAGCGGGGAGCATTCTTCATCACTGGTCGCCTGGAATCATGACTGATATTTGAGTTGAGAGGAATTTTCAAGTCTTTCAAAAGGGTTCCTTTCACCATGTTGTCATTACATTATAAATTGTTCTCCTCTCTTGTTTTTCTAAACTTGAACTAGATGAGCACACTATGGGGAAGGCATGGATAGACGCACAAGATCTGGGGTGTTTGGGGAGTGAAACTTCAGGCTGAGCTGACAGGGGCACTGACATAGTTCAATATAAAGCTGCAATATCAAGGGCAAAGTATTCAGAGCAGGGAAGGGTGTGTGTGTGTGTGTGTGTGTGTGTGTGAGACTCTCCTCTGTCCCAGTAAGATCCCATCTGAAATATTTGATTCAGTTTATGGTGCCACATTTTAGGAAGGACACTGACCAGGTAGAAAGCCTCCAGAAGAGGGTGACCAGGCTGGTGAAAAGCCTAGAGGTCATTCCATGTGGATGCTGGTTGAAGGAATAGGGGATGTTTGGCCCTGAGAAGAGCCAGAAGCACATGAGGACATCTTCAAGGATCTGATGCCCTGTCCTATGAAAGGGGGTGGGGGGAGGTTAGACTTGTTCTGTTTAGCCCCACAAGGCAGAAGCAGGGAGGAGTTAGAAAGAGGTAGATTTAGGCTTGAGGTAAACAAAATAAACTCTGCTTCATAAGAGGAGACTTAATAATGATCAGAGCTATCTTAAAGTGGAATGGGATGCCTCAGGAGGTAGGAAGTCTCTCTCTCTGTCAGTAGAAGTCTTCAAGAAGGATGATAGTGGGACAGGGGACCATGTTGTTTTTTGGTCTTTGTCCCCTCCAGCATTTAGCACTTAGTAGATGCTGAAGTGAGTGACACCTATAGGGATGAAGGATGGAGTGGTGGAAGGGGTTCTGCCTCAGGTATGGGCTTGATCATATGTGCAGAGGCCACCCCTCCCAGCTCTGAGAGCCTGTAAAGCAGAGGGTGGGGTAGGAGGAGCATGGAAGGGAGACTGGAGAGACAGGAAAGACAGGAAGCAAAAGAGACAACTGAAAATTCTTATGATGGAAGCTGTGGATGATGAGAGTGACAGATACACAGTGTGACACAGAATAAGTGTGACATGAGCAGGGTACAGTATAACAAGGTCTGTCACCCACATATTACTGTATGGCTGGGCCGTGGGCACAGGTTATCTATTTATGTGTGTCTGTTACCCACCAGAGTGCTCTGCACACAGTAGTTGCTTAAAGTGTTTGTTGAGTTTTTTTATTGTGTACATGTGTGTGAGAAATAGAAGTGGTGTGGTTATGCTGGAAAGAATAGTAGTGTCAGAATCCCCACTTTTCTTACTGTGTGACCTTGGGCAAGTAGATTCACTTCCCAGGGTCTCAGTTTCCTCATTTGTAAATGATCTCTAATCTTTTCTTTGCCTAAATCCTATAGTCTTATATAGAATATCTGTATGTTTGTGTATTTATGCATCCTATATATGTATGTGTCTTTGGAGAAAGGTCTTTAGATTGTGTGTGTGTGTGTGTGTGTGTGTGTGTGTGTGTGTGTGTGTGTGTGTGTGTTGGAGGATATCATATGAGGTGTCTTTATATATGAAATGTCTTTATATATGAGGAGAGGGCTCTGAGTTGGATGAGGAATTGGAATAGGAGGGAAGGAGGCAGAAGAATTATTGGAGGTCATTGGGGCTGAGAGCAGGAGGGAGAGCCCCCTGGATCTACCTTTAGGGGGGATGAACTGGTAGAGGAGAGGGATGTGGAACCCTGTGTCTCTTTTGCTTTCATTTATCCCCTGTGTTACCTATTCTGAACTCCCACAGCTCTTCTGAAACTCGGCCAAAGTCAGCCTTCTCTGTTCACTTTTCCTACCTCAAGGGTTCCCTGTCCTAACCCTTCTACAGCCCCTAGGGTGTCATTTGCTACAAACCCTGGACCTGGAGAAGCTAAAGCCAGAGTAATGACAACTAGGTTTTATTGTTATTAATGATGACAATAACAACACATATCTACAGAGGACTTTGTGGTTTCAGTGACTTTTTTCTTTTCCTTTTTGGAGGGAGGAAAATAGGGCAGTTGGGGTTGAGTGATTTGCTCAAGGTCACACGGCTAGTAAGTGTGAAGTTTCTGAAGCTGAATTTGAACTCAGGTCCTCCTAATTCCAGGGCCAGTGCTCTATTCACTGCACTACCTAGCTGCCCCAGTTTCAGTAACTTATATTTCATTTGTTCTTCATGACAGTCCTATTAGTCATGATTTTACAGATGAGGAAACTGAGGCTCAGAAAGGTTAAGGAACTTTGCCAGAATTCTAAGGCTATTACACTTACAAAGCCTCTTTCCTTGTTGTTGTCATTTGTCCTGTGTTCTCAAGGAGGGCCATGACATCAGGAAGGTGATGCCATGACTTGCCAGTGAATTGGATTTAAGTAAGGCAGAGCAATGCAAAGTCACCAGCTTCACCTTCTCCTCCAGAGTCATCTGAGTCCAACAGCCAGACACAGATCAGGATGACTGGAGATGGCCCAGGATGCAGAGGGAGACCTTGGTTAAGGTTAAGTCTTTCTTAGGTCTCAGTCTGACTGAGGCAGCACCCCTTCAGTGATTAAGGCTGGGTAAGAAATGAGGCAAAGAACGGCCTCTTTTACCTAGTCCCCAAAAAAGTCAATCTGGGAGGAAAAGACCCTCGAGGTTTCTGACCCAAAACAGAAACACTGCTATTTACACATACTCTTGAGCCACCAGGGCCCAAACCATGACCAAGTGAGGACTGGATGGGGACCTATTATTGGCCAATCTATGGGAAACAGAGTGATTTGGGTTTAAGGCCTGGTCCTTAAGGAAGAAATCTAGCCCATAAACCCCAAGATATCCTGAGAGGTTTCAGCTATCACAATTTACATTCCTTTGGGCAAAGCACCCTCAGGTAAGGGCATGATTCCCTATGAGGACAGAGGCAGAAGAATGAGGGGGAGGCGGGAAGGAAGGAGCTGTGCCGCCCAGCTGGAGCTGGCCGGCTGGGGCACCCACGGGGCCTCCGCTTTCTTTACAACAGTTCTGTAGGGTAGCTCCTTCAGTGCAAGTGTTGTTACTCACATCTTACGGAGGAGGAAGTGGAGACTCGAGGGGGTGGGGGGGTGGGGGGGGAAGGGACTTACTCAAAATCAGACAGCTAGAGGCACAGCAAAATTCATTTCTTCCCAACCACAGTGGGTAATTTCTAGTCCTCACATATGGCAATGCCAAAAATTTTTCTTCCTTCCTCGATTCAGTTTGAGCTAGCTGTGGAGACTCCATTTCTGACTGACCATCACTGGCTTCTAATTCTCCTCCTGTCACCTAACTTTGGGACCTTCCCTTGCAAAGGATTAATTTTGGCCTTCTCTTTCTTCCTCTCTGTTCTGACAATTCTCACGTTGTTATTTCTTGCCTTAGCATCTCTCCTGTTCTATAGACCTGGACTTCTGATACTCTGCTGAATATCTCCAGGTGAACAGTGCTGGGTTTATCATCTCTGTGCAGATAATTCACAGATCAGTATAGCCAATCCTAGTCTCTCTCCTGGGCTTCATTCCCATGTCCCCAGCTGCCTACCGGACATTTCTCCTGACTCCTGGACCGGTGCTCTATTTCCTGTGCCACCCTTACTACTGGACATTTCTAACTGAATATAGTATAGACATTAAAATTCAGCATATCCATAGCACCCTCAGGTCCATATCTTTCCCTCCAAATACCCCTCTATTCCAAACTTCCCTATTTCTTCTGAGGGCATGACCATCATTTTAATCTCTCAGGTTCAAAACTTTGGCTTTATCCTTGACCCTTCACCCTCTTGTACTCCACAAAGCTTTTCATTGTCAAATCTTGTCATTTCTACCTCTATAACCTCCTTTGCATCTATCTGTTCCCTCTACTCAAATGATCACCTTTGTTCAGGCTCTCATAACCTCTTACCTGGACTATTTAAAGAACCTTTTAAAAATTTATTTAAAAATTCTGTACTTTGCAAGCACTAATTAACATAATCATTTCCATATTCAAAGAACAAAAAAAGAGAATTAGACATGAAACTGTGAAATTTGTCCCTACCTTTAAAAAAAGCATATCATAAATTCAATGTATTAGCTTTAAAGTTGTCCAGTTGGTCTGTTATCCCTCTGAATCTCCTTCTGTTCTTTTCTTTGTGGATTTTTAATGTTCTAATGACTTTTTTCTTTACTTCTTTTTTACATCACTATCTCTTCCCTCTTCTTTCAAATCCCACATCCTTGAATTAAAAAAACAAAACAAAACAAAGCAAAATAAGAAACCTCCCTTTTGACAAATAAGCATAGTCAAATCCTTCTATTAACCATGTGTAAAAATGTACATCAAATTCTGCATCATGTATCCATCATCCCTCTTTCAGGAGGTGGGTAGTATGTTTCATCATTGTTTCTTTGGAGTCATGGTTGGTCACATAACTAGGTTCTCCAACCTAATTGTTCTCCCTGCCTTAGATCTTTTCCTCTCTCCAGTCTTTTCTCCACTTAGGTGCCAAAGTGATATTCCTAAAGTGCAAATCTAACCATGTAATTCCTCTATTAAATAAATTGGAGCAGTTCCCTATTGCCTCTAGGAAAAAAAATACAACAAAAACTCCTCTTAAAGCACTTCACAATCTGGCTTCAACCTACCTTCTCAGTCTGATTTTACATTACTACCTTTCCCATACTCTACTGTCAAGACAAACTGGTCTTGCTGTTCCTCCCATATGATGCTCCATCTGCTGTCTCCATGTTTTTGTAAGGCTGTCTCACATGCCTGGAATGCATTCTCTATTCACTTCTACCTTTAAGAATCCCTTATTTCCTCTAAGACTCAACTGAAATGTCACTCTTTGAATGAAGTCTCTCTTAATTTCCTAGCTCTCAATATCCCCGCTCCTCAAATTACCTTGTGTTTGTTTTATGTTTATTCTGCATATATTTATATGTTATATGTTGTCTTTCCTCTCCTCCCCCCCTCCCCAGAATATAAATTCTTTGCGGGCAGGGACTGTTTAATTTTTTTTTTTTACTTCATTTAGTTCTTGGCACAAAGTAGGAACTTAATAAATGCTCATGGATTAATTGATTAGATATTTGAGATTCTACTAACCAACATAATTTAAAATTAGGATATGAAGAGATAATTTAAGATTTATGGGTCTTCAAGAGAAATATGATGAAACAAATACATATATTACCATACATTACCATACATACCATACATTAGGAAATATTGCAGGAAAGTTGGCCAGAAATATTATAAAAAGAGAAAATTCAGTTTCATAGAATCCAGAAGAACCAACAGAGAGAAATTGCAAATTTTGCTTTATTAAACTTTAGAATTTAATATAATATTAAACGGTAAATGTCTCAGAAAGCCAAAAGAAAACACTTATTTCACTTATAAAAAATCAGTCAGAACCATGAGTATTCTCAGTTGCCAAAAAAGGAAGGAAAGAAAGAAAGAAAAGAATGGGATATGTTTTTTCCAAAAAGCAAATGAAATTAGTTTGGAACATAACAACATAATTTTGCCAAGTTAACTTAATTATTAATATAAAAGATGAACTTTTAGGAAAAAGGAAGAATTAAAATCCATACTTCAGAACAATTCAGAGGTAAATAGGAAATTTGACATGCAAGCTCATAAAACAAAAGAAAAATAGAAAGATAAGCAGGTAAATTTAGGAAGAAAAGACTAAGCAATGAGATCAATGTTTTTATGCAACTAAGGAGTAAATAAGATCAGAGCTATAATTAGGAATTCTGACATCTGGGGCAAAGCAGTGGGTGGAAAGCAGACAGGTAGGAACCTAAAGAGACACCATGAACCCAGATATGATCATGGAGTGGTGTGTGTCAAAACTGGGGAGGAACTCATTTGTGATGTTTGAAGGCCTTGAAATCCCATTTCTAGGGTGTGCTGCCCTTTATCTTTATTGTGCCACATTCTGCATTCCTATAAGCTACTTGTGGTTGAATATAATCATACCAACAAGGAATGACTTGTTTCTGAGGGAATTCAACTTCTGTATCCCTGGCGATAATTTTTGAGAACTCTTAGCACCCCAACCACAAGAGGGAGTGGAGAAAGAAGGCATAGTAATATCTCTTTTGATTTTGGAATTAGTTGTCACAATGGATGGTGAGTCACCAGCCCTGGGATGGGTGATCAGTGGTTCAGATAGTGACTGGGTTGAGGTAAAGGAGTTGGGACAGTTGTTGGTTCAGGGCCAATGGCACAAGAGTGGTTTGGAGCTAGTGGTAGCTGGGAAGATGTGTCGAATAAAGTCATAGATGGCAGTTCATCGAATATGTAGACCTCATGAAGTAATTATGGGCAGGGCCTGGTGGTGTTGATTATATTAATAGACAGAAAAAATATTTGATAAAAACATCATTTATTTTTGTTAAAAATTTAGAAAAAACCATAGAGTTAGAAAGGGCCCTGCTTAAAAATGATTAAAAGTCTGGTTTCAAAAGAGTTAGCATTATTTTCATTGGAAAAATGCTGGAAGTTTTCCTAGTAAATTCAGAGTAAAATAAAGATGCCCAATCCCTTCATTGTTATGTGATATGGTACTAAAAAAGGTAGCTGTAGCAATAAGACAAGAGAAAGTCAGGAAAAGACTAAACATTGGCAAAGAGAAGAAGCAAAATTATCCCTATTTGCAGATGATATGATGGCTTGTTTAGAAAATCTCAGAGAATCAGTGAAGAAACTACCAAGATGATTAATAATTACAGCAAAAAAAAAGCAGCAAGATACAAAATAAATGCACAAAAATTACAAGCATTTCTTTATATTACTAACAAAATCAAGGAGAAAAAGATATTAAAATTCATTCCAAATAAAACTTCAAAACACAAAAAATAGGCAATTAACTTATCAAAATAAATTTAGCTGAGAAGTCACAATATTAAATCCTCTTTATAGAACTAAAGAAGACTTGAGTAATGGAAGAGATATTCATTATTCATAGCTGGACCACACCAATATAATAAAAATGATAATATTACCTAAATTTTATAGATTTAATATTATATTAATAAAACTACCAAGGGATTTTAGTTTATTGAATCAGACAAAATAATAATAAAATTTGTCTGGAGGAGCAAAAGGTCAAGCATTTTAAGGGAAATAATTAAAAACAAAGTGGAAATTGAGGGGGCCTGGCATGATCAGATTCGAAACTATATTTTAAAAGAAGTATAATAAAAATTATTTGTTACTGGCTAAAGTAGAAAAGTTGGTCAGTAGACTAGACTAGACAAATAAGAAATAGAAACAAATGAAAACTGTGTTCAATATACACAAGAAAGAACAAAAACTACTAGAAGCCTTCTCCACTGACAAGAATAACTGGAAAAACAGTAAGCCACTTTGCAGAAAAATATATTTAATATATCTTACAGCATATATCACTATAAATTGCAAATACAAAAGTGAATAAAATACTAAAAAACAGAAAAAAGAGAACAGGAGATATCTTTTGCTACTATGGTTTAAGCAAGAATTCATAACCAACTGAGGGATGAAAGACATTTTTTGTTGTTATTATGTCTAACTCTTTGTGACCCCATTTGAGGTTTTCTTGGCAAAGATACTGAAGTGTTTTTCCATCTCTTCTACCTCATTTTACAGATGAGGAAACTGAGGCAAACAGGGTTAAGTGACTTGCCCAGGATCACACAGCTAGTAAGTGTCTGAGGCCAGATTTGAACTCAGGGAGGGACTTCAAGTAGAGCACTCTATCCACTTTGCCACCTAGCTGCCACATAAAAGACATTCCAAAAGACTAAATAATTTTGATTATAGAAAAAAATTTAAAAGTTTTTGCACACTTCAAATCAGTGCAGCTATTGAATTTCAAGAAGGAGAGTTGCAACACTGAAAAAAATCTTTGTATCAAATATCTTTGATAAAAATTTGATATCCAAATTCATAGGAAATTGACACAGACATAAACCTAAAGACATTCCTCAGCAGATAAATGGTTATATGATATAAAAGTTTTAAAAAATGAAACAAAGCCTATCAACAGTTATTTAAAATGCTTCAAATGCATTTTCCTAAATATACTGTGTACGTATATTCCAAAAATATTCTGAATGCATGAGAAATATGAAAGAAAACAACTCTGGGGCATTACTTCACACCTATCAAATTGACGAAGATGATAGAAGATGAAAATAGTTACTATTGGAATGACTGCTGGAAGATAGGAATGCAACTACATTGTTGTTAAAAGTGAGAAATGGTCCTGCCATACTGGAAAAAAGCAATTGGGATTATTTAAAAAAAATAACTGGAGGCGGAGCCAATATGGTGGCGTAGCAGCAGCAACATATCGCAGCTCTCACATAGCCACCCCAAAATACCCATAAAATAGGACTCTAAACCAATCCTAGAACTCCAAAACGCACATAAAGATACTTCCCACTAAAGTCAGCTCGGCTACAAGGAACCATATTAGCACTGCGAATCGAAACCAGCCTGGCCTGAAGCCGCTGCTGAGCCCCGGGGGCCGCCAGACGAGAGCGGTGAGCAGATTAGTGGCAGTTGCGAGCACTGTTGAGAACTAGGTCAGTGGAGCCTGCGAAATTAGGAGAGTAAAGCAGTCCAGCCAAAAGGCCTCCAGAGCGGAAAAGCGAAAGGCAGAGGTTTTGCACCCGCCTCCACGTTGCAGCTTCCCGCCAGCGGCCTGCAGACAGCAGGGGGACTAAGTGATTGTTCTGAAGCCAGTGCTCTTGCATTGAGCAGCCTGGATCCGGATCGCCGTCTTGGGCCTCTGTCTTGGAGTCTTCATTATCCTGTGAGCTGGAAGTAAGTAGGAAGGGTCCCAGCACCTTCCTGAGAGTTACGGCAGCCGGGAGGACCCCAGCGATTTGGGACAGAGCTTTCCCTTCTGGAAGCAGAGCCCCACAGAGATTTAAAAAAAAAAATCACGGACTGACCAACCATGAGTAAGAATAAGCATAAGAAGCAAAATAAGAACTGCAACCAAACCCTAGATTCCTTCTTTGGGGAAAAGAAAGATCATGGGAGAGAGAGGGAGGAGGAGAGCGCAGCCAGAGCGCCCCCAACAGGGGCCTCCAATAAACATGAAGAATGCCTTAAAGCTAGAGATGAGCTGAAGAAGGATTTTGAAAACCAAACAAGGGAAGTGGAAGAAAAATTGGGAAGAGAAAT
>CM053581.1:284528418-284594764 GCA_028627135.1 Pseudochirops cupreus
GGAGAGAATAGACTGGGGGAGGGAGGACACACTGGGATGGCTGTTTTGGGGCGGTGGGTAGGGGAAAGAAGGGGAGAACATATGTAACTCAAAATCTTGTGGAAATGAATGATGCAAACTAAAATTAAAAAAAAAAAGAAAAATAACTAAGCTGTTCATGTCCTTTTATCTAGGAATTTCTACTAGACACATACTAGGCAGAGATAGTTAATGATGTCTCAGAGGCAGTTGGAGTTGTGAGATTGGAAGTCAGCAGAGAGCTTGAGGCAGGAAAGGTAGATTTGAGAATCATCAGCGTGGAGATAGTAATTAAATCCATGGGAGCTGATGTGAGTGAAGTAGCATGGAGAAAAAGACTCCAGACAGAACCCTGTGGGACATCTAGGGTTAGAGTGCTGGATGAGAATCCAGCAAAGGAGACTGAGAAGGAGGAACCAGTTAGGTAAGAGGAAAACCAGGAGACAGTGGTGTCCCAAAAACCTAGTGAGAATATCAACAAGTTGGAAAAGGTGATCAACAGTGTCAAAGGCTGGAGAACATAGGAAGACTTGTGTAAACTGATGTAATATAAGCAAAACCAGGAGAACAATAGATATAATTAAAATAATATAAATGAAAACAGTAGGAATTTAGAACAAATACAACAAATAATAATGTTGAAGCATATTGCCTTCTAGGTAGAGAGATTGTGGACCATGAATGTATGGTGTTACATACTCTTCTCAGTTGCAATTCTTGTATGTGGAAGTGAATATAATGTAAAAATTTAAATGTATTAATAAAACTTTTTTAAATGAAAGAAAATCTTCAAGATAAAAACAAATAAGAAAAAGAATTATAAAAAGCAAAGGAGAATTTTACCCATGTCAGGCAGTTAAAAGGTAGAATAATGTGACACAGAAGAAAAAGAAAAAAGTTCATAATAACGAAAAAGGGAAATTTGAAGAAAAAAAGAAAAAGAGAAAAAGAAGGCCCACTGACTACTTATAGTTAAGTAGTAGATATGGAAACTCTGTCTGTCATATACTTGATCTGAGGAGGAAGCAACTCCTTGTGCCCCTGGGAAAAATTATATGGGTCTATAGGTATCATCAAAAGACTTAACATTCAGTAAGGATCAGAGGAAGTAGAGACATGTAGTTGTGACCGTTTATTCCTGGTGACTTCTTGCTAAAGGGGGTACTAAGGTGGTGGTTTATTTACCTAAGATTAAGAAAAGAGAAGTCTACTTGTTTATGCAGCATGTATTCAATGCTTGATAGAAGACTGCCTGAGACATGTCAAACCTCATAACTACTACCTACATCTGGCAATGCAGATAAATAGAAATGATACTCCCAGAAACGATCTAGAAGGCATTGCTGAGCATTATGAAGTCAAAGTCTGACAAGAACTTGAAGACCTTAGGAAACATGAGGCATTTCCAACACTGCTGCCCATTGAAGGCAAGGGCTTCAAAAAAAGGCAAATGTGAGAAATGAACAACTGGTTTAGAAAATGTAATCTGACAATAAGATTTAAAATTCTGGGCCATGGCTTAAAATATAAGAATGATGTACTGTAGGTCAGGGATGGAATGTATTCAACAAGAGCTGGTGAAAATGCATTGTCTGGTCTTGCAAATCTAATCAAAAGGGCTTCAAAGTGAGGAAGAAGGGAGAGAGAGAAAATTGTCTATGAATATCTATTCATCTAGATACCCCTAGCTACAATGGAGGAAGAACAATCGAAATAAATAACATCAGTATTAAATATCAATGCCTGATAAGACAAAATTCAAGAAATAATATAGCAATAAAATCCATGCTTTCAGATTTCTACACATAAATGTATAAAGAATGGGAAATAAGCAAGGTTTTACATATGTACATATAGGAATATATATATGTAATATATACTACATATATGGATATATATGTAATACATATAAAATGAGAAGGAGTGGAAAGGTTATACTTTGCTTTCTCCTGCCAACTGCTATTAAGGAATGGAAAGGATATATTTTGTTCTCTACTGCTACTTGTTGCTAAAAAAGTGAAAAAAGAGGTAATAGAAGATATTTCTCTGACTTACCATCTGTTGTTGCTAAGAGGTAGAGAAGAAAAATGCTGCAAGGAAACAGAGTTGGAGAGGTTTTTGCCAGTATTAAGATAAGGGTGTCTGCTTTTTCCTAAAAGAGCATAACACTACTTCAGCTAAAGGTATTATCTAAGCCTAAAGCTGAAAGTGATGGATACTACAGTTGCTTTTGAGGATCAAGTCAAGCAGAAAAAAAAGAATAGGATAGAAACAAACCATCAGAAAAACAGCACAGTAGATTTACTCATCCATTTGAGATATTGTAGCTAGTGAGGTATTATTCTACCAGCAAGGATCCTCACCTCAGCAGTCAAAGCATTTGTTCAACAGGGAAGCTACACTGATCAAGAAACTTTTATGAATGGTTCCTGAGATATAAAGAGGACATGAAAGTTTACAGCTCTAGAGTTGTGAGTTACCCTGGACACTTGTATTCCCTACACATGTGCTTTACTACCTTGGGACTTCAAGTGTTTACCTATTCTCCCCACAGATACTACACGCTTTGGCAGGAGAGTATGATCCAATTTTATGGGTAGAATGTTATGTATTTTTTCTTTGAAGTTTAAATAAATGTTTGGTTAATGTTAATTGAGTATTAATAGCTGGTTTATTAATGGAAAATATACCAGTGAGGGGCTCATGAGCTACAGTGTAATTAGGAATGTTCATTCATAGTGGTTACTCCTAGGATCCTGAGAATATTCAAGGTAGTAGCTATCTTCTCTCTGAGGAAACCCCCATTTACCATCATGGAGCCAGGTTGGGGGAAACCACAGAGAGAATAAATTAAATGATCCTGAGAAAGATGGGTCCATTGGGAAGAAGAGAGGGTCCAGGAGCACCATTGTGGATTGGGCACAACTCTGGGCAAGCAGACACTTCAAAAACAAAGAAATGATAGAAATCAATTGAGGAATAGTTCATTTGGAATATTGGCTGCCTGGTGTGCTGATGAGACAGAGCAAAATAGGCTTCTCTCCTCTTTATGGCTCTTCTCTCTGGGAGAGAGAGAAAACAGGAAGTGGATGTTTAGACCGTTAAAAGAGGGATATTCAACCTCTAGGGATGGAGAAGGGAAAAGGAAGGTGTTGGGGGCCTTGGTGTGCATGGCTCACTAGTCCACTTCACTGGCTCCAGCTTTCATTTGTTCCTGACCTTGTCTAGTCCACAACACTGCAGCTCTGGTCCTGGCTGTTCCTGGGGCTCTGGGACTGCTTTTTGTTTTTATTCTCAGTATTGCCCCCAGGCATAACATTTCGCTTGTCTTACCTTCCCTTATGGTCTCTCTCCTTTTCAGAAGTTCTCTGAAGTTCAGCATCATTGATATTTGGAAACTTTGGGTAAAAATGTCTGCTCAGCTGCTATAGTGACTTCGTGTATCTCATGTTCCCATGGCAATGCCATCAGAAGAAAAGCCAAGAATATGTACACATGAGAAGACAACCAGGATTAGAGGGAGTGGAAGCACGGTGAAAGCATTTGAGTAAAGATCAATGAAGAGACAAATAGAAGTGGGAGTGACCTTCAGAAGGTCAGAAGGAGTAAATAGATGAAGAGTTTGAGAAAAAGATCATCAGTCTGTCACATCAGTATGACACAGGGGATTGATTTCAATTACCTGGATATCTGCCATAGCTCCTTTTCTGTTCAAAGCCAAGTAATTTTTTTTTTGGCTTGCCTTAATAATAATTTAATTATTCAAAAGGTTGAGAAAGTAACAGACAGATTGATTGTTCTGCATATGATTCTGACCAACAACCAAGGAGGAACTGGTTGTCACAGGAGACATGGTAGGAACTTTGAAGGGAAATGAACACTGCATCTTAGAATATGAAATAGAGGACAGAAAAGCCAGCAATCTATCATACACCTTTGATTTTGGTAGTATAGGTTCAAAAAGTTCAGAGGAAGAATAGGCAGGTCCCCATAAAATTCTAAGAGGCAGTCTGCCCAGAAAGGATGGAACATCTTCTCAGGAGCAACATTCTGAAACACCCAAAGAGAAACAATTTATAATGATGAGTATAGTGAATACACCTCTCCCAGAGCCACCTCTACTCTATCTGCCTCTCAAGGTTCTAAGGTATCCTGAGAGATTATCTTCTCTATTATCATTGTTTGAGCCACTACTGTCTATGTTCTCTGAATTATTAGAGGCCAGTGACTAGAGCTCTAGTTCCAGTGTTAACCACTTAACATCAATTTACTTTGAAATTATAACAATAATAAATGTACAGACATTTCTTCCCAACACCTCAGGGTTAAACTCTTAACTTAATTCCTATCTAACATTGGTCCTACCAAGTTCGCATCCAAATGTGGCATTGATTGCAGGATGAGTCCTCAGCTCCACTTCCACTGGACTGTGTCCCAAAGGTTACTCTTGCAGCATTCTTTGTTCCTTGGGGCATTGATGCTGGGCTGACTGCAAACCCAAACACTGGAATGCTAGGACACTGGGAATTCTCCTGACCTTTCAAAACTTTCAGATGGATCCACTCCCTTCACCTAGAATGGAAAAAGAACAAAGGTAGAGGCCAAGGTCTGACGTCCATTTCTTAGGACTATATAGCTTTAACAGAGAGAAGGCCCCAAGGCTTCTCTTCTTCCAGCATTGCTTCTCACTGGATTCCATGAGTGAAAGAGTTAAAAGATCCTCCATGGTGATAGCCAAAGAGAAAATGGCTAAATGGTCTAGGCCAAAGCTGACAGCCTTTAAAGATACCCTGAGTTCTGTCTGTTGAATTGAAAGTCAATTGATAAAGGTTACTCATAACTACATTATTAGCAGACCACACCAGTTACAAAGTACCTACACATGCTCCCCAGCCTCTCCAATGCACATCATTATAACTCTTTCAGAAGTAGGTCCCTTAATCTCTCTGCATGGAGAGATGCCATTTGAGGATCTTTGTATGTACACCAAACACCCATTAGAAGACAAAAAAGGAGAGTTGCATAAAGAGACTGATGTGGCTTAAACTCATAAAAACAATTTAGATTCAGGATAGACTTTTGCAGAAGGTAGAAGTAAGGGCAGGTAATCATGGGATGGGATGGGCCTGTAAGAATAGCCCCAGGACTCCCTAAATTTCAGAATGCGCTAAGGTTGGCAAAGAATGAGGACAACAACAAAAAAGTCTTTTTAGCTCTCCTGAGAACAAGGAGAGCATCAAAGCAAGGACAAGACCACTGCTTAGGGTAGATGAGACAGGGATAATGGTTGAGGGACAGAAGGCAGAATTACTCAGCTCTTACCTTGTTTCTTTTTTCTCTGCTAAGGTTAATAATTTTGGGACTAGAAAAGACAAAGCAAAAATGGCTAATAGGGTTGTGTTTGTCCTTCATTTCTGAAGAGGACCATGGCATCAGGGAAATGGTGACATGACTTGTAGTTAACTTTGATCTGAGTGAGGGAGGGCTATGCAAGGTCACCAGCCTCACTTTCTCCTCCAGAACCATCTGGATCCAGTGACCTGATATTCATCAGGATGACTAGAGATGACCCAGGATGCAATGGGAGACCCTGACCCTTTTAGGCAAAAGCCTTTTTAGGTACTCACTTTGAGTGAGGTAACACCCATTCAATGAATAGGCCTCTTTAAGAAGTGAGACAAGGGATAGCCCCTGTAATTAGAAAAAAAAAATCAAGCTGGGAGGGGAAGGCCCTTAGACTTGCTGTTCCAAAGGGAAACGTTACCATTGACATTCACTCTAAGCCAGGAGGGACCAAAATACAGCCATTAAGTGGAACTTGGAAGGGACCTATTGTGGTCCAATCTATGAGTTTTAGAGTGAACTGGGTTTAAGAAAAAAGAAAGAAAGAAAAAAAGAGAAAGAAAGAAAGAAAGAAAGAAAGAAAGAAAGAAGGAAAAAAGGAAGGAAGGAAGGAACCTAGTCAGTAAACCCCAATTTAAGTGGGTAGCTTCTGGTCGTCAAAATTTACCTTCCTTGGGATGGCTAGGTGGTGCAGTGAATAGAGCACTGGCCCTGGAGTCAGGAGGATCTGAGTTCAAATCCAACCTCTGTATCAGCAATGCAGTATTCAATGCCTACAATAACTATAAATATGCTGATATAGTTATTAATCACAAAATGTAATAGGCTCTCTACATAAGAAATATAGCTAGAGCATTCAACTCCCAGAAAACTGAATCCCAAAACCAGAAAGTCAGAGTCAACACAGTAGTTATGAAGTAGGCACATGTAGTTATGGTAGTAAATACCCACCTTCTCAATCCTTCAAAACAGGACAGGCTACCTCAGGCAAAGATCCTCCTCTCCTCACTCATGACAACTGCTCAGCATCCAGGCAGCTTGCTCCCAGCAGCTCTGGACCCCCGCAGTTCTCGTCCCAGGCAGTCCTCAGCAGGAGTCCTCAGCAGAAATTCTGGCTGGCTCAAAGAAAAATGAGTTCGCACCACAACGCAGCAGCTGCCTCTGCCGCCGCTTCCAGTCAGCACTGCACGGAGACTAGCTTGGTTCCGGCGTTCTCTTGCTCCACCCCTTCCTGCTACATCAGCAAGTTCAAGGGGCATGGAAGATCTTCAAATCCCAGTATCGTTACAACCTCAGACACTTTAACCCTTACTAGCCATGTGTCCATGGGCAAGTCACTTAACCCCAATTGCCCTGCCTTCCCCCCCTCCAAAAAAAAGCAAAAAAAAAACTCTACCTTCCTTTGGAGAGGAGAAGGAGGAGAGGGAGAGGGAGGAGGAGAGGGAGAGGGAGAGGGAGAGGGAGAAGGAGAGGGAGAGGGAGAGGGAGAAGGAGAGGGAGAGGGAGAGGGAGAGGGAGAGAAGAAGGAAGAGCGAGGGGAAGAGAGTACAAACTGAGTTACCCAACTAGCTGGGTCCCCATTCAGGCAGCTCAATCTAGTCATAGATTGTGTTTGTCTTTTTCGAAGAGGCTGGGGTCTTCCATTGCATCCTGGGTCATCTCCAGGCATCCTGATGAATTTTGGGTCACTGGATCCAGATGACTCTGGAGGAGAAAGTGAGGCTGGTGACTTTGCACAGTCCTCCCTCATGCAAATCAAAGTCAACTACAAGTCATGTCATCATTTTCCTGATGCCGTGGTCCTCTTTGAAAATGAAGGACAAACACAACTTGTGAGTAGATCCAGCTGCCTGAATGGGTACCTAGTTGGTTGAGTAACTCAGCTCTCCCTCTCCCTCTTGACTCCAGGCTTGGCACTTTATGCAGTATACCATCTCCATGTCTCATCTCCCTCTCTCTTTCCCTCTCCTTCTCTCTCCAAAGGAAGGCAAATTTTGATGGCCAGAAGCTGCCCACTTAACTTGGGGTTTACTGGCTAGGTGTTTCCTTCCCTACTTCCTTCCTTCCTTCCTTTCTTGCTTGCTTTCTTGCTTTCTTTTCCTTAAACCCAGTTCACTCTGAAGCCCATAGATTGGACCACCATAGATCCCTGCCCAAATTGAAGGCCCACTGTATGAAAAGCATTGGCAGATTTGCTTTACTGAGCCACTGTCAGCGATCATATGAGAGAGGTGAAGAGCAACTGTCCTGATTTTCAAAAAATAGAAGATAATGGAGTCTGTGAATGACAGTGAGTTTTGAATTGGATTCTGGGGAGAATATGCTAACATATTAAGGAGATAGTTATTGAACATCTAGAAAGGAAGTGGTGATCACAAAGAGCTAATAAGGCTATATCAGAGACAGGTCAGAGCAGACTAACTTAATTTCCTTTTTTTTTTTTTTAAATAGGCCTTCTAGACTGATAGATCAGGGGAATGTGGTAGAGTTGACCCAGATTGTAGCAAAGTACTTGACAAAATGTCTCATGCTATTAATGTTGAAAATACGGAGAATTGTGGGTTAGATGATAGTATATTTAGGTGGGCTCAGAGCTGGTTGGATAATAAACCCCCAAAGTAGTCATTAACAGTTCAATGTCAACTTAGGAGGAAATTTCTAGTAGAGTGTCCTAGGGATTTGATCTTGGCCCTGTGGTATTTAAAATGCTTATTAATGAATTGGTTAAAATTAATGAAAAGCATCCATTAAGTACTTATTATTTGCTAGTTACCAGAGATACAAAGATAAAAGGGAAATCATCTCTGTCTTCAAGGAACTTATATTCTATTGGAATATATGACAGAGGACAACACCTACACACATAGACAAATCCAAAATATTTTCAAAGTAAACAGATGGCATGCTTATCAAGTTTGTAGACAACAAAAAGCTAGGAGGAATATCTGACATGTTGGATAACAGAGCTAAGATTCAAAAGGGGGGAGGTAACAAGCATTTATTAAGCACCTGCTGTGTGCCAGGTACCATGCTAAGTGTTTTTTGAATATTGTCTCTGTTGATCCTCACAATGGATTTGGGAAGAAGATGCTATTATTTTATTTTTAAAATTTTTTAGCTTTTTTTTTTGGAGGGCAATTGGGGTTAAGTGACTTGCCCAAAGTCACATGGCTAGTAAGTGTGTCAAGTGTCTGAGGCTGGATTTGAACTCAGGTCCTCCTGACTCCAGGGCCAGTGCTCTATTCACTGTGCCACCTAGCCACCCCAGAAGATGCTATTATTATCTCCATGTTACAGTTGAAGAAACAGAGGTAAACTGAGGTTAAGTGATTTGCTCAGACAGCTAGTGTCTGAGGCAGAATTTGAACTCAGGTTTTTTTGACTCCAGGCTTGGCATTTTATGCAGTATATCATCTCCATGTCTCATCTAACAATGTGAGGAAGTTACAAAGAGGTCGATTAAATCTTGGTGTAAGGGAAAACACTTGAGAGCTGTCTAAAAGTGGAATGATCTTCATTGGAGGGGAGGAGTTTTCTCTGTCTGAATATCTTTGATCAAAAAGCCTCGTTCAGTTGGGAATTGGATTAGACAGTATCTATAATGTGTATAGTCCTTTCTGGTTCTGATGTTCTGCGGTTCTGTGAGTAGAGAAAAAAAAAAGAAAGAAAAGAAAAAGAAAAAAAAGTAAAAGCTATACTGGATCATAGAGTATGCTGAGGAATTAAGGTGCAAGAATACTGGAAAGATAAAAAAAGGGTCAGCCAAGTTTATGAAAGGCTTTAAAAGTCAAACAGAGGATTTTATATTTGATTTTGGAGGTCGTAGGGAGCTACTGACGTTTACTTGTGTTTGTGTGTGTGTGTGTGTGTGTGTGTGTGTGTGTGTGTGTGTGTGTGTGTGTAAGATGCTATTTTCCCATATATCCGTAGGAAATCTACCTCTGTAGATGTAATTCCCCCTCTTTGTTGCCCCTCCTCGGTCTGATCAAAACAAGCATAATCTCTCTTCTTCATGACAACTATTTACACACTTGAATTCAGTGTTTTCACTGTCTTCTCTAGGCTAAACATCCACAGTACCTTCAATTGACATAGCTTTGAATGCTTTCGCAATCTTGGTTATCCTTCTCTGCATGTGCTTCTAATTTTCAGTCTCTTTTTTTGTTTCTTAATTTCAAAATATTACATTATCTTTTAAAATTACATGTAAAAACAATTTTTAACATTCATTTAAAAAAATTCCAAGTTCTCAATTCCCTTCTTCTCTGCCTCCTTGAGAAGGCAAACAATTTGATATGGCTTATACATGTGCAGTCATGCAAAGTATATTTCCATATTAGACATATTGTAAAAGAAAACACAGACCCAAAACCAACCAAAGAAAAAAACCTCCCAAGAAAAATAGAGTTTAAAAAGTAAGCTTCAATCTGGATCTGGACTCCATCAGTTCTTCCCCTGGAGGTGGATAGCGTTTTTCATCATAAGTCCTTTGGAATTGTCTTGGATCATTGTATTGCTGAGAATAGTTAAGTCATTCACAGTTGATCATCACATAATATTGCTGTTACTATGTACAATGTTCTTCTGATTCTGCTCACTTGACTTTGCATCAGTTTATATAAGTCTTCTCAGGTTTTTCTGAAATGATCATGCTCATTATTTCTTATAGCACAGTGGTATTCCATCACAATCATATAACACAACTTGTATAGCCATTCCGTAATTGACGGGCATTCCTTCAATGTCCAATTCTTAGCCATCACAAAAAGAGCTACTATAAGTATTTTTGTACATAAAGATCCTTTTCCTTTTCCTTTGCTCTCTTTGAAATATAGATCTAGCAGTGGTATTGCTGGGTCAAAGGGTGTGAACAGTTTTATAGCTCTTTGGACATAGTTTCATGCTGTCCAGAATTGTTGGATCAGTTCACAACTCTACCAACAGTGCATTAGTGTTCCAATTTTTCCACATTCTCTCCATTTGTCATTTTCCTTTTCTGTCATATTAGCCAATCTGATAGGTGTGAGGTGATACCTCAGAGCTGTTTCGATTTGCATTTCTCTAATCAAGTGACTTAGAGCATTTTTTCATATGACTATAAATGGCTTTGATTTTTTCTTCTGAACATTTCCTATTCATATCTTTTGACCATTATCAATTGGGGAATGACTCATATTCTTTTTTTTAAATTTGATTTGTTTATTTGCTTTTAGTTTACAAGATTCAGTTCCATAATCTCTTGAGTTTCAAGTTTTCTCCTCTCCCCCTCCCCCCACCATGGCGGCATGTAATCAAGTATTGGATCTGCAAATATTTTCAAATTGGACATTAATCTGGTTGTGTAGAAGGGTTGTAACCAATGGAGCAAACAATGGGAAAAAAGAAAGAGAACCAAACATGAAAAAGAATGATAGCATGTAGATTGCTTCAGTCTCCATTTAAACTTTGTCCTTTCTGGATCTTTCTCTGAATGTAGATATCTCCTTCCATCCTGAGACTTGTGGAGTTGTCTTATAACTATGTGTTGCTGAGAAGAGGAATGACTCATATTCTTATAAATTTGCCTCAGTTCACTACATATTTGAGAAACAAGGCCTTTATCAGAAATACAATACAAAATCTTTTTCTTCATTTTCCTTTTTACCTTCTAACCTTGGCTGCATTGGTTTTGTTTGTGTGAAATCTTTTAATTAAATGTAATTAAAATGATCTATTTTACATCTTGTAATGCTCTCTATCTCATCTGGTCATAAATTCTTCCATTATTCATTGATCTGACAGGTAAAATATTCCCTGCTCCCCTAATTTGTTTATGATATCACACTTTATGTCTAAACATTTACCCATTTTCACCTTGTCTTGGCGTATGGTATGAGATGTTGGTCTACACCTAGTTTCTACTACACGGCTTTCCAGTTTTTCCAGCAATCTTTGTCAAATAGTGCATTCTTATCCCCAAAATTTGGATCTTTGCATTTATCAAAGACTAGATGACTGTGGTCATTCGCTGCTGTGTATTGTGTACCCAATCTGTTCCGCTGGTCCACCACTCTATCTCTTAACCAGTACCAGACTGTTTTGATGAGATCTGGTACTGTGAGGCCTCTTCCTTCACTTATTTTTTCATTGATTTCCTTGATATCCTTGACCTTTCATTCTTCCAGATGAATTTTGTTATTTTTTCTAGTTCTATAAAGTGAGTTTTTGGTAGTTTAACTGGTATGACACTGAATAAGTAAACTAATTTAGGAAAATTATCATTGTATTGGCTCAGGCTCCCATGAGCAATTAATATTTCTCCAGTTGTTTAGATCTGATTTTATTCATGTGAAAAGTGTTTGGTAATTGTGTTCATATAGTTTCTGGGTTTGTCTTGGCACATAGACTCCCAAGTATTTTACTCAGTGACTCCTTCAAATAATGTACCTAGAATTGCATCCAATACCTCTGATGGGGAGAGGCCAAGACAAAAATGAGTGGGATGTTCTCCTTCATCCTGGACTCTATATGTTTCTGAATATAGCCCAAATGGAGCCAACTTTTGGATCATACAATACTAAAACTTACAGATGATTGGGACCTTTGAGATCACCAAGTCCAATCATTTAATTTTACCAATGAGTAGATTGAGATGGGGTGGCTTGCTCAAGGTTGAACAGGGAGGAGGCAGCAGAATCTGGATTTGAAATTAAGTCCTCTGTCTCAAAATCTAGTGGCAGCTCCATGCTCATGCAATGCAGCTTTTTTGGTTTCTAAGTATCACTCAAGTCAGTTTAATTAATAAACATGTGTTAGAGGCCTATTGTGTGGGAAGCTTTGTGATAAATCTTTGGGATGCAGAAGGTTTTGAATGGGAAGATACTTTAGAACTAATCTATTGTCATTTCCTCTTTTTATAGCAGGGGAAACCAAGGCTCAGATTAGGGAAATGACTTTTTCAAGATCACACAGAGGAAGGATTCTCTGTGGTTCTCTGACTCCAAATCCAATGTCTCTTTCCATCATAACACAGTACTTTGGTAAAATGGAAGTTTATTCTGACTTTTTAAGGCATTCTTCTCCTCATTGGCTTTTTGGGCCTCTTTTGTCATTTGAGTTAATCTATTTTTTAAGGTGTTAATTTCTTTATTCAGGTTGTTGACTCTCTTTTTGTGATTTTCTTGCATCATTCTTATTTCTCTTCCCAGTTTTTCTTCCACTTCTCTCATTTGGTTTTCAAAATCTTTCTTCAGCTGATCTCTAGCTTTTTGGCAATCTTCATATTTCTTGGAAGCTTTTGGTGTGGGAGTTCTGACTGCATTGTCTTCCTCCCTTTCCCTGCTTTGTTCCTTCTTTTCCCTGAAGAAGGAATCTAAAGTTTGGTTGCTGTTCTTACTTTGCTTCCTATGCTTATTCATGGCCGCCATTCAATTTTTTTTTTTTTTAGTTCTGTGGAACTCTGCTTCCAGAGGGAACAGCTCTGTCCCAAATCACTGGAGTTTTCCCAGCTGCCAGGGCTTTTAGGAGGCTGCTGGGTCCCTCCCCAACTCCAGCTCACTGAAAAAAAAACCCCAGGACTACCACCCAAGACCGTGATCTGGATCTAGGCCTCAACACAAGAGCACTTGGCCTCTGAACGATCGCTCAGCCCCCCTGCTGTCTGCAGGCCGGGAGCTCTGAAGTGGCAATGTGGAGGCGGGTGCAGAACCTACGCTTCCCGCTTCTTTGCCCTGGAGGTGGCTTGGCTGGACCCACTTTTCTTCCCCAGTTTTCAGCCAAGTTCCACTAACCTTAGTCCTTTTTTCTTATGGCTTGATAATTCTGGATACTGCCACAGCTGCTGCAGATCCGCTCTCCTGAAGCTCTAGCCACCCCTGGGGCAAAAGTCGCTGTTTCAGGCTGGGCTGGTTTCTGCTCTCAGAGTTGAAATGGTCACTTTGAGCTGAGCTGCCTTCAGCAGGAAATATATCTGTGTGCATTTTAGAGCCCTAGAATTTGTTTAGAGTCATATTTTTTGGGCATTTGATGTGGCTGTGTCGGAGCTGCGATTTCTTGCTGCTCCTATGCCACCATCTTGGCTCCGCCCCCTGGAAGTTTATTCTGATTAAGGATTATTCCATTCTTCTGTCTTTGTTTCCCTAGGGCCCGGCTCATAGTAGATGCTTAATAAATACCATTTATTCATATGGAAGAGTGATTAAACTTTCTTTGCCTTTACCTTCAGGATGAAATGCAACGAGTAGAACTTGTAGGGAGGATGATTTTGTTACAATGTGCAAACCCAACCTAAATAGCCCCCTCTCAAAGACATTTTAAAACAATGATTCTATCCCTTTAATAAGATCTCAGAGAATTGGAAAGACATTCTAATACCGAGAGCTGTTCTAAAGTAGAATAAGGAGGCAGTGAGTGCCTCATCATTTAGGAGATCTTTAAACAGAGGACAGCTTGTCAGGGATACCAGGAAGTGGATTTTCCAGCACTGAGTCCATGTTGGTCTAGCATGCTCTCTGAAGTCTTTCTTGGCCTTGAGATTCTAGAATTCTTTTCATCTTTTAGGTGGTTTTTTTTTTTATATCGTTGTTGGACTTAAGAGTCTATATCTACCTTGGGCTATGAGTTGGGGGCCATTTTGCTATTGAACCCCGTGAACCCCTGAGGATAGGAAAATCAAAGTGAAGTAGAAAAGGGTCCTCAATTTGGAGCCAGATGACTTGGGTTTGTATCCTACCCTTACTACTTACTATGTGACCTTTGTGACTTTGGGCAAATTTCTCTCTGCAGGTCTCAGTTTCTTCATCTATAAAATGAGGGGGTTGGATTCAGTTATCTGTAGGCCTCCTTGCCACTCTAAAGCCTGTGAAATCATGCTGCACAAACTCAGGAAAGCACCCAGGACACCCAGACAATGTGAAGAGGCAGTCATGGGCAACCCCAACAGTCTCATTTTCTTGGATGGAAACACTGTGGGATCAGCACATATTTCATTGTGCTGTGTGGGGCTCAGCAAAGTCACTCAGAAGTGAGATAAGTGAAGCTGAGCTGGGCAGGACAGGATACAACATGAGGAATCAGAAAGGGCCCTGAATGGGGAGCCAGAATACCAGGATCAGAGCACCAGTTTTTCCTCTTACCAGTTAGTTGTATGATGCTGGTTGGCCCGACCATGCATCCCCTATTTGAGCTTTGGTTAACTCCTCTTTCAGTTGTTACCTATTTCTTAATGAATAAAGTCCATGCCATTCAAGACCTTTTCTCCCTGCCTTTTCTTATATTTCCCTCCATGTACTCTCTGATCCAGGCAAACTGGACTATATTTTGTTTCCCCTACAAACTCCAGCTCATGGGATTTTTGATGTGGAGGGGGACCTTAAAGCTCAACTAGTCCCAATTCATTGTTTGATAGATGAAATGACTTGCTCCAAATCACAGAGGCAGCAATAGGTAGACAGACCTGGGATTCAAACCTAGGCCTTCTGCAATTAAGCCTAGGGTGATCTTCAGGCTGTTACATTAACAAACAGGGCTACTCTCTGCTCTGGCAGCTAGGTGGCACCAGAGTGCACAGAGATCCAGGCCTGGAGTTGGGAAGACTAATTTTCTTGAGTTCAAATTTGACCTCAGACACTTACTAGCTGTGTGACCCTGGGCAAGTCACTTAGCCCTGTTTGCCTCAGTTTCTTCATCTATAAAATCAACTAGAAAAGGAAATGGCAAACTAGTCCCAGTATCTTTGCCAAGAAGGACCCAAATGGGGTCATGAAGAGTCGGACACAACTGAAACAACAGAACAAGAAGTGCTCTGGAAAAATCCTTGTGAATTTTCTGGCTCCGGGCCTTTGTTTATGCTGTTCCTTATTCCTGAAGTTTGCTCTTCCCTCTCCCTTTGCATCTATTGCTTTCCTGCCCATGTCTTAAAGCCCACGTGGAATGCTCTTCTTTCCAGGAAGCCTTTCCTGATCCTCCTGGGTCAGTAATCGGTCTCACAAGTACATTTCATCTTCACCTGTCCATGCACTTCTCATGTAATACTGAGTACTATGACTCTATCCCCCTTCCTGCATTGAAAGCACTGTGAAGTCAGGAAGTATGTCTTATCTAAATTTTGTACCACCTCCAGTGCCTACCATGGTATTCTGCTAGTCATGGGATGTATGCAGTAGGTGCTTAATAAATGTTTGTTGAATTGAATTGTTGAATTTGAATGTTAGGATATACTAGTTATCCTGCCTTGATCTTATTTTGTAGTTATGAAGAAAGGACTTTATGAAATCTTGAAATACTAGAGAAATGAGAGTTATTACTCTTATTAATCTTAAAAAGCTCATATTTCTCCAGAACTTTAATATTTAATTAAATAGCTAAGATTTAATTAAATAGCTAAGATTTATATAGCACTTTCTGTGTGCTAAGCAATTTATAATTATTATTTCAATTCCTCATTTCTCATATTCTCACAATAACCCTGGGGGGTAGGTGCTATTATTATTTCCAATTGAGGCAAACAGGGGCAAGTGACTTGCCCAGGGTCACACAGCTAGTGTCTGAGGCTGGATTTGAATTTAGGTCTTCCTGGCTCCAGGCCTGTACTCTATCCACTGAATCACCAGCACTTTCCTTACAATATCCTGTGCAAGTATTATTATTCTATTTTACAGAGAAGTAGACTGAGGCTCCAAGATATAAGGTGACTTTTCAAAGATTATTGTCCATTTGTTTCAGCTGTGTCTGACTCTTCATGACCCCAGCTGGGGTTTTCTTGTCAAAGATACTGGAATGGTTTGCCATTTCCTTCTCCAGCTCATTTTCCAGATGAGGAAACTGAGGCAAATAGGGTTAAGTGACTTTTCTAGGGTCACATGGTCGTAGTGTCTGAGGATGAATTTGAACTTAGATATTCCTAAACTCCAGACCTGGAGTTCTATCTATGTGCCACCTAGCTGCCCCCTACCCCATTAGATTATAAACTCCTTGAGGGTAGGGACTGTCTTTTTGTTAATTGTATCCTGAGCCCTTTGTTAGCGCATAGTAGGAGATTAATACTTGTTTATTGGATTGGATTGGATTGAGACCTGGGTTACACCTAATTTTCTCATTTACTGGCCAAGTGACCTGGACCAAATCCTTTAGAACCCATCCAGCCCAAGGTAAACTTGATACAGTCTCCTGGGGAGACGAGGGAACAGAGTAGGAGGCACATAGAAATTAGGGTCAGAAGGAGGGTGGTAGAGAGAAATTAAGGTTTCTTAGGTGCAGAGCCTAGTGCTGAGTTGGGAGAAAGGAAAGTGATTATGTAGATACTAGATGTCCAAGGGAATGGATCCAAGCAGAACCCTGATAAGGAAGGACTTTGTATCAGAAGAGATCTGTCAAGTTAGAAGTAGCACCTCTATATAGGAATTGTAAGGCTTCATGGGTCAACCTTCGGGTAATGACCTTGTTCCTTTGACCTTTCATAAGCACATTATTTTGTTCCTCTTGAATTCACTCAACCTGTAATTTGGATACTTTGTTTAGTAAATGTTTGTTGAATGAATGAATGAGGTTATAGTTCTTTAGTTTTGCCTCTGAAGCCATGAGCCTTGAGTATCAGGGCTGAGAGGAAGAGCCTGAGGAATCAAGGAAGCTGTGATTGAAAATTGAAAACTCTGAGAGATCTGAACGTCTAATTGGCATTTCGGGGACATCTGAGTAATGAGAAACAGCAGGAAAAAAACCAGAAAACTTCGGGTACCTGTGACTTTCTGGCCAAGAAGTGACACATTTTAAGGACTTAATAGTTAAGTGTCAGAAGGCATAGGGCCAGGTATGCGGGACTCTCTAATGCTGGGTTGATTTGAATTTAGGCAGTAAAACTTAATGAGTTCCAGCTGTTCCCACACTGAGCCCTCGCCCCACCTCTGTATCCAATTTCTTATCTCTTATAACTTTGTTCTGCCTATACTTCTATCTCCTTGAAAACAGGAACTGCTTAAATCTCAGAGAGCATCTGCCTCTAGCCAGGAGGCCTATGGGTATTAGATATGTTTATTGAGGAAGGACATAGGTGGAGGCCTAGCAGTTGCCTCACTTCTTGTCCTGTAAAGTAAGGGGGTTGGACTACATGGTCTCCAGGGTCCCTTTTCACTGGAGCATTCTGTGTTCCCAAGCTCTGACATGATATCTTTTTTTTTAATCCTAATCTGAGAAGTTATGTCCTATAGTTTAACTTTCTTCCCACCTTGGACATTTTGAATTTTAAGGTTCCTTCCAGTTCTGGTAGTGTTCCAAGATCCCTTCTAGTCCTGATAGTATTTGTTCTATGGACACCCTCAATTCTGATAGTAGTTGATACTTAAAGAAATTGATTCAGGCTATTCACTGGAAGGTCAAATACTGAAGTTGAAGCTTAAATACTTTGGCCACATAATGAGAAGATGAGACTCAACCCCAGTGTTGGGAAAGATTGAAGGCAAAAGGAAAAGGATGAGATGGATAGATAATGTCATGAAAGCAATGAACATGAGCGTGGACAGACAGATAGTGGAGGATAGAAGATCCTGGTGTGTTATGTTCCTGAGGTCATGAAGAGTCAGACTGAACAACAACAAATTCTGACATAGCACATTAGCCAGGTAGTATAGTGACTGGAGTGTTGGACCTAGAGTTAGGAAGATCTGAGTTCCAATCCTGCCTCAGACAGTTACTATCCTTGTGGCCCTGGGCAAGTCATTTAACCATTCTCTCTCTCTCTTTTTTTTTTTGAAAGGGGAAGGCAGGGCATTTGGGGTTAAGTGACTTGCCCAAGGTCACATGGCTAGTAAGTGTTAAGTGTCAAATTTGAACTCAGGTCCTCCTGACTCTAGGGCCAGTGCTCTATTCACTGCACCATCTAGCAACCCCATTTTAATCACTCTCAACCTCAGTTTCCTCATCTGTAAAAAGGGGACAGTAATAGCACTTATGTCACAGGGCTGGTTGTAAGTATCAAATGAGATAATGTGTCTGTAAGATCACTTTTCCAACCTTAAGGCTCTATATGAATGCCAGTCATTATTGTCTCTTCTAGCTCTGACATTCTGTGTTTCATGTTCCAAGGTTGCCTCTAGCTCTAACATTTTTTGTTCTATACTCTAAGGTCATTTGCAGCTTAATGTTTTCTATTTTCTATTATGATGACCCTTTTCTACCTGATATTCTCTGAGTTCCTTCTAGCCCTGATATTCTATATTCTATTTCCCAAGTTCCTCTCCCAGTTCTGACAATTTATGTTCTATGTAAATCATAATAATAATAGCTAACATTTACTTAGAGCTTACTATCTGCCAGGTCCTGTGCTAAGCACTTTGCAATAATCTCATTTGATCCTCATAATAACCCTGGGAAGATAGGTACTATTATTATGCCCATTTTAAGGATGAGAAAGCTGAGGCAAACAGAGGTTAAGTGGTGGTTATGTTTTAAAGTTCCTTCCAGTCTTGACAGTCTCCATTCTATTTCCTAAATTTCTTCCTAGCTCTGACATCCTATGTTTCAAGGTCCCTTCTAGCTCTGACATCCATGCTTGGTCCTTCTGTCCCTGAGCAGAGCTGGAGCTAGCAGGGGGAGCCCTGGATTTTGCACCATGCTTCCTCCCACTGGGGTTCTGGCTATGTTCCCTGCCCTACACCATGGCCTTCTCTGGTTTTCAGTTACTCAGCCTCTGGCTTTCATAACCTTCTTTTTGGGCAGCCTTCTGATGTCCTATTTTTACCTCCTGGCCTGGGTGATACACCACAGATCAGTGGGCTCAATAGAGGGAGAAGAGGAACATGTTTCAAGAAGAGAACATCTACAAAGCTGTCTGCTGCCCTCCCCCTCCAAAAAAAGAAGAAAAAGAAAAAGAAAAAAACTATTTATAAGAGGGGGTAATAATGCTTGTACTACATATCTCAGAGTGTGGTTGGGAAGCTATGTGTGCCTAATGTGCCTCTTCTGGCACCCAAATACTCGCTGTAGGTCTAGATGAATATCAAAGGCAGAAAGAGAAAATCTATATGTTACTAGAGAAGGGCACGTCTAGTTTTGTGAGTGACAGTTTACAGAGGGACCTTAGAGACTGTCTAGTCTAACACTGAGAGATGAGAAAACTGAGGCCCAGACAGCTGACCTTTGCAGTCTTCTTACGTCCGTGTACTCTGTAATCTGGTGGTGCTGGCTCATCATTGCTCCCTTCACAAGATGCTTTGTCTCCCCACTCTGGGCATTTTTACTGGCTGTCTTCAGTGCCTGGGATATTCCTTCCTCATCTTCACTTCCTGGCTTCTCTAGCATCTTTCAAGTCCTAGCTAAAACTTCCACATTCTACATAAAGCCTTTCCCATCCCTCTCCAATAATTCTCATGATTTTCCCTTTGTTGATTATGCCAAATGTATCTGTCCATCTCTTCACCATTGCTTGCATGTTGTCTCCCACATTCAACTGTCTGCTATGGGAGAGCAGGGAATATTCTTTGCCTTTCTATGTATCCCTAGTGCTTAGCACAGTGCCTGGCATACAGTAGGCACTTAATTAATGTTTATTGACTGACTGCCTTGACTTGCTCAATATTGTGCAGCTAGCTAGGACATGTGAGTTCCATATGGGGCTCTGCCACTCTTAACGATCTCGTTCCTAAACTAATATCTTTGTGAAACACCTATCATAGGCTGCTCTTGTTGTACCCAAACCCAAATCCCAGGTCACTACACACCACCTGATTTGTGGCCCACCGTTTAGCCCCTTTATATTTTTGTGTTTGTCTCCATCTTATACCCTGTAATAGCTTGTAACAGCTTAAGGCATAGTCCTGGGGACTGCCCAAGGCTTAGTCCCCTGACCCCCCCTCCTTTCTCACTCAGCATTCTGTATATTCTCCCTGAATCAGCATAGCGTATAAGGTTCAGCCTAGGGTTATGGTGCAAGACTATCTTATGTAGCGACCACCCTGTTTTGTTCTGCTGACCAAGCAGGGTTCCTACACCTTTTGCCCAGAACATGACCCCGGCCTGTTCTGGGGAATTCCAGTCCCCCTTACCCAATGACCCTCCAGCCTGTTCTGGGAAGCTGACCATGACCCTCTACCCTGTGCCCTCCACCCTGTTCTAGGAGGTACCCCCATGTCACAGGAAGGTTGCGCCCTTGTACCCTTGTGCCATATTACCACATTAGCCCTGAGCTATTGATCTAACCAATGGCTGTTCTTGGCTTCTGTATGTCATTGCTTCTGCTAGCTCCCCTCCCTGATTGTGGTTTTTGTGGTTTTAGCCTTTTTAAACAATATTTCTAACTTCAATGGACACTATTGATTTGAGTTTACACTCTGGTCGGGCACTTACTCAATAAATCCACGCCTAAATTTACCTTGAACCAGGTCTTGGCTGGCTCTTATTCTCTGCACAACACTCTATCCTTTGGTTGTTTTCTTGCCTTTTGGTTGGTTTGCCTGCCATCTTGACAACTGAGGGATAAACAGGAGCATAGCCTTTCAGACAGTAGGTAGCCAATAAATCTTTATTTGATGAATGAAAGTGAATGAGTGCTCAAATATTGTGTAGGCACAGAGTTACTTCCTAAGAGTCTGAAATGAAGACTCTTCTCCCCTATCACTAGAAGAAAAAGTGGAATTGACACAGAAATAATTAATCTTAACCACGTATCATGATGTATAATGGAACTGGTGATTCTTCACTGCATCTCTGATGCAAATAAGCCAGAAAACACTTATGGGCATGGGTGCATTCTTCTTCATGTCTAGAGTTGAACAGTCTCCTTTGGTTGATGCTTTTTCCTTTTCATCATTACCATTTCCTTAGGGTTTCATTCATTACAAAGATAGAGGATGTGAGAACAGAATAATGCATCTGTCAGTGAATGATAGGAAATAATTAAGGTCTTGTTAGTGTAATGGGGCCTTTAGAGCATGCCTAGTTCACCTAACATGGAGGCACCTGTCTATGGGGGCTTGCCTGAGCATCCTCAGGTCTTCTAAGATAGAGGTACTTTTCTCCTCCCTACCACATGGGTAGGCATAATCTCTTTTGATTGGCTGCATAACTGAAACAAGTGAGTTTTTAAAATTGGCAATAGGTGGTTGCTCCCTGCCCCTTTCTGTCTCATCCTCTTTCTTTCTACTTCCAGAAGGTGAAGATCACAGTCCAGTCACAGAATGGTCATCAATCACTGAACTATTGAGAGGGAAAGGACTTTCCTTCCCCTTTCCCTCTCTTTCACCCTAGCTTTGAGAAATGGCTCTGGTGGATTGCTTCTGTTCTATGTTGTTTGTCCTTCTTAGTTTTAGGTGCTGGTGGTGATCCCCACCAGATCTGGAGTTCACAACATGGTGACCTTGGAATCAGTATCCTAGCCAGCTAGCCCAGCAGGGAAGCTAGAGAAGTCAGGTTACCTGAGACTCAAGACCAAGGGGGATTTTTGGATTTCTATTTGGGACTGTGGTCTATAGGAACAGAGCTAAGCTATGAATTTAATTCCCTTCTCCTCCCCAGAGACTGAGGTGGTACAAGGGTAGGTAAGGGCATAACATCTCCCTTATGTTGGGGGGAATAAGTTTATATATTTGTGATTATACCTTTTGAAGCAAGTATTTCCTTTCAAAAAATTAATCCAATGTTAGTAGTTAAATGTAACTGGGGTGCATACGACTCCTTTATCATTCAAGAGAATACCATCAGTGATCTCAGGAGTTGGAGCTAATGGCAGCCCTAAGTACCCCTAAACCCTCTTAAGGGGGAAACTCTAGGGGTAGGGTGGAAGTTTTCATGCCTGGCCTTCAGGAGGTGGGGGCCAGTAAGTGTTACATGAGAAAGAATATTTCTTTCACTATTTCAAGGATCTGTGATTTTGCTGATAAGAGAATTCCCTCCTTTGATTTGATCACAATCACTTCCCAGATCAGGGGTTCTTAACTTTTTCTGTATCATGGATCCCTTTTGGAGTCTGGTGAAGCCTAGGAACCTCTAATTCATAAAATAAAATACAGAAGATTACAAAGGAAACCAATTATATTAAAATATAGTTATCAAAATATTTTTTGAAAAGTTCATGATCCACCCTCAGGTTAAGAACCCCTATTCTAGATGATTTTTGAGCATTATCATGGTTGAAAAGGTCATCCTGTTACGAAGTTGGTGACAAATGTCTCCAGCTTTTGTTAGATTGGTCTTCAGACAGATACATAATTTACCACTGGACCTCTACAGGGATAGTTTGTCACAGTGTGGAGCTGGCATTGGGCTTTGGAAGGCTCTAATACCTGAATTCAATCTTTAGTCTGTCCTACCAATTTGGAAATGCTTCAAGTAGGGCCCCCATGATGATTAGAAGGGATATTGAATCAAAAATTTTAGGGCCCCTAGGTATATAGAACACCTGAAATTCATTGAGTTTATGCCGTTGCCTCGAAGCAGGACTCAAATTACTATCCCATTCAGAAAGGCATCTCTTTTAGCTTTAAAAATCCGCAGGGAAAGAGACACCACAGTTTCCCTTAGCAACCCTTTCCTATTGCTACACAATCAACTGTAATTTAAGACAGTATGTGATACCATTGTAAGAGGGGTGGAGAGGGAGAGAGTAATTTGGTGTCTATGTTAGCCAAGGGAAGTGTAGAACTGAGAGGAGAAATGAAACACTATATGTACATTTCTGTTTAGTTGTTTTTTAGTCATGTGTGATTCTTTGTGACCCCATTTGGGATTTTCTTGGCACATACTGGAGAGGTTGGCCATTTCCTTCTCCAGTTCATTTTACAGATGAGGAAACTGAGGCAAACAGGAGTAAGTGACTTGCTCAGAGTCACACAACTAGTAAATGTTTGAGACCTGATTCAAATTCAGGAAGATGAATCTTCCTGACTCCAGGCCCAGCACTCTGTGTACTGTGCCAGCTGGCTGAATATTGAGCTCCTTGAAGGCAGAGGCTGTTTGGGCTTTTCTTTGTATGCCCAGTGCTTAGCACAATGCCTGGCACCAGTAAGTGCTTAACAATGCTTGTTCACTTGATTTGATTGAGCAAAGTGTAGAACTTAGGACAGAAGGTTTCTGGGTGATACTTTAACTCACTCCATTCAGTCTGTATACAATATCCATGGCCCTATGAGTCACTCTCCACCCCCTATTTCTAGGGGGTGGAGAGTGACTCTGGCCCCCTTGAATAGGTTGGTTTCCTCAACCTCTTCAAATCACTTGACCTCTGTCACTAGTTGGCCTTAACCATACATAAAAATAGTCATGCTTATCAGCTACCCCATCTTGGCTTCAACTAAATTTGCCCGAGGCATTAGGATTCCTAGTTTTAGTTCTGGCTTTGACATTCTGCTTCTCAGTTTTAACAATCTATATTCTAAAGTCCTTTCCAACACTGACATTTAATTCTATGTTCTAAAGTGCTTTCCACTCTGCTATTCTGCAGTTTTAAATATATACATCTATAAATATTTTGTTTTAATCAGCCTTCTCAACCTCTCACCCTGTAATGGTAATGAAATTTAAAGATCCCTTTGTATGGGAAAGCTAAGAGGTACTTAGCACCTCATTCAAATTAAGCCTCTGTTAAAGAAACAGAAGGTATGAACTCCTGTTGTTGACTTAACAGGAAGGGACTGAAAAGGGAGGAGCAATACTGTATATAAGGAAAAGCCCCAGAGAGGGAGAGTCAGAACTCCTTGGGATAAGCTTCATGGAGGCAGATGCAACTGCTGCCAAGGAAGCTGAAGAGGAAAGGCTGAGGCTGGGGGGAAAGATTTTGATTTTGGGAACCTGGGTGAAGTGATTTTGATTCTGGAGCTTCTGCAGGTATAATCACAAATATATAACCTTATTCCCCCC
This sequence comes from Pseudochirops cupreus, assembly GCA_028627135.1. Lineage (NCBI taxonomy): Eukaryota > Metazoa > Chordata > Mammalia > Diprotodontia > Pseudocheiridae > Pseudochirops > Pseudochirops cupreus. The sequence continues at coordinate 284,552,602 of CM053581.1, forward strand.
CAACATAAGGGAGATATTATGCCCTTACCTCCCCTTGTACCACCTCAGTCTCTGGGGAAGAGAAGGGAATTAAATTCATAGCTCAGATCTGTTCCTATAGACCACAGTCCCAATTAGAAAGGGTAGCTTCTGGGAGCTGCTGAAGACTAAGGAAGCGTGACTGTGTCCTGGTACTTTGTATGAACCTGTTTGTGGGTTTGTTAAGCCTTGACTTTCCGGGACAGCATGGAGAGCTGGATAAGGAACTGGGAGCTATCTGCCTTTGAACTCAGGTGACAGTTTGGTGAATCCAGGTAGGAGCTGGGACCATGGGAGGGGATCCAGGGAATCTGAGAGACCACCCCAAGTCAAACTGAAAGAAGACTTTACTTGGATACTGTGTACTGACTGAGAAGATTGTAACTTTTTTGTGACTGAGGGGTGGATGGCCTGTGTATTTTACACTACTCCTTAAGAGAGTGCTGAGTAGTGACTGATGGTGTAACTTAGTATGTCCTGTGAGTGGAGAACTTTTGATGTGGTGCCTCTGTAACATTTGGAGTGAGTGACTTTGTAACTTTGTAACATTGTTGTAACTTCAGTCTGTAAAAATCTCACTTGTGTTCAGGTACCTATGTATGTAACATCAGTCTGTAACATCAGCCTGTGCAATTAAGTTGCAAAAGTCACACTTCCCCCCAGCCATAAAGCATTAACTCTGTCTCTCCCCTGCCCCCAGCCTAAAAGCATTTTCCCTGAAACCATTAACTCTATAACTATCTATCCTTGCTTGGTATAATAACAAGCCATACCTTTGGATCCTTCAAAAGCATTCTATAAACAAATCCTTAGTTAGAGAAATGTATACCTCCTTTGTTCTAGTGGCCAGCTGCAAACTATGAATCCTTCAATGCATTATCAGTAAGATAACTCCTCACAATCAGACTCATCCTAAATCCCCAATTAGCCCAGCTTCCCAACATCCATTTTGTCAAAAGGGACTTTGATGGCTAACAGGCTGGGTACTTCTCATTCAAATTTGACTGCTGACTGACTTTGTGACATGTCAAGGCAAAAACCACACCTCCCTTCCTAGCCCCCCTCGAATTTCTCCCAGTGAATTATGGGCAATACTCATGCGCAGTTGATATAAAAAGTGCATGTTCCTTTAAGCACTGACCACTCCTTAACTCCTCCCTAACTCCACTTTTGCACACCTAGTTAGCATAATTGATATCAGATTTATGGTTTTATTACTATAATCAGTATCCCTAATTCCTGCACTTTGCGGGTTTTTTCTGACACCCTCCTGCCCGCTGAAAAGTGTAATAAACTTTTACAAACCTGCCAAGATTGCTTGGGCCTGGTAATTTTTCCAGACTAAAAGAACCCTCCAAGGATTTCCTAGAAATCCATCCCTCTCTCACCCTCTTCACTTTGACTATATTATTTTGTGACTGATTGATTGACTAAAGCGATTGATTAACTAAATGATTATACTTTGTTCCAAACAGTGTGACCACTGTGGTAAAAACTATGTGGCCATTTTCTGTGATAAGTTGTTGTGAATGTTGTATTTTGATTATCTGTGATAAGTTGTAACACAGTGAATGCTGTAATTTACTGTGAATGTTTTGCTCTGATTTGTTATTGAATAGAGTGTTCTCTATACTATGCAATCAGAATCTTGAAAGCTGTTCACAGTAGCATTCTTCTGGAAAGCTGCTTGTGCTTGGCTTTACACACCCCAGCCTCCTTGTTGCTCAGCTCCCCCAGAGTTGAGAACGCAAGAAAACAAAAACCATTATAAGCATGTATAATAAATCAAAACAAATTTTCATATTGGCTATGTCCAAAATATATTTGTCTCATTCTGTAATCTGAGTCTTTCCCCTCCCTATCAGGAGGTGGGTGACTAGCATCTTTTCTCATTAAGTCCTCTGAAATCCTGGTTGGTCCTTACGTTATTGATAAGAGTTCAGCACAGTAGTATTTCATCACATTTATATATTATAATTTTTCATCCCTTCCCCAGTTTGTGGGCACCTCCTTAGATTCCCATTCTCTGCCACCCCCAAAAGATCTATACATATTTTTAGTCATCCTTAGAGTCTGCTTTGCTTAGGATTAACTCCTCTCTTAACTGTTGTTGTTTCAATTGTGTCTGACTCTCCGTAACTTCAATTTGGAGTTTTCTTGGCAAAGGTGCTGAGGTGGTGTGCCATTTCCTTCTCTAGCTCATATTACAGATGAGGAAATTGAGGCAAGCAGGGTTAAGTGACTTGCCCAGGTAAATGTCTGAGGATGGATTTGAATTCAGGTTCTCCTGACTCCAGGGCTAGCTCTCCACTCTGCCACCTAGCTGCCCTCCCTTAACTTACCTTATCTCTAATTCCCTACCTACTTCTCTCCTTTCCTTCCTGTTTCCCTGTTGAGTAAAATATATTTCTGTACCCACTTATGTGTATATGTGTGTGTGTGCTTTTCTTCTTTTGACCAATTCAGATTAGTGACGTTCAAGTGTCAGCCATCCCCTCCTCCTCAACTCCCTACTCCTTGTCTGTATAGATCTGCACTACTTATCTGATTACATTAGATAATTTCCCCTAATTTTCCTTTCCCTCTCTCCTGCCCAGTCCATTCCTCTTCCCCTCTCTTTCCATTCTTATTTTTAGATCCTCAAGACATAACATAACTACTCTAAACCTTCTATCTAATTAGACTCCCTTTATGACCCATGATGATGATAGGGCTCAGAAGGGACACATATATAATTTCCCCATATTTGAATGTGAGTTTATCCTTTTTTAGTTCTTTACTATTATTCATGTGTGTTTCCCTTTTATGTTGCTTTCATTTCTATGTTTGAATTATAAAATTTTCCCATAGTTTTGGTCTTTTTGTCAGGAATGCTTAGAAATCCTTTCTTTTATTAAAGGTCCATTTCCCCCCCTCTAGCATTATACTCAGTTTGGCTGGGTAAGTTATTCTTGACTGCAAGTCAATGTTATTTTCTTTCTAGAATATCATTTTCCAAGTTCTCTGTTCCTCCATAATGGTAGCTAATAAATTATGACTGTGACTTGAAGTCTTTCTTTCTGGCTGCTTATAGGATTTTTTCTTTGACCAGAAAGCTCTGTATTTTTTTTTTAACTGTAATATTTACGGGAGTTTTTATTTTAGAGTTTCTTCTAGGAAGTGACCTGTGGATTCTTTTGTCTACTTTGTCCTCTGGTTCTAAGAGACCAGAGCAGTTTTAAGATGTTTTGACATAGCATTTCTTGACTTATTTTTTTAAATTTGTTTATGGCCTTCAGATAGTTCAATGATTCTTAATTATCTTCTCCTTGATTTGTTTTCCAGTTCAATTGTTTTTGCTATGAGAGACCTTACATTTTTCCAGCCTTTCTACTGTTTTAATATTTTATGCTGCCTCATGGAGTCTTTGGCTTCTATTTGATCCATTCTAATTTTCAGTTTGTGTCTCGGTTAAGGTTTTGTGCCTCTTGTGCCAAAGTGTTAATTCCTTTTCCAATTCTTTCTTCCATAGGTCTCGTTTCTTGTTCATTTTTTCCCCCGAAGACTTTCATTCCATTTACAAAAACATATTTTAACTCTTTTATCTCTTTTTAAATTTCTTTCAGGAATTCTGATGGAATTTGCAGCTAAGCTATGTTTTCTTTGAGGTTTTGACTTTAAATGTTTTAGAGTCATTTTCTTCTTTTGTACTGGGTTCTGAGCATCCCTGCTACCTCAATAGCTCATTATGGTGTGGTTCTTTTTTTTTTTTCTCTTTATTCCAATATACTTTATGACTTCAGATTTGATGTTAGGACTGGGCTTTTCCAGATTTCTGGAGGAAAGGCCTGGGCTGGTCCTGTTGATGCTTTCTTGGAGATAGGGAATGGATGGGTATCAAGTGTTGTGCTGTTCCAGGAACTCAGACAGCTTGTGGACCTGCAAGCTTTCAGTGCTCCCAAAGTGGTCTGATCCAGGGCAAAGTCTGTTTGTTGCCTTCCTGGTCTGACCTCTGCAAGTTCTTGACCTGAGTTTGGGTCTGAGGAAGGTTAGATGACTGCTAGATTCAACCCCTATCAGCCAGCTGGAAAGTTTTGTTGGTTCAGAGCAATTAAATTATATGCTATCCTTTGGTCTGGAATTCCTGGCTTAGTTATTTTGCCTGCAGCCTGGGCTAGATGCTGGAACTGAGGCACTGCTCCGTTCTTGTGGTCTGGACCAAATCACTGTTTTTTGCTGCTGAACAACCCTCTTTCTCCATATATCTCCCAAGGCTTCCCTACCTGGAAATGCCACAACTGTCATGCACAGGTCCCCTTCTCACTCTGCCCTTCATCTGTGATATATGACTCGGGCAGTGAGTGACAAAGCTACTTTTTTCACACCAGATTCTGTTACAGTCACTTGGTTTGGATCTGGGACCACCTCTTGTCCTGGTGCCAGCCTCTACCTGGACACTGGAGTGTTCCATTTGCCATATACTCCTGGCCCCTCCTTGCCCTTGTCCAAAGACTTCCCTGTCTGTTTCCTTACACCAAGGTAGGCTGGACAAACAGTTCACTGTCACTTTTTCTGGATTTGCCCGCCAGGATTCAGACTGGTGCATTTTCTAGTTCTGTTTGGAAGAATCAGTGGATGAGAACTCACCACGCTACTTCCTACCACTCCCTATTCATATTTTAGGTCTTTTCCAACTCTGGAATTATATATTATAATGCACCTTATAGATATAATTTTCTCTGCCTATATTCTAAGGTACCCTTCCAGCTCTGACATGTTATATTTTAGGTCCAAAGATACTTTCTGATTTATTTGTTCCAAGTTTTCTGGCTCTGACATTATATCTTAAGGTCCTTTCTAACTGGGTCAATCTACATTTGATATTCTAGGAGCTCTTGAAGTTCTAACATTATAGGTTCTTTGTTCTAATGTCCTTTCTATTTCTCGTACTCCATATTCTGAGCTTAGAAAGGTAGGCTGCAGTTAGATTGTAGAAGGTCATAAGTGTCAGGCTAAGGGGTTTATATTTTATCTTAGAGATTAATAGGGAAGCAGGACCACATCTCAACTCAACATCTCACATCTCAAATTTAGGAAGTTGTGTGAATGATAAATCAGAGAAGAGAGACAGACAGGAAACATGGAGACAAACCAGGAGGAATTTCCCTAGGCCAGGCCATGTGAGAAATGATGAGGTACAGTGTATGTTCCAAGGTTCCTTCTATCCATGCTGCTCTTTGTTCTTTGTCCTATGTTCTCGGGTCTCTTCCAGCTCAGATATTCAACATTCTAGCATGCTATGGTTCTACATACCAGGAAATGCCCTCCTATCGCAGTTGTGGAATCACTGAATCACCAAATTTGAAAGCTGTAAGGGACCTACGCAGCTACCAAGTCAAACTCATATATGAAAGAAATCTCTGATTCCCAATAAGTGGTCATCCTGCATCTGCCTGAAGACCTCTAAAAAGTGAGAACCCACCACCTCTGGAGGTGAGCCAAGCTGGGCTTTTTTAAAACTTCTCCCTATTATTTTTGGTTCTGCCCTTTGGGACCAAGCAGAACAAGTGTCAACTCTCTTTCATGTGATTTCCCTTCAAATAATTTGTAAGTCTACCATATCCTACCTGAATCTTATCTTCTACAGGTTAAGCCCTCCAAGTATCTTCAACTAATTCTGTTATGATAAATTATGTATACAACTGTACCATATAAATTCATCAAGATAGTGCTAAAGGACATTGCTTGAGAAGAAATACATGGAAGAGTTCAAGATGTGGTTTTGTTCTGGTGAAAAAAAAAGTAATCCTAAGTTTCCTATAAGAATTTGATTGTGAAACTATCTAGCTAGGTTTCTAGACTCCCAGGTATTTTGCTGCTCCATGGTTTAGACCTCTCTGTTGATGAGAGGTGTACTGGGTCAAACCGTCCTGGCTAGGGTTCATACAGGTTCTCAGGATGCTGCTATGGGTTGAATTTCTCAGGTTCAGGTCCTGGGGTAATTGGAATCTCTCCTGGATGGTGTGTCAGTAGAACTTTTGTCTTTAGATTCCTTATAAGACATGTGCCCAGTGTACTCTAGATCAACACTATTCTGTCCTGGGTAAGGTTTGTTGACCAAAGGACCAGTGAGGACAGAGTCCCTATCTAGTAAACATTGTAGTAGAGTGGAAAGAGGAATGGATTTGGAATCCAAGGGCCTGGTCTGACCCTATGATTACATGGCCCTATCCTGAACAAATTCTCCAGACAGGCCCTCTGTGTCACCAGGTCTCAGGAATGGAGGCATTTACTTAAAATCGGGTACAGAGTCATACCTCATTCTTCTATTGCAAGCATGGACTTGGGGAAAATATTTATAGGGAGGAAGGTTTGGGAGCATGGGAGCAATTTTTCAACTTTCTCCCTCTCTTCTCCCCTCTCCCAGGGGTGACATATGGACTCTATTGGCTCTAGAATGAGAACTAGAGAGTAGAAAGACCATTGGACTTGGTTTGGAGACCTGGGTTTGGATTCTTTCACCCTGGGCAAGTCCCTTAGATTCCCTGAGTCTCAGATTCCTTATCTATAAAATGGGCATAATAACAGTACCCTCTGAGGGTTGTTGAGAGGACAGTGCTTGGAAAATGTTAAGGTGATATAGAAATAGAACCCACCGTTCTTTTTTTCTTTCTTTTTTTTAGAACCCACTGTTCTTAATGGCTTGGAAGGCTTAGAGGAAATGGCTCTTTGGGGAGTGTGTGAATTTAGATGGAAATTATCTTCTTTTCTTGTCTTTGCAGAGCTGAGGATAAGCCTTCCTGGATCTGTGAAATTCTTTGGAAAAAGGCGTTAGGGGTCCTTAGCAATTAGTGACCCATTGCTGTCTAACCACAGACAGGTGGGTGACTTGCTTTAAGATTTCACCCCTTTTCCTTCAGAAGAGGGAAAGCCATTTGATGGGGACAGAGGAGCTGAATATGATACAGAAAGAAATCTTCCTGGCCAAGGCTGTAGCTGAGGTAGCCCTAGCACTACAAAACAACTTTCTTGTTGCATGAGACTTATATAATGTCACCACTTGCTGTGGTGCAGTTGTCCTGGCTTACTCTTTGCCAACACCCTCTTTCTCCAAGCTCTGTGAAAGCCTTTCTCGTTCCCTTCCCAGCTCTTTGGTTTTGGTTGCCCCAAGGAAGCTCTGGCTTGCTCTGGGCAGCCCCCGCTTCACCTTTTGGATCACAAATTGCACTCTGATCTCCTACCCCAGGAGGATTCTTTTCTTCATTTTACTAGCCCTTTTGTAATAACCTTTAACCTGGGAGCTGTCAGAAGACTGCTGTTCACATGCTGCTTCCAACATTTATAGGTGTGTGTGACTCTGGGCAAGTCATTTAACCTCTCTGATCCTCAGTTTCCTCCTTTGTAAAATGGGGGGTTGGAAATGAGAACCTCTAAGGTCCCCCTTCCACCCTTAAATTTATCATTCTGTGATTCTGGGGATGATTTTTGTTGTTGTTAAGTCATTTTTTTCAGTTGTATTTGACTTTTTGTGACACCATTTGGGGTTTTCTTGGCAGAGATGCTGGAGTGGTTTGCCATTTCCTTCTTCAGCTCATTTTAAAGATGAAGAAACTGAGGTAAACAGGGTGAAATGACTTGCTCAGGGTCATACAGCTAGTAAGTGTCTGAGGCCGGATTTGAACTTAAGAAGATGAGCCTAGCTGATTTCATGCCCAGCCACTCTATCTACTGATCACCTAGCTGCCCTTAGAACAGAGTCCTCTTGAGATGGCTACTTTATGTCTTTTATAACTCTTCTAGCTTTTTTATTTTCTGTTACTTCCTCCTGAATGATCAAGCCAAAATTATCTTTCAACTCTGCTTTGCTTCTATAGATAAGAGAGGAAAGAAGGTGCTCGAGTTGGGGCTCAAGGAATTTCTGGAAGCCCAGAATCCCTAGGCATTGGCTACCAGAGGATCATGGGATTCTAGGGGCTGGACCTGAAAGGAACCTTAGGGAGCATTTTATAGACCCAAAGTCATACAGGTAGTTAGGATTCTGGCCCATGGCTTCTGCTTCTACATCTGTGCTCCTTCCATAAGAACACACAACTATCAAAGTTATGGGGTATAGGGAGGTAACTCTTGCAAACTCCAGAAGAGGCAGGCATTGTGATATAGTGCAAAGAACACTGAATTTGTAATCTGAAGGGCTGGATTTCAATCTGAGCTCTACCACTAAGTAAGCTGTGTGACCTTTGCTAAGTCCTTTCTCTTCCTCCTCTGAACCTTAGTTTCCTTCTATATATAAGGCTGTAGTGGATAGAGGTTTGGACCTAGAAAGACCCAAGTTCAAATCCTGCCTAAAATACTTACTAGTTGTGTGACCTGGGGCAAATTATTTTACCTCTCTGGTTCCAGTTTCCCTATCTGTAAAATGGAAACAATAATAGCACACAACTGGAGTTCTTTTCAGGATTAAATGAGATAATGGATGTAAAGTACTTTGTAAAAGTACTTTATAATAAGGGAGGGGGCTTTATAGAGACTATTATTAGTAGTAGTGCTGTGATAATAACGAGATTTGATTATATTGTGTGTTGTAGAGCAGATTCTTGTTGAGATATGGGTTGGACTGAATAGCCCTAATAACTCTGTGAATAACCTTCATGACTAAATGGTCTCAGATACTTTCCAGTTTTGATGGTCTATTACTCCTTGTTCTCCTGGGGCAGTTCTTTGTAACTGTAAAATCCCTTTCTGAGATTCCTTCTCTATCTGGGGAATGTCTGCCCTCCTCTCCCACTCACCTTCTACCTTGTCTTAAGTGACCATGCCCACCTCCTCCCGCCCCCATTTCCCACGATCACTAGATAGAGACAGACAGACGGAGAGCTGTACAATGTCTTTTCTTGGTCGCAGTTGATTTTGTACATCCGTAGTTAGCTTTTTGCGTCATACAAAGTTGGGATTGGGGATGGGGGGAGCGGCAGCCATGGCTTTAGGTCAGATTCAAGGGGGTGGGAGAGAGCCCCCTCCCCCCAGGCACTGACACATTCAGGGGATGCGGGGCCACAAGGACACAATTACACACAAGAGGGTTGGGGATTGGATTGTCTCTGAGGTTGATGGAAAGCAAAATGGTCGCTCTGCATGGCCTAAGGTCTCCCACACCACACACTTCTTCCCCCTGGGACCAGGGCTGAGGGGCCTCTGGGGAAGGTGGAGGTAGAGGGTCCAGAAATGGGGGGATAGGGTCCTGCCCCCAGCTTCCAGATGGGTCCAATGAGTAGGGAGGCTACTCCTTGCCTTTAAAACTATCTCCTGAGATTCCTTCTCTTCTTCCCAGGTTCCTGGAGCCAGAGCCACTCACAAGTAACTTAGTCCTAGAGAAGTGAGTCTACATCTTGGATTAAGATCAGAATGTAGCTATCAGCCTGGCTGTTCTGTCTCTTGTCTTTCTGTGTGGATCTCAGGAACCAGGCTGCCAGGGGCAGACTTATTGCCTAAAGAAGTATGGCATTGGGGTCCCGCATTCTCCTGGATCTGTCAGATACCCCACGTTTTAGCTATGGCATCCACCAGTCTTTCAGATAAGAACCAAAATGGGAGGTCTGGAGGACTGGAGCAAAGCTGGCCTTTATTTCTCCTTCTTAGCTGACTGTTCTTGGCCAGGGAAGGAGGGTGGGAGAGGACTTTCCCTCAAACTCTGCCTTTGTACTGCTCTGAACACATTCACTTCATGCACACACGCTAGCTAGATCTTCCCCTCTGCTATATGCACTTGATTTCCTGAATCACCAATGAGTTTTCTCAGGTGGGGATCCTGCAGACGTCACATTCTCTATCATCAAGTGCCAATAGATTTCCTTGGATGGCAGCACATAATCTCTCTTTTTCCATTTACCTACACTATGCCATGTCAGCAGATTCTATCTCATTGCTTATCTGGGCAGGGAAGCTAGAATAATGTTTGTCTTAACATAGTTCCTGCCCCTAAACAGTGTGCCATGCAAACCCTCCCCCCCCCCCCCAGTAGCCTGGGTCTGTCTATCTCCCTCCCTCTCCCTCTCTCTCTCTCTCTCCCTCTCACATACACACAGCAATTCCCCAGTCCATGCACTGAATGTAAACACACATAACCTTTCAGACTGTGCTCCGTATACCATACCCTCCCCTTTCCAATATATCACATATACACAAGCCTTCTCTAGGTAGTGTCAGCTATGTAGTCAGTGTGGGTGACATTCATGTATATCAATCACATTTCTTAACTCATGCACTAATGGCCTATGCACACATTACGTCATCTCCAGATCCCTCCTTGACCTGCCCACTGGAGATGCTTGCATTGAGTAAAGCTTGACGGGGAATAGAATTACAGTTCTTAGGCTCTCTTAAAACAGTCTCCTGGGGTGTATCTTCCCCCTTTCTCCTGTTTCTTAGGAGTGGTCCCCAAGGAAGCCAGCACCTTGGGGGTGGTGGGTCCTCCCAGGGCAGCTAGTGGTTAAGTCCTGAAATTGTAGGAGGTCTGGTATGTATGTGGAAAGGTCTTAGTGGAGAACTGGCTACCCTCAAGGGTCGCTCTCTGCTTGGCTTGTGGCAACAGTAGTAGCAGCAGTCCTGTGCTTTGGGGGAGAGGAGGGGAGTACTTCGGGAGTCTAGATAGGTTTCTCCAAAGGAGATGGCCTTAGGCAGCTGAAAGCCCCAGGGATCCCTTCCACTAAGCAGGTATATTACTCTTTCTATGCTTAGAAATTCTTTATATATGTTTGCAGACCTTTTCTTTTTGTATTAAAGTTTTTTTCTGATTTCAAACCCATTTGTACTCTTGAGAATCCCCTTACATGTCAGTAGACTCCTTGTGTGACTTGGATTCTCTTTGTATGTACAACTGGGAATCCCATTGTATTTCTGCACCCCCTCCCATGTGTCTGGAAATTCCTTTGTTGGTCTTTAGAACTCTTGTAACTGGGCATCCCCTTTTGCATGTCTGCAGACCCTATGTTTGACTGAGAATTCCCAGACCTCTTTCTTTTCCTGAAGACACACACACATTGGGGTTGGTCCCCAGAAATCAGAGGAACCTTTGATATTGCTCCCTGGAGCTCATGATGATGAAAAGATGACAAGAACCACTAACATTCTCTCAAGAGAGGCAAATGGCTCAGGGACTGTACAGTTTCTGCTCAGCATCCCTTTAGCCCCAGCTCACTCCTCACTTCTGGCTCCACAAGACCTTGCAGGGTGACCATCTTACTCCAGTGACCATGGACAAGCAGAGACAACAATGGGGTGATACAGCAGTTGAGGGGGTTAAATTTCCCCCATTACAGAGACACACATGGACACACTCACAAATACATGACCCTGGGGGCCAGAGACTGGGGCACAAAGAGGCAGGGGAAGGAGTTGGGAGTTGGGAGGAAGGGAAGACCTGGGGGCTGGAGAAACAGATCACCCGAGGACAGAGGGGATGAACAAAACTCCCTTTCTGGTTTTCTTAAATCTATGGTTTTTTTTCCCCTCATCTTTAAAGTATTGCAGTCTAACTGATATGGCTTTAACTATTGGAAACGGACAGAGAAGACACGACGTGAGCTGCTTTCTCTTTTGAAATTAAAGGAAAAATTCTCTAAAAATGAAACACCCCAGTATGAAAACTGGGGTGATGGTGAAAAGTGGTGGTGGTGGTGGTGGTGGGGCGGCGAGGGGTGGGCATAGCAACCCTCTTTGAGGCATCTCCCTCTTCCACCCCACATCCAGCATGGCTTCTCTGTTATAGGGACAAAGGACAGTCCTGTTCCTCCCATGGCCACCCAGACCAGTCTGAGCTGCCAAGTGCTTCCCAGGACCCAAACAGGATTCTCCCCATCACATCCAGTGAGGGAGGAGGATGGTGAAGGCTTGGCTCAGGGAGCCTAGGGAAAGAGGGAAAGTCTTGGACCTGTAGGAAAAATTTCTCCTCTCATGTCTGTTCCAGGAGTGGTGAGGGGTAGGGATGACTGGTCTAAGGGAGAAGAAAAGATATTTCCCAAGCCATGCTACCATTCTCAGTCATCCAGCCAGCCTGCACAGTGTTACACACCATTTTTACACACACACACACACACACACACACACACACACACACACACACACACAGGCACGTAGGCAGACATATACCCCTGTAATAACACCCAGCCCCATATACATAAACATTCTCTAACACATGCCATTTTAAACACATAATCTCTAACACACACACTCTATAATATAGATGATCTATGATATAGACACACAATCTCTAGCACACATACACACTTTCTAAAACACACACCCACACAATCTCTATACATACATATTTGAATCCCTAGCATTCTTGTAGTCTCTAACACAATCTCTAATACACACATATATAAGAATAGTCTCTAAAAGATACACATACAATCTTTGACACATCCATACACACATGCATATTTATAACACATACATTCACACCATCCCAATTATAGACATATCCATTCTGCTGCCACCTCTCCCATCCCACCCACATTCATACATACTTTCACGTTAACAATCCTCTTGCCCCAGGAATTCTCAGAATGGTGATGAGGCAGAGTATTGGGTATGGGAGGGTAGGGTAGGGTAGATTTGAGTTGGGTGGGTAGGGCTTTCCTTGGCACATCTGAGAGGAGAATTTTTTCCTGGCCACAAGACAGACCAATAGATGGAAGGACAGATGCCTGCTTTGGGGCTTAGCATATGGGCAGACAGATCCTCAGCCAGAATGAGAGGACAGCAGCTCAGCTGGGGCTGTCTTCTCCCATGGGATCAAGGCTAAACTGTAGGTGAGCCTGCCTTCAGTGTCTCAGCCTGAACCCTGCTTATAGGGAGCCCTCCTGGGGGCCAGTGGAACCTCTTGAACATGTTGTCCACTTAGGACCCTGGAAGCGCCTGGATGGGCTGGGGGGTGGGGAGGGGAGCAGCATGTCCTCTCCACTAGGTGTTCTCTGGTCGAAGACTGATGCTGCCCAATGGCTCCAGCTGTTAGTGTGTGTTTGGATGGGACTACTCTATTAAGGAGAAGACCCCAGGCTGGGAGAGGGAGGGCCCAGCATGCCTCTTCAGGAAAGAAGGGGTCAAGCTACCCCTTTTATAGACTAGGTTCCATAGTGGCCACAAAGATGTGAGTAGAGGATGGAAGCTTCCTAGGGTATGGTGGTGTCATAAGGACAACCTTTTATTGCCCTGTGGGAAGGATCTGCTCCACTGACAGGGGAAAGGCCAGGCTGCCATATTTGTGGCAATGGGAGTCCACCTTCCTGGTAGTGCCCCGCCTGATCTCTACCCAGTGGCCCCTCAAAACTCTAGAATACTCCTTCGGTTAGGGCACAAGTCCTTCTCTTACCCTCCCTACACTCCCGGGCCTATCCAGGTCATTGATGAAAGGGGAATAAGGCCAGGGCTGGGGACTGAGAGACTCTAATGATACCTCCCACAGTCAACTGATCTTCCTTGCAACTCCCAGGCCTAGCCAGGAACAGGGAAGGACTAGGCTGGGAGGAGCTGTTCTTACCATGGTGGGCTGAGTCCCTGGAACTGAAGTGAGATTGAGGAGGCCTAGGGAGATATGAAGGGAACAGAAATCTGCTCCACTTTCCTCTGGAATTGGCTGATGGGCTCCCTAATGAAAGGTCCAGCACTGGCCCTTGCCCCCTCATCCTTGGGCTATGTTGGGCAGGGCTGGAATGTGCTGGGTGTTTTGACCTATTGGGATTGGGGAACAGGGCTTAGAGCTCCAATGATCTCTAGGGGAACGAAAGAGAAAGAACAGGCAACCTGATCCTCCTCTCCTCTGACTCCTTCCCCTAGAGGCCACTGGCCTGGCCCTCTCTCCCCCCTCTGGCAGTGGAAATCATGCTCAAGGCATGAGGAATGTTCCTCGTGGGAAGAGGTTCGGGAGGAGTGTGTGCGTGTGGGACTCAGTGGTCAGGCCTTTCCTCCCACTTCAGCACATCCCGGGCCTCTTCTGAGGTCGTCAATGGTTTGGTCCTGGTTTCTGGCCCTCAGCCCAGGCCAGTAGCCTTCTTTTCCTAGGGCTCCTCAAGAGGCCCAGGGCACTGTGGGGTTAGGGGACAGTACTGAACAGGGAGGGAGCCCTGGGAGTTTCCAACCAAAGATGAGGGGCTTGGGTCCCACAGTCCATGTGAGGGGTGGAGGTGGGGGTGGGGAATGAGGCCAAATGAGGTTTGCCCTTCAAAATTCATACCGAATGGAAAGTGGAAAAAAATAAATTAAAAATAAAAATGGGACTTATGAGAATGGGATGGAGTTGGGCCAGGGTTACTTCTTGAACATGTCCTGGAGAGGCCCAGGTAGGTACTTGAGAACGGTGTCCAGGATGCTCTCTTCCTCCTCCTCCTCTTCATCCCCACAACCAGCTGGAATGGCTTTCTTGGGGCGGGTCAGGCTGCCCTCACATGGCTGCTCCAGGGCAGCCTTCTCTTCAGCCTCCTTCTCCTCCTTCTTCTTCAGGCCATACTGTATAGGGAGGAAAAAGGGGCAAAGGGGGAGCCCAGCTGTGAGGCCCTCTCCATTCCCCCTTGCCTGGCCATCTTCAACTCTTCCAACCACCTGTGTCTTTGTCATTGGAGACCTGGCTTAGTTATTAGGATAATTGAAGTTGGAAGGGAACTTAGAGATCATTTAGTTTGATCCTTTTATTTTACTGGGGATGAAACTGAGGCCCAGACAAGGTCAGTGGCAGGGATGGTAAGTGGCAGGGGCAGGATTCGAACTCAGGTTCTCAGACTTCAAATCCGCTCCTGTATCTCACAACTATGAGAAGGTCCCAGCTTGGGTGGGGAAAGGGGTGTAGGGTTTTCCAGCCTACGAGATAACCACAGGGTTCTCTTATCCAGGAACCTGCTCTCCAAGGACCTCCTATAGGAGGCTATGTTATCCTAGGGATGATTAGGCACAGGAGTGAGAAGGAATTGGGCTTTACTGAGAGGATATGAAATGTTCTATTCCCAACAATCATGGAACCAGCCCAGTTTATGTGAAAGAGCATCAGGACAGGATTTTAGGTCATTGTGTGACTCTGAAAAAAAGTACTTTGTAAACTATGAAGTGCTATAGCAGATATGAGAGATGGTGATTGTTACTGCAGGCGATACCTGGGGAAGGGAAGGGAAAGGAAATGGGAAGGACAGACTGACCTTGTCTCGAATTTGCTGTCGGACCTTTTCCCGTTCTGCCTCCATGCGAGCATGCTTGGCTTTGCGTTCTTCCTCTTGCTGCCGTAGAGCCTCCTGCCGCTCCTCCTCCTTTTTCTGGGCATCTGGGTCCTTCTCCTCCTCACCCCCCAACATCTTCCCCATGTCTTTGGTGGCCCCTGTGGAAGAGTAGGAGAGAAGACTAGAATCAATCTGAGGGAAGGGAGGGCCAGGAGTGAATATGGGAAGGGAGAAGAGAAGAAGGAAATGAGAAACAACAGATGGATAAAGAGAGGGACAGAGGAGCAGTGGGAAGGATAACTAGAAGGAGGAATGTAAGGAGAAAAGATGAGAAAGAAGCATGAAGAAAGGTATGGAAAAAGGGCTAAAGAGAAGGATGGATAGAAGGAATGGAGGAATGGAAGGATGAAAGAAGGAAGTTAAGGAGAGAGTCTAATGAGAGATAGAAGGAGAGGCAAGAGGACAAAGGGAGTGACAGATGGAGGAAGGGATGGTGGAACAGAGCAGTTTGGTAAGTTAGATCTAACAGAAGGGGAGAGATGTGTTAGAAAAGATCATATACCTATATGAAGAAGATTCTTGAATCTGAAGGGAGGAGGGAGCTTGTCTGAGGATCAAAGGAGAGGAAAAGCAGAAGTGATATCCTTGTGAACATGTGTTATAGACTGCCCAGCCATTTAGAGGATATTGTAGTAGACTCAGAGAATGGAGGAGACAAGGAGAGGAATAGCTACTGTAGAAAAAAATCTGATCAACAAAGAGGAATTGGCTGGTGAAGTGGGAATGATAGAAATTTGGAAGAGAATGACCCTGTCATCTTGGAGTTTGTAAAAGAGAAGGAAGAGAATATTCTTCATAGATGCACAACATTTTGAAAAATTCAGAGACATGAGGACTATGAGACTTTGACTGAGGCTATATGAAAAAGGATTAGTGGCTTTCAATAATTAGATTATGACAGTATAATCATGAATGATTCCAATGAGGAAAAATAGAAGGAGTTCTCTTAAGAATTTGTTGCAACTACACAGAGTACTCTCAAACTTAGAATTATTAAATACAAGTACAGAAATAGAAACATAGAACCTAAGCATTGGAATTTAATAGTTACCCAATTCAATTTCCATCTGAACAGGAATATCATCTCTATCCCTGAAAATTTACTATCAAGACTTCATCTGAAGACCTTCCAATCATTGTTCTATCCTTTACCACCTTCTAAGGCAGCTCATTCCATTTTTGGACAAAAGTCACGTAACCAATAGGACCTGGATATGAGTATGTGCATGTATGTGTATTGTGGGAGTTTATCTAATCTTGTGAGAAATTCCCAGGTAGAGTGAGACAAATCATGACAAATCAGCTTTGGAGGACTGAATTATGGTCATTAGTAGCTCTGACTCTTGAAGGAAATGAGAATGGCCAGGAAGGCGGTAGATTTGAATGGTAAATGGAAACTGAAAGTTGGATGATCTCTAGGATTAGGGGAAGAGTGTGTTGAGGGTGGGAGATAGGGATTCCCTTAAAATAAGATGGCAGATAGCCATGCATCAGAGACCGTTCCAAATTTGGAGTGGATAGGAATGGACTTATGTATCCTCAAAGTGGTATCTTCCAGTATAGTGAGATTATGGAATTGGGGATGGGAGAGTTGGGGGGAATGGCAGCCCAGTGTAGTAGAGAGAGCACTCAACTTGTCGGAAAACCTGGGTTCAATTACTACCATTACTGCCTTTATAATTTTGGACAAGTAATTTAACCTCTATGGTCCTCAGTTTCATCATTGGTAAATGTTAAATTAGATGATCTCTGAGGGCCCTTTTACTTCTGACATTTTATGTTCTAAGGTCCCTTGAAGTCCTGAAATGCTGTGATGCTGTGGTTCCTGGGCTCAGTAAAATGGTGGTTCTGTGCTCCGCACATTTGCTGGATTTTACCTTCTTGTTTCTAAAGGAAAAAACCCCATCAAATTTCTGCCTTTGGGTGAGTTGAGGAGGCATTCAGGACAGGCCAGGACAAGTCAGGCAAGCTTTGGTGGCAGGAGAAGAGAGAAAAAGAGAAGGGGCCACAGTTAACAGAATCATGAGCCAGTCAGTTAAGGTCAATGACCGTGAAAGTGACAGTAGTAACTTACACATTCTAATTCACAAAGAAGTAGATTTAGAGAATCACTGTCAAAGTTGTAAGTACCCTTAAGACACTATCCATACCAACCCTCTCATAAAGAAACTAAGGTACAGGGAAAGGCGCTGACCTACCCAATGTCACAAAGCTCATGAATGGCAAGACTTGGAACTTCAGTCCAATTCTCCTGACTCGAATCTTTCCATGATTACACCACAAAAGGCTTGATCCCTTTTCTTGTCCAGGTTTACATTATTGCACAGGGATTCGTAAAAATAGGGTTAGGAAGGCTTAAGCCCAGAGAGTGCTGAGGCCCCTGAAAAAATGCTAAGACTTTTGAAGCTATATTTAGAGTTGTTTATAGAAGATAGCATAATGCTAATAGGTGATAAGGAAGTAGAACTAATCAGCTTCTTCTATCATCTTTTCCAGCAAGAAGGATGGTCTTCAAATTGGGAAGGAGAAAAAACAATTCAACTCAATTCAACAAACATTTATTAAGTATCTATTATATGAAAGGCACTATGCTAGGTGCTGTGGATAGAAAGCCAAGAATGAAGCAACCACTGTCCTCAAGAAGCTTCTATTCCAATTGGGATAGATACTAAGTAAATATGAAATTCCAGAGGAGAGAGAGCATTAACAATCAGGTGGATCGTGGGATAAAAGTCTGGAAGGGACCTCTTCAAATTGGGGTTTAGTGATTTGCCCAGGGTCACACAGCTAGCAAATATCAAGTGTCTCAGCCAGATTTAAACTCAGTCTTCCTGACTCCATGGCTGGTACTCCATGCACTACACCACCTGACTGCCCCTAGCCTCTCCATGTTATAGTTGAAGAAACTGAAATCCAGTAAAGAGGTGTGACTTAGCCAAGGTCACATAGGTAGTAGCTGGTAGAGCCAAGATTCAAGCCCAAAACTTCTTACTTCAGATCTGCAACACGCTACTTCTCAGCTTTGATTTATAAGCAAAATGACTACCCACTGAGGATACATGCCAGTCCTTGCGCTGTTTAACATTTTTATCAGTGACTTGAATAAAAGCATTGATGTTAAGCTCATCAAATTTGCAAAAGACACCAAGCTGAGCTGGGAGGGATAGTTAACACACTGGAGAGCAGAATCAGGATCCAAAGCTATCTGGATGGACTAGAACATTGGGCTCAATTTAGTTAAGGTGAAATTCAGTAGGGATAAAAGTAAGGTTTTGCATCAGGGAACAACCTCTCAATTTCATAGATATACGATGGGGGAAACTTGGATAAGCAACAGATATTCTGAAAAAGACTGAGGGGTTTAGTGGACTGCAAGCTCAATATGAGTCAGCAGTATGACATGGCAGCCAGAAAAGCTAATGTGACTTGGGCTTCAGGAGAAAGGGCACAGCTCCCAGGAGCAGGTAGGAGATATTTCCTCTACACTCTGTTCTCATCAAACCTCATCTGAAATATTGTATTCAGTTCTGGAAGCTATGGTTTAAGGGCACTGATAAGCTGGAGTGTTCAGAGGAGGGCAACCAAGAAGGGCCTTGAGTCCATGCCATATGAGAATCATTTGAAGCAACTAGTTTTGTTGAGCATGGAGAAGAGAAGATTTGGGGGGTGGCGCATGATAACTGTCTTCAAGTGTTTGAAGGTTTATCTATTATGTGGAGAAGGGACTAGATTTGTTCTATTTGATTCCAGAAGGCAGAACCAGAAGCACACGATGGAAGTTGCAGAGAGGCAAATTCTGCCTTGATGGCAGAAAACAAAAACAACTTCCTAATAATGAAAGCTGTCCAGGAATGGAATGAATTGTTTAGAAAATTGGCAGGTTCTTCTTCCTTGAAGGTCTTTAAGCAATGGCTGGACAACCACCTGTTGAATTTATTATAGTGGGGAGTCCTTTGTGGGTACAAGTTGGATTAGATGGCCACTGAGGTCCTTTCTAGTTATTAAAATCTGTGACAAATCAAATTGTCCAATTTGGAACCAGTACCAAAAGCATGACATCTTAATAGAGTCTCACACACACACACACACACACACACACACACACACACACACACACACACACACACACACACACACTCTGGGCATTTGTTGGTCCCCTGGAATTCACAGAAGAAAACCATTTATATATAAACTCATAGGTCATAGATGAAAGATCTTATGAATAGGCAGCTATTCCCCGTCTTTGAAATACAAATGAGAATTGCTACCCTATAATATATAGGGTCTTTGAATATCACTTTTTATAGGAAGTGGATTTAGGATGCTTCTAGTATGAGAGGGTCCATGAAAGTGGGTGCCATGCCTTTTATTAATAATGATAGGCATCCCAGCCTCCTCACCTCTGTATGGAACTCCCAACAGATCTAGGACATAGGTAGTTCAAGAAGTATTAACATTTCCACAAAAGGTTTTACATAGGGGTTGGAACCTTAGCTGAACCTTGAAGGAAACAAGAGACACTCAGAGAAGGAGGAAAAGAGGAAACAGTACATTCCATGCATTGGCCAATCTATAGGAAGACTTGGTGATAGGAGATAGAATGTTGAGTTTTTGAAGTGGTGAGGAAAACCTTTCAGAGGGAATGAATCCTTCCCTTTGCACTGGCTGTCACCATACCTGCAATTCACTCTCTCCTTTCCTCTGCTTCATAGAATCCCCAGTTTCATTCAAAACTCAGATGACATTACCATATTCTACTTGAATCCTTTCCTCATCTCCCTGTCCCCTGAGCTGGAACTTCCCCCACCAAAAAAAAAAAAAATTACCTGGTATCTATTTTGTATGTATCTATATTTGTATGTGTTGTCTCCCCAGCTGGATATTAGGCCATATAAGGGCAGGGACTTTTTCAATTTTGTCTTTGTATTCCTGTCAAATAATGAGAGTTTAATAAATGCTTGTTAATTGTTAATTAAATTAATGTAGTATGTATTGAAAGCAGTATAATGAAATACTTGGAAAGGTAGCTGGAACGAGATTGTGAAAAACTTTAAATTTAAATTCAAGTAATTTGTAATTTCAACCTTGAGGCAAAAGGGAGCCAGTGAAAATGGTTGAGCAGTGGAGGAAAACTATTTTGGTTATGCAGTGAAGGATGAGGAGGGATGAGGCTGGAAGAAGGGAGAGCAGTTAAGAGACTACTTAAATATTTCTGGCTGGAGATGATAAGAGCCTGAACAAAACATTCAAAGGATGAAATTGTAATCCAAGATAGAGGAGGAGATAAGAAGAGAGCATCCAGCTTCTCTGAAAGAGCTGCAGCCTCCAGGCACAGGTGGGTCACATCCTAGGGGACTGAAGGAGTTTATAGGTGTAAGATAACATATTTGTGATCTTTATGCAATCATAGAAAATGGGAGAGATGCCAGTAGAGATGACAAGTGTGGCCTTGCTTTTTAATAATTGGGGAAAATGCTGGATTTCAGTAGCTGCAGAACAATAAACCAGATGGTCATTTCAGGAAAAATTCAAATCTGGATTATTAAATGGATGGTTTGTGAACATTTAGAAAAGAATTCAGTAATCACAAAGGGCCAACATGGTTTTACTAAGAATAAGTCACACCAAACGATCCTCATTTATATGCTGTATTCCCTTCCTCCCTGCCCCCATAAACTCCTTAAGGCAGGGATGGTGTCTTTTGTCATCATTTCAACACTGGTGCCAAGCATGACTTCTTGTATATGATATGTGTTTAATACATGTTTGTTGGATATAATTTTTTGTTTTATAATAATAGCAAGTGTGTAGATTAGGAGAACTGCAAATCAGATAATGTGAGTTTCAGTCTAGCTCTGCTACTAATGGTCAAGTTACATCTTTCTTTGGGCCTCAGCTTCCCCTCTGTAAAGTGAGAGGTTCCAAATGGAAGCCAGAGAGCTTCTAGATTTCTTGAAGCTTCAACCAGTTATGCTGAAAGTCCCATTTTAGCTCTCATGATCTATATTCTAAAGCCTTTTGCAATGTTGGCATTTTATGTTCTACAACTGTATGACTCACCCCCAAGGGCTTGCTTCATAACAAAGTCCATGGTCGTTACTCCAATTAATGTAGTCTAATCAGCAGCAGAATTTGCATCCAGGGCTTGTAGTAGGACTGCAGAGAGGAATAAATGTCACCTAGAAAGGAAAAATGATGCTGATTAGGTACAAATGTACTTTCTGGGCAGGAAGGACAGATAGAGTAGCAGAAGATAGAGTTTCCACAGAAATACACTTGGCTTAGAAATAATAATCACTTCCATCTCCATTTCTGTAGCAATTTAAGATTTACCAAAGTGCTTTGTGAGGTGGATAATTTAAGGATTACTATTATTACTATTATCATTTCGTAGATGAGTAAACTGGTCCCCAGAAAAGTGAAATGACTTACCAAAGGTTAAGTCTGACAGTGAGTGTCAGACCCGGGATCCAAACCCTAGTCTGACAGTGGGTGTCAGACCCGGGATCCAAACACTAGTCTGACAGTGGGTGTCAGACCCGGGATCCAAACCCTAGTCTGACAGTGGGTGTCAGACCCGGGATCCAAACACTAGTCTGACAGTGGGTGTCAGACTTGGGATCCAATTCCTAGTCTGACAGTGGGTGTCAAACCTGAAATCCAAATCCAGGTCTCTGGCATTCAAGTCCTGTGCTTTTTAAAATTGTATCAGCAACCAAAGGACTTAGATCCTCAGTGTAGGACCCAAGGCTCCCAAATGATGCTTTCTACCTCAGAGTATGTAAGGTTCCTTGGGGTTTATGACAACAGCTATGTAAGAGAAAAGACCTCAGGCTTGGAATCAGAAGACCTAGCTTCTAATCCTGATGCTGCCATTTACTACTTGAATGCCTCTCATTAAGTTGCTTCTTCTCAGTTTTCTCATCTGCAAAATAGGGATAAGGATGCTTGTCCAATCTAACTCATAGGGCTGTGATGAAAGGAAAGCACTTCACAAAGTGGGAAGTGCTACGGAAATGTGATTTATTATCATAATCCTCCCAGATATATATACATCTCTTCTGCATGACACATGCCATTCCAGTTATACACACTCTTTTCCCTAGTTGAAGAGTTGCCACATAGAAGAGAGATTCTATTCATTCTGCTTAGGTCCAGAAGACATAAGACAGATCTAAGCTATATTTAAGGATATAAAGAATTCCTTAACAATTAGATGTCTCAAGGTGGAATGGGATCTTGGAGAGGCAGTGGACTTGCTGTTTCTGGAGGTTTCTAAAAGGCTGGATAAACCCTATCTGGGTGATTGTAGGATCCCTACAAGAGGTGGAAGGTCTACAGTGGTACCTTTGAGGTTTCTTCATGTTCTAAAAATGTGAAATTAGGTGCCCAAACCTTTCTTCTCTTTTCTGGGTCTTCAGGAGTCTTTTCCACTTTCACTCTAGAATTAGGGCAGGGGAAAGAGCCCTGGGCTTGGAGTCAGGAGACCTGTGCTCTGCCATGAGTTCATCTTGTGACCTTGGGAAGTTCAGTTTCTCTCTCTGGACCTCAGTTTCCCCATCTGTAAAATAAGGGAGTTGGACTAGATAATCTCTGAGGTCTCTTCTGACTCCAAAGTCCTATGATATTAAACTCTTATGGGGGCATAGTCACTGCACAGGGGGAAGGGAGAGAGGAAGCTGCCAGACTTTGCGTAGCGGGCTGAGGTCTGAAGGAGGGATATCTTGGAAAGCACTGATGAGTGACACCTTGGATCCTGACTTGGTTCTCACTGTCGCCTTAGTAACTGCTGGCCACACTGAATACTATCCTCTGATCAGGCATAGGGGCTCAGGGCTGGGCAAAAATATAGATGCAGCCTTATACTCACACCTGTACACACATGTATATGCACAGAATCACCTAAACATGTCTGCATGGATATTTTCTCCCATAGACACCCAGTCATGGACACATACTTACACAAACACATACATGTGTATTCACACAAATGTGCATATAAACAAAAAGGCACAGACATATGCAGAAAAATGGGGTCTAAGGCTCTGATGGATATGGAGGGAAGATAGAAAGTTTTGCATTAATCCTAAACAGAGGTGTAGCAGCATTGAAGGAGTGAGTCCTGAAGGACTGGCGAACCAGTCACAAACATTCATGGTGGCAACAGCATCAGGAAGGCAATGGGGGCTGGAGTAGGGCATCAGCATCCCTGTTGGTCAGACACTTTAAGGCTAAGCAAACGATAGCAAAGACCCAGCAGAATGACCATAACCATCGCTATGTGTGCGTGCGCACATGTATCGATGGGTCTTTGTACAAATAAATCTCAATATCTATATGCATAAGCATGTATATATTTGTGTGTCAGTGTCTGAGTACATGTTATGTGTGACTCTATGTATGAACCTCTGCATATCTTTGGCTATGTTTGAGTTTGAGTGTGTGTTTACATATATTTTCATAGGGAAGTACACACACACACACACACACACACACACACACACACAGAGTCACATTTATATTTGATGCCACCAGGGGGCCCCTTTAGCTGGCTCTCCTGAGTCTTTGTGAACCTGTCAGGGTCAAGGTCTGAACTTGATTCTCTCAATTTGGGCAACACAAGGCCTTGGCACTAGGTCTCTCATTATCTTCTCATGTAGAGTTCCCACCCCATTATTCGCTCAGGTAGAGGCCAGAAGCTAAGGAAGCTAGTGGTGGTGATGGCAGTCAGTTTAGAAGGTATCCCTCCCTCTGTCACTTTCTAGCTTTGTGACCTTGGGTAAATCACTTGTCCCCTTGGGACTCAGTTTCCTCTTCTGTAAAATGATTGACCTAGAGGATATTTCAGTTGTTTTTAGCTCTAAATTTTATGACCCCAGGTTAAATCATAGAATTGGGAATTGGAAGTGATCTTAGAAATTATATCGTCCAACCATCCATTCTATAAAAGGAGTTTCCAGACGAGGAAGCCAAGGCCTGGAAAGGTTATTTGACTTGTTCTTCTCTGGGGTGAGATTTCCTACACATGAAAAACACCCACACAAATGCTTCTTGTAACCGAGGATCACCAAGTGCTTCATTGATAACTTTCTGCTAGGGGGCCCTTCATATATTTATAAAAATAATAGCTCCAATTTCTGTAGCATCTCAATGTTGACAAAAGGCTTTTTTTCACAATCCTGTGAGGTAAGCAATGCAAGTATTATCTCCATTTTTCAGATGTGGAGACTGAGGCTTGCCTAGAGTCACACAGCTAGCAAGTGCTGGAGTTGGGATTTGAACCTAAGGTCTTCCAGATTCCCAGCAGGCTTTCCACTACACTAGCTCATCATCCAGAAGATCCTAATCCAAAGAGAGGGGCAGTGCCTCCAAGATGTGTATCTGTCCCTGAATGCCCTCCTCACCCACATGAGGGTCACCTCTGGACTCAGTGAGAACTGAGATGGAGTTCCATGGTGAAGATGGGGAGAAGAGGGGAGGGGAAAGTGAAATTTACCTTGGAGGAAGAGTACGCCTTCAGGGCTGGGGGATATATATCTTTACTGTTTGGATTCTAGTACCCACCTGGGCTCTAAAAACAGGTACATTTTCCTGCTCAGGATTTCCTCTCCCCCTATTTAGTATATTCAGATTGAAATCAAGCGTCCCAGTAGAATGGGAATAGAGGGAAATCTTCTGGAGACCAAGAGGAATGGAGTGTTGGAGGGAAGTGTAGGGAGGGGCTGTCTTATGGTGAGGGAGAATGGTGGAGAGAAGGAATGATGTGTACTATGCTGGGGAACAAGGGAGGAATTTTGGAGGGGGTAGAATGGAGGGAGAGAGGGTGTGTTTTTTGAAGGTGGTTGGGATGGATTGTATCCTGAGCAGGCAGGGAGCCATAATGCAGGCAGGCAGAATGTACTCTATGTGTCAGGGGCGGGGGGGAATGGGATAACGTGACAAATATATCTGGCAGAAAGGTGGAAGAGAGAGATCTCCCCGGAGACAGCCCTGCCAAACCCAGAGCTGAGGTTCTCCGGCCCCTGCAGGAGGTGTCGAGATCTCAGGGACTCCTGATCAGGTCCAGCAGCAAAGTCGGTAGGAAACTTTGCAGTAGCTGGGGGAAGACCCTTCTCTATGAGGGGGTCAGACTCAGTTTCTCTGCTGCTCCCACTTCCCTTTTCCTCCTCTTCCTTCTCTCTCCTCCCCCCCCCCCCCCCCGGTTGCAGGTTCCCGCCGTCTTGCGGTCTTCAGTCTGGAGTGTGTGTGTGTGTGTGTGTGTGTGTGTGTGTGTGTGTGTGTACGCGCACGCCCGCTCGTGTGTGTTGTGCGTGCGTGTGTGTGTGTGTGTGTGTGTGTGTGTGTGTGTGTGTGTGTGTGTGTGTGTGACTTTTCCCTGCTCGAGAGGGGGTGGCTCACAGCGAGACCCTTCCCTTCAGTTTTCCGGAGCTCGGGCTAAGGGCCAAGAATGCTATCCTGGTCCCTGCCACCTTAGGTCTATTGGGGTTGGAGTTGAGGGGGGGGCGGGGCGCAGCTTTCTTTTCGAGGGCAGAGGCTGCTTAGAGAGAGACTCCCCTTCTGGGCCCCTGACTCGGCCTCACAATCCGATGGCTTCTCGCTCTTTTTCCTGGGTCCTCTGCCGGTCAGTGTTCTCAACCCTTCCCGGAGCTGTCCCGTCAGTACCCCCCAATCCAAGACCCTCTTTCCCTTCCGCCGCCCAGTCCCGCCAGCGGCGCTCACACTGACCTGGCTGCCCCTGACGCCCGCCAGTCACTGCAGCGATCCCGCCTGGCCCACAGACGCCGCCGCCACCTCCACTTCCCTCCTCCCGTTCCGGCTCCGGTCCCGGCCAAGTGCAACTCTGCTCCCCGAGCCCAGCCTGCCGCCGCCGCGGCTAAACACGCCCTCTTCCAATCCCTCCCATCACTCTGCCCTGACGCGTTGCCTCTCCCCTTCCAGATGGGAAATTCAAACCAACCTTCCTCCCTCTCTCTCTCTCTCTCTCTCTCTCTCTCTCTCTCTCTCTCTCTCTCTCTCTCTCCCCTCCCTTCCACCTTCTTTCTACTTCTTTACCCTTCTTTCACTCCCCTCCCTGTCATTTCTTTTTCATTCCTTTCACTCCTCCCCTCTCTAATGCCCAATTTCTCTCATTGTTCTCACCCCCTTCTCTACCTCTTCTTTTCTTCCTCTATGATTTTCATCTCTCTGTCTCTAACTTCTCCTTCCTGCATTTTCTTCTCACTCACATGCAAGGAAAGCATCTTCCCTACCTCCATCCATACTCTCAAACCTACCCTCTCCCATTATGGCTATGATTATGCTGACCACTGGATAAATGGATGGAATTACATTTTGAGGAGGAGGGTTCTACACTTGTGCGGGGAGAGGGAAGACAAGAGGACCAATTGTACATTTTTGGTGATGTCTAGTGTACTCAACGTTTACTTTCCAGGGATCTCAAAACACTAACATCCTGCCTCTTCCCCACTGCCTATGTAAGACCATAGAGGTTCTTCATATAGAACTGAAATAATTTTGGCCCGGTTTCTTCAAGGAACTCATCCTCTGACCCCACGCCTTCATTTTGTTCAAACCAGGAATTCTTCCCCGCTGGAATCTGAGAAGACCACAGGAACAAGTGAAACCAATTTCCTTCTTCTCAAGTCTCCTATAAATCTAAAAACACCTATTACTACTACTACTACTACTACCACCACCACTACTACTACTGTCTTTCTCTTCTCCTCTCCAGTAAGTGATTGTATTTTGCCCACCATCTCTACTTCCACCTTGCTTATATTAATCATGCCTGACTAAGGGGAAATAGCCCCAGAGCTGCTGCCCTGAACTGGGGCCTGGGAAGAGTTGCAGCAGTTCATAAATAAGTCACAGCTGCAGCAAAACTGCAATGACTTAAGTTACATCCCTTCTTCAGCATGGTTTCAGTCATGGATTACTGAAGCAGGAGAAACAGAGTGATATAAGGGAAAGAGCTTTGAATTCAGACTTAAAAGATCTGGGTTTTAGCTCTGGTGGTGCTATGACCTCACCATGCAGACTTTAGGGCTCTGTCTGGACATCACATTCCTTTTCTCTCCAATGAAGGTGTTGAATTAAGTGTTCTTTGAGGTCCTTTTCAGTTTCAAGTTCTATATTCTAAGATCTCATCAAGCTCTGACATTTTATATCCTAAAGTTCATCTTAGTTATGACATTCTATGTTCTCTTACAACTCTGAAATTCTATATACTCAATTAGGTTCCTTCCAGTTCTGACATTTTATGTTCTAAGGCCCCCTCCACCTTTCCTATTCTATGTTCTAAAAGTCTCTGTTGCAAGGCTCCTTCTAGTTCTAAAGTTCAGAATTCTAGAATGGGAAAGTAGAGACTGGGGTTTAATTGCGGTGTGTGCCCCGAGAGTTCAGTTCAGATGGGAAAGAAACCTCATTTTATATATGTTACGAAACTCATGCCTATTCTTCCCTTTCCTCAAGACAGAGATTTGGTCAGCATTACTCTGGTCTTGATGGGATCCTCAGCGAGAGGGACATGGGCCAAGATGAGTTGACTACCCAGGTTGACTTTCAAGAAAATAGTGTGTTC
The DNA here is from genome assembly GCA_028627135.1 of Pseudochirops cupreus. Lineage (NCBI taxonomy): Eukaryota > Metazoa > Chordata > Mammalia > Diprotodontia > Pseudocheiridae > Pseudochirops > Pseudochirops cupreus. The sequence goes on from CM053581.1 coordinate 284,580,439, forward strand.
AGTTCTGGGTATCTCATTTTAGGAGGGACATTGGAAAGCTGGAGCAAAGGAGACAAATATAGGGAAAAGATTCAAAACTATGTCATTCAAGCATCAGTGACTGATGATACTTAGCCTAGTGATAAGAAGGGATAACTTGAAGGATCCCTGTTTTCTAGTATCTAGAGGGCTGTCTTGGAGAAGAGGAATTAATCTTATTCTGCTTGGCCCTAGAATATAGAACTAGGAGCATTAGGCAGATTTCAGTTCCATATAAAGAACTATCTATTAGTCAGAGCTGTCCAATAATGGAGTGGGCTGTCTTGGGAAGCAATGAACTCTTTGGCATTGGAGGTGTACAACCAGAGGCTGGATATCTGACCATGAGGGAAAGTATAGAGTATTTCTGTGTTGACTAAGAAGTTGGACCAACTGACAGTGTAGTATAGTGGAAAGACTATGGCATGTAAGGTTAAAAGTCCTAGAATTGAATCCCAGCTTTATTATTCACTATGTGACACTGGACACATGTTATTTTATCTCTTTGGATGGTGGTTTCTTCATCTGTAAAATGAGGAAGTTGGGCTAGTTAAATCCTATGATACTAGGACATTTTCTATGATTAAATTCACCTGATGGTTTGGTATCCTGCTGGTGTGAGGGGACCTAGGATCTAAATCACAGTATTTAGAGCTTGGAAGGGGACTTAGAGATCATCTAGTCCAGCCCTGTGATTTTACAGATCAGTACATTGAGGCCAAGAGATGAAAATGCCCAGAGCCATGGAGCAAGTTAAGTGACAGAAGCAGGATTTAACCCCAAGACTTCTGACTTCATCTGAAGCTATTTCCATTACAACATACTGCCTATAATCTTAGATCTGCCACATCTATAATTCTAGTGCCAAGGCTGAAGGGTGACTGGAGATCCTTAGAAAGCAGGGCGCTACCAACATCTCTGCTGAGATGTACTGACTGCAGACTTATGGAAATGTGACTTTTGCTCTACAGATATTTTTACAATGACATTTACATTCTTGCTCGTCCCCCAGCTTCTCACTGAAGAAATGGGAATTCACACTCTGAGCAGCGTCCTACTGTCACACAGGTTGTCTGAATTTGTCTAGAACTTTTGAATTCCTCATCTATCCAAGCGGGTGCAAGAGCCAGCCCGATTTCTACTGGCAGCCCCGCAGAGCCATCTCTGACAGCTGCTTAGAGTCACCTGGTGAAATATAGATACTGTTCCCCTCATGCTATTCTAGAAGGCCTGTCTCTGCCTTTAATTTCTATTTACCAGCAGAGTCAGTGCACCCCAGGAAGCCCATCTTTGAACAGATTTTAATGATATATGGCTTGAATGCTCAGGCAAAGCTAATCCCTGTAGCTAATGATAGTACTTTGCAAGAAGCTCTGGGAACAATGTGGGGAGAATTAAGACTGTCAGATACAGCAAATATGTTGATAAGGGAGGATGGGCTCACTGGCCCAAGTGCCAATCCAGTTGGATCCCAGAATCAACGAACCATAGAATGTCAGAGCTGGTGGGCTCTTGGGGACCATCTCGTTCAACTCGTTCATTTTGCAGAGGAGTTAATTGCAGTCATTAGAGGGATAATGACTTGCCCAGGGTCATGCAGCTAGTTGGGAGCTAAACTTGGCCTTCTAACTTGAAGTCAGGAGTGATTTCTGTCTTACCAAGAAGGTTTTTTTTTTTAAGCTTTCATAGGAATGCATTGATCCTGTGAGGCTCCCTTCCCTCTTCTTATCATTACATCCTTTCAACTTCATTCTTGTCTTCCCTCTTAACATTAATCTGGCAATGAAGACAAACTGGGGCTAACTGGTATTCTTTCAGACATATCTTGGCATTGCTTAGTCACTGCCCTATGACTACCCTTCTCTAGGGAATTTTTTTGGCATTGTGGCTTTTAGTGGAAAGAGTCGACTCCTTGGAGTTGGAAGACCTGGAGTTTCAGACTCAAGCTCTTCCATCAACTTGCTGGGTGAACTTGGGTGAATTGCTTTACTTCTCTGAGCATCAGTTTACTTATCTGTAAAATGAGGGCAGTAATACTTACACTCTATTTTTTGAACATTCAGTGAAATGATGGACCATTTGTGAAGGAAGTTTGTCATATAACAGGTGCTACGCAAGTGTCAGGCACTAGCCTAGGCTCCTCAATTTCTCTAGCTCTTTTGATGTTCTTCAAGTCTGACCACCACCCCTTAGCTACAGCCTCTGGGTCCCCTCCCCCAACTTGTGACTGCCTCCAGGGAGGTATTAGCATATCAGAGATTCTCACCCAGCTCTGTAGTTGCCCTGGGTTATGCCAGCTCTTTCCACACATCTGCATCTGATCTCATTTATCCTGCCAGTTAATTATTGTGTGCAGGATCTCGTGTTATATTGGGCTATGGGCAAGGAGAAGGATTATGAAGTTTAGAGAAGTCACTGTCTCTACTTTCAGGGAGCTCATAGACTGGTGATAGGACAAAGATAAATAGGATACAGCATGAAGAGCATGTGAGAATTATATTAGAGAGATATATATAGATGAAGAGCCATATAAAATCTAAGGGAAAGGTCTTTAATGACTGGTGGCCTCAGAAAAGGGCTCCAAGGAAAAGGTGGTATTTGACTGGATTCTAAAGGAAGGATGAGTCCCATGAGAAAGTCACTTTCCTTCTATGGGCCTCAGTTTTCTCATCTGTAAAATGGGGTTACTGATACTTGAACCCATCATCTTAGCCCTTTCCTCACAGGGTTGTGAGAAAAGTGCTTTGAAAGTGGAAAATATTGTTATTATTGTTAAGCCAATGAAGAGGGGAAGAGAAGACATTCTTGAGATAGAGAACTGTATAAATAAAGGCATGAAAGTAAAAAAAAAATACAACATTTGTTTAGGGGGAGAGAATAGGTCTGTTTGGCTGGTATGTAGTATATGATAGAAAGAGACAATTCATATTTAGGTAGGGTGGTCTTAGGACCTAGAATGTCAGGGAAATGAATGTGAACTTTACTTACTAAGTAATAGGGAGTAATTGTAGGGCAAATGGAGGTGAGTGAGGTGGGGGTGTGTGGGTCCAAGTTTGGGCCTCAGGTCCACTTTCTCTTGCCTTCTGCTCCTTATTGTAGCTGCACTCTATGCCTATTGTCTCCCTTCTATGAATTATGGTCCAAAATTCAAATCCTTCGGGAAGTTTTCCTGGGTTAACCCATAATCACTGGCCATTCTAGCTCCTTCCCTTTACTTCCCATCATGTTATAGGACAGAACTGGAAGTTCTCAAAATTTGCCTCCGGAACCTCAGCCTCTGCTTGCCTAGGGTTTTTCAGGCATTGGGGAGATAATCTTCCCCTCTGTTTTTAGAAACCCAAAGCCTTGTGTTTTTTCTCTCTTCCTGCTATCAAAGCCTTCTGTTAGGAAAGGATGACATAACAGTCATTCATATACCATGAATCACAAAATTTCAAAGCTGAAAGGGAACTTAAAGTCCATGTGGTCCAACCTATTCTTAAGCAAGAGTCCCCAGAACAATTGGTCATCTGCTTTCCACTGGAAGTTTCCAAATGATGGGGAACTCACTCTTTTCTGAGGCAGAACTTTCCACCTGGGAACAGTTCTAATTGTTATGAAGATTTTTGAGCCCATATCAGTTTCTCCGCAACCTCCACACATTGCTCCTATAATAGTTCTGCCCTCTGGGGCTAAAGAGAACAGTCCAAATCCCTCTTCCACTTGACAGCTGTTGAATAATTGAAACTTAGAATCATAGAACCTTACAATTAAAGAATCTTTGGTTCAGTGTATCACAAAGTCTTAGAGTTATAGATTCATAAACTTTTAGGAACAGTGTATCAAACAACCTTAAGAATTCTATAAGCAAGAAAAGCAGAATCTTAGGTTAATGGGTCACAAAAGAGTTAAAACAGATCTTTCTGGGTGAATTTGTCCTTGTGTTCCCTCTCTCTGGACTGTTTAAATTCTAAGTATGACTACACCTTATCTCTCTGTGTTGATTGAAAGGCTCTGTCCTCTGAACCCAGCCTTCAGGAATGAGGAAGCAAGAGAGGGCAGGACTGGGGTGCCAGGTAGTAGCCTTCAGTGTGTCCCTGAAACCACACTTCTCTATCCAGTCTAGCACAAGGCCAACCCCTGCATATGTTAACTTGATATTTACATATTGTCGTATAGGCAATCATCAGAGGCAAGTTATGGATGCTTGTGCTGGAGGGGACTCCTCCATTCCATTTCATAACAACGCCCCCCCTTCATTTCCAGCAAGGCAGATATTGATCTTAGATAAAGCCAGTGAATGAAAGGGGCCTTATTGCTGTTCTCATCTCTGAAGCAGTCTGCATCTGAGGAACAGGAACAAAGGAGACTAATCTGCCCCAGTGCCTCTGGCCAAGGAAATGAAACAGGCCTAGAGGTAATTTTATGCTTTGGAAATCTACCATCTTCCCCTTGCTCCATCCCTCCTCCTCCCCCAAGAATCCTGCTGCCTGCAGCTTGACTACCCATGCAGCTCTTTCCTCACCACACTAAGCTGCCTCCCTGAATGAGAGACTTGCTGGTATGGTGGAAAGAATGCTGCATTCAGGAACTCTATGTCTGAAGGCTTTGACAATCATTAGGCAAGCCATTTTCTCTCTCTTCTCCCTAGTTCTCATACCTGTAAAGTAGGGATAACAATATTGATGTTTCCTAATGCACAGGGTTGGTGTGAGGAAAGCAACTGGCAAACTTGGAAGCACTATATGGAAGTGATTTATTATTATTATTATTATCATTTATTATTATTAGGAATGAGGACTTATTGCTTGTGGGCCTTTGGTTTTACAAGAGAAGGCACCTGTCAGATACCTGAGTGATGGTGATACACTTGGGCAATGTTCAGATGTTCTGAGAGTTCTGACAAATCTGAGTGATACAAAACATTACCCAGAGCCATCATAACTGGATTGATTTGATCTGAAGGACAATGCAAAATTGCCATAATATATGTATGCCAGCCTGATTTGGCAGGGGCTCAGAGTCAGAAGACCTTGGGCAAACCTTTTTTTATTTTTTTATCTCTGGGCCTCATTTTCCTCTTCTGTAAAATGATGGGGTTGGCCTAGAAGATCTGAAAGTTCCTTCCTGATTCTGGCATTCTATGTTTATGCTCTAAAATTTTATACATTAGATTATCTTCTAGCTCTAATATTTTAAAATACTACTTGGTCATCGTGTCTGAAAAACATTATTCATTTATAAATTATTTTTTAAAATAAATTGTATTGATATATTTTTATATCACTCATTTATCACTGTATTTCTCCTATAACTCTTTCTCAGGGAGTCATCTGTTATAATATAGAATAAAAAAGAGAAAGAAAGAAAAAAACGTCCACAAGACTAACCAATATTATAAAAAAAAGTCTGATGTTACATATAATATTCCATACGTGTAGTCCCCCACCCATACAAAGAAGCATGGAGAGGTATCTTTTCATATCTATTCTTTGATGCCACAGTTGTTATAATTTCATAGCATTTAGTTTTAATTGTTCTGCTGTTCATTTTCCCTCTTACTTTGTAATAGTTGTTGTGTATATAGCTTTACTGTTTTTGCTTACTTCACTCTGCATCAGTTCATGTAAGTCTTTATATACTTGTGTAAATTATTATTTCAGACATCATTACCTCGTTACATTGCCACAATTTGTTTAGCCATTCTTCAATGAGCATCTATATTTGTTTCCAATTTTTTAAGCTACTACAAAAAAGGTTGTTATAAACATTTTGATATTAGTAAGGTCTTGCTTTTTGTCTCCATTTTAATTCAAGGCAGTGTTACAATAGAATTAGTCTGGTGGGAAGAGCCCTTGACTAGAGTGGCAGAAGTCTGGTCTTAGTATCAGTTCCATTATTAAGTCTACAGGTGACTGTGGACAAGTCATTACCCTTCATTGGGCATCATTTTCTCTGCCTGTGAAAATGAAGAGGTTGAACTAGATGATTTCAAGTTCTCTTCTAGTGTTAACATTCTATGTTCTGTGTTCTAAAGTCCCAAGTGATTCTATGTTCTAATATTCTATGTTCTAAAAACCCCTACAACTCTAGCAATCTATGTTCTATGTTCTAATATTTTATGATCTAAGGACTCTTTCATTTCTCACATTTAATGTTCTAAGGTTGCTCCCAAGTATGACATTCTAGGTTGTATGTACTAAAGACTTTTCTATCTGTAACAGAAAGCATCAATCTCAGTGTTGTAGAAAAAAAAAATCTCACAGGCCATCTAATTCAACTTGTCCCTGAACAAGAATCTCGGCTATAACATATTGGACAAATGGTTATCCAACTTTGTACCTTTGGGATAGATCTAGATTTTTCTTCTGCCCCATTCAAACCCGAGTTTGCCTTTCTGCTGTGTCCACTGAGTGTTCCCAAGAGTTCTATTCTCTGGGACTGAGCAGAAGAAGTATAATTCTTCTTCTTCATTATAATCTTTCAAATACTTGAAGATAATTATGTTCCTTTTAAATCTTCCATCCCTCCTTCCCCTACCTTACAATTCAATATAACCATTTTTTCCAACTGGTTTTATATGGCACTATTTCAAGGCCCTTCATGACCTTGATTGCTCTTCTCTGGTTTCTCTCCAGCTTATCAATGTCTTTCATAAAATGTGATCATAATGGAACACAGTTCTCTAGGTGTGCTCTAGCTAGAGCAGAGTCCAGCTGGGCTTCCATCTCCATAGACCTGGGCACTATGATTCTCTTAAGTCACCTTAGTATTGCATCATCAACTTTTTGGCTACCATATCCTACAATTAACTCATATTGAGATTTTAGTCCACTAAAATTCCTACATTTTCCAGGCAAATAGCTGAGTAACTATATTATTTCCCCCATCTTAAACTTGTCAAATTGGTTTTTGGAAAAAGTCTAAGATTTCACATTTATTGCTATTGAATATCATCTTATTATATTCAGCTCTTTGTGGAAAGACTGACTCACTAATATACTGTTGGTGAAGCTGTAAATTGGTATAACCATTGTAGAATGCAATTTTGGAACTATGCTGAAGTGACCAAAGTGTCCATTGTCTTTGACCCAGAGATCTTTCTGCTTGATATATACTCCCAAGGAGATCAAAGATAAAAAGAAAGATCCTATAAGCAACAAAATATTTATAGAAGGTTTTTTAAGCAAAAAAAAAAAGTATTGGAAACTTAGTATATGCCCTTTGACTGGAGAATGACTAAACAAACTGTGGTACGTGAATGAATGCAATGGAATATTAACTATATTCTAAAAAGCTACAAATATGTAGAATCCAGAGAAGTGTGAAAAGACATATGAACTGATGCAAAGTGAAGCAAGAAGAATTAGGGATAACAATAATAATAATTAGTAGGATTTATATAGCCCTTTAAGGTTTGCAAAATGTTTTACAGATATATCTCATTAAATCCTTTTAACCATCTCATGAAGGAGGTGCTATTATTACCCTCATTTTACAGATGAGGACACTGAGTGATATGTCCAGGTAGTGTGTGAGGCAGAATTTGAGTTCATCTTACTGACTCTATATCCTGTTCTCTATCCATTGCACCTCCACAACATATATGGACTGACAATAATAATAACAAAGGAAAACTGAATGCTGCATAATTGTGACTAAGACTGTCCCCAGAGAAAACACGCCTCTGGTCCTTCTTTGCAACAGGTAGAGAAGCCTATGGGTACAGAACAATCTGTCAGATTTGGTTGATGTGTTGGTTACTTTTTCTGGATGACTTAAAAAAAATTCTTTGTTATAAGGGATGACTCTGGGTGGAAAAGGAAAGTAGGATATTTTGGGAAATAAAGGCAATATAAAAACAAAAGACATCAATACAATCAAACATTAAAAAAAAACAGCAACAAAAAAGATTGAGCCCCAAATTTTAGCCTATTGAGATTTTCTTTTCTGGATCCTGTCCTTGTCATCTGTCATGTTAATTATCCCTCTTAGTTTTCTGAAATTTACAAACTTGGTAAACATGGAATCTATGCTTTTATCCAAGTCATTGAGAAAAATGTCATATAGCACTGGGCCAAGCACAGATCCCTGGGGTGCTTCATTACAGACCTTCCAAGCTGACATTGAACCATTAATGACTACTCTTTGGGTTTAGTCATTTGACTAATTCTGAATCCCGTAATTATATTTTCATGTAGCCCACATTTCTCCATGTCACCCATGAGAATAACATAAGCGACTTGGTAAAAATGATTTGTTAAAATCCAGGTAAACTGTATAACATCCTCCTGATTTGCCAGGAGTTTAGTGACCCTGTGTAAAACATGACATTAGTCTGATGTGACCTGTCCTTGATGAAGCTGTGCTATTTCACTCTGGTTACTCCTTAATCATCATCATCATCATCATTGCTATCATTTATATAACATTTTAAAGTTTGCAAAGCACTTTACAAATGTTATCTCATTTTATCTTCACAACAATCCTGGGGAGTAAGTGCTATTATCCTCATTCTACACAGGAGGAAACTGAGGTAAACAGAGTTAAGTTACTTGCACAGGGTCACACAGCTAATTAAGTATCTGAACCTAGATTTGAACTCAGGTCTTCCTGCCTCCAGGTTCAGCATTTTATCCACCATGCCACCTACCGATACCCACCTGGGTAGATATGTGTTTTCATCATCCCCCTACTTTTTTTTACATCCTAACCTCTTATTATCCACTTTTTGTTTTATCCTTTCCAGTTGAATCATTCTTCTTGAAAGAGAAAAAAGAAGCAAAGCAAGAATTGAGAAGCTCCATCTTTATTCCATTGTACATTATTTTTTGTCAATCACCCCAAGAAGCCATTTTATCTTTTCTATGGTTCTTCTCTTTTCCCAATATAATTACCTGATTTTTGGTCTTTTTGTTGTCCGTAGCTTTCCCTACTGGCCTCAACTTATTCTGTCTTTTAGCACTATTCTTCTAGGTCTATACATTTGTATCTGACTCTTATTACCCTTGCTTTCATCTTCTGTTCATGTCTTTTATAAATCTAACTTGGTTAATGAGTTCATTGGGCCACCATAACTTTCTCTTTAAGATAAGCTCTTCTTTTTTCTTTATTGTAAGTGTTTTCCTTTGTATCTTCAGAATTTCATCCTTGAGAGTTTCTCATCCCTTGTCAAAAGATATTACTTATCCGTTTCCTTAACCCTGTGAAATTTGTTCTCTGCAAGTCTAGAATGCAATCCATTTCTTCTCTTTCTCCATCATAGATTCTAAGATTGAGTGTTCACAAAGCTCCTGTCATTTTTAACCCATTAAGCAGTTTCTTGTTAGCGAGAATCAGATCCATAATAATAATTTTCTTCATTTGTCCTTGTACCTTTTGAAGGATGAAATTATTTTCATCAAGTCAGTCAGTCAGTCAGTCAGTCAGTAAAACAATAAGCATTTATTAAGTGCTTCTTATATGCCACGCCCTATGCTAAGTATTGGGGATACAAAGTAAGGTCAAAACATGGGCCTTTCCCTCAAGGAGCTCCCATTCTAATGCAGGAAATGATATGTAAATAACCAGTACAGGTATGAAGCAGTTAGAGCCAGAGGAGGGTGGTGGCCATATGAGAAGGGAACACATATAAAAGAGGTTTTAAAGGTAGACTTCACAACAGTCTGAATTAATGCAATTCAATAAATTATTTGCCACTTTCCTTTTTGCAGAGAAGAACTATGGTAGATGACTGGATAAATGAAATTCCTTATCAATTCTCTATCAGATATCAGGCTTGTGATTAATTTTCCAAATCCCTTATCTATTTCCTCTTGCTTTGAAAATGGTCTCTTGTATGTCCTGATGATAATATTCTTTTTGTTTCTGACTGTTGATCTTTAAACAAATGTTCTCCACCATGTTTCCCGCCTCTATTTTCTGGATTTTCTCATGTGAGTACTCAAAAATTTTTTTTAATATAATACTACTTCATTTCCAATCCCACCTGCTACCTATATCATTCTTTTTGAGTAAGGTATACCTTGCCAGTGCCATATTGCAAACTTGACTCCCATTCCACCAAGTCTTAGTTATACCTTAATGATACTTAGTGATACCTACAAGGTAGGAATTCCTCACACACTGTGGTCTATTTTCATTAGGATCTCTAGTTCACCTTGCTTGTTACACATATCATGAGCATTTGTATGTAGACATATAAGACCATGGTTTTGTCTCCTTTTTTTTTGTATTTTGTCTCCTGCAAATTTCTAGACTTGCCTGATTCTGTTCTCCTTTTTGCATGTTAGCTGCTTTCTATGATCTCTAATTTGGTACATATACGCAGGCAGCTCCTTCTCTCCCTCTTTCCTTTTCACTTTAAAGCCCTTTTGGTTAGATTTTCAAGACTCCAGGCACATACACTTTTTTTTTTAATGAGTCCTTGTTAGGTGCATTTCTTCTCTGGCCAAGAGAGTCATTCCTATATTTTAAACCATCATCTCCAATCCACATCCTGTTCTCAGACACTATCTTCTTAACCAGCTGTTCACTTCCCCAAATGCATCCTTCTCTTCTCAAGCCCTTGTCTTCAATTGGAAACAGTGATGAAAACACCACCTGTGGTCCCTAAGGTCTTCAGTTTATTGCCCAATTCTGATTTCAAAATACTTAAAAATTCTGCTTAGATTCCATTTCATGTTTCATATACACATGTACATATGGATATGTGTACTTATGTATATATGTATTTAGATATATAGATATATAGATACATGCAAATATATATATATATATATATATATATATAGATAGATACATAGATAGATATATAGATAGATATATACAAATCTGGTCATAGTACTCCCCAACTCAGTAAATCCTGGTGGTTACCAATTACCTCTCAGATTAAATATTAATGCCTCTGTTTGACATTTAAAGGCCTTCACAACTGGGCTTCAGTCTACCCTTCTAACATGACTCTTCCTCACACACTGTGGTCTGGACAAAGCAGCCTTCTTTCTGGTCTTCATATATGGTGCTTCATCTCCTTAATCTGTGCCATTTGTATTAGTTGTCCCCATGCCTGGAAGGAATTCTCTCCTCACTTTCATCTCTTATCCTTCAAGGATCAGTTCATTTGTCATCTGCATGAAGCTTTTTTTGATACCCCAGCTGCTAGTGCCTTCCGCTCCAAATCACCTTTAATCTATTTTGTATATACAGCTATACAAAGTAGCTTAGTGTAGTTTGAAACTAGGGGCAATGGTGCAGTGGATAGAGTGCCTGGAGTCAGGAAGACTCATCTTCCTTGGTTCAAATCTGGTCTCAGACACTTAATAGTTGTGTGAATCCTGGGCAAGTCATTTAACCCTGTTTGCCTTGGTTTCCTCATCTGTAAATGAGCTGGAGAAGGACATGGCAAACTACTCCAGTATCTCTGCCAAGAAAACCCCAAATGGGGTCATGAAGAGCTGGACATGACTGAACAACAACAATAAAAGGAAGTCCTTAATAGAAATTCGCTGAATTAGATTTAAGCATTCCATTTCCTAAGGACCCTTTTAGCTTTGACATTCTCTGTTTTAAGCTCTCTTCCATCTCTGGCATTTTATGTTCTAAGGTCCCTTCCAGATCTGACATTTTATGGTTCTTTGATCTGATCCCTTCTGGATTTTGGTTCATATGCAAGTAGATGCTTCTTGAATTGAAATGAATTGAATTAACACCAGTGACAATCCCAAGTTTATAATCTTTTCATACTTAGGATGGTGAATTTTGGCTCAGTTGTACTCCTGGAGCTGAGTTGGCTGAGGGACTATGACTTGAGGAAATGAAAAAGAAGGGATAAAAGTAGAAACAATTGAGGAAAAGGCCGAAGACAGGCATTAGGAGAGCCCAGAGCTCTGCCCGTGCAGGGATGGGGAGGGCCCCCATGGAGCTAAATCTTCTGCTGTCCCAGTGTTTCTGACATCAGGCACTTATTCTTTAAGGTAAAAGCAAGTGTGGGAGAGGGATGGGGCCAATCATCTTCTGTAGATGCACACTGCTGAGGGCAAGGTCCAGGAAAGGGAAGGGATTTATGTTTTCTGCCCAGAGGTAGGGAATGTGAGCAGCAATGAAAATGAACTCAGGAGCTTAGACTTGTAGTCCACAGTCCCTGGACAGCCTTAGTATTTCCATACCTTTAACTTTCTAGTTTACTTTTCTGGGTAGTCTTGAAACTGTGGTTTCCTCCTGCTGTTTCCCTTTGCCTCCAACTGCCAAGTCATACTTGCAGAAAATTAGAGCTGAAAGTGCCCTTGGAACACAGAACTTCAAATGTCAGACTCGAAGGGGACCCTAGACCATGGACGTTGGCCACTAGAGCTGGAGGGGGCCTTAGATATCATCCAATCCAAGGGTTCTTTTTAGTATTGTTGACTTCTTGGGCAGACCCTTTCTCAGAATCATGTTTCTAAATACATTGGATTATAAGGGAACCAGATATATTGCAATACAGTTATCAAAAAATTAAAAAAAAAAACCAAAGAAGTTCAAGGACTTGGGCGACTAGGTGGCCCAGTGAATAGAGTACTGGCCCTGGAGTCAGGAGGACCTGAGTTCAAATCCATACTCAGACACTTGACACACAAAAAAACTAGCTGGGTGAACTTGGGCAAGTCACTTAACCCCAACTGCCCTGCCTTCCCCCTCTAAAAAGAAAAAACAAGTTCAAGGACACCCTAGGTTAAGAACTCTCCTTGCTACAAAGAGGAGGAAACTGAGTCTCAAGAAACTTGCCTAATGTTACACAGCAGATTATTGTCAGAACCTGGGACTAGAATCTACACATCCTGTTTCCTTAATGGTTAACCCAAGTAACCTGAGTGGAGGGGAGTGGGGTGGGGAGAGAGAAGGGATTCTGTTTTATTCAAATCCAGCTGTAAGGTATTGCTGGGTGGTGCTTCTCCAGCTGTTTCTTATTTAATGGGTCCTGGGTCCTATCTCGGGGACATGGGTTATCACCAGAGGAAAAACTATAATTCTTTTCTTTCTTTTAGCCCATTCAAAGATAGGCCTCTTCCAAGATTCCCTGGGATTGCTCTGAATGGGAATGGGGAATGGGGAATGAAAGAACTCACTGGAGGAGTTAAAGGTGAAGGGAGGCAGTGCATAGTGGAAAGAGCGCTGGGACTGAGACCTGGATACGCATTCCGGATCTGTTTATTACTAGCTACAAGGCACTTCCCCTCCCTGAACCTCATTTTTCTCAAGAACTTGTACTAGTTGAGAGTTTTGAGGCAAGCTTGTGAAAATGCAAGAGTGCGTGCTATTATTACCATCACTTTTCTTGCTCTTCCCTCTCTTTCTCTCTGGATCATAAGAGCAAGTGGCCCTGACCTCTTCTCGGGCAATGGGGACTGCCTAAGGGAAGCTGGGAGGTGGCCCTGGCCTGGATTTTCTGCCAAAGGGTGGGAGGAATTTGCCACCCACAAATCTAAAAATGCCTGCTCCCTGCCACTCACCCGCCAGCTGTTTCTCTCTTGGGGAGGGGTGGGTGGTGTTGAGGAAACTTCATTCTGCAAACATGCCAGGAGCCTCAGGAGATCTTTCTGAGGTGAATCAAGAGGGGATCTGAACAGTGGGGGAGAGGGGGAAAGAACTCAAGGGCAGGCTGTAAAGCTCAGGCTGATGAGAAGCAGAATGTGGCTGTGTGTCAAGAATCTTGCCTCTGCCAATTATTAGCTGTGTGACTCTGGGCAAATTGTTTCACATCTCTTAGACTCAGTTTACTCAACTGTAAGATGAGGATAGTTATACTATCTACACCCCAGGGCTGTTGCTAGGTAAGCATTTTATAAACCTTGAAGTCCTAAGAAATGGGAACTACTATTATTTTTATGATGATCCTGGAACTGAGCTTGGGAGAGGCTCTGTTTATTATTATTATTTTTAATATTTTTTATCTAAATACTTTTTTATATCCTAGATTTAGGGAGGATCTGTGAAAGTCAAGCACAAATTAATAACTCCATGGTGATTGGCCCAATATTTAGGCCACAGAGTCCTTAGGCAACATACTGGAAGAACGTGCAGAGGAGGTGACTGTGGATTTCATCACTCCTTGGGTCCTAATATGCTATAACAAACAGAAAGAGTGCTGAAGTCAGAAGATCTGAGTTTGGATCCCAGCTACGGTAATTATTACCTGTGTTAAGTCTTGTTTAAGACTTAACATCTCTGGGCCTCAGTTTGCTTATCTGTAAATGAGAAGGCTGGGCTAGACAATTTTTGAGATTCCTTCTAGCTCCAAATTTGTGATCCTCTGAGGATCTTGGTGTTACTGGCTTATATGGCATTCAGC
>CM053581.1:284595264-284622425 GCA_028627135.1 Pseudochirops cupreus
GTCAGAAGATCTGAGTTTGGATCCCAGCTACGGTAATTATTACCTGTGTTAAGTCTTGTTTAAGACTTAACATCTCTGGGCCTCAGTTTGCTTATCTGTAAATGAGAAGGCTGGGCTAGACAATTTTTGAGATTCCTTCTAGCTCCAAATTTGTGATCCTCTGAGGATCTTGGTGTTACTGGCTTATATGGCATTCAGCAGAGCCTGGGGTTAGAAGCTGGGAGTTAAGACTATAGGCATAATAATAAAAATAATTTTGATTTCAATATATCAAGGATCCAGAATCTCGTCAGTGTGAGTATTCTCTTCACCAAAGCAAATTTCAACCCTCTCTTCCTTACTGAACTTAGACCTGGAGATTACCTAGTCTAACTTCCTCATTTTACAAACGAGGGAGGAAGACTCAGAGGAGGTAAGTGACTTGCCCTAGTTTTCCTGAGATAATTCATGAAAATGAACAAATATTCAACTCCCAGTGTTTCAGTTTCTGAAGCTGTCATTCACAGTGCAGTTAAATTGGTCTTTGGACCATGGATACTCAGTCCATCACTGAGCCAGCACTAGAAACCCTTCTAGCTCATTAGTACTTTCCAGGGCTTGTGTTCTATTGGTATAACCTTCCAGAACACAGGGTCACCTCCATTCTTGATGATGACAATAGTGTACATTATTATGGTGCTTGGAGGTCTAGGAAAAAGAGTTTCTCACAACTCCCATGAAGAATTAATGGCAAGGCCAAGAATGGAACCAAGGCTTCTTGCTTTCTCCTCCAAGTCCCTTTCCACTCTTCTACCCTCTATTTTATAGGATCAGACCTAGAACTGGAAGGACCTTCAAAGCCTGTTAGTACAAATCTATCATTTTTTGGATAAGTATAGGCAGTAGTAGTCAAGCCAATGAGCACTTATGAATCAAATGAAATATTTAAAAGTGCTCAGCACAGTGCCTAACATATAGTGGCTACTTGATAAATGCTTATCCCCTTCCCTTCCTTTCCTTATTAAGCACTTACTATGTGCTCAGCATTTAAATTATGTGCAAATTACAGAGCTGAGAGTCAAACCCAGGTCTTGTGACTTCAGGTGCAGGGCTCTTTCCACTGTCCCAGCATGCCTCTCCCATTTCATCTCATCGCTCCCCTCTGAAGTCTCAGTGCTCCTGGCTTTGCCCTATCACAATTCCTGTTGGGTTTTCTTGCTCTTTGCTCCATCTCCACACTGTCCACTGGATCTTCATCTCAGCGATTAGGGAAGAGGTCCCAGGTCTAGTGTTCTGTTGCAGAACAGGACAGTAGCTCAGATCCTGACACCTTGGAGGTAGTTTGGATGATTTTCCCCTGAACCTTCCACTTGCCCACACTTTTCCACCCACTCACACACCCAAGCAAGATCTTCCTGCAATTTATCCCTCTCATCTTGGCATTTCACTCTCTGGGAAAGCTTTAGTGGCAGCTGCAGAGGGAGAGATGTCACTGTATGCACCCTCCTTCAGATCATTTATCCTTACTTCAATACTTCAAGGACATGTGATCCTGTTTGTATGGGCACTTTCTCCCCCAACGCACCTTCCACCCCTCCAAGCTTCATTAGATAGTCTTTGCATTTTATTATAACAACAACAACAAAAAAATCATGGCCTGGTGGCCAACCCTTGGGTGAGGAGGATCCTGGGCACTTAGTGAGGCTGGTCCTCAGATGACAGGCATGTAGTCTTTTGCTGGGCCCATGCCTGAAAATTTTCCAGCACCTGCCAAGGTCTCCTGCTTTTCTAATATAGCTTTTGGGAATCCAGAATTACTTATATCTCCCACTGAGGTATTGGAATAGGACCTCAGTGGAAGCAGAGCATGTATTAAAGTGTTAATTTGATGATGCCATAGGAATACCCTGCTGTCAATGTACTTTTCAGTTCAGAGAAATTCCTATTTATCCACACTTATCGTTTCTAGTCTCTCAACCAATTCTCTTTCCATGACCAAAATCTCCCTAATCTCACAGTGACACTAATTTCTAAAAATAGTTTTTGGTGGAGGGGCCTTGCTGAAAGCTTGTTAAAAAGTTCTAAATAGATCATACGCACAGATTGACCATCATACACATACATATTTTCCCCCTCAAGAACTCACCAAATAACAGAATTATAGATTCAGAGCTAAAAGGGACTTACAAGGCCATTTAGTCCAGTTTTCTCATTTTACAGATGAGAGAACAGAGGCCTAGAGGGCTTAAATGACTCTTGCCAGGTCATACAAGGCAGTAAAAAAGGCAGAGGTAGGATCAGAACCCAGGTCCTCTCACTCCAAAGTCAGTGCTCTTTCCATTGTCCGTCTATAGTATATTTCTTACCCTCATGGAGGTTATAGAATCCTAAACTCTTAGTACTTCAGAGATAAATTAGCCCAGTCCACACCTGAACAGAAACCCCCTCTACATCTTTTACAAGTGTCCATCCAATTTCTACTTGAATACCTCATTGTGACACAAGTTCATTACCTTATGTACTTCCATGGAGTTACCATTATAACATGGGACAATTGTATTTGTTAGAGAGTTTTTTCTTCTATCAGGTTGAAATCTTCCTTCATGTAACTTCCCCTGACTGCTCTGGTACTGAACAGAGCAAGACTAATCCCCTTTCCCTCTGACAGCCCTCCAAATACTTGAATATAATGATTACACCCCAATAAGTCTTTTCTTCTCGAGGCTAAACCTCCCCATTCCCTTCAACCAGTCCTCAGAGTTGCACGATCTCTGGTTCCTTCATCATGCTGGTAGTCCTTGCCTGAATTTGCTCCAACCCTTCCTAAAATGTGGCACCTACACTTGAGCATAATACTCCTGACTGGGTCTGACCATGGTGAAAGAGAGCAGGGCCAAGTCTTTCCTGGTTCTGGACAGTTGGAATTCCAGTACGTTTGGGTCCACAATGCACAATTCTGCAAGAGTTCCTTCAAAACTCTGGGGTGGATGCTCTCTAGGGCTGTTATCTGCATTCAGTCCAACCATTCTCTGTCATTGAGCTGATTTGTTCAACTTCTCTGCTTCAAAAGGCATTTTTGGGGTGGAATTCTTCGTCAGGCAAAAGATTACTTAGGTTTCTTTGATCTTTCTCTTCCTGTTCCCAACTATTCTGCTTCTGCCTTGAAGATCAAATGGTCCCTCTGGCTCTTGGACTGAGGCCTTTCTTTGGTTTATTTAAAGATTCCCTTGGTGTTGGTTTTGAGTCCTTGGCAAGGTCCTCCTTGAAGCCTTTTGGTCACCAAATGCTGAGGGCACACTTGAGCAACCTCCATTTTTGAGCTTTCCTGCTCTCATTAGTTGATATCTGTCTATCTATCTATCTGTCTATATACACATATGTACATATATATATATATATATACACACACACATATGTGCGTGTGTGTATACATACCCACATATATTTATATATTCAATTCATTTCAACAGTGGAGAAAGCAGTGGATGTGGAGTCAAAGGACCTGGGTCTAAATTCCAGCTTTGTCACTTACTACTTGTGTGACTTTGAACAAGCAACTTCTGTTTGTACCTCAGTTACTTTTTATGTAAAATGTGGGAGCTGGACCAGAGTCCTAAAGTCTATTTCATCTCCAAATCCTTTGATACTTTATAGTTAATTTAGTTCAATGAACTAAATGTCCATTAAACACCTGCTAGGTATAAAATGAAAGGCAATGTGGTATAGTGGACAGAACCAGGAAGCTCCGGGTTCAAGTCATGTCAGTGACACAGATTAGCTGTGTGAACATGAGTAAGTCACTTGACTCTTCAGGGCCCCCAGGCAACTCTACTTTGCTTTAAATTAATGATGAGTCCTCAATCTGCATCAGTGGTGGCAATTTTCACAGTGACTTCTCCATAGCATTGAAACTGTAGGTCTGGATAAAAATAACTATATGGGGCTCTGGACTGGGTATGGTGGATAAAAACACAAAAACCAAAGAGAAAATACATAGCTCTAGTACCCAATGAGATTACAATCTAATAGAAGGAGTAGAACATGTCCATATTGAAATGTGATACAAAGTGGATTGTGCTGGGTACAAATGAAGCCAGGTGAAGTGCTTAAGGAAGTACATAGACTGAGGAAGGAGAGATCTTTTTTAGTTGGGGGAGGCAGGAAATCAGACAAGGCTTCACCGGGGAGGTGGCTAGGAGCTGAGCCTTGAAGGGAGAGAACCATTTCAACAGGCAAAGATGAAGATGGACTATATTCTAGGGATAGAAGACAGAGTTCCAGAATTCATGGAGATGGGAGAGAGAAAGAAGAGAAATAGAGTATAGTCTTTTTTTTTTGGCTGGAATGTGTGCCAGTGTGAAGGGAATTAATGCAAAATAAACCCGGAAAGACAGGTTGGAGACAGATTATAGATAGCTTCAGATGCCAGACTAAAGAATTTCTATTTTATCCTATGAGCAACAGGGAGCCACTGAAAATTTTTGAGCAGGGAAGGGGCATGGTGAGACCCGTGAATTAATAAGTGACTAGTTCAACCTTTGCCACAATAGATTTATTTTCAATTTGAGGTTGTGATTCTTAGCACAATTATTCTTGGATTCTAAGCAAGAGTCTTTAAATAGTTTCCCTACTTTCTATATGTTATTGACTTCTTTAACTTGGCCTTTCAACGATTCTCTAATAAAAGTCCCAGGCTTGTTTGGGGGAAGAATTTATCAGTTTCATAAGAACTAAAAGAGACCTTAAAGATAATGAGCAGATTTGAGCAGCTATATGTTGTAGTGGATAGAGGAGTGGGCCTGAAGTTAGGAAGACCTGAGTTCAAATTCGACCTCAGTTACTTACAAGCCTTGTGACCCTGGGCAAGTCACTTGACCACTGTTTGTCTCAGCTTCCTCAACCATAAAATGGGAAAAATACTGGTAGTAATGAATTGAATGAGATACTTGTAAAGTCTGGCACATAGTAGGTACCATATAAGTGACATTATTGTTATTATTTATCATCTTGCCCAGCTTCCTCATTTTACAGATGTAGCATTTTACAGATCTAGCTTGCTAAGGTCACAAAGCTAGTAAGAAAACTGGGACTGGAGGCTGGTTTTAACAGGGCACTTCAGTTAATTCTGTTCCACTCTCCAGGCAGAAAGGCTTAGTAGCACCCCTCCTCCCATCTCCCAATACTTTACCTCATCCCAAGGAACTAGGAACGGGACTGACTCAGTTGGCTGACTCAGGCTGACTCTCAAATGTCCCGATCTTTCAAAGCATCAAGACAGCTTGGGTCTAAAATTGATAGGGGCCTCCGAAGAGAAAGCAGTAGGATTCTGTGTTTGTTAGTCGCAGGAGGATGTTTACATGTGGATGGAGAGAAAATATTAAAGAAGAGGGGAATGTGAATGGGGGATGTATAGGGAAGCAATGTGTGTACATGTGTGTATGTTTATCTATATATGTCTGTATACATGCAAAGTAGAAATGTAGGGATAAAAGAGAATTTGTACTTGGCACATGGTAGGCATTTAATAAAAGTTCATTGGCTGATTGAAGAAAGTGGCTTAGTTGTAAGCTCTTCTTCCAGCCTGGGAAGGCTAGGCTTGGAAGGAACTTTAGACTGAATATAGAAGGTAGAGAGTCAGAGCTGGAAGTAACTTTAGAGATGATTGGGCTGGGTCCTAGCAGGATTCCTCTCCAAAGGCAGCTCATTGTCTTTCCCACAGCAGTAGAAGTTGAACCAAACAGCTCCCAAGCACCGATCCCTTGAGGGCTTGTGAGCCTTTTTCTTTCTGCCTCCTCTAACTCCACCCCCAGAATGGCTCTTCCCTGAGCCCCGTGGGGAGGGACTATCTTCTACTCTCTAGAGGAGGGGATGCTGGGTGTGACAGCTGAGAGGCTCCTCTTTTTAGCTGGTACAGCTCCCACCCAAACGAATATTAAATAGACACATCCCACCAGGGAGTGTGGTTGGCTTATTTTGACTCGTGACATCACAGAAGCCACGTGGGGAGGGGGAAGTATGTCAAAACACATCTGTCGCTTCTGGGGGTTGCCCACTTATTTCTCAGACTCACAAGGGGACCTGAGCTGCTGCCAGACATGCACATCTGGAACTCAACCCCAGGAGCTAAGAATGGTTCCCAATGGGTATGCCAACAATAATCTAGCTTTCCTCTCTACAAACTATGCGGGAGAAGGAGAAAACATTCCTCCCAACACTTTCAATAAGGAAGGTGACTTTGAGCAGTGATAGACCAGACAGATAGGGCAGTTAGGTGGTGCAGTGGATAGAACACTGGGCCTGGAGTCAGGAAGACCTGAGATCAAATATGGCCTCAGACACTTAACTAGCTGTGTGACCCAGGGCAAGTCACTTGACCCTACTTGCTTCAGTTTCCTCATCTGCAAAATGAACTGGAGAAGTAAAATGGCAAACCATTCTAGTATCTTAGTCAAAAAATCCCCAAAAAGGGTCATAAAGAGTTGAACATGACTGAAAATGACTAAACAACAAAAGTTCAGACAATCTCTGGACTAAGAGTCAGGAGACCTGAGGTCCAATCCTATCTCTGCCATGAAGAGGCTTCTGTGAACCTAGTTAAATCACTTTTCCTTTTTTGGC
The DNA here is from genome assembly GCA_028627135.1 of Pseudochirops cupreus. Classification (NCBI taxonomy): domain Eukaryota; kingdom Metazoa; phylum Chordata; class Mammalia; order Diprotodontia; family Pseudocheiridae; genus Pseudochirops; species Pseudochirops cupreus. The sequence continues at coordinate 284,601,862 of CM053581.1, forward strand.
TATCAGATTCTTCTTTTGTAAAATGAGGGAAATGAACTGCTTCAATTCTAAGCTACTTTTTTTATAACCAGGAGTGCAGGAGGGGTAACAAGGCTTAGTGAAAAGCTCGCCACTGCTTACTATCTGGGTGACCCTGGGCAAGTCACTATTATTTTCCCACTGTGGTTTGTTCATTTTCTCCTCGGGAAAATGTGGAGAACAATCTCTGTTCTGCCTCCTTCCCAGGACTGTTGTGAGAATTGGATGGGATAGTACTTGTGAAAGGGTCCTATTCATGTGAAGGAATGTCACTATAATATCAGCATCGTATTGAAATATCAAGACAGAAATATAATAATAAGAGTTCATATTTCTGTAGCTTCTTATGGTTCACAAAGGCACTTTCTCCACAATAATCTGTGGGATACGTGGTACAAGTGTTATCACTTCTGTTTGACCAATGAGGAAAGTTAGGTGTGGAGAAGGGAGAGGTCTTGCCTCAGGCTGCAGCAATAGTAAGTGAAGAAGACAGCCCTCAAGCCAAGTTTTCTGATTTTTATGCAGGAGAGTAACAGCCCGGGGGAAGCAATGACCACCAGTGAGAAGCTAGAGTACTCTCCAACATGTAATCCTCCAGCTCTCTGGATTTCTCCCTTTATAGGGAGGGACTCTTTACAGAGACTTTTCAAAACTAAGTGTGAGAATTCCCTCTATGTGGTCCTATCTCTCCTCTTCCAACACAGCCCAATCAGCTCAAGCCGTCCATGTCACCTTCTTCAGCTATGGTCATCAACATGATCTTCCTCTGTTCACAAACTTTCCATGGCTCCCCATTACCCTCTGGAGAAAGCTCAGAATTCTCAGTCTGGCATTCTTCCTCTTTGTAATGTGGCTTCAACCTACCTTTCTATTTTTATCCTGTATGTCTTTCTTCCCTACATCTCCAATTAGGCTGGTCTGCCTACACTGTTCCCCTGACTCCATTGATTTAAAATACCCTTTAACTCCCTCTTTCTCCAACTCCTACTCCATCTTAAAGCCTAGTTCAGGTTCCACCTTCTTCAGAAAACCTTTCCATCCCTTCTGACCCCTCCTTTCCCAAACTCAGACAACTCTTTCAGAATTCTAGAATCTTGGAACTAACTTATATTCAATCTGGAATCTCCTTCATAGCAGGCCCAACAAATAGCAATTCAGGACCTTGTTAAAGGTCTATATATAATGGGAAACTGACCAATTCATTCCATTTTGGAACAGTTCCAATTATTAGGAAGTTTTAACTTTTATTCAGCTCAAATGTGCCTCTCTGCAACATTTTCCTTTTCTCCTCCTTGCCTTCTACCCATTGTTACTTGTACTAAGTATAATCCCATTTTTCCATGATAGTTCTTCACACAATTGAAGACAGCTATTGTATTTCAACTAAGTCTTCCTTTTTCAGGGCAAACATTCCCATTTTTTCCGACCAATTCACATAAGGAATGATTTTCAATCCCCTCACCATCTTGGTCACTCTTCTCTGGTATGCTCCAGCTTGTCCATATTCTTCATAAGATATGATGTCCAGAATGCAACATAATTCCTCCCTTTCCCCAACCCCTGTCAAATGGCATCAGATAACAAAGAAGACCCAGATCTATCATTATTACTTCAGTCTAAGGTCGCATTAACTTTTTTGACTTGAACCAGGATGAACTTGCAGTCCACTACACCATCAATTTTTTTAAAAAAATAAACTGTTCCCTAGCTATACCTCTCCCCGCCAATCCTATACTAGTACAAGAATTAATTTTTTAAACCCAAATGTGGAACTTTATAGTGATCCCTATTAAATGTCATCCCTTTAGGTGTGACTGATTGTTCTAGCCCATCAATAACTTTTTGGGTACAAATTCTGTTGTCTGATAGGAGTTATGCCTCCCAGCTTTATGTTATAGATAAACTTGAAAAGATTGTCACTTATGCTTCCATGTGGTTGACTGTATCACCCCATCTAGAGTTACTGGCCTATAACCTTCTTGAAAGCAGAGGAAGTATTTTATTTCATTTTTGTATCTTCCCTAGCTTCTAGAACAATGGATTTAACCAACGTTTGTAGGATAAGAGAATTCTAAGCTAGAAGATATCTTGGAGACGAATACTTTGTTTTATTGCACTTCTCTTTATTGTACTTTGCAGATAATGTATTTTTTTTTCTTAACAAATGGAATGTTTGTGGTAACCCTACTTTGAGCAAATTTATTGGCACCATTTTCCAACAGCATGTGGTCACATCATAATTCTTGTAACATTTTAAACCTTTTCATTATTATATCTATTATGTGATCTGTGATCAGTGATCTTGGATGTTATTACTGTAATTGTTTTGGGGCACCATGAACCCTTATAAGATAACAAACTTAATTGAAAAATGTTATGTCTTTTAACTGCTCCACTGACTGGCTGTTCCCTTTCTCTGTCTTCTTGGGTTTCCCTATTCCCTGAGACACAACAATATTGAAATGAGGGCAATTAACAACCCTACAATGGCCTCTAAGTGTTTAAGTGAAAGGAAGAGTCTATCAATATGGCAAACTTCATTACTGTCTTATTTTAAGACGTTGCCACAGCCACTCTTACCTTTAGCAACCACAACTCTGATCAGTCAGTAGCCATCAACATTGAGGCAAGTCCCTCCACCAGCAAAAAGATTAAAACTTGCTGAAGGCTCAGATGATGGTTAGCATTTTTTATCATAAAGTATTTTTTTTAATTAAATCATGTACATTGGTTTTTTTTTAAGACATAATACTATTGTACACTTAGTAGACCACAGCATAGCATAAACATAACTTTTACATGCACCGAGAAACCAAAAAATTCATCTGACTCTCTTTATTACAATATTTCCTTTATTGCCTGGTCCGAAATTGAACCTGCAATATCTCTGAGGTCTGCCTGTAGTCCAACCCCCTTTATTTTACAGATGGGGAAACTGTGGGCCAGAGAGGAGAAATGATTTGTTTTGCAGTGAATAAGCAGAGAAGGAAAGGGAAGGGAAGGGACCAGGCCTTCTGGCTTGAAATTCATTGCTTTTTCTACTATATTTCAGGATTGCAAAGTGCTTTCCTCATCAGCAGCCCTATGAGAGTAGTAATACAGGTATTATTACTTTCATTTTATAGATGAGAAAACTGAGGCTTAGTGTGACTGTCTATGGAAAGAGTTGAGATTGGGACTTGAACCTATGTCTTCTTATTATAAGTGCAATGCTTTTCTGTTATGCCATACCCAGTGTCATCCAGTCTGCAGGGGATGACCCCATCAGGGGAGGGGTAAGGAAGGCAATTTGTCACATTGGACGGTGGAATTTGTATTTGGAGTCAGAGGATATACAGTGAGTCCTGACTGTGTCACTTATTCTGTCACTCCCTCTGTGACCTTCAACAAAATGTTTAATTTGCCTTAGCCTTAGTTTCCTCATCTGTAATACAAATGAGCTAGGCTGTATGATCCCAAAGACCCCTTCTAGCTCTAAGTCCTATGAGCCTATCATTGCCACTAAGGAGATCCTAGGAGGGAGTCTGGATGAGCTGCTCTGTTTCATACCTGCCTTCTTGTGAGGACCATCTGTAGGTGCTATTTTATTCACACCTGAGCAGGATAAGCTTGCTGCTTCCTGGACAGCCCAGCTCTTTTCGACTGGTCTGGGAACTGTCTGGGTTGTCTGTTTTCCCCGACTCTCTCTTACCAGAAACCAGGCTCTGCAAGAGATGTTTTAGAATATTTCTTGTCTCCCAAGCTTAAACTTATCATTGTATATATTGTTTTGCCCAGTGGAATGTAAGCTCCCTGAGAAAGGGACAGATTAATTTTTGTCTTTTTATCCCCAGGATCTAGGTAGGAAAGGCTTGCTGAGGTCGTCTAAAGGTCAGATCCTTTCTAATGCATAAATACCATCTATAGCATCCCCAGAAGCAGTTATCTTGCTTTCACCCAAATACTTCTAGTGATGGGAAATTCACTACAACGGAAACAGTCAATTCCATTGTTAGATTGTTCTGTTTGTTAGGAAGGTCTGGTCATTCTGTTCCTTTGCTCAGAGTTTTCAGTGGCTACCTAACTAGCTACTGAATAATGTTCAAATCCAATAGTTGACTAGAAAAAAAAATCCTTGCAGTAAATTTCTCTGATAAAGGTCTAATTTCCATTATATATGAGGAACTGATTCAGATTTCTAAGAACAAGAGCTATCCCTGACAAACAGCCAAAGGATATGAACAGGCAATTTTCACAGGAAGAAATTCAAGTTATCAACAGCCATATTTTTTTGATTACTAATTAAATTACTAATAGATTACTAATAATTAAAGAAATACAAATTAAAGCATCTCTGAGGCTCTATTTCATAACCATAAGATTGGCAAAGACGACAAAAAAGGAAGATGACAAGTGTTGGAGGGACCGAGGAGAACAGGCACATTAAAACACTGTTGGTGAAACTGTGGATTGATCCAGCCATTCTGGGAGCAATTTGGAATTATGACCTAAAAGTCACCAAACTGTGACCCGGCAAGAAATCAAAGACAGAGGAAGAAAACCCACATTCAAAAATAGTTATAGCAGCTTTTTTTTTTTTGTAGAGGCAAAGAATTCAGAACTGAGTGGGATACCCATCATTCAGGGCATCTGGATGAACAAATTATGGTATGTGAGGGTAATGGAATATTATTGTTCTACAAGAAGTGATGAGAGAGGGTTTCAGAGAAAGCTGAGAAAATTTGTATGAACTGATGCAGAATGCAGAACCAGAGAAATTTATACAAAAACGACGTAAAGAAAAACAACTTTGGAAGACTTGGAACTCAGAACAATACAATGACCAACCATGATTCTAGAGGACACATGATAAAGCATCATACTACCCGCCTCCTGACTGAGAGGTGATGGACTCAAGATGTATGTAAGTTGTATATAAGACATATTTTTTGGGTTTCGTCAATGTAGGGATTTGTGTTTCTTGAATATGTGTATTTTCTTACAAGGTTTTTTTTTTTGCCCCCCCTTCTCTCCCAGTTTGGAGGCGAGAAGGTAGAAAGGAGAGAAAATAATTATTTAAAAAAAACAAAAATTGGGATTAAAAAGTAATGTTTAAATTTTTTTGTGTGGCTTAAATATCCTTCATAATCTACCTTTCTAGCCTCCTTTCATATTATTCTCTGACACATATTCAAAGTTTTAGCCAAACTGGACTATCACATGGTCTGCCCTCTCTCACCTCAGTCAGTGACTTTCCTCAACCTATTCCATATACTCAAAATGTTCTCCTTTCTCTTTGTTGAATTCCTGCCTAACCTTTGAAGCCCAATTTAGATACAGTCTCCTCTAGGCAGCCTTCCCTGATAGCCAAGCAGTGAAAGATCTTCAGCCTTACATTAATTAATACATATTAGTAACTTTTCTATGTATCTATGCACATGTATTGCCTACTCAACCAGAAGCTCAATAAAAGCAAGAACAGTGTCTTTTCTGAATTTGAACTCTCTTCTAGTGTAAGGTATATATTGCTTTGCATCCTAAATATCATAGCGTTTAGAGCCAGACAAAACCTTGGAGATTCTCTAGTCTAATATGAGCTTATCAGATGTGTTTAGTGAAACTGCACAGTTTAGCTCCATTAGACAACACTGGTACCTAGCTGATAGCACATTATTGTGAGTGCAGTGATAAATAAAGATCCCTTAAACATGGAAGAAAATAGAAAAAGAAGAGAAAATCTTAAAGTTTAAGAGGATTTTTTTTTTTTGGAGAGGGGAAGGTAGGGCAATTGGAGTTAAGTGACTTGCCCAATGTCACATGGCTAGTTTTGTGTTAAGTGTCTGAGGCTGGATTTGAACTCAGATCCTCCTGACTCCAGGGCTGGTGCTCTATTCACTGTGCCACCTAGCCGCCCCTTTAAGAGGAATTTAATAAACATTCGATTGATTAATTAATTGAGTAGAAGGGCAGCTGGTAGCAGAGTGTTGCAGAAGGAAAAGAGAATTACTCTGTGGGGATGGCAGGTGGAAGCAGACTCGGTGTTGGTGGTTTACCACAGTCCTCAGGCTTTACGTGGGGCGTTCTGTCGGGCGTTCTGTACACCGTTTATAACGGACTTCATTTCTATTTGTTGGAATACTTTTTCTCCTCGGGAATATATCTGTGATTTTATAAGGGAAATTAGCACACAAGCAGAATTCGCTTTCTATATAGCCTTACTGGAACACTTGCACTTTATATATAGCACCCATCTCATATAGACATTTCTCCCTGTCAGAGGCTTAACTACAGAGAAATAATTGGGCTTTGGCCAGGACTGAGAGCAGGTGGTAGCTCTGAAAGAAAATTGGGCAACCTCCTAGCTAGTTCTCACTCTGCTACTTTACCCACTAAATGTATTTGGGCAAGTCACTGAGGCTCAGTGTAGATCTGTAAAATGAGGTGGTTGGATTAGTTGAGCTTTAAGGTTCTTTCTAGCTATGACTTGCTATGTTCTTACGTTACTTCCAGATCTAACATGCCAGATTCTGGCACAGATAAGATCTTTTTCATCTGTAAAATGGAGGCAGGAAGGTATCTGAAGCTCTCTGGGGTGTTGGGAGGATTAATTAGTAATTAGTGTGCAAAGTACTTTGAAGATGAATGTTAAGTAATATTAGTCTTTAAATTTAGCTTCCTCTTCATATGTATCCCTAGCAAAGGGAACAGATGGCCCTCTCTTCCAGGTGGAGAGGGGGAGGGGAGGGAAGAGAAAGGAGGAGGGGGGCAGCATGGAATTAGAGGCTTCCATTTCTCCGGATTCCAATTAGCTCCTGTCTGATTTCAGAGCCTGAAATGAGTACAATTCCCCCCTTCCTTCTATACTCAAATCTCATCACTTCAGGGAGGTGGAAGACTTCTCCATCCAGCTCTTTCTTCTTTAGGGCTAGAAGGGAACTTGGAACATAAAATGTTAGATCTGGAAGGAACCTTAGACCTAGAATGTCAGAGAAGGATGGGGTCTGGGAACACCAAATGCTAGTACCCTAGAACCTAGACTCTTCAGAACTGGAAAGGATCTTAGAACATAGAGTCTAGATTGTCAGGAGTGGGCAGGAGAGAAGGTGTAGCAAAATAGAACATCGATTCTGTGATTTGAGGACCTTGGTTCAAATCCTGCTTCTGTTCTGATAGTACCTTGGTGACATTAAGGAAATAACTTAAAATTTCTGGGGCCTTGGTTTCCTCAGTTTTCCTTAGGAAAGGAGCAAGGATGTCTATGTATATACAGAAATGAACAGGCAAAGAGTAAATAGTTGCCATCACCTGCCCTTCAAATTTGTATTGTGGGTTGGAATAAAGAGTAAGGGGGGAGCTGGTGGCTGTTTGGGGACCCCATGTAAGCATTCACCTTTCCAGGAAAGGAATGGAGCTGAGGAGACCTAGTCATTCTTCTGTCCAGTGTACAGAGACATGGCAGCTGGCTGTCTCCAGGTCTGGAGCTTGGCTGCCAAGGAAGCAAAGGACAGTGCCCTTGGGCAGGAGCTCAACTGGCATGGTTGGAAGGGCCTGGAGAGCACATCTCAGCAGGGTTGCTGAGTCAGACGGACTTATAGGGGAACAGACAGAGCTTAGTGCTCTTGGAATTGTACTTCCTTTAAGAGCCATTACCAGCATGGGAGCTATCTCTCTCCCAGGCCACCTCCTCCTTAATTCCACCCTCTACCCCTATAATTAACCCTTCCAGATTTCCTTCGAAGCCACTCTTGACCCCAGGTCAAGGTCATGCAGTCCTAATTCTGCTGAAACTTGAGGTGTGGCCTTTGGGAAGAATTCCCCCTCCCCAAGTCTCAGTTTCTTCATTTATAAAAGAAAAGGATTATACTAAGATTTCTTAGGTCTCTCCTGGCACTAAAACTCTGTGTTCTAAAGTCCTTTCTGTCTATGATATTCTATGGTTTTATGATATCTATACAGGTTAAAAATTTTCCTTTTCTTTTGAGTACTGTTCATTCTCTGTCCACCTACCGCCCCTCCTGGGCAGAGGGCCACTGCAGTGTAAGGATCTGTTCCTAATTGCTTTTTGGTCTTGCTACAAGCAGTATGAACTCTGCCATCCAAAGCCCAAAAGGATTTGGAGGGGTATTCATCTCCCAGGTTACAGGCTTCCAGATATTGCTTTTAAAAATAGATTTCTTGGCCAGGGAAGCTTTGGAGGTGGGATAAAGCTGTGGGCTTTGATTTTTACCTACCCCTTTCCTCCACTCAGTCCTCCCAGATAACTGCCTATTTTAACTATTGTCATGGGGATGCAGAGAACCCCTCATCACTCTCAAAAAAGTTGGGGTCTCTGGGCCCTTTTGATTGGCAACCTGTGGCATAGGGGAATAGGGGGAAGGTAAAAAGATCTCTGGAATTACAGGGAGAAAGAGCTCCCCTTTCCCCCCATGAAAATGGTCTTAGCATTGGGGTATCCAGACACACTGTCCCATACCCAGATGGGGCTGATAGTGGGAAGGGAAATAAGGATTTCAGGCTTTTTTTGGAAGAACATTTCTATATCAAAAGGTCATTGGTTCTTAGATGCCCCTGAATTTAACTCCCTTATTTTACAGATGAGAAAATTGAAGCCCAGGGCAGGCGAGTGACTTGCCAAAGTCACACTCAATCAGGACTCAGTCTTCTGACTTAGAATCTACAACTTTTCCCATGATGACTTTGAAGTTGAGATTCTAGGGCTCTCATCGAGGACCCCAAACCCTTGATTCACTGAACTGAGAGCTCAGAGGTAAGTAGGGCCCTGGTTGATTCTTTGTGGGCATCAAAGCTAAACTCTTTGATATGGCATTTGAGGCCTTTCAAAGTCTAGTGAGTGCACCGTCTGCATCTGGCCTAATTTATCTCTAACATTATCTCCCTGGAGCCGGTGAAGCCTCTGTCCTTACAGACTCCAACAACCTATTCTTCCCTATCTTCCTGAATTTGCCCATCCCATTCCCTAGACTGAGATGCCTCTGGTACATGCTGTCTCTGTGTCAGAATCCTACCTGTGTGGGCTGTCCTATGCTTCCACACATTGGGTTATTAAAGCTAGATCTCCCTCCTCACTTCTAGAGATCTGGTCTCCCAACCTTTATATATCACGTAATCTAAGGCTCCCCTTTTCCCTTTTTTATAGATGAGGAAGCTAAGCCCTGAATGGAGAAGAGACTTGGTGTGGTTAATGAGTGCCGTTTGAACCTGAGACAATGAGACCAATTCTCTTTCCCCCAGAGAGCAAGGATTTTTAGCTGACTCTTCTGTGGTTGATTTTCACTCACTCCAAATCATCAATAATAGAACCTCAGAATCATGCCCTCTCTGACCTTGAAGGAACCTTAGAGGTCATTAGGCAAAACTCCTACTCTCTCTATCACCTCTTTGACAGGGGATCACCTAGTCTCTGTTTCCTGACCTTCAGTGACAGAGAATTCAATACCTGACAAAGCAGTCCATTCTATTCTTGGATGTCTACATTGTAAGGAGGTCTCAACACATAGGCCATAGACTGTCAGAGCTGCAAAGGAGCTTAAAACAGAATATGGAATGACAGATCTGGAAGGGACTTTAGAGGCCATACCTTATATAACTCTTACATTCGACAGATGGGAAAACAGAGTCCCAGAGAAGAAAAGTGACTTGCCTGAGGGCACCCAGCAAGAAAGTAGCCAAGCTTGGGAGAAAAAAAAATTCCCATTTATTCTCCAATGTCCTTGTCTTTTTGTAAAGCTGGTTTTGTGCTGGGCTCTCCCCACAGCTGGCTAAGCGAGAGGGAGATTTCCATTTAGTCGTGGCCAGCCTGCCTTCGGGAGGTAATTGGGTTTTCCAGGAGCCTGTTTGAAATCTGACAGCCAAACAAAAGCAGCTGGCCCTCATGGGGAGGAGGAGGGAAGCAATGGGTGGCGGTGGATAAAGCCGGGACCTGGAGGTGGTCGACCTTGTTCTGCGTGACCCCAGAGGGCAGAACTCAGAGACTGAAGGGAAAGGTGCATAAGGGGCAAATCTGTCCTACCTGACAATCAAAGCTGTCTAAGAGTCACCCAGACGGCCTTAGGATCCTGGAGCTCTGGAGTTGGGAGGGACTTTGGAGGTCATTTCATCCCATTCTCACTTTTTACAGATGAGGACCAAGGCCCAGAGAGGTCCTTGGCCTGGGTCTTGTGCAAGGTCAATAGACCACAGATTTAGAATTGGAAAGGAACTCAGAGGTCGTCTTGACCAGAGGATCTTAACCCTTGGTGTCATGGATCCCTTGGACAGTCTGGTGACAACTATGGACATCTACAGAAAGCAATATTTTAAATGCATAAAAGAAGATAACTAAAATTACAAAGGAAACTAATTACTGTGAAACATTGTTTTTGTTGTTGTCGTTGTTCAGTTGTTTCAGCTGTATCTGACTCTCTGTGACCCCATTTGGGGTTTTCTTGGCATGGATACTGCAGTGGTTCGCCATTTACTCCTCCAGCTTGTTTTACAGATGAGGAAACTGAGGCAAACAGGGTTAAGTGACTTACCCAGGGTCACACAGCTAGTGAGTGTCTGAGGCCAGATTTGGACTCATGAAGATGAGCTTTCCTGATTCCAAATCCAGTGCTTTAACACAGTCTAAAACTCCCTGGTCTAGACCAACCTCTTCATTTTAGAGATGGGGACCCTGAAGTTTCTCCAGAGGTGAAGTAATTTACCCAAGGTCACACAAGCATTAAAAGTCATAGAGCTAAAACTTGAACCCAGCATAACTCTGACTCCAAATCTAATTATTATTATTTTTTATCACATACTAGATTCACACTATTAGAAAGAGCCTGGTAATGTTATAACGTAGACAGCTATTCTTGTTTAGGAATGGTTTGAACGTAATACCTCTTTGGGCACCTCAAACTCTTAAATTTCATGACCTTGTGACCTGAACTCCATCTGATTTACTTTGTGTGGCCCCTTAGGAAAATGACCAAATTTCTCTAGCCTCAGTTTCCTGAGGTGTAAACTAGATTGTGTCTAAGTTCTCATCCATCTCTAAATCTCCTAACTGCTTTCCAGGGGGTGAGGGGAACCCTGGCAAGGAGGGAGAATGGTGGTAATAGATGTCTCCTATGAGCCTGGCCCACCGAGTCTTCTCCTGGAAGACAATGCTGCACAGGGCCAGCTGCCCAGTGGTAGATGGGTGCATTGACTCTGATCTCCTTCACCCAGCCTGACCTTGGATACATAGGGTTTCCTCACCAGAAGATTGTGAGTGAGCCTGCATACTGCTGCTCACTAGGCCATAGACGACTGGGGGAGTGAGAGTGAGGAAGGACACAGAATCCCTAGCATCCCTGAGCTAGAAGATGCTTGAGAACACAAACTGTAAAAGGTCAGAGCTGAAGTGGAGCCTCGGAGCACAGTGTCAGAGCTGGGAGCTGGAGCAGGGAGGCGGCACAATGGACCTCGGGCAAGTGGCTTAACCTCAGTTTCCCCATCTGTAAATGGGAATAATAACAGTATCGACTTCCCAGGGTTGTTGTGAGAATCAGTCTGGATAACAACAACAGCAGCAACAATAACTTTTGTGTAGTTCTTACTCTGCTCCAGGCATTATCTCGCTTGCGATAATAATAATAATAGCTGACATTTATATGGCACTTACTATGTTCCAAGTACTGTGCTAAGCACTTCACAATTATTATCTCTTTCAATTCTCACAGAAATCCTGAGAGGCAGGTACTATTATTTCCCCCATTTTACAGATTAGGAAATTGAGGTAAATGGAAGTTAAGTGACTTGCCTAGGGTCACATAGCTAGTAAGTGCCTGAGGTCAGATTTAAACTCCGGTCTTCTTGACTCCAGGCCCAGATCTTTATCCACTGTGCCACCTAGATGCCTCATAATAATAATATCTCTCCCATGTGATAATATTTATAAAGTTCTTAGAACAGTGCCAGGCACTTGATACATGCTTTTTTCTTTTCTTCCTTTCTGGAAGGGACCATAGGACCTAGAATGTCAGAACTGGAAGGGATTTTAGAGCTCTTATGATCTACTCCCTTCATTTGTAGAGAGAGAAACTGAGGCCCTAAAAGATGATGTGATCTGCTTAAGGTCACATAGCAAGTGACCCCTGAATCAGAGACAAGAGATCCAGAATCTCCCCTCAGACACGTCCCCTGATTCAAAGAGATGTTCCTTTTCAACATGCTGAGGTGCCCAGAGGAAGGATACGAAGAAGGATGAGTTGTTGGTGGGGAAAAGATGGACCCACAGAGTCCCAGATCCTCAGCTGGGGCCCTCAGAAGTCACCTAACACTTCTACTTGAATAGGAGTTCTCTCTATGACATCTCTGACAAGTGATCATCCAGTTTCCACTTGGGGAGTTCAGTCCAACTCTCATATAGATCTAATTATTAGGAAACTCTTCCTGATAATCAGCCAAAACATGTCTCTACATCTTGCTCCCTTTGGTCCTAATTTTATCCCTTGAGGCCCAGGAGAATGCCTGATCCTCTTCCCCATGACAACCCTTCAGAATGCTTGAACACAGTTATTACATCCCCCCTAAGCCTTCCCTCCTCTGAGTAAAACATTCCCAGGTTCTTTACCTAAGCCTCATATGACTAGATTTGAAATTTTCTCACTATCCTGGTTGCCTTCTTCTGGACCAATTCTAGTTTGTACATGTCCTTCCTAAAATCTGGTGCCCAAGACAGCATACTACAAGAGTGCTAGGTTGAGAGTAGGAGGGCCTGGGTTCAAATCTCACCTTGGTTGCTTATTAGCTGTGTGGCCTTGGGCAAATCACTTAACTCCTCTGTGTCCCTGTGTCCTGATCTGTAAAATGAGGGGGTTAGAATTGGTGGCCTTTCCCATTCTGAGTCTGTGATCCTATGGTCTCTCCAGGGCCTCAGTTTCCTCCCTGGAAAATGAATGGAATAGGTGACTTCTGAGATCTCTTCCAGCTTAGAATCTATGATCCTATGGCCTGAACATAACTCTCTGTCTCTCACTCAACCCTAGGCCTAGGAATAATGATTTTGGGGTCCCTTGGATCACAGGATTTTGAGCTGAGCTGGAAGAGACTTTAATTAGAGATAATCTGTTCCAACCCTTTATTTTAGAGCTGTGAAAACTGAGTGAATAAGTAACAGAGCTGGGATTCAAATCCGGGGTCTTGGCTTCCAAGACTCAGTTCTCTTGCTCTCATACCACAACATCCCCTATCCTGTAAATCTTTGTGTCAGAGGGTTGATGGGAAGAGCACTGGGGGGAAATGCTGTCCTGTGGGGGGAAGTTGAAGCATCCTCAAAGAGCCTTAAACGGTTACCTAGGTTTCAGTATGAATGAGTGAATGAATGGATAAAAAAGTATTTATCAAGTGCTTATTTTGGGCAAAGCATCGTGCTACCCACTGGAGATACAAATATAAAAGCAGAACCGCCCCTCTTCTTAAAGAGCTTACATTCTAATGGGAGAAACAACACAAAAAGGAGGTTTCAGCTGCAAGTCAAATGAAAAGGTCCCATGGTCCTTAGGGTGCAGCATTAAAGCAGATGGTGATGCTGCTTCTGTAATGTTATTTCCACAGATAAAACCATATCCATTTCTGATGCTGGACCATTTGACAATGCCAAGGACTTTGGTGTCAAGAACTCTCTTTTCAGGATCTTGACAGCTGTTGCTATGCATGAGATGGGGCTGCAACATCTCACCTCCACCAGAATTGATTCTCTGGATGACAGCTCTGGGGGTTTGACTGAAAGTGGTGGGGGAAGGGGGTATGGAAGGTGATGCTATTCCCAGGGCGTTTGGGTTCAGGGCCTTGAACTACCTGCATTATGGTCTGAAAGGAGGTGGTGGTCAATATGGGGAAAGTGGTTTGATTATCCTGGCACATGCCACCCCTTGTCCCTCCCTCAAGATGACTTGCTGATTCAGCTAAGCTGGCTTGCCTGCCCTGTCAGCAGCAGGATGAAATCACCTATGCACAGCCATGTTTTATCTTTTCTCAGTGCCTTAGATCTTCCATGATCCTCACCCTGGGATCCTTCCCCATGGAGGTGAGCCTAAGCCTAGCAGATGAAGGGATCTGAGCAGCAGCTGCAGAGTTGTGGAAAGAGTAAGATTTAATCCTGCTATTGCTTAGTAGAGGCAGCCTAAGAAGTGGATAAAGACCCAACTTCGGAATTAGGAAGACCTCGGTTTCTAGTTTTACCTATGACACCTGCTAGACTTAGGCCTTCACTCATGCGCATTGGTAAAAGGATCATAGATCCTGGGAGGGGCCTCAGAAATCATCTACCTCCTTACTTTAAAGATGAGGAAACTGAGGCGCAGGGAGAGTGTGAGTTGTCCATGCCATACAGCTAGTGATAGAACTGGGATTTGAAAGGAGGTCCTTTGAGTCCAGTATTCTTTCCACTGAGTTTTCTCCCTGGCATTTCCTACACCTCTGGACCAAAAAGCTGCTTAATAGCTATGTGACCTTGGTTGAGTCACTTGACCTACACAGGTCTGTTCTTCGGTAAGATGAGAGGGTGGGACTGAAAACTCTTTAAGAGCTTCTTGCTCTAAGCCTAAGATCCTATAAGGGAAAGGTACTGCCTGGCCCTTTAAAGAGCCTCTGTCTCCCCCTCCCGAGGCCCTACTGCTAGTGCGGGGGAGGACATGCATTATTGAAAGTGAATTTCAATACCTATTCACGCTCCTCCACTGGTGGGTGGCAATCACTTACTTTTATCTCTGGCTGGCTCTTGTTTACATAATCTTTCTCTGTCACAGCCTGGGCCTTTCCTGGGCCGATGCACTTTTCTAGCAGAGGGGCCTTTGGGTGCAGGATTAACCCTTCCCTGTCATACCTCCAGTTATAATGATTGCTTATATTTTTATAATGATGTTTTAAGCTTAACAAGACACAAAGACAGTATGGTATAATGAATGGAGAAAGAACTGTCCTTTGAGCCAGGAAGACCTGTATTCAAATCCTGCCTCTCACACAAACCCAAGGTGTGATTCTTTGCAAATCTCTTAGTTTTTCAGGCAGCTTGGTAGACAGAGCTAGACTTGGAGTCACAAAGGCCTGAGTTGACATCCAGCTGTGTGACCTTGGGCAAGTGACATAACTGCTGCTTGCCTCAGTCTCCTCATCTGTAAAATGGGAATCATAGTAGCACCTACTTCCCAGGGTGCTTGTGAGGATCAAATTGAAAATAAGATTAGTAAAGGGCTTAGCATGATGCCTGGTACACAGCTGGTACTTAATAAATGCTTGTTTCCTTCCTCTTCACTCTTCTCTGTGGTGCTGCCGGTGTGGATGGGTGCAATTTCCTCAGTGGGATTCCCAGTACTAGAGAAATCACAGGGTCAATCCTCATCCCTAACAATGGGGAGAGGGGGTTGGAGAGACACAGAGAGACAGAGACAGAGACACAGAGAGAGACAGAAACACAGATGCAGACAGAGAGACAGAGGGAGAGACAGAGAGACACACACAGAGACAGAGACAGAGAGAGACACACACAGACATACAGAGAGACAGAGACAGAAAAAGAGACAGAGATGGACAGAGAGACACAGAGAGATAGAGAGACAGAGGCACACACATATACAGGGAGAGAGAGACAGAGATGGAGATAGAGACGGACAGAGAGACAGAGACAGAGAGAAGGGGAGAGGGATGGATAGGGCTGAGAGGAGAAGACAGGATAGGGATTATTAGGTGGGTGCTGCTGAAAGTGCTGAGTTGGGGCTCAGGTCTCACTGGAATCCTGGCTCTGTCCTTTACTAGCAGTAAAAAGGGGGCAGTACAAGACATGATCTCTGACGTACCTACTAGCTCCATGTTACAGGAGAGGAAAGTGAGTCTTAGGGAAATGACTTGTCTGGGGGTCAAACAAACAGCTAGCAAGTGTCACACTTGGGCTTCAAGCCCAAGTCTTCTGACTCCTGGCTTAGAACCCTTCCCTTTCCATCTTGCTGCCTCCTAGTAGATAAGTGGGTCCTCCTGAGGGACACACGGAGAGCTCTTGGAAGGATCTGAATGTTCTCTGCACATTAGGAGGAGGGAACCCTTGACAGCCCTTGGTTGGGAGAGGATTGTAGAGGTCATTTAGCCCGATACTCCCATTTTACAAATGAGCAAACAGAGACCCAAGCTCACACAGCTGGTCAGGGGCAGAGTCAAGCAAGATTTCTACCCAGGTCCTCTGACTACCAATCTGGTGCTCTTCCCACTGCACCACAGCATCAGGAGGCTCTGCGTCTTGGCTCTGATACTTATTAAATAAACAACCTTGAGTTAAATTCCTTCTTGTAGTCTTAGTTTCTTCGTCTATAAAATAGGGATTATACCTCCATTTCCTTTTTCTTGGGGTTTTTATAAGGGGAGGGTTTTGTAAACTGTAAAATGCTAGGAAAATGAGGGTTATTATTAGGTACAAGGTAAACTGAAACTTAGTGGCCACACTGACTGACTGATTAATGCACCAATTATAACTCTCCTTTCTGCCATGAGCCCAGCCTTGTGTGGCTAAGACAGTGGTTGAGTTCTGAGCCTGACTGAAGTCAAGAAGACCTGTGTTCAAATCCAGCCTCAGACATTTTATTAACTGTGTGACCCTGGGCAAGTCACTTAACTTCTGTCTTCCTCAGTTTCCTCAACTAAAATGGAAATAATAATAGTACCTACCTCACAGAACTGTTGTAAGGATAAAAGGGAATATTTATAAAGCACTTAGCAAAGTATCTGGTCCATAGTAGGTGCTTAATAAATGCCTGTTTTCTCCTTGCCTTGTTTTGCCTTCCCTTCTCTTTCCTTCTCTTTCCTTCCTTTCCCAGAGGAAGCTAGATTCCTTTTCCCCCCTCTTTTTTTTTGTATGTGGCAAATTTCTATTCCATCTGGGGCCCCTTTTCCTGGGATACTGATAATTTGTGGCAAAGCAGTCTCCTGTCATAGTCCCTTCTCCTTTTCTGGGACTGTGGGTAAGGTAGAAAAGAAGGAGATACAGTGAGTCAAATGAGATGTATGTAAAGTGCTTTGGACACCTGAAAGCATTATGTAAATGTGAATTTCTGTTACTGGAAAAATTCCATGGTCTTGGACCAGAGACCTGGACCAGAGTCCTGGCTCCATCTCTCACTTCTTGTGACTCTATGATCTCATAATCTATGATTCCAAGATTCTAGAATTCCAAAATTCTAAGAAGCTATAATGACAAGATTCTAAGAATCTTTGATTCCAACATTCTAAGAGTTTATCATTTTGAGTTCCTAAGAGTCTGTGATAAACAGACTAGAACTGAGAAGAAAAATGAGTTCTGGGACAGCTCGGTAGAGGGAGACCAGATCTGGAAAGGGCCGAGACACTAACTGCTCTGAGGCTTCTCACACTGCGATAAAATAGATCCTTGTCCTCTCAAAGCCTGGCTGGGTATGAAGTGTCAGATGACTCACTATAGAGGAGGAGGAGGAGAACAATTAAGGAACAGGGCAATCTCTCTCCCCCCCTCCCCCCATCCTTCCAATACAGTCTCAGGAGGACAGAAATGTCCTTCCCTGCCCCCACTACCTCTATGCTCCCATTGGACTCCTACAGTGGTGACAGCAGCTTCTGCAGGAATCTTCTCTGATTGGGGTTACCATCATTTGAATGCAGTGATGAAACAGCTCACCTTGTAAATGTATCTTTTACTTTTAAAGCCTGAGAGTGGAGGTAGAGAACCTCAGGGGTGCTGGGACAAGGAAGGAAAGCTGTCTAACTTTGATCAGGCTATTTCTCTTCTCTGAGCCTCAGTTTCCCCATTTGTAAAATGCAAATAATACATTATTATCTCAGAGGGTTACTGTGGAATTACATTTTGAAACTTTGATGAGATAATTTAGTATGTCAAGTACTTTGTAAATTACAGGACGCTATAGAAATGTGTGCTATTCATATTTTTATTATAAAGTACTAATCAAAGGAGAGCAATGCTATTTGAACTTCCATTTAGCTTTGTTCCAGAGCTCAATTTACCCATAAAGTCCCTACTGGATATCCTCCAGGGCAGCTCCTGGCAGGGGTGAGGGATGCTCATTATCTGAAGAGCTCAGCAGAATGGGATGAGAACGGACAGAACGAGGGTGGAGGCACAGCCAGGAAGCTTCTTGACCTTTCCTTCAGAGAAGTAGTGGCTCTACCTTGAGTACTAAATAAGGCCAATCACAGAAACAGAATTTTAGGATAATAGAGCTGGTATGGACCTTAGAACACAGAATAGTAGGGCTGGTAGGATCTCAGAAAATAGAACAGTAGGGCTGGTGGGGACCTTAGAACATAGGAATGTTAGAATTGGAAGAGAGCATAAAACACTAAGTGTCAGAATTGGGACAAGTCTTAGAACACAGAATGTTGGAGCTGGAAGGGGCCTTAGAATATATAATGGTTGAACTGCAACAGACCTTAAAATGTAGCATGTCAGAGCTGGAAAGGACCCTACAATACAGAACAAAGGATATTAGCACTTTGAAGGAACCTTGGAATATAGAGTGCTATGGCTAGGAGGTAATTTGAAACACAAGTCAGGGCTGGAAGAGATCTTAGAACATTGAATGTCAGACCTGGGAGGAAGTTTAGAACATTGAAATTGGTATGTCAGAGCTGTCAAAATCTCATCTTTCTAGGCCCAATTACCTCCTCTGTGAAGCCTTCCCTTTAGGAAATAATTCCTCTCTTTAACTCCTAAAGCACTTTGCATACGTCCTATGGCCCTTATCAGATTCTGACTGGTACTGTAGATATTTGTGTCTGAGTGTTATACCCTCTACTAGACCTTAGGCTTTCTGAGGACAAGGATTATGTTTACTTTTGCCTTTGCCTACCCTCTCCAGCTACTTTGCATATATAGTTGGTGCTCAAAAAATGTTTATTGAATAAGAATGAATAAATGTTTGTTGAATGAGAATGAATGGCAAGTGCCCTGAAAGCATGTAGGTGTCAAAGGCAGCATGGGGATCCCTTGCTCCCAGTCATTATGGATCCCTGTGTTTGGAAGGTGGAGGCTGCCAGTAACTTGTCTCTTTAAGGATAGAGGTAAAGAGGGAGTAATTTCTCAATAGAGAGATCCAGTGTCATATCTCTGTTTTCAACTTCCTTGACCTCTCTGTAGTGTTTGTCATTGTTGACTAATGCTTCCTACTGTATACTCTGTTATCCTACCACCTTCAAGAGTCCATACCCTTCATTTTCATCTTACCTCTCTGACAATTTCCTCTTTGTTTTATTTGCTCTTATTTCCTTTCCCCTAATTGATGGTTCTCCAAAGCTCTTCCATTGTACCTGTCCTCTTTGCTACCTATCCCCTCTCCATGTTCTTGTCCTAAGGTTTTAGTATCTTTTGGGATGACTTCCAGATCCATATCTCCATAAAGGGCTTCTTATCTGACTTTCATTCCTGTATTTTCAACCCCGGAGTTCAACATTTCCACTTGGATATTTTGTTGGCACCTTCAACTCCATTTAGTACCAGAGATTCCCAGAACTGGATGTGATATTAGACTGTCAGGTCCATTCTCCTTTCCAGTGCAGGAATCTCCCCTAGAGAAACCATGACAAGCTGTCACCTTGTCATTGGGATACTTCCAGAGATGGGAAACTAAGTCAGTACCTTAGGAAGAAGACCCTTTCCATTTTTGGAGAGCTCTTATTGTTAGTATATGGTCTTCTTTATATTAAGGTGAAATCTATAGCTTTATAATGTGTACCCCATTACTACTGGTTCTTCCTTTGTGGCCAAGCAGATATAATCTCCCTTCCCCATGACAATCAATCAATCAATCAATCAACCAGCAAGCATTTTTCTAAGATGTGCTGCTCTTTAGATATATAATGACAGCTATTACTACTGGACCAGAGAGGCATGACTGGGAAATAATTTCCATAAAAATACGTGGGGGTTTTAGAGGCCAGAAAATCAATATGAGTGAGCAATGTGATATGGCTACCAGAAAGGCTGATGGCCATCTTCAGCTCACTGACAGAAGTATGAAGTCCAGAATAGGACAGGTGATAGGCTGCCCTCTGTCCTGCTCAAATCCCACTTTAAAACATTTTCTTCAGTTCTGTGAACCATATTTTAGGGAGGACATTAAAAACAATTTACTTATATAGTGCTTTAAAGTTTGATAAGCACTTTACGTACATTATCTCATTCGATTTCCATGACAATCCTGTCAGGGAAGAATAATTTCCATTTTGCAGATGAAGTAACTGAGGGTCAGAGAGGTTAAATGATTGTCCATAGCCACACAAACTTGTAAAGGTCAGAGACAGGATTTGAACCCACTGTCTCCTTGATTCCAAATCCAGTATTTCATGTATTTCCAAGCTGTGACATATCTGAGGGAGAGTGACCATAAGACATGCTATAAGAACAGCAGTTGAAAGAAATGGGGATATTTAGTCTGGAGAAAAAAAGATGAAAGGGAGTTGTCTTCAAGTGTTTGAGGGTTTGTTATGTAAAACAAGTATTAGATTTACTGAGCTTGCCTCACTAGCCCCTTTTCTTTTTTTTTTTTTAACTTCTTTTTTTTTTT